>OZ038002.1:9662985-9830485 GCA_964035705.1 Porites rus
CGTTTGAATTTGATACCAAGATGAAGTCAGCAAAATTCAGGTTTTAAGCTAAGAGCAAAACTTAAATAAGTCTCTTGTCTCGGTTTAAAACCAATAAAGAGTCGAAATATATTGTAGATTAACAGTAAGCAACCAGTGTCGAATTAAGGTGACATGGATTAATTCAAAACGGTTACTTTTGGTACATTGTTTTAATCTGATAGTCAACTAGAATAAATAGCAGTTGATTTGAGGACAGTCGTCACGTAAAAAGGAAAGCGATTACAATCCTGACAAACAAGTTTTCAATCGAATGCAGTAAAATAAATATGCCAGTAAAATACTTCAGGACTGAGTGTTTTGAATCCTGGCTACCATTCCTCCTTTAATGTTTTTACCTGTTGAGAAATTAAAAGAAGGAGGACTTCTAAGTTAACAAACTCTTACAAAAAAGGTCTAAAAAAAATGACAGTCAGTTTACTTGGGTTGTGGTCGCGCAGATTCTTAGATTCTGGTTATCTGCGAATGACTAGTAACATATTCTCACTACCTACTCCCTCCAGTACGCATGAATATACGGTGAGATATGGACGGGTGAAAATGGTCGCTTATCCAGAGTTGTGGAAAGCGGTATATTCATATGCATTGAAGGTAGTTCACCTCGTCAGGCTTGGCGGCTGGGAGGGTGAGTAGCTGACATAGTCTGTTCAAGGCCTCCTATAGAATTTGATCGTAGAACAGGTCAGCAATAGAAACACTTTCTGCTTTATGTAATGTCTTAGAAAGGTTAATGTAAAGCTGAAATTTATAAGACGTGTTTAGCTCAAGACCTTAAAGCCATAGACTCACGAAAACTAACATAACAATTTTTCAATGTGGATTCCCACTAGTCAGCTACTCTAGAAAACCAATACATTTGTAAATTATTATTATTATTATTATTATTATTAAAATTAAAAATTGTATAACGTTTGATTAGATTGCAAGGCTAAGCAAATGTTTTGTATTTTTTTAGCGTCTTATATAGAGATAACATTTCTCTCATTAGTGCAAAGTACAGCATAATGTGAAATTAAAGGTGGTTAGTTATTTAGCCCTATTAATTAACAATTAGTAAGTCCTTATCACTAGTACAGAGCTGAACACGAGATTGTTGTGAATGAACAAGATTTTCTGCATGTTAAAATTAATTTTAGCATTAACGGCATGAGAGTTAGCCCCCAGCAGAGCTAATGAAGAGATCTTTTAGTAAAGGAATTGATAAAACCTTTTGTCACTGCAAAGCCCACATGTCAACCTGCAGTTCTCTATCATAACCTTCCTCCATGCTGGGTGTGTGGCATTTGTACATCGATTTCTCGCTTTCCAACTGAAACACACCCGTGTTGATATCATGTCTCTACAATGATCGGCTCCTTGTTCCAGCATGCAAAATGAAATCAGTAGAGAAAAGACGTTTTGCTTGAGTATAATGCTAGTGCTATGAGGCGTTTTATAGAGTTGTTTGGGAGGGCATGGTCGCAGGAGAGCTAGAACCGTAAAACTCTAGTTTGTATCTTTTAGCTAGTATAGTGGGTAAATTTCTATTCGTTGATTTGAAAAGGCACCCGAGGGATTATACTCTCTTCATTAAAAACACAATAACATTCCATAAATATTTCTAGTGTTCACGGTTTTGTGAGTTTCACAGTAATAGTTACATAACTATCTTATTATATGGCTGGCTCCTTGAGCGGACAAAATGAGGGGAAGTCTGATTGACAGCCCAAGCGGCAAGATGGGTCTTGAGATTACCCGCTTTAATTGTCTCCCAAGAAATTAAAAGATATTGTTATGGCTATGAAATAATCCCGTTATTGACCAAGTTCTCGTGGTCAATAACGCACATATGGTGGATTGCATGGCTAGTTCTTGAGGACAACTCTTATCCTGCAAGGTGAATAAGCTTATTTATGTAGAGAGATTCTAAAACTGACTAATTTGCCTCACCACAGAAGCCACAAGTGCGCGCGCAACGTTTTATAAGGTAGTCCTCCCACGCCTTTATAGAACAGTACCCGGTCCTCTTACGACGTTTACAAAGCTCTTTAGGGTCAACATCATAGCAGTCATCTAACAGGTAAACAAAACACAAACTAACGTAACTAACCAGCACCAGAAACAAAGCAGCAAGTATGACAAGTATCAAAATGACATACAATGACTCTTACATATAGCTGTTAACCATTACTCAAAACAAACCGTTCAGCTGTAAGTCTGCTAACTTCCTCCTTTTTTGTTTAATCGACTACCATTTATGACGAAAGATAATCAACTGCTTGATATACCAAATCCAATTCTTAGTAAACTCGTTAAAACATTTACTTAAACTGACTTTACAACTTTTACAGGCTCTAAGTAGAAGAAAGTAAACTGCAGAAGTGCCCAAAATATGATAGGTGAGTTAAGCCGTTACTCACTTTGGCAAGAAATTTCTTGTCCCGAGTCGCCTTGACAAGGATGTTGGGCTTCTGAGAAAGAAAACAAATAATAAACGTCTACTTGAAAGGTAGACGAAATGATTATTTCCAAAATAGACGAAAATCCAACGTAGGATGGCGATCGTTTTGGCGATGACAAAAGGCAATCTAGTTCGCAGATATTATGAGAGACTTTGCATAGTAGAGCCTTCAAGTGTTGTGCCAAGTATTTTGGATTTCTAAAAATATGGGGTTATTAAGCAAAGACACTAGATCGCCATCCTAAATACCTGGTTAATCACAAACTTTCCGGTGCATTTATTTTCAGATATTTTGATAGTTTATGCGTAACAGCGAACAGAAATTCGCTTCTGTGAAGTTGGTTTGGAAATACGACCGTAATTGCAATAAGTTTTTAGCTTTCTCAAGGGTTTAAGGCCTTGTAGGGCGGTCAAATTAGATATTTTTTGGAAAATACGATTTATTATCAATATTTGATGCTAAGATACCTAGACTAAGATGAAATTTTCCCCAAATGTAAATCACGAGGTCCTCTTTTACCTTTACGTATAATTATGGTCACGTGACATGTCACGAGGTCAAAAATTCAAAATGAAGAAAGTTGGTGGTGAATTACTTTCTACGTTTGGAATGAATGCACTCGAAGATTTAAATTAAAGTTTTGACTAATTTAAAATTAAATTTGGGCACTTAAGTGATATGTTTGCCGTTTTTCACGAAGTGCAGTGGACATTCATTCCGAACGTGAAGTGTTGAAAAATATGTCTTTGATTTGTTTTCTTAAACCCATCACCAATTTGTCACTCGGAGAAATGGTCCCGTGACACATCACGTGACTTTCCAATTTCGACTGAAGTCCATCCCCTTTGCCGACCAAATAAATTATTTTCCACAGTTCAACACGTCAGGCCCAGGCTAGCCTACGAGCAAGCTCTCCATTACTGGCTTAAACTTGGCCTGTTCCAGGCGTTCAGATTGTTGGGAAGGCGCTAACACTGAGATGTGAATGTTTTCCCGCTCTCTGAGTTCGCACTCCACTGGAACAGGATAGCTTAAACTGCTTGAGACAAGCAAGATTTCCTATAGAGTTCGTATGGACCATTAAACTTATTAAACTGACAAAGAGTACTCACTGACTTAGTGAAAACACAGTGGTGATAGATTAAAAATGATTGATTTTCCCCTTTTCTGTTTACTTTTTGATATGTTAGATATCAAATGAAACATTCCTTTTAGTGTTTATTATACTACGAGTTATGCCATGGGAATGAGCTCTTACTAATGCAATATCCGCAAGTTTCTGGACAGCTTATCCTCAGAAGCTTGTAGTTTGTTCTAGTGAAACACATGTGCTTCATCATCGAGCAAAATTGCCTAGACCTGCTGTTTTCGCATGCTAGAAAAGAGAACAAAAAACATCATCTCATTTGTCTCCTCGTGTGGAACGTTTGAGGCCTGCATCAGGATACCGGTAATGACGCCTCAGATAAGAAACGGTATTAAACAAGAATCAAGCTTCTTCACTCTGCGGCTCTTTTGCGAGTCAGATCCAGGATTTTAAAGCAAAATAGGGGCAAGATTTAGGCGTGAAAGAATCAGTATGTTCAGGATGGTGAATACAAAAAATAACCATTGGGAATTTTCGGGTCAAGATGACGGGATTGACTAATTCTGTTGGGGACCCTTGTCCCTAGTTTTTGCCAAAAAAGGCCCCTTTAGAAGTGTATCAGAATCAGAGACCATTCCATGACTCGCCGATTCACCCGACACAAGAGGATTCTTCTCAAGCGGGTTGTCGCTTTCTTGCACAACTTCTTAACCGAACAATTTCGATTTGTAAGCAAATCTAATGAAAGGCGTGAGTGAATTTCATTTAAATAACCACAGACTAGCTAGTTACCAGGGCATCCCTGTCCGCCAGGGCCAGTTGCTGCGATGATGCCATCCCAGCAGCAGCCGTGAACTGACACCTCACCCTTTCTGTAGTCGTAGCACTTCTCGGGCACAGGGGGCTCTAGAAATAATGAATTATTAATTAGTGGAACTCTGAAAAGGAAGGCAATATAGTGTCGTCATTTCTTAATCAGGCACAAGTTACTCATTGTATAAAATAAGCGCACCACAGAAGTTGCATGTCTCGTAACACAGTTTCTTCATCATATTTTTCACGCGTGGAAAGGTTGATTTGCAGAGTCCTTTTGATTTCCATAAGTTGCATCTGCGAGACTCGTAGTCTTGACACCATTCTGAAAATAGGAAAAGAGATAAAAGTAGGCGAATAAAATGATCGATGTCTTCACTCATCGGTGACGCAAATCAATTTATGGCAAGTGATTAGGGTCTTTTAGTACCCAAGCATTTAATCGTTTATTTTACTTCGCAATCAGTTTCACTTCACACTAAAAAAATTAGTACTGACAGAATAGCAGAGACGAAAGAGTGTAAACAACTTACAGAGGAAAACGGATGTCCAGCGTCATAACGCAAACGTTGCATTAGATAAAAGTTATACGTACAAAGTAGTAAAAGGCCCCAGTAAAAATCGAAAATTGCAGCTCCAAGTATGTCCTTCATTAAGCACCCCCTCCCTAATGAGTCCCCTTCCTTTCAGGGGAAAAAAGTGGCCCCTCCCCTCCCTCCCCTTTCATTCTTAAGCGATAGATTACAGACTGATCCGGTATCTTTCACGTGCTACAAGTTCGGATTTTTTTTAATCTTTGGCAGCCTCCAAGTTCATGTGTCTGAGCTTTTCTACTTTGCAATCTAGTTATTTATGGAGAATCGATATCATCATACTTCCCCTCTCATCACTCACTCCCTCGAACGTACTTGAAATATATAAAATAAGCTCTGACAGTATTCAATTACTTACTGTAC
Source organism: Porites rus (assembly GCA_964035705.1). NCBI lineage: Eukaryota > Metazoa > Cnidaria > Anthozoa > Scleractinia > Poritidae > Porites > Porites rus. The sequence continues at coordinate 9,668,322 of OZ038002.1, forward strand.
AATATCAAGTGCTATAAATTGACAAAGAAACAGTCTTGGTCCAAGATCTCTATAACACATTTTATGGTTTTCGATGAATGATGCTGCCAAGAAACATCGATTTGTAACAAATTGTCGCCGTGTATACCTAACGCCGCTCGCTCTATTGTTCAAGAGACAATTTTAAGCAATAGTCACTATGCGTGAGGTTTACATTTTGCGTGTCTGAGTTTTTTAATCCATAAGGCTTTTTGTTACCTTTGCTTAACTTTCGTCTTGCATTGAAACCCGGTCAAAATGGGCATATAGAGTTAGTTTCGAACGTTGATTTTAATCAGGAGAACTAAGACCCTAAACTAAAGCTGATATCATGTCGCACAAGAAAGTACAAAGCTAAATTGAATGTCAGCGCCTCATACAATCATTGGGAAAAAAAAATGAAACTTTGGTAGCTGTGTCAGTGATTAGAGAAAGCGCCTTGTTTTCTGCTCTGCCGGCCGAGATTACCAATTATCGTATGAATGTGCATGATCGTCATGAAACATTCAGGAATAAAGTTTTATCAGTGAAACGAAGGCCATTCTATTTTTCAAAGAAAACTGACCAATGCCATCTAATGTCCTAAAGTTTCGTGACTATACCGGTCAAGAAAAATATTAACTGAAGATTACTCCGACCCTAATAAAGTAATATTCATTCTTACCATCACTCTGGATCACATAGGAACTCGAAATTAAAACGAAGAAAGTGTTTAACAGCCGCAACATTGAACATAACGTTTCTGCTGAAATTGACCCAGAGGTTACAACATCATGAAGATAAAATTGCTGATTGTGGATTAAAAATTAAACTAACTGAAAGCTCCTTATATTGACATTCCTGGTATTGTTCTTTCTCATATCAGATTAAAATATATCCAGTCCACAATGTTACTCCAGCAGTCACGCAGTTGGTTTCCTAGCTAAATAGAAAGATAACGTGTAACCATGGGCTCCAGGTGTAACTGTGATTTTGAAACTAACCCCACCCCCCAAAAATATATCTTTCTTTGAGAGTCAATTAATGTATCTTGAGGGCTAACACCATGGAAGGGTAGCTCAGAATTGAATCTGTTGTCAGAAAAAACAGATACATTAAATAAGCTGTTTACTTTGAAATTACACAGCTCCATGCACGAATGTGCAGGCTGAGAAACAGGAAGAAAACTTGAGCCGAATTGTGTTTGATTCGAAAACGTCGATGGGTACTAAATGAGTCTTAATTAAGTGGTTGAGAAATCGTTATAGTCGTGATCTAGCTTTTGTAACGGGAACGATAAGTAATCAAAACAGACTATTTCATGACCTATATTGGCACATAACAATCACTCACTCTTACTCCTGAGCTGTCAACGCTTGAAAAGGTTTGTGGGCAAAACTGACTGGTTTTCAAAACCGGTTTTCTTTAATGTGGAATGCGCGTGTCCCGTTGAGACTCAACACTGAAAATTTTTTTTAAGCCCACCATTGCTATCCCGTAAACTGTCTCACACATGGCTAAAACTTTACCCAGTTCAAGGAAACGCCAGAAAATATTTGCAAGATAGCTAAGAAACTAGTCGGGCGCTGGTAGCCTCTCTCTATCCTCTCAGCTTTTTTCTCTCGCCATCAGAGATCACTGTTAGCAGGGAGAACTATCATTCTGACTTGTTAGTTAGTTAAACTGTTTTTCGTGATCCTAAGACAAGTGCCAAACTTTAACCTTGCCGAATTTATCGTGACCGAGGACGTTTTCATTACATTGTTACAGCAATCGCAAGTAATTAAGCGAAATCTTACCATATTTTCGACATGATACATTTGTGTAAAGGAAAAACATCAACACGACTATCGATAAACTTGGCTTCATTTTGTATCCCGTTTCGGCAACTGCAATCCGTTTTCTCACGCGATGCTTTAGTCACAAGGGTTCTTCTGAGTTTTAGCAGTTTTGTTGAAATATGCTACTTGTCAGTGTTTTGAATGGCACATAGCGGATGGCTTGCTTGGGCTAATATACTTCGATGGCCACTGAAAACAAGTGTCAATAAAACAGTGGTTGGTGTTGATCCATCTATCGGAGGAAACCCCGAGCTTTCTAATGTACCTAATTACCATCCTTTCCTTTGTCTAGCCCGTACTTAAAGAAATAAAAGAAAGGAATTAAAAATTGTTTGAAGACTAATCACGCATCTCTTAAAATGAAAACATTTTCAGTTCTCAAATCAGTAGTTGCAGTTGGCTATATTTAATATGTAGGAACCCCGTGTATCGTAATTATCAGCCTTTGTTGTGTACTGACAGTGTACTGAGCATACGTAAACAAAGGAAAAAGTCTTTCAATTTCAAGATTGTTTTGTAGACTTACATTACGCAACCTTTTAAGTGAAATATATTTTTGATAAATAACCAATTTTTTTACGACATCATTTTGCAGGCCACAGCTTATAGTTTTAACATCTCATGTCTTAAGAGCAGTTATTTCGAAAACATTTTGCAAATGACTTTTCCAAATACTTATTTAAAACAGTTTGTTTTCAGAAAACATACAGCCTACAACCACAGCTGCAAACCAGACCGTTTATTTCTAAAGAGATGAACTTTGTTCTTAGTACAAAAGTGGAATGCAACTGTGGAACAACGCAAATAAAGAGAAGGAACCCTGCAATGTTTAAAAACAGGTCATGTATGTATTTTTTATCATTCTTTTCATTTCGTTTACCGGCTAGAATCATGCAATAAATATGTCATTCGGATTTCATGTATCCAAAACCCAACGCGCTTCTTCCTATCAATTTGAAGAAAAGAATTTACCAGCGCATACAAACTTCCCTAAAGGAATTAGAATTTGGTTAAGATTGTTTTCGAAGCCTGATAGCCTGTTCACAGACCCTCTATTTTCTGTAACAAAGTCCGTCCGCCAGCGCAAGGGGTTAGTGGTGGGGGAAGAAGAAAATAGTCTTTATTTTTCTTTATCGCGCTCCACGATCGTTCTCGCGCTCTCACCGATGTTTTCGAAAAGAACAATAAAAAAATAAAACGACGTCTGTGTACAGGCTAGAAGCCTGACTGAGGTCAGGAGCCCCCCAAAAGTAGAAGAATTGAAGAACGAGCAATTTTTAAAAGAACAGGAGTCGATATAATTAGAAAGTGTCTCATTGACTCTCACGGTCGTGAAAAGAAATTCCAACACTTGATTATTTTTTTAGTACAATATACGTGCAGTCTGCATGTGTAAGATGTTTTCTAGACAGGTTATATCCAGCTAAATTTGCAGTTTCTAAAATGCCCGTGATCTGAGTGTCTTCAATGGATCATGATGACTTTGATGTAGATCATCCAGTAATAAAAACGGTGCAAAGTTTGCTTAGGCGCAATTTCGCCAACTGAAGATGACAGCGAAATTTTGTTTAGTTCAAGGAAAATTCGCAGAAGCTTCAATGAAATTTCGTGGCGAACTTTCGTCGAATTTGCTCAAGAGAACAAAGAGGGAAATTCGGCGAATTTCGCTCTCATTTCTTTTAGTGCACAGTACTATACATCAAGATAATTAAAAAAAATTTCGTTCAAGGTGTTCAAGCGCTTCATGCTCCATGTCCAATGAATTATTTTTGGTGGGACATTTTAAGATCAGTTCCAATATTGCTGGCTAACAACCAGTAACAAACACTTTTTAATTCTTTATTTAAAACAGTTCCTAAATATTTCATATTTTTAGCCGCAAGCAGCATGTTGGTGTCGTCGGCAAAATGCGAAGAAGTTGAATTTTGTCTCAGATGAATCTTGTGTATCGTGTAGTATGTTATAGGAATAATCACAGCCAAGAACAGATCCTTGAGGCGTGCCAAATATTACTTTATTTCTCTATTAACAAGTGTACCGAATCGGGATTTAATTTATCTGATACCTTCCTGTAAGACATTTAAGTGAAACAAATTATTGACAATTCCTTTCCCATACTAACTCTTCTAGCATTTGCTTCTTTTGTGATGTTAGCCTGAAAATTATACGCTAGCCGGTAATTCTTATGTACTCTTTCTGAATAAATTTTCTAAAACACACCCGGTTTTCGTGTTTAGAGAAACTTGATCACGTGTCCAACTCATGCAAAAAGCCTATTTCCCATCCAAGAGTGTTTTGTGAAAGAACCTACTGCTTGTGGTCGATGCCGTATAGAAAAAGTTTTTTATCCAAATATATTCTTATTGAAAGTGATAAATGGGCATGTTCAGTGGATTGATTTTCACGAAATTCGTGTCGCGAAGAGCATACTAATTAGAAATAAATTAAAAATATTAAATATTAACGCTCCCTGAGGTGAGTCAGTTTGTTATGGTTAACACTCGTCTCCAACTTCACAGAGAACTCTGTGAGCACCTGATATAACTGGTTTCCAGCAAGAAGATGAGCAGTCGATGATTACACGGCGGCGTCAGTTGGTTAGATAATCCTTAATCCACCTTAGTAGGGGATCCCGGAAACCTTTAGTACCTCAGTTGTAGAGTATAGCTTCTGATGGGACACCCTGTCAAAAGCTTCCGCCATTTTGACTACCATTGTCCAGAGACGATGCTAAGAAATGAACGTGTTGTATTAATTGAGTTACACAAGATCTATTGAGTCGAAAGCCATTGGAGAGGATTTAGGACCGGCCTTACATGATCATAAATTCTAAGAAAGACACGTTTCTCCAGCATCTAAGACAGAATTGAAAGTAGAGCAATACCTTGTGGGACTGTTATAAGTCAGGGCAGGTCATTCTGAAAGGGAGTTCCAAACCAAGGGAATGGCACTGTCGGTCAATTAGTTTTTGTTCCATTTTTTTTTTGTTTTGTTTTTCAATGAGGAAAACAGCACATGGGGTCTAACGCCATGGACTTCAAAACAGTACGGTTCGTTGCTCATTGTTTTTTATTTAGATTCACCAATTTTTGGCAGGGTCACCGCAACAGCATGAAGCCAACTACTACGGGCCCATAAGAGTCTACTTCCACTGGGGTATACGTTCCCTACTCTTTTCGAACATCAGTATGGGTTCTTTTTAATCACTTTCAATTGATGAGAAAGGATGAAGGAGACAAGACCAATGGCTTAACGTCAGCGCCCAATGACGCGATCATCTGAACTGCGACAAGATCATAAATCACAGCCAGTATGATCTTACCGGTTTCTTAAAGACCTTAGTCGCTCGTCCGGCCGCTCCCGCTCGGCAGATCAGCTCATCGAACTGAAATAAACGGGCAGCAGTTCAAGTGATGTAGCGTCAACGGGTGGCTGAGAGAGTATGTTATGTACTCATATTCCAGAATTAGATTTAAAATAAAGACAGTATTGGAACAAAAAGTATATATGTGATAAAACCTAAAATATTCGCATAAAATTCCCTTTCCTGGCTGACCCATTACCACTGTTTCTTTCGGGCTAAATAAATTATTCGCAATGACTTGAATATAGCAGCTATAGTTCCAGGAGAGAGCCCTGGGAACGAGGTTAGTCTTATTTGTTCAACCTTTTATTTAGCCACTTGAGTTTTATCCACAAATATTTACCCCTAACACAAACCTAACCCTAAGCGTCTTTGAAATGCCCTTTCGACCACCCGATCCCCTCCCCCTCCAAAATACAGTCTTCAGATCAAAGTTCAACAGATCAAAGTGAAGGGACTGCAGAATTAACAGCAGAGTAGTCTGCGTACCCGAGTCACTCAGACTTTTTGTAAAGGGACTCAACCACACACCTACTACTCGTGGTATTGTTTGAGTGCCACAGGACTCGTCATTTAAGTGGTTGGTGGCACAATCACTGAAGTGCGAAAGCATTTGCTAATGCTGCCATAAAATTCTGGTGGCCATTCATTTTCACCCTTTTGATATGAAGATAAATGGCACCTGTTCAACTTCGGTTTTCACATCTTCATTGTTTGTTTGACTATATATTTTCTACGCTTGAATGGAAACGATAAAACAGCTAAAAAAAAGCATATTTATCTTAGGTTGTTTCTTGGTTTACACCGTAACAGTTGCGTGTCTTGGGCCACTGAAACCCACAGCGATCGATTATGCCATCTCGAGAATTTCACAACGACAAAAAGAAGAATTCGTGGACGAACATAATAAATATCGCAGCTCAGTGGATCCCCCAGCAGCTAACATGGAATATATGGTGAGATATTTACCCTTTAAACTTTCCATATTTATATTATTTATCAGGTACGCCTGGTTTACAATGAATACCAGAATCTCAAGTGCGTTACAATGACTACTTTAAAGTGAAGTGCGAATAACTCGAGTCAACTGCGCGCAATACTTGTTCGGTTATGTTGTACAACTGAGCGTCCGTCAAGCGGCCAGTAATCTAAGTCCTGAAATAATTGTAGAAAAGATTTGAAAACTAAACCTCTCTTAAGCAACCTCTCTTCAACCGGCCGCGGGCACCTTTTGGCCATCCCGACGAGAGTTCTCCCATTGATGCCACCTCTATTAAGTGGCGACCAGGCGCTTGATACAGTTAGTTTGAATTTATTTCAAAAATATAATAAAGGAAAATGCAGTGCTATAAGGTGAAGACTTAATGCAACTCCCGTAATGTGTTTGTGATGTCTATTCTCACTGAGACGGAGCAACTCAGCACTTTCTGAGCGGGTGTGTTAGTGCTGTTGTAGTCAATCATCTTGAGGGTTCGTGCGATGCCATGAACTAGTTAGACTCTCATATTTTCTTCTAAAGGTACGTAAACCTTTTACTGCGAAGTCAAATCAGTGACATAGAATGACAGTCGTTCCAGGAAAATAAAGAAAAACAAAGAGATGGTTGATATGGTTACTAAACCTCGCTACTCATGGGGTTTAGGGCCTGGCACTAAAGTGTGTTCGAAAAATATGATTGATTGTCAATATCTTCTGCTGGGACACCTACAACAGGAGGAAATTGTGTCTCCTGAATTTGTCTTGTGCCTTAAGTGTAGTCACGTTCGTCATGTGACATAACACGTGATGAAAAATTAAAAACTTTGTATGGTTAAATAAATTGGCGCTTCTGATGGAGACGTTTGGAATGAACATAGGCGAAGATGAAAATTATAGTATTTTAAGACCAAGTTGTGAAAAGACGTTTTTTCTCATAGTTTAATTTTTTATTGCAAAGAAAAATATGAACAAGAAGTGATTTTGAAAAGCATTTCACTATAAAAAATTGCGATAAAACATTTCTTAAAATCATTTTAAGATTAAAAAAATTGCTAAAAAGCGACGACGTTTCGACGTTAGCTGAACGTCATTATCAAGTCAAAATAAGTTAGTGATTTTTGGTCTATAAATACTAAAAAAAAACAACATGACGTCAAGCCGAAGCCAACATGAAATCAAGCCGTCAATTGTTAATAAGCAGTGTGTTGTTTACAATTTTTCATGTGATCTGTGCGATGCAGATTATGTCGGGTACACAGCCCGACACCTTCATCAACGCATTGCTGAGCACAAAAATTCGGCAATCGGTAGACACTTCTTAGAAGCTCACGGTAACAACAACCTTTTGAGAGAAACCCAATTCACGGTTTTAAGAAAGTGCCAGAGCAAATTTGATTGTTTAGTATTTGAAATGCTCTTCATCAAGAAACTTAAGCCCAATTTAAATATTCAGACGGACTCCATACGTGCGAAACTCTTTGTTTAATATTTTCTCACGTTACAATTTTTAATCAGCTATTGTTGTTTTTTTTTAGTATTTATAGACCAAAAATCACTTACTTATTTTGACTTGATAATGACGTTCAGCTAACGTCGAAACGTCGTCGCTTTTTAGCAATTTTTTTAATCTTAAAATGATTTTAAGAAATGTTTTATCGCAATTTTTTATAGTGAAAGAAAAATATATATATACATATAGACAGTCATTCCAAAGGAGAAATGTTAGAAATATCTAATATGAAAGAGAAAATAATGTTATTAATTGCGTGATTTCTTTTCTTAAACCCGTCACCCAATCGTCAATTATTCAAGGTTCTCAGTAGAAAGATCACTCCACATGTCAGGTGCATGACGAACGTTATGCTTCAAAATATTCAAAAATACCCAATAAATCGTTTTTCTTATTAAAACCCCTCAGTCCCAGACCTTAAACTTCTTGATTACCTGTCTCTTTGGATTTCATGTAACGATACTGTAGGTGTATTGGATGGCTTTTTCCTGCTTTAATTTCTCATATAATAAGGATATGATAGACAGATTACTCAAACCGGCCACTTTCAGTTGACTAACAGTTCTGTACTTTAAAACAGGTTTGGGATGATGATCTAGGAAACTTGGCTCAAATGTGGGCCAACAAATGTACCTGGGATCACGGATTTTTAGAGTTTGGAGATGTGTACCCTAATGCTCCTTTCAAAGGACAAGTTGGTATGTGAAAGAATGGTGACATTAGAACTATGCGCTTTTTAAATTATAATGTAGATGTTACAGAACTAATTTTTAGTTCACATGCGACCAAACAAACATGAGGGGTATTAAGACTTAACGAAAATAGCGTTGATCGTTAGAACCCTCTGTTAAAAATTGGTTGAAGGAAATTTTCCATGCGGCGTGACCAATCAGAAGCACTTCCCAGATCTGAGTAGTGACACGCCATCAGTATGAAATTTCTGCAGTTGTTCCTAAAACTAGCGTCATTTTGCGCTGCAACCTGATGTGTTGGCGTTGCGAAATGTTTGTTTTCTCAGGCTAACTCTTTCTTTCCTTAGGACAAAATCTCGCACGCGAGTGGGGCCGACTTCATATCCCCGCTAACAGGGTAAAACTCTGGTACAAGGAGAGCAAGAATTTTTCGTTCAGTAGGGTGTCATCTTCCGATGTCCGTAACCAGTGTTCAAAGCCTCCATGCAAACGATACACCCAAGTAAGTCAATCCGGCACCAAAAAATTGCAAAAGACAAATTCATTACAATTATTACTTCGGCGGAGCACGAAGTAAAGGATTCGCGCAGCTCAGGAATGTTTCAAAGTTACATCCGGAGGTCCCGAAGTTGCCTCCGAATGTCCCGAAGTTGCCTCGGAATTAGTTCGAGATACAATATCTTCGAGTTCTTTGCTTTATTCTTTCCGGCGAAGAAATAATCACGAGGAAGAAATAATTATTACTTTTGGGAGAAATAAAAAAGGAATAATCATTATTTCTGGCTCTCTCAGGGTTAAACCGGGTTTCGTGTGACCCGTCAGATCCGATGAGACTCTAAATTGAGCGATTAGCCGAATGCGCCACTGCGACGCAAGGTAATTTGAGATGTTAGAAATAGCCATAAGTTATGCATGAGGTACGGTTGAAGATTCGGCACGCAAGTTTGTTACTTTTCCGCTTCTTTTGGGTATTTGACGTAGTGACAACTGTATGAGTTGGTGCAGAAGCATGCTTCTGGTTGGAGATATCGTGAGATCACCTCTAGTTCTTTCGGCTACAACAAATATTTGAGGCGGAGCGCAAAGTAATGTCGTAAACTTGCATTTTGTTTCCGAAGTGAGCCCGGAAGTTGTTCGAGATATCTCGATATCTCGAGATAGCTCGAGGTGTTTTCATCTGAGGAAGAAAGAAATATTTAGTCTTTACCCGCCCTTCGGTTTGTAGATACGTATCTTTGCCCCGTTAGATCGCGGAGACGTGATAATAGCAGTAAAGTAAAGATGGTTGATTCAGTTTCTAGTTTTAATTTTTTTTTAATTTTGGCGAGCATTGAGTTAATGTTTTGCTGCAGAACTCCGACCAGTTGGTGCGCGACGTTTAGTTATTTTGGGCATATAGGATATAGGATATAGATATAGGATTGAAATTATAATCGAATTGGATTACAGCCACGGGGTCAGGCACCTAGCAGACTTCCGGTGAAGGAGTTAAGACGTCTGTTACACAAAAGGAGAAAAGTACAGGTATTTTTATGGAATGGAATCCGTTAAAAATATCATTTCCTACTATTCCTCCTCATTCACTATTAATCCACAACAACAACGCCGAAGTTTACGCCGCATAGCATCTTGTTGAATGAGGTTTTTGAGATAACAGGAAGAACCAAGGTCGAAGTAATTGTTAAAACTTACCGAGACTTAAGGTACTTTCCGGATTTCACGAAACTGAATCTAATACATTACCTTTTTTATTATACAATGTTTTGAAGGAAATAGCGACGAACAGCGTATTATAGTTTAGTAAGTTATCTGATAGTAGAAATACAGTATCTAGCCTATCTGTAGGTTGCGAGGTTGCTCTGATTCTCAAAATTGACTGTACGCTCTCTTTACCAATGAGAAGGCACACAGTGAGTACAATGTTTAAAATAAGCTTTATTTTGCTTTAATAGCTGAACATTTACTTTAAGACATGCCACGAAGGACATGCCACTGCCCATTGGTAATCGTCTCGTGCCACTTATTTTACAATCAAATCGAGCGACAAGTTATAAGACAAACAGCTACAATAACAGCTTCTTAACAAAAAAATACAGATTAAAATATTATATTGGCAGGCGGAGTAAGGTAAGGGATACAATATCTGGAGAGAAAAAAAAAATAGTTTAAAGTTCTTGCCAAAACCGTTACATAATCTAATAAGACTGAGCCAGTTTTGTTCCTAACATAGAGTGTTATCATTACTGTCCGAATAACCAAACGTATTCACTAGCTAATTTTGAGTCGATACCACTGACTTTTACTTGACGATAAGCTTATATGGGAGATACAAGACACATTAAACTACATTGACGTTTTACACTAAAAATAACAAACAATTCTAAATGCATGTAACGTATTAAAGGATAAATACCAATACTTTGAAAACATATGTTTGTCTAGAGATTTTCAACCGGTGATTTCTCATAACCCGTTATAAAATTTGTTCAATTTTTTTGCTCAGATAAATATATTAAATCCTCAATTCATGTAATGAAACCTAATCGGTCCAGGGTTTGCATCGGCCCCCCTCAAATTGTGTGATTCAGATTCATTACTAGACATTGATTCGTTACATACCGATTTGACATGTTTTTCTGTGCCTGATACAAGTTGGGCCTTGTGACTGGTAATTAAACTACCTGAGAGTCATTTTCTTGTCACAGTGGTTGGTCAAGGCAATGCAATACCAGTATTCAGCTATTCAACCTGGGTGCATCTTTTCCTATCAATATACGAGCTTAGTTCCAAAGCTCCAATGGGATGGGTGTTGGAGGGAGGGGGGGGGGGGGGGAGGTGTGGTTGCTGGGGTAACAGCATTTGGGTAGCAAGTCAGTGTGTTCAAATCTGTTCTTGCTTACACTCCTTTTCTTAATTTTTTTTTTTCACCGAACAAAGGGTAAAACAAATTTGGAGGAAAAACTAGCACCATGGAGTAGCTGGAAGAAAATTAATTATAATTGTAAATTAAAGAGGGTAATTAGCATTTTGCAAGCGCCTTTAATTCTCCTTTAATTCTCCTTCTCCTTACTGACAAAAAGACCGTCAAAGGACAGTTATACATGTAAATGTTTAGTTAAGGTAAAAAAAAACACTGCAAAAACCGTGTACGAACAATCTTGCTCAATGTCGGATCCAAAAGATCGTGATCAGACAAAATAGAAAAAAATTGAAAACGTTACAGTCAAGAAGACTTTTGCAGGGACTGATCAAACAACGTGAAATGGAGTTCAGTTGCGACATTTCGACTGGCCAATACCAGTCTTCATCAGGTTTATTGAGATATCACAAATTTACATAAATATATATGAAGTAAAATAATGACCGGAAATTACGCAATATGACGTGGTATGGTGTGGCTACTTAAAAAGACAAGATAACAAAAAATAAATAAATAAATGTTTATGATAAATAATAAATAAATAAATAAATAAATAAATAAAGGAAAAGTAATTGGAGATTGTAAGTAATCATTAAGATAATAACGAAAGGATGTTACACTGAAGTCTCCATTTGGTTATCATCTTTAGCTGGCTCAAACGCATGCGTAGTTAATGACAAAAGTCGGTCATTATTGTGTTTGGGGCGTGGATAGCGCATGCATTTCATTCGGCTCATAATCTCCTCGGGTTGATGACGCAATAGAACAAACTGACCCCAAGCATTGTTATTCACATCAGCCTCGTTCCTACCCTCGTTTCTACCCTCGTTCTTACTGGACAGGAGGGCGCGCACAATCTCCACACCTGCGGCTTGAAAACTAGAAAACGAAGTAAAAGAACAGTTGATAATTATTAGAGCATTTTTTCACTGATTTATTGAATGTTTTCCTTGAATAAAAAGCTCTCTGGTTGAATCAGTAAATAAAGAATAAAGACTAAAATGTGGAAGCTTGGGATGAATTGTGTAATGTTCATTTCAACTGCATTGGTTAAATTTTATTTCCTTTTGTTTTGGGATTATTTAAATGCACGATTATGAGCTTTAAATAAAAAAAATAAAATTTGAGCCAAAGAACAAACTGGGATCGGAATAACAACATTAAAATGTTTCCTCTGGAATCAAAACAGAAAAGAGAGAGATTTTGTATTGCTCACCGTTTGCTTAGAAGAATGCAGAGTAATGGAAGATAGACGTAGCTTGCCTTGGCAAACATCCCAGGAATGAAACTCTTTTCGCCTCCAAGCATCTCTGAACCACCAAACACCGTTAACAGCGTGCATACACAGTAGGGCATCCATCCCCCAAAGAAAGCAATGATACCGATGGATGTCAAAATGACTGTTTTCTTTTCTTTCGGTATGTTCCTCTTCACCAACGCATCTACATCCGGATCTTGCCTCGATGTTTGGTACATCTTAGAAAAATAGGCAATGGAAAATCCCAAAGGTATGAGGAATGCTGCAGATACCAGCAGTGATAAGTAGGATCGTGCGGAGATGCTGCTCTCTCTCCAGTTTGGGGCACAGATGATGCCACCAGATTCGGGTTCAAACGAGCCCCATCCAAAAACTGGTGGGAGACCAATAGCAATGGCGTAAAGCCAAACGGCCGTCAGCTTCTTTATGATACTGTCATACTGCCAGTTATCCCGAGGCCGCTCGTCTGGAGTCCCCGCTAGTGCCTCGTCACACATGTTGAGGTAGACCGCACGGACTGCTAAGGCTAAAGTAACACCTGTCGTGATCCACCATACTCCGGTCAAGAATCCACCAACCTTAAAAAAAAGAGTTTTTTTAGAATTGTCACACTTTAGAACCCTAGTTCTACTGTATTGGGCCAATAATCTACCAACATGCACATGAAGCCATACACAGCGACAGCTTTTTCGTTCTTGTTAGACTTGTTAGTATGGCATTTCGCGTTTGCCGAGCGCTATTAAAACCTTGTTTGTGCTAGTCTTTCTCCAGTAAAGCAAAATAAAACAAGTAAACTAACAAACAAACAAATAAACAACAAAAAAAGAAGACTGGATTTGCCTCATTTATCGTGACTTGCCACTCTTGATTTTTCTTATTTTTAATTGGCTATATTTTGTACGATTCTAAAGTTAAAACCTGTCTAATCTCGCGATTTTTCACGAGACACCTATTTCTAGTCACTGATAATAGAATGCGTTTTAATTTTAAACGTTTAAATTGTGCTGCGACTCAATTCAATATGGCACGGAATAGGAAGTCTAAGGACGCAGACGACGAATCTTTTGATAGTACAGAAAGCCCAAGAATAAGTTGCCTTCTCTTAACTTTAACGCCAATATCAAAAACACTTTATGACTTGAAAGAGCATTTTTTAAATTTAAGAAATTATGGTTTTGCCCAAGGTAGAGAAAACGACGAACGACATATATTTTCTTCCGTAAAGAGTTATGAAGTCTACCAGACTAGCGGTAAAAATCAAAGGTCAATTCATTTGTTCCTTATTTGTTTAGTTTGGTAACCTGAATTTTACCTGTACAAAAGAAATCTACTTCAGCGCTGTCAGTACTGGAGAGTTCGAACTCATGCATCTTTGTAATCTCGCATGCTTGCTTAGAGGGAGGCCTGCGGGGCAGGCGTGAAAAGGTCAGAAAAGGACAGGGGAGGGAATTCGCAGGCACACGAGAGCGCTAGGGGCGCAGAAGGCAACTTACAGGGCTTTACCTTATGTTACGTATGACATAGTTATTTTCTCGAAACCATAGCAGCCGATTTTGCAAAAGGATAGACGAACGCTACCACGAGAGAAGAGGGCAAAATTTGTTGGGGAGAGCTTGGTGGGAGGGGGAATTGTTGCGGCCTTCATTCTACTCTTAGTAACAGGGTACGGGATTTTAAAATTTTAAAATACAGCGATCATATGTTTTCAAATTGTTTTTCATCATTTCCTATAAAGGGTCTTTTTAAAATTCCTTCCCAGTTAAGTTACGAATTAACTTAAGAATTTCTTGAAGATTTCGCACACTTTTTTTCGTGACAAAAACGAGACAGGGTTAAACAAAACCTTCTTCAAAGCGAAAACTCCCTCACTCTATTTTTAAAAAAGCAAACTCAATCGTCTTCTTTTCATGGGAAGGCAGTCTTTGCAAAACGTGGAGTCGGCATTATGTTATGGAAAATTTCAACAGTAATCCCTAGCTTTCCGGCGACCAAACAATAGTCCAAAAAGAACGGAATCAAGACCGAGTATCCAGTTTGCATCTTTTACTGGTATTGTGTTCGAAAGCAGCAGTGTTCCATGAACCATGATACTATATATCTTAGTTGGAAAAACTGATAATTATTTTATACCTGGCAATATGCGATACCGACCAGCTGTTTCTGAAACCACGCTGACGCGACGAGGGGTGGCAAATCAGCTATTATAACCATGAGATTGCCAAGCACCACGCTAAGGAAATACGGAGTCAGGTCGAATTGTCGAAACGAGGGCCTTGTCAGCATGAAGAGCGAGAGGGTTTGAAGAACGCAGCCCATAACTGCTAACACTGCCATACACGAGGCAAGAGTGGGATAGACCGGCGCTGATACAGTCGGATAGTACATTAGATACACTCTGATACTATGTACTTGCTACTTCAATTGTTGTTGAAATATTGTAAAGCGTCGAAAGGGGAGATGTAGGCGAAATATCTTGTTTTGTTGTTGTTTGTCCTTTCATTGCCCTGATTAAAAGGCGGCCGCCTCCCTTTCAGTGACGTCATGGATTGTATAATTAACCAGGTTTGCGCACAAGAAATACACTGGCGGGAATATTGTGAAAACAATCAGAAATATAGAAATAAGTAAGCTTCAATGTGTCCTTGTGTTTTTCGTTTTGAAAAGATTTTTGTAGTCAAATTATTACTTTAAAAATGAAAAATTATATAAGCGCCAAACATAAAACAAACTTATAAACTGGATTAGTTATTTCATAGAAGAGTCTTCTTTGACGTAATTGACTATTTGTTTTTTTCATTGGCTACAGTGTAGTTCTAGCTTAGTAACTGAGTTGTTGCGAATTCAGTACTTGACGCCAAGAATGATGATAATTAAACAAGAAAACAAACCACTGTAATGAAAACTTCTAAAAGACTTTAATTACATAAAATGATATCATTGTGAAGTGATACCATTTTCAGATCGATGTTGGTGTTTTGACTTTGATTTTGTTCTTTGTTTTAGTTAAAATAATTCATTAATTCATTTTTACCTGCCTGTTGGAAAACTTGAAATTAGCCGCAAAGTCAGTTTCGCAAGGGAACTGGATTGAAGATACTGTAAAAAGTTTCGAGGCAAAATTACTTACTTTCAGGCAGTAACCATACAAATCATAATATGCCGGTTGAAATTATTTATATAGCTCTCAGTTTGGTCATGACTGCGAAAACGTTCAAGTTATTGCTAATCGCGAATGACACTTAAGCTTGATCATTCCTGCAGTTCAGTTTCAAGGTACACGAACTGATCACGTTTGAGTGTCTTACTAACTCAGTGAGCTTTTACCCATATCACTTAAAGTTTATGTCCGATCGGAAAACCCGTTTGAGCTGGGTTGTAAAGCAATAGTAAGAATTAATTTCTTTCTGCAGCTTGTATGGGCTTCGACCAAATATGTGGGGTGTGGCTTTTCATTCTGTGACAAGACATTTGGTAAGCCTCACCCATGGGTCAAAGGAGAAACTGAAGTGGTCTGCAACTATGCTCCTGGGTAAGTAAGGTGATTGTTATCACATAGTCGATCCCCCGAAATTGAGGATGTCCTGACTATGCGCTTTCGTTAGAGACTTTTTTTGCCCTCCTGTGCATTGCCATATACATGTGTTGGGATCTACTTCAACATCAGAAAAATCTTTTATAGAACTATGAATTTGAGTTACGAGTTATCGTCTTCGTATATAGCCCAGGAAATAGTCTAAAAAATTCAGTGCAACTTGTCTTTTACTTTAGTTGTATCCCAGCATTTTTTAGCTCTCCGAACAAACTATGCTTCGTAACCATATACTTTGAAATCAATAACTGACCCATATTCTCAATAATTAAAAATTCGGTTCGCCGAAAAAACAAAACAAAACAAAACAAACACGAATTAGCCTGTGCAGTGGAGTTCCGTCCTACGTAGTTCTTGTTTGTACGGCCACTTAAATTTGTGCTTGATGACATTTCTAATTTTTTTTTAACCCAGTTAAAACGCGGTCATTCTCAGTGGTCTATAGCGACATTGTGAAATCCAACGTATACCGACAAGCATTATTATCCTCGTTAAAAGGGCACTTAAACCAAAAACGCAGTGTATAATAATGGACAGATAATCAACAAGCAAAAATAATCTTGAGTGACATTCAAGGATTGGTTTAATTTGTTTCTTGACTGAAATTAACTGTGTACTGTCATATTGTTCGTAATGATTTCTACAGTAATACAGTTAATTTTCTTGGGTGTCCACTTATGTGGGGTCCGCTCAATAATCTGCAAACTGCTAACTCCTGGATTGACTTTTTAAGAGGTAACGTAATTGATCACTTTCCTTATGAAGTTGGAAAGCCATGTTCCAAATGTGCTTCAGGAAACGGATTCTGCTACAAAAATCTCTGCAGTAAGTATATAGCTTTTATGAGCTTTTGATCTAAGGCACAAATCTTTGTTACATTTACCAACCAACGACCTTCCATCCATGATTAAAAACCTGAAACGTTTCTTCCCATCGGCTGAATTCCAAAACAATAGTGGCCCAGGTTTGCTATTTTAGTAATATTCCATGTTGCCGTTGAAATTTTTTCTGTCGTTTATTGCTACGGATGACAAGGATAGACATGGATTAAAATGTGACAAAAATTGGGTCAATGATTTCAACCCTGAATCTATTCCTGCAAAATTACCAAAATATATATTATGTAATGGTTAGTACTCTCTGATGAAATTTGTTTCATATTGGTTCATATCCGTGTCATAATTCTACTACGGGAGCATTTTTTTAAAGTAAGTAAAGGTACTCTAAGTTAGTAAATAAACGCTGGGGAACGTGTTTGCTCTCCTAGGGAACTGTAATGATTTTGACCCAGAATGTGGCAAGTCTCTGACAAGGGAAATGTGTTCTGCGTTTAAGGAGGTGATGGCCAAGAGATGCCCAAAAATGTGCAACTTGTGTGGTAAGTGTAAAAAAACAACAACAACAAAACAATTAAGGCATCAAGTCAAAGCAATTCAATAATATAAAATCGTATGGAAAATGTCTTTTGGTAATCACGTAGACCGTACGTCCTTCCGTAAGTCCTCGCCACAGGGCAACCAATGTGAAATGTCAAACTCTCTAGCTGTGTGGGAGCGTGTAACCTGTGTTTAACTTGATAA
The DNA here is from genome assembly GCA_964035705.1 of Porites rus. Taxonomy (NCBI): domain Eukaryota; kingdom Metazoa; phylum Cnidaria; class Anthozoa; order Scleractinia; family Poritidae; genus Porites; species Porites rus. Next base: position 9,686,051 of record OZ038002.1, read on the forward strand.
TAGACATCGATATTATGGTCAATTGACAGCTGTCGAAACAGGGTATCCGCTGACCAGAGTCACATGACCGTATCGTGGACTCAGGTGCAATCTCATCGAGGTCAGGTGTTGGTTTTGAAGTTTTCCGCTTACAAGCTGTTAACTTTTAATTGATCGCGGGCTCTAGTTTATGTTTTTCAGTCCAGTATGGTTCTCCCCTAAAGTTAAGTACAGATTTGTGGATTTCTTGGCAATGGTTTCAAGTCCATCATCTGAAGTGAATTAAAAATGCGTAAACAGGAGCTCCACTTTAGCTCTGGCTAAATCTATAGATTATTGGAATTTTGAAATGTTCACAGTCCCCTATTTTTTGGTAAGATCGTCGGGATCGAGTGCTTACCGGTACCGGCGGCCATCTTGGTTTTATATTTACCGAGAGGGCGGGCGTCGGGGTTTAAAGCGAAGATCCCCCTGGAATGATTTTTTAAAATTATATTGGGATATTCATTTTCTGGAAGTGTGATTTGAAGAAATTCTTATCAGGCAAAACCCACGGTCCTAAACCAATACGTTACTGTTTAGAATGTCCCCTGCAATGTCAAAATGGTGGTAAACTCAATCGACTAACGTGTATATGTGAGTGTTCGTCTGGTTGGATTGGATTGGACTGTTCAGGTTAGTGACGTCCGCAGTTCCATTTCTCGACTATTAATCATATTTTGTATAATATCAAGATCTATATCTTTGGGCGCCTCAAAAGGATCTAGTATAATGGCTGTGTTTTGGATTTAAGAGTTTTTGCTACACAAACAGTTACGTAGCTTTTTAACTCTTCTATTACATGATATTTATTAAAATCAAGTATATTTTAGTGACACAGTGCAATAGTACACGTGTACTTTGATTCTGGAAGAACTACTGTAATATTTGCCACGACGGATGAAACCCCCTTTCCGAAACGTTTCGTCTGAAACTGAACTTAGCAATTTTAGCCAACCCTTTTTAAACGTCTCAGTGACCTGAACACTGAAAATGATTCATGTCAACTGCAATTATTTACTTCTAAGAACTATACTTGACCATTTATGGCTCTTGACTTGACCAAGGGTGCCTGTAAATTTGTGATAAAAAAATATTTTATTTCACAAAAAAAAAGGCGGCAAATTTAATGTAAATTTTTCTCAAGGACGCAGAATTTCATGTTGGTATTCTTCCTTAATGCTTCGCGGTAGTTGCTCATAAGGGAGGAGAACTGGGAGGAGAGAATATTGGCCCAGTTCGGGTTCCTATAGGCCTACCAAGGAGTTTAAGAAATGACTTTATTTTATGTGATCTCTTACCGGGTTTATATCACTAACTTTGAAACACTTAAAATTCTTCTTATATATAGTTCAATGCGTTGATAAGGCTGGCCAGGAGGTGTGTCACTTGAGAATTAGAAATGGGCATCAGTGCCGTGCACCATACATGAAACACGAGTGTGCCACCACATGCAGAGTGTGCGGTAGGTTAGAGGCCTCTTAGGAAAATTTTGAACATGTTGAAAACTGTTTTCTTAATTAATATTCAATAAATCAGTTTATTCTCAAGAAAATCATTGAGTTGCTAATTGAAGCCTGGTAATAATTTATTTAACTCACTTACCAGATCTTGCCATGGGTAAATTATTTATTCCTGATTATTTCCTGATTTTCTAAAAGGAAACACACCGGCGACCAATCCCGTATTCGCCTTTAACAACGCGACTTCAAAACCACCAGTTTTTCAACAATTGTCGCCGACACTGGCTGATCTTCCAAACAGGCTGCCAAACCATGGAGAACTTCAAACGTCAGCAATCTCGTCTTCCGATTTACCTTTTACGCAGGCGAAAACGTCATCAATGCAGTCTCCGAGTCACTCTAATAAGACTTCCAATAAAACGTCAAGCTTTCCACCTAACTCGACTTCTTCGAGTCCCTTCAATGTGAAGTCTGCAGCATCAGGGCAGCCAAAAGAGCTTTTTAAGTACATGTCGTCCAAGATAAAATCCTCTGGGAAGGAGCAGGTTGTAAGTAAGTTGGGAAGAAAGTAAAGACTACAAACATTAATTCTGAAACAAGGAAAAAAATCCCGGAAAAACTATCGCCAGGCATTTTATGATCATGTCAAATGAGCACATGGAATTCTTCCACATTTCCAATGTGATCTAATACTTACCAAAGCCGCATTTTCTTATCATCTATCAAACGTCTCGTAATGAATCCCTGCCCTTTAATTCCTCTCTTTGCCACTCTTTTGATCTGATTTTAATTTGAGTTAAATTTCAAGCGCGTTGGCGTTTACCCACTCTATGAAATACTTCGACAAAATTATAATAATAATAATAATCAGGTAATATTATTAATTTTTCAGAGTGCAAATACGATGATCCAAAATGCGGAATAGGGTCAGTTCTCGGGATATGTAAAAAGAAGACGCCGACATGGCTAAAAAAGCACTGCGGCTGTGGAATGTGCAACCAATCGCAAGTTGATAACAGGATGAGTAAGTTTATAACAGGAAAATTCGCAGCTGTTGTTTTTTATTGCTATTTCTGGTCAATTTTTTTCTGAGTTAATATTTGAATCATTCGTTTAAACGCTTATACAATTACAAGTGTACAATTAAACTCTAAGGGCTAAATTTTTAAACGTGGCATGCTTCTGAATGGTCGTGCCGCGTGGAAAATTGACGTAACCAATCAGAAGCACCACCCAGATTTGGATAGTAATGCGTCATCAGTATGGAATTTCAGTGCTCGTTTCTCAGACGTCATTTGGCAGGAAAACCAGTGGTAGCGTCGCCAAATGTCGGCTGTTTTCTAAGGCTACGTGTACTCCCGAGGGTTAACTTCTTAACTTCGGTCAAGATTGCGGTCTTAAGCAAATTTACCTCAACTTTAAAGAGCTATTTAAAACGCCAAATAACAGCAACAACAAAATATAAAAGAAGCACTAGTCGCAGCTAGCAATGCTATTGAAGGCGTGACAGTGCTTGCAAAATAAGAAATTAAGATTAAGGCTAACTAACGAAAGTTTACAGTTTACAAACAAATGAAAGAAAAATCGTTAGTTGACTGACTAAATACTCACCATAGAGAGGACAGAATAAAACAAATAACAAATTACAAGAGTAAAAAGGAGTAAGCAAGAATATATTTTTTGCACATTTTTAAAGCTATTTACACTAACAAAACTCACTTTTTGTTTTTGATTTTTTAGAATTATGCATGGATAACAACGTCAAATGTCCATTTTGGGCTTCGAATGGTGAATGTAGTAGAGATCGAGTGTGGATGTTGAGAAACTGTAGGAGAAGCTGTAATCAGTGTGGAGGTAGGAAATGGAATCAGGCCAGTATCACTTAGCTCTCATCCTCATCGTGACCTCTTTCTTTGTACACTAAGACCCTATTCAAATCTCGTATTTCAAATGTGCCGAGTATTAGTATTGTGTAGTATTGGTGTCTTCGTCGGCTTTGGCTTGAATGGCGCACAAGGCACCTATTTGTATTAAAAAAGTTTCTTCTTTTAGTTTGCAAGGACGCTTGGCGTAATTGTCCCGAGGTGGCTTTACAAGACAGGTGCACTATGGGCAACACGACACAGTTCATGTTAACACACTGTCGTCAAAGTTGTGGTTTGTGCCAAGGTAAGGTGAATCAAACAGACAGTAGTTTTTTTGGTGTATGTTTAACAAATAGGCGGATTCCATCACAGTTGACGTCAACGCGTCCAATCAAGCAACTGAATCAGACCAAAAACCAATTTTAGTCGAACGAGGCTAAATATACGTTATACATTTTTTTATGAGTTTGGAACTTCTGAAGATCGTCCCCGGGACAAACGTCGATCTTGACATGCGACGAACTAAAGCTGTAATAAATTAAAATTTTGTATGATAATGTAATACATATTTAGGCTTGTTCGGGAGAAAATGATTCTTTTACTGATCTGATTCAGTTGATTAGTTGGACGAGTCCTAATTCGACGTCTGACCCAACAGGCGATCTTAACTTATTTAGGTTGATCCAAATTAAAGTTTGCTTCGTCTCATGAAAAGAGGCCTTAGTGGTTTGATCTAAAAAAATAAGAGCTTTTTCAGTCTACGATATATAAAGTAAGGTAAACCTGCACAGAAGCCAAAGGCCCACACGGCCGGAGCTTACACCGGTTTCTGTAGCATGAAGCATGCCTAGGAGTATTGCTACTCCCCCTGCGGTATGTCGCCGTTACCCATTTTCACACCTGGGTGAGGATAGACAAAGTGGAGTAAAGTTGCTTGTCTAAGGAAACAACGCGACGGGCGAGGCTTGAGCGCCCGACCTCCGGCGACGTCCAGAGTTCGAGGTGTTAGCCGCTGGGCCACACACGCCTCCAGTCTACGCTATATGCTTTATTTATTGTTCACGATAAATAATGTAAAGATAAAAGCGTTGGACAAACTGAAAATGGCTTAGAGCGCGGTTTTGTTGCACACGGGCTAAACTCCGTTTAAATAGCTGGCCATAAAAGTTTACATAAGGTTTTTTCGCTTAAATTTTGCTATTAGCGTATGACATCTATGACCATTGTCCAGCATGGGCGGCGCAAGGTAACTGCAAGAACTCAAACTGGACGTGGATGAGAGACAATTGCCCACTGAGCTGCGGAATACCACGTGAGTCCCTTTGCTATACTAGTAGATTCATTCTTCTTTTGTAACTAGGTAGTATTTTCGTAGAAAACTCAAAATTTTTGTACAATAGCATCATTTATTACTAACACCAGAATCCTTTTCGTTTTTCCTTTCATATTCAGATTTGTCAGTCCCTGCGAGGTTTAAATAAAAAAGTCCTAATTTGCACAAGAAAGCAAAACCCTGAAGGATTCTGGTCGAAGTAGTGAGGTCATCGTACAAATGGCCTATTATAATCTTATCTAATTGAAATCGTGCATTTGAACTACGCATGTTCGTTGTAAATCTGAGTTTTAACGACCTTTTCTTAAATTGAGCTTCACTCTTGGATTTTTCTGTGATTGCTTGACGCGATGCTTGATACCGTAATTAATCAATTAATAAACTGATCTAATATATTTGCATACAGTTACTGAAGTTCAGTACTGCTGGGACAAGAAAGATGGAAACTATCCAATACCTGGGATTTGTACAGGTTATGTATTATGTTCAGGACGACTTACCCGTCACGTTTTTTGTCCAGCTGGAACACTCTTTAATGCAGTTAAGATGATCTGTGATCTGCCACAGAACATTGCCTGCTTGCCTGACAGACCGATGAGGTGAAAAAGATCCACGTTGCAGGTTGACTTTCAGGTACAATTTTAAAAAAATTTCAGCCCTTCACGTACTTAGCAAGGGCGTTAGTCAGATTGAATGAAGATATTTTGCCTCAAAAAAGGAAATTCCTAAAATTTCTTTTTTTTCTATAAATGTCTATTTCAAGTCATTCGGTAACTCTACAACCAAGGTTAGGTACGATTTCAGAGGCATAAGTTACAGTTTGCCTTAGTGTCACTACTCAGGTCTATAGTTAGTCTAGAGAAGACTGGTTATGAAAGACGGCAAACATCAAAGATATAAACAAGGTGCTGCAGTTTACGTTGAAATCTCTGACGGTGCGCAGCCCTTTCTTTTTTGCTTACAAATTGTGAAGGAATCATTTTAATGCGACGTTCAATTTTTATCGGTCACTGATAAGATCAAAATGAAAGGATATTGAACGTTGTGCACTTTGATGTCCACAAAACAATCAGATATAAAAAGGGAGTTTGACGGGCTTCATGACCATTCTACTTTATTAACTATGCCCAAGTAAGCTTACAAATCGGCGACAACGACGACAGCCAATTTTTATCCACGCCAGCTATTTGGTTTAATCAGGTTTGGATCCTATCGTTATTTAAGCTGATCATTCAACCACGTTTTATTGAGTTGAGCTGTCAAGCAAAGTAATTTTTATTTGTTAATAAAAGGAGGAAAAGCGCCAAATTGTCTCAGTCATGATATGTTTGAAAAGTTCCAGCTTTCATGCATTGATAACAGACTGGGAAATTTCAATGAAGAAGGCTTTGCAGCAAGGGAGGTTTTCCCTTCCATAATACAAACGAACCTCCCCTTGAACACAGGACGAAATGACATGTTTCCGCATAATTGCCCCCGCAGGGATTTCGCCCAGAAGGCGAAATCCCGAGGAGGCACTCTAATAACTCGCGTGTATATTAAGGATAGTACTTACAGTTGAAATATACAGTCAGGTTGCCAGAAAAAAATCTCGATTTGCTTGAGCAGGGGCTGCGAGGAATCGGTAGGTAATGATGACTTTTCTATTGTTTGCGCCCGCAAGTACGAAATGGTTAGGACCGCTTAGGTAGATTTTGTGACAGTTATTGTCCAGTCATACTTCGATACTCTTTTGCGTTACGTGTTATCAGTGACATTCTGGGGAGCAGTTGTTTCGAAAGTTATGGACCAAAAAACGCTCGTTAAGCGCAGATGAAGTTATAAGGTGCGTATAACTGTGTATATGTAGAGTTTGCCAGACACGAGTTCACAAATCTTTGATTGGAAACCTTGCCAGACACTCTTTCTCTCTATTTGACCGGAATAAGACTCAGCCCCAAACAAGCAAGACGAGTAAACAACGGCTAGCTTATCACTAGCGCAATGATGGACGATTACAGAAATTCGCCGACAATCAAATTCTGTGCTGACTTATTCCCTGCTCACATATTTCCTTCCGCTATAAAATTTAAAATGACTCTAGAATGCGCGAGCGTGAATTGATCAAACGTCCTTTTAATTTCTAAGGCTTACTTTCCAGCAAATAAAATGAACTGAATGTAAAAAGTGAAAGAGAAATAGCGAAAAATTCAACTTCTAATTAAATATTTTCTTATGGTTTAGAATAAACTATTCTCGAAACTGAGAATGTTTTGATCATGATCAAAGCTGTGTAAATCCAACTGAATCAGTGGATGGAACCTTGCGTTTCCTGTATTTATCTCACCTATTGTATGGAATTTGTGTGAAAATCGTCATTATGAATCGGTATATTTCAAGAATACTATCGACCGACAATATACAGAGCGGGGGCAGCTGTAGTGTCAACTATTATTAGTGTTAGTTTCACTACATATAAAGGTTGTCCTTGATTCCGATTTAAAGTGATAAAAATCTCAGAGAGAGAATACCAACATCTATCGATATTTGATTGACCTCAATCAGTGCAATTCATGTGTGCCTGCTGAGTCAAAAGACTTAGTAAACCGGAGAGAATGGGAACTAGAAAAGAGCGGACTTTGATCAGCGGTTTTTCTTTCGCGCATGCTTATTGGGTTCGTTCTTTTTGGCGTCCATTTTGAAAGTGTGATGTAACGTCTACTCTGGGTTTTAGGAGCTTGGAGTCTGTTTTCATTGCTTCTCGATTGCACCAAATGAATTCTACGAGTTGTTACGGATTGTTTAATAGGCTTCAATGATCGATTGCTTCACTCGTTAACTGCCTAAGCGGTAAGCAGCCCTTGGAGACTCAGATCGATGGGCAGAACTGATGTGAGACAAAAACCTCGTGATGTGAAGGCATAATTTGAAAGTTGGAGTGTCTGATTCTATCCAAGACATTTGATGGAAAATACAGTAATGAGGTAAGACTGGTTTTTCTGTTGCCTTCCAAATCTAAGCTTAATCCACTTCATCGTGCTTAGCTAGTAGTACTGAGTAATTTGGTCTTCATATCGATCTGTGGACAGTCAGGGTGAAACCAGCAACGGAGTTAAATCCCGTATTACTCTCGCAGTTCTTTGCAAGATAGGAACCTGTACATAGATTAGTAATGTGCAAGCAAGGGCAGTTTAAGTTATTTTTTCTCTCTTGTGCACACGGAAACATGGAAAAAAGTGGTCCGTTTCCGTTGTAAACGCAGCGACGGAAACATGAAAAACCGTAATGTATCCGCTAACGGAAACACACGTTTGCCGCTGTGTTTCCGCAACGGAGTCGCTTGTTTCCGCCATATTTAGGTTTACGTACTCTTGTTTTTTTGTCCTGTAAAGGTCACTCTGCACGCAGGCTGTAGTAAGGGGGTTAAACGCAGAGGGAATGATCTGCTTGGATAAAATAAATAGTGTTCTGAGGAGGTGACTGTTTAAAGAGGTTTGACTGCATACCAGTTTTAACCAAGAGAATATCCTTGCAAAGATAATGATGCCCTTTACACACAGTTCGCATAATGATCGAGCTATTTTAGTTGAGCAAATTTCACATAGTGAACTTTTGAAATAGTGAGTGGTTGTTTTACCCAACAGCCCACTCATTCGTAATTGATGCATTAGTGCTTGAATTTCTTGGTAACCTATTATAAAAGGTAGTCTGAGCACAGTGAGGTCACTGTAGCAGAGATGCCAACCTCTGGAGATCTAAAACCTGGAGACTTTCTTTTTTTCACTACCCCTTCCCCGAAATTTCCACCTCCCCCCCCCCCGACCAATTGACCCAGCCCCCAATGGGAATGACTTAGGACATTATATAAAGTCTTACATGAATACATACTATCAAAATTCGCAATCATCGTTTTGATGCCAGAAATAATCTTTGTCTGTGACAAAATGCCTTGGAAACCGTATAATGAATAAGAAAAATTCAAGTTTTGAGCTAAAAAGGCACAGAAAAGCTCAGAAGATGATTTTATCCGGGAGATATGGTACACCGTACGGGAGAGCGGGAGATCGGTGCCATATCCCGGAGACTCCGGGATAATCCGGGAGAGTTGGCATGTGTACTGTAGGAGTTACCCTCTGTCAACTGATTTAAGCTCCATTGGGGTTAACCTGCGATCAGGCGTTTTTTTTTTTTTTTTTTTCAAGGGCGGACGAGGCGAGAGGAAAAAAAAAGCCGCGAGAGACATAAAGGGATAATAGGGAGAGGGTATGATCTCAGGCTACATTGGGGTGTAAGAGCAGAATCGACGAGATTAAAATTAAAAAACTTAGCTTTATGCACGACGATAATCGTCAAGATTACAAAACACCGGCAGGCAGACAGCAAAGCATTAAAGCTTGTATTGAAATTTTGCAGCAAATTAAATATTAACAAGACGCTACGGAGCGTACACTTCGGCGTCGTGGTTGTGGAACTAATTAATTGTAAATGCCGAGGATAGTAAGAAATCAAATATGGTAAGAGTAAGGTGTTAATTTGTGAAATTATGGGATATTCTGAAAAGAGAAACATCCAAAAGGCCTACTTGCCAAAAACTAGCATTTCGGGACAAATTGTCTCCGAGATATTAGCCCAGTTATGCTCTGATGACTCCATACAAATCCTTCTAAAAAAACAATTCTCTATTTTTCTTAGTCACATCAGGCTTCAAAAACAGCATAACAGTCTCATGTACTGATTAAAGATATGTAAGGCATGGGTAAGGAGTCAATTACGTTGAGCATGGAATTGGCTAAAACTCAAAGTCACGAGTTCGAATGTTTTGAGGATAATTATTCACTGACTATCAGCACGCAGGGATGTCGGATTAACACAAGGAAGTTTAACACCAAAAGAACATAGCCTTTACAGAGCTTTAAAACACATCATCACCAACACAAACTTGACTTGCACTTTGAGTAAAACTAAACAGCCTCTACCAATAATAACAAACTCTCAATCGAACTTCAGACATCTTACGGCTTCCGCGAACTTGTAAACACAGAACCTGAAAATCAACCTTCGTCACACTTGACTAAAGACAGCAGTCCAGCTCGTGGAAAAAAACTTAGTTCGTCAAAAGAACTCGCTTGGAACTTGTATACCGTTTGACATAAGGTTCTAGAAAATACTAAACAGGCGAATAGTAGTAGCTTTTCGACATATTTTATGATTTCATTAACTGATGCAAATCTGCTGACTCATGCTGAAATGTAAACATGCCCTAATTAATTATTCATGGCTAATCCAAAAACGTAGAGAACGTTCGAGAAAGTCACGCAACGCACGAAAGCAATTTTACTACGTAACACTCAACAAAGGCAAAATGTCTTTGTGCAGCATTTTGTAACTTTAAATTCATCATAAAACAGTTCGAAAGGAGGGCTCACTCGTGAAATGTTTTTCAACACTCGAAGAGAAATTTCGTGTCTCTGCGCGGCCACGAAATATCCTCTATTTATTCCTCGAGTCTCGAAGTGATCTCAAGATATCACGAAGTAGTCTGGTCTCATTTCGTGAAATAGTTGAAACAAGCCGAAAAGTCACGAACTTGCACGCCCAATCCTGTCCCGAAACTAGTTCATCATTTCATAACTATTTTTCATATTCCAAACTACCTTGGGTCGCAGTAGCGCAATCGGCTAATCCCTCAACTTAGATTCTCCTCTGATCTGACGGGTCACACAGGTGAGTCGGTTCAAACCCCGGAAAAGCCAAAATAATAATTCTTTCTTCCTCGAAAAAGTTAAAGAATAAATCAAAGAAATCGAAGTGATCTCGAGATATCTCGAACTAATTCGGCTCTCACTTCGTCAAATAGCCGAATAGAACCGAAAACCTACAGACGTTGCTTGCCCAATCTTGCAACTTTGATACATTCCTGAGCGTCGCGAAACCTTTACTTCGCGCTCCGCCGAAGTAAAAAAGTGCTTAAGGTACGACAAAACGTCATGAGCGGGGAAGCGTAGTGATTTGGATATATGACATATCCTTGTGTATAGAGTAGTCACACACCAGTTTTTGAGCTCACAGGCTAGGTTTATTCCGTACACTTTAAACTGCTTTCTGTACACTCTTGAACACTGTAGACTCCTAGTCAAAAAGCCTGGTAACTAATATTCTGTTCTATCTTATGGTTTTTAGTTTGACTCTTAATGCAGTGTGGTTGAATACTGTTATATCTTAAGAAATGTCCTCATGGGAGTTAATTAACAGTACGTGGCGCTACTTTAACGTGTCCACTCTGTAAGGCCTTAACTTTGGCCGGAATGCACGTGAACACGTGGCTTACTGATGAGTGGCAATGCTTCTTTACCATCATGAAACAAGTCATAGAATAGATCTCAATATAGTAGACATTAAAGAATGTCCTTTTTACTACTCTTAAACATTTTATTGATTTTAACAATAAAAAATACCTTCATCTTTTTCTTAGTGAACCATAGACGGGTTATATAACTCATGAGTACGAAATAGGAACGTGGCCGAGTGTTTTCTCTAAAACATTACACTTTACCATAGTTTTACAGTTACTGACTGTATCTGCCAGTTCACAGGTCCGTTTGACTGTATCGAATTTCTTCCCTTTGGGACACTGAACATGACTTGTAACGCCATTTGAACACGCTATATATGCTTCACAGGTCATTGGGTCTTGGTAGTTACCGTTTGTTTTGTTGCCACAAAAGGAGGCTTCTGAAACTTAAAAACGAAAGTAACGGTTCTTTATCTCACTTTTGCTTTAAACTTTCATGAATTTAATTAATGTCATTAACAGCCTCCAAATCTTTGGCTTGCCCCAAAAATCTAATGAAACATACTCTTGCGTCACAGCTTCCAGGAAACCACAGAATTATGTCCATTTTTACGATTTTCTTGTACAAGTGTGCAATAACAAATTTCTTTAGCTAACAAATATTGCCATAGAGCGCCTTTTAACAATTGGCTCTCTTAACGTCATTCCAATCATTTTTGTGACAAAGACTGATTTATTTCGAGTCCTAAGACTCTCATATTGTGTCTCTGCATATGCTAGAGAATATCCACTCTCAACCGGCTTAACATACACCCCAACCCCCGTTCAAAGCGGTGACATTTTTTCGGTTCTCCAGATTCTTGAGTTACTTACACTTTAGTTCACAGCTTCGAGGACAACGATCTACGATCCAAGTCCAGTTGGATTTCGTGCACTCATCCCTCGCAGTCAAGGCTGGGCAATCCTCGTGTTTATCATACACTGTAACAAAATTGCGTACGTGAAGGAAGAGATGCAATGGACACATAACTGATTCAGTAATACTATAGCTGCACATGCATTCACACACATGTAGAGGCACTCTGACAGTAAACCAATCCTTCGAGCGACATAAAATAATCTTAATTTCAGTTCTTTAACAGTTTGATTTTAAGTGCATAAATTCACTCCAAATTGTTAGAAAATGGAATAAAAATAGAAAATGTTTAATGGGAGATGCCGCAGATTGTTTTCGATTTTGGGCAAAAGTCGTTTTTCTACAGATTTTTGAATATGTTTGCTTAATATTTTAGACTGTTACGTTTTGGGCCTGAAGCGAGTGACGTATTTTGGGGCATTGCTCCGATGTAGCTGGCTTTCTTACCATTCTTATTTGGTATTCCTTTTCCTTATTTTCTTTACGTTTTACCTTTACACATTCCACAGCTTCTCCTACAGTTTATGTGCATCCAGGTCACTCTGTTGCCTGAGATGCATTGATTTTGTAAAGCCCATGAAGGACAGTCGACGACGTTTGTATCTTTGCAATCTGTGAAAAACAACAACAACAACAACAACAACAACATCAGTAACACAACCATAGTTTATTTCTTGTAATGGTTATGAAGCTACTCAGATCTTTTCTTGTCTGTTTTTATATGTTTTTTTTTTCTTATTTGCATAACGTTGAAGTGGTTGCAAAAAAGAAAAAGACTGTGAACAGTCCGCTCAGGGATCGGAGCTCTTAACATTATTATTCTGTAACACAGTTACTGATCTTCATCTTCGACCTTTGATCGATATTACAATCTAGTAGAGGAACATACCTATAGAAGGTTAATCAAATTCAATGAAATTAATGTGCAAGCTAGGAAGCTAAACGAGCCAGTTGGTTTTCATGTTATCTCTCTGAACAATTTAGGTTCTAGGTAGCAGGTTAGGGATACCATCAACTTGATATATATTTCATGGGATTCTAATAACTGTCACATCGAATTTTTCTTTCAGTCTATTAGAATTAATCGCTTAGTGTTTACTAACCTTCGCACAAGCGACTTAAACGCAGCTGATTCTTTAAAAGATAAGTACATATAACTAGATGATAAGCCTCAGACCCTAGCTTCAAAACGTTTTCAACGGTTGAATCCACGTCAGTGCTCGACGTGTCTCTGGTCTCACCCGTTACTTCCTGGAAACCCTACTACGCTTTGGTTGGTTAATAGATTGTTTTCGTGTGTCTATAACGGAACTATAGATAGCCTTAAAAAATAATATTTGGTACACATGTGAAAGATGGATCCCAGAAGCGGTGAATTCTTGGACCCGATTGCATATAGGACTTTTAACTGATAGTGATATTTCAAAATATTACGTTGTTAGTACAAATTTTTTGCATCCGCATTTTGCGTTCTACAGAGTTTCACGAACTAAATTATAAGTGCTAAAATACGGCAGCCCTTAGTCAACTTTTTAGGCCATAGAAAACTAAATCAGATACCTTACCTCCACACTGGTTACAACTTTTTCTGCAGCTCGCTAACATCCACGCTTTATTTTTTTCACATTCCCCATGGAAGGCCCAGCGAGGGCAGCTTGACTGTGAATCAATACAGTCTGCGAATTGATAGTGATTTAGATAATATATTTTTATTAGCAGTATAATAAACGCTTAAAGAAGTAGTAAAATATCACCCCATGTAAAGGAACCCAAGACAGTCCAATCGTTAATGGGATTCCGAGTTCCTTGAGCTGTCTTCCGGATTCCAAAGCTCAGGATTCCGGATTCCCTTTCATGGGGCGAAGCAAAATGTTAACTTGAGCATTAACTCGTTGACAGGCTCTAGGGAAAGACGTTTAACGCACGTTTGGAAGAGCTTATAGCGAACAACAAACTCGTATCGCAAATGTCACGAATAATTTTTGCGAGCCATGAGTAAATAAATCCGTTGACAATTTCCCCTTTAAATTATTTACTTGGAAAGAGTGCAATTTAGATGAATCCTAAATGGGCAAATTAATCGGGCCGCAAAACTATTAAAGGAAAAAGAGGTACAGAAGGAGAAGTTGTACATCAAGCAACAAATCATCAAGAAGAGTAAATGATAATGAGATACCAACCATAGCACTAGGTGTACAAGCTATAGCCTGCATTTGTTGATGGGTTTCTTAACGATACTCAGCTATCTAATTTACTGAAAACATAACAGATGACTTAAACAAACTAGTAAAAGATTCTGATCAACTTCTAACCTTTCGGAGCCTGGTGATATTTACAGCTGACGCAACAGTTTGGAATCATCCAAGGCAGGTTCTTTTCACATTCGCCTACCCCTGCCCACAGCCCACAGTCGGAATGAAGGTCCTTTTTACAGTCTAGTAAATCAATTAAATTGATAGGTTTACTTAGCTATCACTCAAGGAAGGAAGGAAGCAGTCATGTATGAGAGGACAACAGGCGTGCCCTCTTTACAATATATCATAACACTTTTAACAGTAAGCTCGGACGTCAGCATACAAAGTCTCCACTGGCAGTCGCTATCACTCCATTAATGAGCTTACTGTACCCACCCTGCCCATGAAGTGAGTGATGTTTGAAGATTGTGCACAGTGGCGTGGATTCTTTTACGTCGCGCAAGAACCAGATAACCCTGAGTGCTGTGAGACGGGACCTACGGTTTTCGTCCTTATCCGAGAAGACTAGATAGTCTAACCATTTGTGGATGTCATTACAAAGGCAGCACTTTCTTCTGAATTATTTAAAGACCCCGAGTGTTGGTCCGGCCGGGCTTTGAACCCGCGACCTCTCGCTCAGTAAACTGGCGCTCTCCCAAACTGAGCTAACCAGGCGGCGGTTTATGTAAGCACCCGGCCTGTGTTTTATACAGTCAGTATTATATAGCTTACAAATATCAATTGTACTTACCCTCAGGCACAGTAGGTTCAGGGAAACTTGGAATCCCAGCTGTGGTTACAGCGGCGGTCGTGGGAGTTACTGGTGCGAGAAATGACATATTATTGTAAATAGTGTTTGACTAAAGTTTTCTTCGTTTTCCGCTAGAAAAGTAAAATTATAAAGAGAAAAGGTTTACAAAGTCACAACTGGAATGAAAAAACGTCTCACTCGCTAAAAGGCTTCAATCCGCGGCCACAAAGTTTCAGATAAATTTCGTGCGGTCTCATTGTTCTAGCAAGAGACGGAGCTAGAGTTTATAATAAGCTCTGTAGAGAAAAGACTTTCTAAACTAAGCTCCTAGGTTATACCATATAATCCCAAGAGAACTAAAAAGGTGCATTTATAGGGAAGAAAACCTTAATTAAGTCTCCTTCCTTTTCGTCCCTCAAGTTATTTTCAGTCGGTTCTCCTAAGAAGGAAAGAAGAGGCTCGTTCCTCTTTTTTGTGGATTTAATAAACCACTGAGGTGACTAAATTAGTGTTATTGAATTAATGGCTAGGCATCTCATTACGATCTAGTCACCCTCTATTTACACCGATATAACGGTTTAAAGGCGATCTTACAAGGGACTATTTGCGAAGAAGGGTTTCAGGACAACATTTTTGGCACAATGTAGAAACAATTCGAAACAATGTCAAAACAATGTTGCAACAATTTATTGCGCTGATAAGAGTCGTTAAAATCGTCTCGTTTAACGTCGCCTTAATAGGCGTTAGTTGATTTTTGGATCGAAGATCAAACTACGAATGTGTGATTCATCCCTAATTGGGTTATGATGATTTTCTTTCCTAGTGCACGTAATTCAAAATAATTTGTAAGAAAAAGAGGAGAGCAACTTTGATAATGAAATGCGTAATGATATAATTATAACGTTGATGTATTCAAATTCAAATATTTTAAAAAAGGAATAGTTCATTCCTACTATACTACTTGCCTTTTTGAAGACCATAAAAACGTCCCCGTAAATTTCTTTTCGATTAATTTGTCAAAAACTGCAGAGATTTCATTGATTATTTTCTCACTAAAAAGTAAAATTGAACACGTTTTTAAACTGACATTGACTAGATCACTACACGTCAAGTCCTCAAAACTAAAGAAGAAACGTTAAAAAAACGTACTTGTGATCGTCGGAACTGTTGTTGTAATAGGAGCTGGTGTTGTTGTAGTTGTTTTACTCTCAATAACTGTAGGAAGAAGAACCAAGGTTGGAAAATTCAACAGAACATCCGCTCAGCATAATAGTACCGAAAAAAAAATACACGTACAAAGCAAAAAAACAAAACACGATACGCGGCTTTTAGCAGACTTAATAGAATAAAAAAATTAAAAACTATCAAATCAAGAAACCTCAAACGTCAAAGTTGCTAAGTTTCACTTACCGCAGTAGCCGCAAGTCGCTGCGCAGTCGATCTTCATGTAATATGCCTTACAACTGTGCCCGTTCCTCACGCGCCATTCGCACGTATCTTTCCCAGCGGCGTCGTAACAACGGACTTAAAAGAACGCTCGAAAAAAATTATGTTACTTCTAGGTAATAAACAACAACTAAGTCCAACTAGATTTAAATCAAAAAGGCGACTTAAATAAAATGTTTGACATTGCATATATCGTAAAATAAAGTAAGATAAAATAATGATAAAAGATCTTGTTAATCATCGGGAACACTACTAGCATTCACCAGTTTCCAATTGCCCATAATACAAATTGTTTGCTCCCCTCCCCCCCAAAAAAGGAAATTTGCATAAACCTTTTTGTTTGCAGTTTCTCATGGGTTTTACAGGTGTCCCAAGAGAAACTGAAAATATTTCTTACGCAATACTTTTTTTCTGCTTGTGGGGGGACATTGTTAAATGGTGAATATGAGAAGTAAATATGTAAATGAATAAATAAATAATTTCATGTGCATGCGTCAGTGACAGAAAGAAATTAAAAGTTTTAATTTAACAAGAGTCGACAATATGCTGCTAAAACAAAAAATATGCTATGAGATAAGCAAGAGAATGAAATTTGGCTTTAGTCTAAGTTCACAAATAGGCCATGGAATTTCAATTTTGCATGCTCATAGATTTAAAGTTTAAAGAAACTAATGAGGCTTCATTAACATATGATATTAACATTTATGATACCACGACAAACACAACGTGACGCCTATTCTTACTCAATCGACGACTATTATTTTTTGGCGGTAACCTGTGACTTTGCTCACTTGTTAAACTTGCCATTGCACACAAAAATTATGACACAATTCTGATTTACTTACATTGACAGTTTTCGCCATAGAAGCCAGGAGGACATTCTTTATCTAAAAAGGAATAGAAAGCCATGATCAAAAAAGTCCATCGGAGAACCCTACTGCGCTATGTATTTTCGTTTTTGTCAGAGCCCCTTCTCGTTGATGGCGTCAATCTGTACCTGTAAGTTCGGTTATTCCCTAGACATACTTTGGCTGATCCCAAGATATGACGTCAAGATTGGTACACGGTCAAGCCATAAATCTTAAACCGAAAATGTATGCAAGTTTTCGCAGTTCATTTTGCAAAAAAAGTTTGAATTATACAGCACACAAATCTTAAGCACCTCAATGCGTCGTTATTTTTTTGATGTTTAAAGTGTTTTCCATGGACTCTTTGTATTTTATTGAATTAAGTTATTATACAATTTTATGAAAAAGCTGAATCCGTCAGCCTTCTTTATATTGTTTACCTGAACAGTCCATACCCTTCCAACCAGAGGGGCAGACGCAAATACAACTCTGACGATTCACTGTTCCTCCATTTTGGCACTTCAAAGGACATTCTAAAGAAAAGGAAAATAGTATAAGGCGCACCAATTACAACTCCTTTTTTGGCAGGAATACATTAATGCTGATGACGCCATAGCCTTTTATCTTCATCCAATTTTAACCCTATACTATATGTAAGGATGTCAGTCACAATGACTGATTTTCTAATTTTACTACCCTTTTTACTACCCACGAACAAAATATTTCAGATCATCAGTCCAAAGGGACGGAAAAACATACTTGTATTCATTCTTGTTTTGTGATTGGTCATTCTGGTGTTGGGTGATTGGTTTAACGATTCTCTAAAATATTGCAATGCCCCATAAAATAAATGTTCGGTATATTTCTTCAATATGTCTAATTACCTGTCCTAGAAACAAGCCACACGACCAATGGAGTTCTTTTAGACCATATTACTTTACTAGCATGCCAAGTTTTTTTGTTTCCAAACTGAACTAAGTTCATAAACAGATATCATTATTATTCATTCAAAATATTTTTCGTTGATGGTTGGCTCAAATTCCCCGGCTAATTCTTTATAGGCAGCTAATGTGGCCAGTTGACTGGGAAGAAGAAGTTCACTGCGATGATAATCTAGTAAAATTGCGTTAATAAAACAGGATATCTACAGAAAAAGTGATTGGAAGTCCTATGGACAAGAATGCGTTAATTGGGTGCGTTAGCTCACCTTTGGTAAAGACGGAAAAAATGGCGAAAGTTTCACACTTATTGTGAAAAAAAGGCCAATTTACTCCCTTAACATGGCAATAACAGCAATTATACTACTACATGAGAAATTTCTGCAATTTGATTGGCCTAGAGCAGTGGTATTACAGCTTAATTTGAAATACCCACATGTGAAAATTACAAACCCTTTGAGGGTAGTAGTATAAACAAATAATAGCAGGATTTGTACGTGATATTTTGCATAAATACCACTCGCGATAATGCAAAATTGTCTCAAATTTCACTCGCCCAACGGCTCGTGAAATTACGTGTAACAATTTATCACTCGTGGTATTTATGCCAAATATCACTACAAATCATGCTATTATCTATACTAATATCATAGGTGACGAATTACTCCTTAATTTTGGCGCGACCCTTCCGTATGTCTCAGTGTCAAGATGGCGACGAAGTTTTAAAATGCCGTGAATGAAGATGTCAGGGCACAAAAAGACGCTTTAGAAAACCTGAACACACAAGAGAACATCGAGAAGGATTCTAACAGGTATTTTGCCGAAAAAGTCTGAAAAATTCTGAACTTTATAAGCCAAATTTAAGGTCTAAACATTTGAGAGAGTGGAGTTCTCGATCGATACGATCCAGGATAAACATGTCAAAAATCCAAGATTGCTACCGTAATTCGTCACCCATGATATTAATAGGCAATCAAATGGTATACTCGTGGAATTAGGGAATAATTTCACTTGCGTTTTGTCCAATTATTAGGATTTGGATAAAACGCAAGTGAAATTATTCCCTAATTTCACTCGTCACCATTTGATTACACATACAAATACAACTCGACCGATTACAACTGCTGCTATTCGAAGAGTATCTGCTAAACCAAATATCCCTTCATATCTCGAGTTGTCAAATAAAGACGGGAATTTAAACATCGATAGGGGTCAGCAAGTTTTTAAAAGTATGAATTATTTGAATAAATGAAACGATTATTGGATTCGGCTTTCCTATGATCTGAACAATTATGCAGAACTCGGAAGTTGTTATAAATTGCTAATTACTTATGGTGCGGGCAAGCTGTTAAAGCTGGCTTAAGTCTTACCACATAAGTCGCACATTTTTGGGCATTTCTTTGCCATTAATTCACGGTGTTGTGGCGAGGAACACATGTCTTTCGATAGGCTTTTACCACATTCACTATCAAAGTTATCGCAGTCCCCTAATGAAAAACAAAAATACATTAATTTTTCTTTACTTAGCGTCAAATGCAATTGGTGCAATAATTGTCAGGGGCGGGTTGTTCAAAGCCGGGTTAAGTTGACCCGGTTAGTGCGAATTTGAATTCAGAGATGAAAGCTTAAAAAGTAAATTCAGTTTAATTCTTTTTGGCAACAAGTTGATGATTTTATACTCTTAAAAATAACAGAAAATTATCCGAGAAAATGCTTTTGAACAAAAGAAAAAGAAACCCTGGTTAAATTTAACCTTGGGTTAAGCGCTAACAGACCTTGTCGCGGTTTTCGACGCCATCTTAACTAGCAGGCAAACGCGTGAGAAATTGCAGTGTTTGTATGAAAATCTAATCTCGAATAATTTCCGTAAAACCGCCGTTTTGAAAAAAAAATATGAATTGTAAACTAAAGCTTCACTCTTAAGGATTCTGCTGGAAAACTTTGAGGGTGTTACATGCGCTAGAAGACCTAGAACCTTTTTTTAAAATTTTCTATTCATTCGTCTGTAAAAATATCCCGGCAAAAATTGCAGACAAATACAGTATATGGAAAATCTAAAGCAACCTTCTGGAGAAATTTAAGCGCAGTAGCGGCCCCCAAAATTTGTTAGTAAAATCCTTTGCTGTATAGCTTTAGTTTGTAGGGAGGCAGCGTGGCCGAGTGGTCAGCGCGTCGGACTCGCAATCCGGCGGTCCCGGGTTCTTGTCCCGCTCTGGCCACTTGCTGGATTTGTGCTCGGTCGTCCCGAGTTCAAATTCTCGGCCATGCTTGTAAATAGCCAACTGGTTGCCTTCTGCCAGTTGGGGTTTTTAATCCTGTTATGTGGTATTTGAATTATTTGTTTCTAAATATTTGAGTGGAGTGCCTGTAAATTAGCTGACTAGCTAAGTGCACCTTCCACTATAAACATGCCTTCAACCTTTTAACCTAATTCATATTTTTTCCAGAACAGCCGTTTTACGGAAATTATTCTACATTGAATTCTCATACAAACACGCTTTTGCCTACTCGTCAAGATGGCGTCAAAAACCGTGACAGGTCCATTGGCCTTCAAACAACTGGGCCCAGGACTTAATGTATTGTTTTTTAAACGTATTTACCTTTTCCTTGATTTATAGCTGAATCAGTTAAATTGTACTTACTGCATAAATTTTTGTAACAGAATCCTTTCCCAGAGGCGCATTTTGAACATGGTGTGCCTTGTTTGTAAGGAAATTGTCCTATAGTGTTACCTCTTTCAAGGAAAAGAATTAATAAAAATGAACAAATAAGTGAATAAATAAGAGCTATCACGCACACTTATTTTGCTAACCTTTGTTTTCAGGAGAAAATGTAGTATAAATGTTTATTTCATCTATTGCCCATTCACTGGTGATCCTTGCAATCTGATTGGCTTGCGGCAGAGTAATTTATTCCAGACTTGTCAATTTTTTTTCTGTTAAATCTCATATTTTTCTCCAGCCAATGAAGGTATTACAAAACAAGCAATCGAATTAATGTTTACCATTTGTCACATGACAAAAGTCGTTCTGATTTGCACCCAACATAAGATATTCCTTTTTTTAATGACTGGATCAGTAGAGTATTGGCATTGATTAGAATACTTTATTTAGTCGATTAAATCGTGTGCCTTCAAAATAGATAGTTTTATAAATTCTACTGTGCGATATAAGTAACATTGGAAACAAGTGGATAAATATAATCAGGGAGATAAATTAAAGGACGCGTTGATAAAATATATAAATAAATAAACAATATGAGCTAAACAATTTTCGAGATTTGTGAAAAAGTTGCCACAAAAATTCTGAGCTATACTAAGTATAGAAACAAATAGAAAAAACGGACAACATTGACCAACGAGCTGCGAACCACCTAAAGGTTGGCAAAGCCCTTCCTAGTTTTTCTTTAAGATGAAGAGAAGATAAAGTAAGTTTCAATTGATGACCCTGCATTGCTGATAATTGATAAAAAGCGCTATTAACTGTGAATAGCATCGCATTACAATAAACGATGACACGAGATTGACAGGTTTTCTAGGAATTGTTTACGCATTAATGCTGTGTGGTTTCATGATTTCCTGGTTATGGCTTCGTAATGAAGTTATCACCCCTCGAAATTCAGGCTACTTGGAAAGAATTTGTTCGTTGGACCGTTGAATATGAATGTTAAGAGAATTTGAATTTGCATCTTTAGCTCCAGGGAAACTTTGCCCATAAATCCGTCAGGTGTCATCGTTTATCTCAATATATAAATGCCTTTCAGCTAAAAGGTGACAAGGTTACTTCATTCGAGTCATACTTCAAAATACAAGAGACGGGGATGATAGAATCAATGCAAAAATCAAAACCCAAAAAATCCCTATGGCTTCCAACAAAACCAAAAAATAATCCCTGAATCAAATGTCAACCCCCAAACAAGCCCATTCCGAATTTTCGAGCCCAAGTTTGGTTGCACTTAATTCGCTGAACTACGCGGCCACGAATCTTCAGATTGTTTCGAACACGAAAAAAATCCCTACTTAGCCAAATTTTCCTACCCCAAAAAATCCTTTGATCATCCCCGTCACCTAAAATCCAGAGTACCTCCCCCTGGGTTTGTGCCATGATATCAGAGGTTTTGTTTTCTTTAAATGTAGCTGGGAGAGTACTTAAGTAGGGAAGAACGTAACTACAAAAAGAGTTGTAGAGTTACTCACGAAGGTCCATAGTCGCAACTGACAATCGTCTCCCCAGGGATCCAGGGATGGGACATACCAAACTCCTTGTCACACCACTTCACTCCACATCCCACAAACTTTGATTGCGCCCAAGCAAGCTTTGCAAAGAAGTAAGGAAAAGGTGAAATGCGGTTATTTCAACGTACGTCCGTAGTCTCCAGTGAAAAGTCCTATGGTGGACTTCCAAAAGCTGGGTAATGCATACCTGAGTGTAATGGCCGCAAGGTTCCTTGGCGCACGCAGCTCCCATTGGGCTGGCAAACTTGCTGTACGTGTAGTATTCATGTTCTTTGTACCATGGTTCCACGCGGTCTTCTGGAGAGGAAAGTTCACCCCATTCCCTTGCAAGATTTTGACCTGAACACGATCAATCTTTTTAGGTTACATTGCTAAGCCTAGTTTTAAACTGATGTTCATCTCTTTTCAAACAACTAATAGTTCCTAAAGAGGTATACAGAACTATGATCGCTCTTGCTGGTCATTAAGAGGCTTTGGGCCCAAAATGGTTTCGCTAACAGTGGTCACTTTTGTAGGAGCGAATGGGTTGAACAGAAATGGTGACACAGCTGGCGTTCATGCGTTTGATCCAGGTTCGAATCGCGGCTGTCAAGTGATATTATTTCCCAGCCGCTTCTTTTTCGATCCTTCTTTTATTTCCCTCTCTATTTCCTAATGTTGGCCCTTTTCGTCGCGCTAAGCGACGTTCTGTGGGAAATATATTTCTTTTTACTTTACTTAGTTATGTCACCAGGAAGTACTTGTATGTATAGCACGTTTCCTTCAGTGTCACATACCTACACTCCCCTTAAAGGGTACCTCATATGGATATTCGTCACCAAACTCGACAAAACCGTGATCCCAAATGCACTGATTGGCCCACATCTGCGCTAAGTTTGCGAGATGGTCGTCCCAGAACTGCACAAATGTAAATAAGGCACAAAATGAGAGTTTTTGATAACAAAGAAGAAGGATTGATCACATCTCCGCCCTAGTACAGTCACAAATTTAAGAGAAGTAACTTATATTATTAACAAACCTGTCATGAATATATACACATATTTTTCTTGTACACGAAAAGCCACACGACTTGGTTCATATGGTTAAAACCTACGTGGTTAAGAGGAAATTTTTGGAAAACATGATTTTAATATTTTTTATCTAGTCAAAATATTAATTTTCTGATTAATCACGGGACCAGCCAGTCCAAATTTATAACACTTTGTCTGACCAAAATCGATCATTCCTCCTAGGGGCTTAGGTCAAGCCTCGTTGCTAAACTCCTTTTTTACTGTCGGTATCACCTTTTATAACTATTTGCGGTACACAAGACTGCAGCTTACGAAGAGAGAGTAAATTTATAGTCACGACAGCAAGGACATGTTCCATGTATGTTGGAGGTTCGTGTCAGGTGTCACCCGTGCTGTGCAATTACATTTCAAGTACATTTCAAGTGACTTAAGTTTTCCGGGTCATGAACGTACACGCGGGCCCATATCTACACTCTAAGTAAAATTTAAGTGACGATCGAAATTTTCTTGCTATGCTATACCCGAAAGCATACTGTTACTAGATTATCTCAGGTCAATTATCACGACAACTTAAGATGAAATCTCTACATAACAGCAAAAGGGAGGAAAGACACTTCTAAAGCAAAGGGTAAACAAGCTTAATAATAATAATAATAATAATAATAATAATAATAATAATAATAATAATCCACATCATTACCTTTTTTTTTCCTTTAGAATAACAAAATAGGCCTCATCAAGCTTTCTCTTATACCTTTAACGCTAATCAGTTTTTTTTTCATCTTTGAGACCTTAAATAATTCGCAACCTTCTCTGTGAGTGAGATATTGCTACAGCTGGTTTTTTGCAGCAGTAACTTTCCAATATCTGCCTCCGTTGCATTCTGTTGGATTCTGTTTTCGATGTCGACCACGACCGTCTAAGTCAAAATGATGGCCGATTGAAAGTCGTGTTTTAGATTATGCCTACTACAATTGTACGCGTTGGGCAATTTGATATGTTGAACCCAAAATTGGAGAAAAAAAATTTGAAGGCCGCGAGCAAGACTGTTTTTTTGTTTTGTCTTTTTCGTGGAACACGACCCGTTGCATACCCACAGGCTATATGCAACAGGTGTCTAAAAGCTTTATGATTTCTCATTTCCCTTCTCCTGATGAACTTGGTTTTGTTTTATCGTTGTTACGTCTGTGTGGTGTCATTGTTTGTGTGACTCACCAGATACTCCATGTCAGCAGCAGGCGGCTGAACCATTCCACGAAACTTGTTGTGTTCATCTAAGAATTTCTCTTTGTCTTCGGCGGAAAGTTCTGTCAGGGCAAAATCTTCACGTGAAGGCTTAACTTGGGTCAGTGCCGATGCCATATCATTATTTCTGAACAGTACAGAAAAACTTACGCACAAAAATACGCAATACCTCAAACAATTCTGTAAGCTGATCCTGCTTTTGGAAACCATAGTGGGTGCCTTTAAATTACAGTAAAGAGGTTAGCACGCACTTTTTTGGCCAGAAACTGACTTAACAACGAACTGATGACTGATCCAAGAAGCTGGATCGGGTGTTCAGCACCACTTTAAAAGAAAATGCGTTTTGAGGTTGCGAATGTATTGAAAGCCTTCTTTTTAAGTTAAATTAATTCGTTCGATCACACGGTGAAACTGAAACCACCTCATTTGGAAGTAAAAGAGGTGTTCCGCTCAGTTAAATAAAACATTTCCTACATGTCCTTGAAGAACCACTCAATGGCTTGAGTATTTCAAAGCCAACTGAAGACTCACGCCTGAGATGGTAATTGTATGGAAAGCAAAGCCAGTTTTAACCTTAATCGTTTGGCTGGTTCTCGTTTCATTTGCTTTGTGTCTGTTGTATCATATTTATGACATTCTGATTTCTCTCTTAGTCCTATTGCGGGTGAACTGATTGTTGTGTGTTTCGGTACCTGTCCAGCAACAAAACGCTGTCACTTCTGTGTTTCGTTCACAATAACAAGGGCACTTAATAGTAGGTTTTCACTCTTTCAGGTCAGAACGTAATCACGGGTATGTCAAAATAAATAAACAAATAAACGGTTGAAGGCCCCTATTTAACAATTAGACTACGAGCTCGATTTTTTTTTATGAGTCAATAGGGAGTTTAAGCAGCGACGCTCGTCAGCCGGAAGTGAGCCTTTTTCTCCTTTAATATGCCTTGACGGTACCAAATTTGTATTGCTAAGTGCCTTTACTCTTAGACCACTTCCCAAAAAATTGTTCAAAGTCACAGCAAAAAAGTGCATTAAGTTCGCTTCCGTTTGACATGCCTCAGACAAAAACGTCGCTGCTTAAACTTTCTTAGGTCAAGGCACATATAGCTCCGAGTTTACAAGTAATGAAGGTATGAGTAACGATGCCCCCAGTAGTATAGGAGGCTATAAGTCGGAGTAACCAATCAGAGCGTAGCAAAATTTTGAGCAACCAATCAGCATCGAGCATTGAGCCCATGTGACCATGATGACGTATCATATGCCCATATTTGGGCATCCAATTCACGTGACCCCATGGGAAAAGAACACGCACACACAAGAGGTGGATCCACATTCTTCACATAGTTTTAATGAACGTACCGCGTAAAGCCTGGGTACAAGCGGGACGTGTGTGACGCCCTAGTGACGTCACGCCCATGTTTTACAAATCTAATAACAAATCAAGTTCATCCCCAATCCTTTCGTAGCCATAGGGATAGCTCGATCGAGTGACCACATCGATGACACGCTTGTCAAACACCAACCCATACTGCTTCACGCGCGGAACCACTTGAATTTGTTTCTTCTCTAAATCCCGTGTGAAATGATAAGGGGTAACAATGTTCAATTGTCGGCGAGAGTCCTGAGGCGAGTCTAGTTCCGAGAGAATATTGTCTTTCATGGTGTGGAAATTGAGAATGGCTGACCCCCGAACATTCAGGGTGAATCCGCGGACCTTGCACACCACTTTGCCAGCGCGGGTCTGGTACCCATAATTCTTGGCGCCCCCCGAAACAAACTCAGTGATGACGTCTCAATCCAATTCATCCGTCATGTCCCCCAGAAAATCGCCCGTGGTAATCGAGGGTTGACCGGGACGCCAGCGGTAAATCACACTGTCCGTGTCATAGTAAAGCACTTGCTGCTGGAGGGTATCGAGGGACTCGTAGAGCTTGAGTCGTGCATGGCACGTGGTGAAAGCCGCCACAAAGATGTTGGTTTTGGTGCCTTTGACGGCATTGTCTTGGACACTGGTATAGACGGCTTCCAAGATGTCGTCGGTGCAGAGACGGAGCGTACTGAGATTGAGAGCGGCATCAGAGATCAGGCTGAACAAATGGGCGGGGTCCCTGACAGTGACGGTGGTGGGTTTGTTGATCCGCTCCCCAAACTTGCCCCAGAAACTATTCAACATCAATTTGGCGGTGGCCTTGCGACCAGGATTTTTGGCAATGCTGGCAATGTCCAGTCGGATCCCCTCTCGTTCCTGGTAGCGGAGAATGTACTCTCGTTTCTGTTCGAGAGTCTGACACCAGCCGGGCCATCCCGCGGATTCTTGTTTGAGTTTTAGCCAAGTATTGACGTAATCAGCGAAAAGACCCGTTTGGCGTTGCTCGGGGGGAAAATGCCAGACTTCGTGGATCTTGATGAGGGTGTACCCCTTTTCGACGGCTTTGACCAATTCGGGCGTGCACCAGGTCCCACGTAGCATACGATCGGCATCCGAATGAGGGCAGTACTGGGTTCGGGTCAACATGGGTTGGGCTTGCTCTGTCTGGACACAGGCACGGCAGAAAGGAAAAGTGAGCTTTTGGCCACTGCGTACAGGCAAGACCGGGTGGAATAGACCAGCCGGTGGTAGAATGTCCACCGTCGCCAATCCAAAATAAGACTCCAGGGACTGGTCGGCAGGTTGGGTGATGATTTTGGGATGGCCGATAGGGTAAGGACAGTTCTTGTTCACCCACGGGTACAGGGAGGTCACATCCACATAGCGTATGTCCTCCCCCTCCCCAGCCACGGCTTGCAGGGCCACGGCACCAGTGCGACCCCCAAAAAAGGCCTCGCGAGGTTCCAAGGGTGCGACCAGATCAAAAGAAGCCAGAAACTGAGACACGGCAGGCTCATGGTCGACCAGTTTGTCCCATTCACACTCCCACATTTCGATGACGGTGTAACCCGCTCGGAGCAGAGCCATGCGTTTGGAGAGCGTGGCCTGATACAGTTCTTCGACGCTTCGGTCTGGCACTGCATAATGTTTGACATCTCTCATAGGATAACAAGTGGGACAGCCATGGTTGAGACACCCATGAAATTCGTAGACAGTACGGGTCAGAGGATCGTAGCCATCGACAAAATAACTGTTCACGAGGGTCCGGACAAACTGCTCGCCCCCGTTACGAACATGACGAATGCGATCGGCACTGGCTCCCTCTTTGGGAAGGAGATGTTCTTGGTAATACAGCCATTGCAGGGCCTTGAGCGATTGGTTGACTTGGGCGCCTCGCCACCCCCCGAGCGGTTCGACAGCAATGGTGTCGGGGGTCAAATGGTGCTTGCGCCAATACAGATTGCAGGCACTGGCGATCGTGATGCATTTGGCCATGGGATTGAAACCAGCCTGCCGTTCAAATTCTTGCTGAAAGGCTTCACACCCCGCTTTCAACAGAGCCACATCTGATTTGCAATAGTCAATCATTTCTTGACGGAAATCAAAGCGCACATTGCGACGGACTTGATCTGCATGCCAACGCGTCAGTTCGTCTTTCTTTTTGGCCATCATCCCCTCGGGATCGTAAAATTCCAAATCGGGGATCCGACCCACATACCGTTGATGATCCGGGGTATTGAACAGGTGAGGAAAGAAGCCCTTCTTTAATTCGGTCAAATTGAAGGTGCTGGGAAACGAGGCCAGCGGCATGGGCAAGAAACACAACGAGTCAATGAATTTGACCGCTCCACTCCTGAAAGACAACACTTTGGCGCCCACCGTCAGTTGATCCGCCACTTCGCGTTGTTGCTGGTACAGTTCATGCAGAATAAACATGCCATCAAAGCCTTTCAAATTATGAAACACCACGAGAATGGGCCGCTCGCCCTCGTTGTCTGGGATGTCCGTGAGATCATCTAAATCATGCAAAAATTGTTGGGCACAGTCCTCCCCGTCCAACACATGAATAGTGGTTTCTTCACTGGACGAATAACACAACAAATTGGCCACAAACACGCCTTCTGCATTCTGCATGGCTTCAAAATCGGCATAAACAAACAGGGGGGGGGGTGGCGCCACCATGCTACCTCCCCCCTCCTCTGTGGGTTCAGTCTCCTCATTGTCTTGCTCCACCACAGGTTGAATGTAACACTTGTGGTATTGGATGGGCACCCATTCTTGACACACAGGACACTTGGCATACCCGCACTGGTGACGTTTGTTAGGGAGGACGTTGTACTGGGCCTGACACTTGAGACAAACTTTAATGGATTGACATTGTTTGCTGACCACATGATGACGAAGGCAATGGTCGCCGTAAAACTTGCGGTGGCATAAAGGGCAATTCTCGGTAGGGCGGGTACCACGCACATAATCTTGACAATCAAAGCGCCCGCACGCTTTGCAGCGTCTCCCTTGACAAGTGTGATGGGTCCGATCGTTGGTGTTGAACCCCCGTTCACAGTCCACACAATAATACGAACGGTTGACAAACGCAGGAAAAGACGTGCAACCATCAAAATGATCGTTCGATTTGAGTAAACGAATCTGATGAGGCGCGTCAGGGCCTTTGAAGATAAAAAAAAACGGTTTCATCCGGGTCATCACCAAGAGTTGATATTGAGAGCCTAACGCCTGTTGAAATTGGCGAAGCTCAGGTAAACCACAGGGACCCTCCGCGACGCCTGCTTGCTGATGGAGGGCCTGGGCTTGTCGTGACTGCACAGGAAGCCCACGTCTTAGATTGTCCCAGTCGCGACACCCGTCCACGCCTTGATCTTTATGGCAGTGAGCACGCATGGTGACGATAGCGCGAGCACAGCATAAAGCGTCTCTATTTTGGATAGAGATGATACATCTCTTTTTCTTGTTTTCTCGATCCAGGCATAGACGTCCAGCATTGTGTTCTTTGCGTCGACCGGACCCTGGACCGGGCATGGAGACAAACACCACATCTACTTGGAAACCGCGATCGGGGTTGAAGGCTTCATTGCTATTCAACTTGCCTGCTAACGTAGCCAACATCTCATCCAAACGAGCCGTGCGTTGTAAAAACTCCCCCACCGTAAAATTGGCTGTTTGATAAGCATGAGTGAACCCATGCGCTGTAATGGCAAAATTGACAAAATGATGAGCGGGCCTCTGCTCACGGTCCAGTTCTCGATAGCATGATGGAGCGCTTCGGTCAAGGCCATACCAATATTATCCCCAGGGACAGGATCCCGCAATTGCCGTAATTGCGCATTGAATTGCGCGCGTTCCACCACATCACGCCAGCGGTGTCGTCGACCAATGGGTTGCATAGTGAATTGAAAGAGAGGGCCACGGGCGGCAGCCCCTCCCAACTGTTCCCACCGGTCATAGGCGCGGTCCAACAGAGCATCCCCCTCGTCATCGTCACTGAAGAGATACTCCTCCGCCATGACAGCGGAAAAACCATTTGAATTTTCCCGCGCTGGACGTGGACTTTTATAGACCTTCTCACGTGATTCCTCACGCACTGGGATTGGTAGACAAAGCTCAGGTGAGAGTCAGGTGAGGGGTTTGATCGACAGGAGGAAGATCAGGGGTGGTCCCCCCCATGGGTACCAGATTCCCTCCACTCGCACCATTCCTGGACCGAGGACTGTGATTGGTGGAGTTGACCCTAGATATTAGTCCAGCGCCCAGGACAGACGTCAGTTGTGTTCGAGATGCCCAACAAAAATCCTGAGAAGGCAAAACAGTTGAAGCACGAATGGTACGTGAGAAACAAAGAGAGAGTGTTACAACAGAAACGTGAACAGCGAGTGGCCCAGAAAAAGCTGAAACCACCCAAACCGCCCAAGCCAGCTCCCACCCCCGAACAGGTGGCGAAATCCCGAGAGGCCAACCTAGTGGCCTGCCGTCGATATCGAACCAAAAACGCGGCCTTTGTACGCCTACTAAACCGGGACTACTACCACCGGAACCGCCAACACATTGTGCAGCAGCAACGGGACCGACGTGCCAAGCATCGACAGGTCAGAGAGAGTCCGTTCCGACCGTTACGCGCCTTGGCGGACGTGTGTACTGCCCGGCTCATCGAATTGGAGCATGGATACGCCCAGATCGAGCCGAAAACGGCGGGACCCCGAGGCTCATAAACTCAAACAAAAATTGTATCGGCAGCGACTCTATGCCAGGGTGAACGGGATCGAGGAGGTGAAGTCCCTGCACCGTCGACGCTACCACGAGCGCATGGCGCGTATGAAAACGACTGGGGAGTACGAGGCCTTTGCAGCCAAAAAAGCCGAACAGAGTTTGAAACGCTACCACAACATGACGGAGGAAAAACGCTGTGATGTCAGACGCAGGAATGCGCAAAGCCAGAAAAATTGGATGCAGCGAATGAAAGAGGAAGGGACGTACGAGGCGTACAAACAACGTGTGAATCAACGGCGGCGGGCCTTGCAAGCAGAGAGGAAGCAAGCTTTGGGCGTGGAGGGATGGAAAGCCTTGCAGTCACAAAAATACGAGCGGCGAAGTCAACGTCAACAATGGCGATGGTTAGACGAACATTTAGAGCGTCCCTTTCCCCTCCCGTGGTTACCCTTAGACTGGGCCGAGTCCGAGCCTGAGGAGGAGACCCCTGTACAGACCCTTCGGGCGAACGCGTTGCAGCAAATGGACCAGTACTTGTAAGAACAAGAATGTGTTTTATTAAACTACATGTTGTGACAATTCAACCATGTTGTCTTTTTTTTAATGACTGTACTAAGTAGTTTACATGCCCAATCTCAGTTTGGTTTTCATAATGCGTCTGACAATACGCTCCGTCAAGCTTTTGCGGCCAGGGAGTTGATCAATCTTGGCAATCATTTTGCGATCCGCCACCCATTTGTCTTTCAAGGTCTTGGCTTTATCATAGTCCATGTCATGCACTTTCGCAATCCTGTCTAACCGGTTGATGCCGGGATCCCCACGGGCCAATCGTTTTTTCAAATGCGTCCCAGGTCCCATGTACTGATAGCCGGGCCAATGAAATTCAATGCCCGTCTTGTTGAGGAGGTTTTGCACATCAAATAACTTGCCCCCGCGTTGCGATCGTCGTCGTCGCCTCGGTCGGGATCGGGAGGCAGCAGTAGCACGGCGTCTCCGTCCCATCACGGGGTTTTCCACGATTTCCAATCCAAGGCTTTCTTGGCGAACCCAGCGGCTTTCTTTTTGGCAGAGTCTGTCGTGCATTTGCGAATATCACGCGTGACCGATTTCGTGATGGAGTCCGCCCGTTCTTTGGGGGTATCCCAGGGTGCTGTACCGTGCGTGTCTGAAAAAGGCAACTCCTGCGCCAACTCGGCACTGCTCAGTGGGGGCGTAAACTTGAGTTTCTTTTTGGCACTGGGGGTGATCTTCGGTTTGGGCGGGATCGGTGGTTTTCTGGGTCCACCTGGCGTGGCTCCTTGTTTTATACCCTGGGTCGCCTTGACCAATTGCGTAAACCACGCTTGCATAGGGCCCGCTTCAAAATCATCATCCTCACCAGGCGTGGCGGCCCCTGCAGCACTCACACCCCCCGCCGGGGCCCCAAACGGTTGGCGCACTTTTTTGGTCCAATGGCGTAACTGACGGCCCACGGCTTTGAGTTGAGGTCGTTTCCAAGCATCGGGGACCTCACTGGTCAGGAGTACATGTTGTTTGGCAGCCAAATCGGCGGCTTTACACAAGCGCGTGTCTCCACCAATTCTTGTTTGTACTTCTCTTTTAATTGTAAAAAGGCAGGGGCGTTGTCCACCGTGGTGCTCACCATCTCGGGTTCCATGATGCAACTGACGTGTCTCCTTTAGCGCATGCAACGTTTATAACATCGGTAGAGTTCAGGCCAGAGGGCGCCGCCTTTTTGAGCCATCATGATAGCGCGCCGTCGTTTCACCGAATGCGCGGGTTTGGCCATGGCGCGTAAACTCTGGGCGTGGGGTTTGAGCAACGTGATCGTGTGTCGGGAACGGGGCACTGTGCCACGAAGCGTGTTCATCACCAATTCACTGATAGCATTGATCTGATCGGCATTGGCCATCCGCAACAATTCTTGTCGTTTGTGCTGATTGGCTTCTTGTAAGACACTTTTCAAGAACGGGGCTTGACGTTCCATGCGCCACCCCATGATGAATCTTCAGTTCAGGCAACGACCAAGGTCTATTTATGGTAAAAAGGGCTCCACACCTGCCACACAATTCGCCATGATAATAGCATTGCATATGAGTGCGACACCGTTCGCATAACAACGATTCATACTGGCGGTCCCACTCCAACGTAAACGTCACGGCTTTTTTGGGGTGTTTGAGGACTGGATCGCGTCTAACGTGGACGCGTCCGTCGACGTTTCTTCTTGAACGCCCAAGGCGGGAGAGCCATTGCCAACAGCGGTAGCCCGCCTCCGCGTTGCAATCCACGTCGTCGACGTCGTTTTCGGGGGACATAACGATGTCGGCGTCCATTGGGTCCACGGACCATCATTCAACTAACACCCGTCCAGCTCCATCCAGGTCTTTTTATACATTTTCATTACATGATGGAACAATTAAACGATTCCCCCGCATAGCGTTTCCGTTTACCGGATTCCCACTCTCGTGTGCGTTTGTCAATAATGGCTTGGGCTCGCTTTTGTTGATGATCCCCGATGGCTTTGGTGATCCCATAACCGGCTTTGAGAATCCCGATAGGCAGACCAGGCCCAACACCCCCCACTTGACTGTAGGTCACACGCCGTGGTCGTTTGGCGGGTCGGCGACGTCGGGTCGTGGTGCGTCGGCGTTTGCGTTGGGGTCCCATGACAGTTCTAAGCGCTGACCACCACCAACCTCTTTTTATACAGTTTTTTCACATCACACTGCACCCCGTTTTTTTGGCATACCCCTTCTTGACCAACCACATGTTGTAGGAATCCCTCGTACCACTGGCGCGATACTGGCGTTTATAGTCGGCCACCCGTTGTTTGGCGGACTTGACTTCGGCTTTAGAAGGCGTCTTCCACATCTCCTTGTCCTTTAACAACTCAATGCCTTTCTTCCAATCCACTATGTACGGCACCGTCCCACCCTTCATCTTGCGTCGACGTCGGGTCGTGGTGCGTTTGCGTTTGCGTCTAGGGGCCATCCCGCTTCGACATCGGCCACACATGGTTTTAGGACGGTGGAAGGAAGGACCCTGGTTTTATATCTTCACGGGCGTCGACCCCGTCCACGGGCTCGGCCACGGCCACGGCCTCGGCGGGGTGGGGGTGGACCAGAGGTTCGCGTCGAGGTACGGCGCACCGAAGGACGGCCTCCCTCTTCATACACGGTGGTCACCGTATTGGTATGCGTGATGTTGCGAATGCGTCTCCCTCGAGCCCGTTCTTGAGCATCTTCATTCAGCAAATCCAACCGTCGCCTTAATCCTCGCCCTCGATCATCCTCATCCTCATCCTCATCCTCCGACGGAGGGGAGGAATCCGGGGACGGTGGGGAGGGTACGCGGGGACGTCGTCGCGGTTGTTTGGCGGCGACAGTGGGACGTCCACTGGGGGTCGTCACTGTGGAAGTGGTGGTCCTGGTCCCGGCTCCGGCGCTGCGTCGGGCGGTGGAGGGGCGGGAGGGAGCCGTGGTGGTGGTGGCGGTGGTGACAGGGCGTGGTCTGGGTCGTCTGGAGCTGGCGGTGGTGGTGGTGGTCGTAGGGCGTGTTCGGGTGGACGTCACTGGTCGTGTTTGGGTGGCAGTGGTGACGGGTTGGGTGGTGGCCGGGGTGGTGCCTGTGCCTGCCACGGGTGGTAAGGTGAAGGCATTCAAGGCATCGTCCACATTGACCGGGTAGGTCAAATTAAACTCCTCAATCTCTTGATCCAATTGGGCTCGATCGACCGGTCGGGTCAATTCGGTCACCATGTCCGTCATGCTGCTGAGGTCCTGGAAGGGAGGAGGCGACGTGGGGGAGCCCACCCCGGCCGGCGAGAAGGTCGGGGTCTCCATGCGGACCGATAAGTCACGTTGTTGTCCGCCTTCTCTTTGCCGACGGACCCTGGCGAGTTCTCGTTGCAGTTCGTTGTCGAACGGCAGGGACATCCACGGGGAGGGTATGGACTTGCGCCTTGCCTTCGCGGGGCGTTAAATGACTCCACAATCGGTACCGATCATCCGAGGCCGGGTGCACATCCAACATCAAATAGCCAAAGGGACGAGACGTGAGGCGTTTAAATAGGCGCAGGACTTGACGCCATCGGTCGGGAAAGGCTTGCAGTAAAATGGTCCGTATGCCCGTTTGATCCCGGGGGTTCTTGAAGGCCACAATGTAATGCACGTTGCGATTGATGGTCTTGGAGAATTTACCCGGCGGGAATAAATCTTGCGTCAAATACAAGACGGTGATGTTACGATGATGGGAATCTTTGGTGAACAAATCCAACACGCGCTTGTCTTGCCCCCCTTCTTCCATCAGATCATCCAATACCAACACCCCACCGCGCGTCCGACCAAACCATTGGGTCAATTGACGAGGGTCCGGTAACCCACGATAAAACTGAATCCCCTCCTTCTTTTGCATACGGTCGAACCGGGGTTGCCATCGGTCGTACGCATAGACGATCTTCCTGGGTTTGACTTGAAAGAGGTTCTGGTCTCGTAACCAATGTTCCACTAACTCGGTCTTGCCGCTACCCGACGGGCCAGCGATGATCACACTACTGGGGTGTCGGATCATGATTCCCACGGTCGTGGCAGACGTCGATAATGACCCGTGGCCCCTTTGGCGCCCATACGTTTATACCGTTTGTCACGTCCCAATTTATAACCGATTTTAGCCGCCTTAGCCAACACGCTCATGATGCCCCGCCCGTTTTGACGAAAGCGGGGTCGTCGTTGGGAAGAGGCGCGTCGTCGTCGTCTGTGGCTGGGCATGCCGTCCAATACTCGCGGTAGAGGCGTGGCGATTCGAACTGAATCACTCCTTCCATCGTCTCTCTTAAATGCGTTTCACCCATGGTGTCCATGTACTGTTTGAGAGCGACCCAATCCTGGTCTTGCGCCAGCTGGCGGGCCATGAGCCAATGATACCCATCCCAGGCATCGACGCCTTGGACGGTGTTCACCCGCTCGATGGGGTGTAACCACCAATACAAGGTTTCTTCTAAGAGGAAGGCATCAATCACACGCTGGACATCGCTTCGCGTAATCATGATGATGATACTAAAAATGACCACTCTGGCACCACACCTCTCGTTTTATGATGTTTTTATTTTAACACTCACAAGGATTACAAAGCATAAAGGCCTGGCGGCTCACATTCTTTTGCCCCCCTTCAGGTCGAGCATCGACTTCATCTTGTACTTCTTGTTTAATCACCCGTTTCAACTGCTCGGCCACTTTCTGATCATTCAACACTAAGTTATCGCAACTCCACTGCCCCAGAAATTCTTGATACGACTGGCCTTGGGCTCGGGCTTTCAAGAAAAATAACGCATAATGGCCACACGTCTGACTATCCAGGGCTTGCAGGGTCATGTCACTGCGGGTCAGGTACTTCCATTGACTCCACCATTGGTGCAGGTCGGGGTGGGTGTACACGTGCAGGGGCAGACCATAACTGTCAAAGACCTCGCACTTGTTCTGTTCCGTCCACAGCCCCAACCAATGCTGTCCCGGTTCTCCCGCCGGATCGGTGTTGACAATGTACGCTTGACGGACAGACGTGGGGGGTGAACGGGGTTACTGGTCCGCTGGGTACACGCCGTGAAACACGCGTCGTAATTGGGGATCCTCCAGAGCCAACGTGCGCAACACCCTATCACTGAGCGCCACAAACTCCATGACCCGTGTCTTCTGACTTCTGAGATGCTTTCACCCGTTGATGTTGTACTTTATACCTCCCATATGATTGATCTCGTACATGTTTTCATACTCGCTCCATACCAACACGGTGATGTTATGATTGACAGCTGCTGCAAAATCAATGATCAGTCGCACATTGCCCGATTGACGAGGGTTGCGATACTGAGGGTCATCGGCTTTTCCACTGGGCACATTGTTGAATAGGAACAACGTGCAGTTGTTGCCTTGTCCCCAATCACCAGGCAGCAGCATGGGAATCTTGTCTTCATCATAGACACCCATGGCTTGCAGAAATCGATCGTACCCCAGTAGATCTTCATAGGCTTGATCTCCAGTCAGTTGCAGGGTTCTGTAAGGGTATTCTTCTCCATTCAAGGTCTGACGTATTTGGGTGACGCCAAACTTTTGAAAGGCAAAGGGGTAGCGTTGTAGGTTTCCATTGAAGGCATCCGAATGCAATAACCCGACCATCACTCGATCAGGAAATCGACCTACAAACACATTGTCTTGTTCCCACTGGGTGATGCGTCCATCGAAGGAAAAGGTGCG
The DNA here is from genome assembly GCA_964035705.1 of Porites rus. Taxonomy (NCBI): domain Eukaryota; kingdom Metazoa; phylum Cnidaria; class Anthozoa; order Scleractinia; family Poritidae; genus Porites; species Porites rus. Next base: position 9,722,955 of record OZ038002.1, read on the forward strand.
GATTTCGCTCCGCACCACGGGGTAGCGGGCAATCTGTTTGCCCAGCTGTCTTTCTTTCTGCAGTCTGACATAGACGCTGGCATTCAGGGTCACTTTTCTCTTATCATCAAGGTGACTTTGATGTCTTCTGGGTGAATGGCAGGAAATTTCTTGGCTACCAAGGTGCCTTTGTTGGGGGTACCCATCAAGTAGACAGTGTTGGGGTTGAGGAAGAGTTCAAAGTCCATCTGGACATTGGGGACCAACAATTTGCCTGTTCTGAGGGGTGGCAAATGGGGGCGGATGAGGAAGGTGTGCCAATTTCTGCTCAGCAACCGGCTGGTCAAGGCACGCAGTTCTGCATTGCCTTTCCAACCCGCGGCCGTGGGGACATCGGAATTGGCTCCTGTGGCGCCCATGATATTCACCACATCCAGTTGATTGACCCATCCTTGGGGGGCTAACTTGGTGGCTCCTTCTTGTCTGTTGTAGTTCAAGAGGGTTTCTAGGTAGGCTCTGTAATGGTAACTGTTGCTCTGTTCCGTCATGAGGACGCCATTCATGCTCAGGGTGATATCTCGAAAGATGGAATGCCCAAAATTGTTGACGCAGTAAACATGTCTCGATTCGTTGGCATCAGAGATGAGCAGACCAGCATGTAATCCTGTATACCCAGCCGCTGGATCCGTCAGACGGACTTTGACTTTGAAGCGTAGGGAACTGGTGTCGTAATAATCGTCGGAGCCCGGAATGGAGAACGTGATGGGCTGGATACCCGTCAAGGCGGGTTGAAACTCCACCTCCCGAGAGGCTTCGTACCGATAATCCACATCGGGCACGTCAAACAGTTGGAGCGACATAATGCGGTCTGTCCCTGGGGTTTAACGTCGTCCCCTTTTTATACTCTTTCGCCTACGTTGCTTCCTGGCTTTGGCTTGGTTGGCCCACAACACCTGCCTGAGATCCCCCTGACCAAAGATCGTACCCCCTTTCATCCGTTGCTGGAGCCAGCGTCTCCTTCTAGCCTTTTCTTGGTCTGCCGCGAGGACCTTCATGGGATTCCCCATGTGCATGCGAGTGGACGTACCAAAAATCGTGCCCCCTCTCATCTTGCGTGCTTGTCGAACCATTATCTTCTCCATATGGAGGGGGTCCGTCAAGCGGGAGGAGGTGTACATCAGGGGATAGCGCGCCATCGTCGACTTGCCAAAGATCGTGCCCCCGACTTGATACGGCGAGATGAACCGTCCACGGGCACGTTGCCGTCGAATGCGATTTTGCGTTTTGAGAAAGCCACCCACGCGTACCATTTTCACAGTCCAAAGATGTCCCGTACACGTTGCGTGGCTCTTTTATAGGTATTTTGAGCGGTGCGTTTGGCTTTGTGTTTACCCACCGCCCAGGCCATGGCGGGGGCTTTCCGTTTCAACCCGCGGGTGAGTTGCGCACCTCGATCCGCCCACGTCTCCGCGGCACTCTTGCCTCGTTGAATCTCTTGCAGTCCCGCCACTTTGATCAAATCTTCGGCTAACCCTTTCCCATCTTGCTTGGTGACCACGGGTGTGTGGTATCGCGTTAAACTACCTCCTCGCATTGTCGGTTCACGTCGAGGTGCTTTTTGGACCCTCGCGTGGCGTGGGTGGCTTTTTATAGCTGTTTGAGACCGATGGTGACTAGGGTTTTGCCCGGGGGTAAGATGGTCAGGGGGCCATGGGTACTGGCAATCTCCACTTCCAAGATATCCATCTGTTGTCCTCGCACTTTGATCCATTGATGGTGCAGGGGTTCCGCCGTGCTTTCCCCATCCCCGGTTCTCAACAATTGCACTTCCCGTAACAGGGGAAACTTGCCACTCCCCACCACGGTGGATTCCACTAGATCGGTATAGACCATGACGGTGCGTTTGCGGGTCCCCACGATCTTTTCGAAGGAGGCATCGAGATTGTTCAACCTCCATTCCACCATCAAGGACAATTGCACAAACTTCACCCCAGAATGAGTCACCACATGGAAGGGATCATTATTGGTAACAGAACCTGTTACCGAACACTAAGATGGGATTGACGCCCATGTACTGCTCGCCTTCCCAGTCGTAGGGCGTGCGATTTTGGGACCCAGTGGGTTGGGTTCTCGAACCGTAGGAGGCTGTCGGCAGCGTGTATTGCAGATTGGGCCCTATTTCATACACGGTCGTGTTGTTTTGACCGGTCTTTTCCAACACCAACCCAAATTTGAGCGCAATGGTCAGGTTGATGAACAGATCTGTGATGGCGCTCTTGTTCGCTTTCAATAAATCATTGGCGGACAAAGCCTGAATCACCAAGGCACCTCTTTTCCAGGACAGTCGGGGCATCGCGTTTTTTTTGGCACTGACAATCGGTTTTTCGTCGGGGTCGAGGACCAAACGCTGTATTTGTTCTTTCATCACATTGTGCATGATTTTGTTGTTCACTTCTTGCATCACGCGTTGCCAAAACATACTCCCCGTCGTCACGATTTGATTGGCATTCATGATCTCTTCCAATTCCACTTCGCAGTCCACGGTTTTGGTTTCCACCCGTCGACAGGAGTCTAGCACAAACTTGCGGACCACATAGGTCATTTTGAATTTGAGCACTTTGGTATGAGGATCCGCGGCGATGACGGCATTGCTCTGTCCTTGATCCGGCACGGTCAGCGACATCAACGCAGCATGCCACCCCGCGCCCGGTAACGACAGCCGTTCGGGTAGACGGACCTTGAAACTGTTGTTGGCATTGTTGGGAAACTCGTTGGTCGGGTCGCTGACGAGCGTCAGGCGTTTCATCTCGCTCATGATGAGGAGTGGTTCCATCCAAACGGGGGTAGGGTCCTTTTATAGCCACTGGGCCACTTTCTGTTTGCTGCGAGGGACGCGTCCCACCACCGAATTGAAGGTCGATTGTTTAGGATGAAAACACACTTGCTGGGCAATGTTGGGAAAGGCCCGGGCTAGTTCCATCAGGGTCATGCAGGTCTTGGCTTTGGGGGGTTTCTTTGGGCGCATGGGTGGATGACGACCAGCGCGTCGGCGTTGTTTCTTTTGGGCCGCCGTGTAAGCACGGAGGGCTTGTTGACCAAACGCGACCCCCGCCATCCTGTTGACGTTGGCTCGTCGTTGTTCCGCCGCTTTCTTCTGGATGAATTTCAGCACATCTGCGTCGCTGGTGGGAGGGGGTGTGTAACTGGCTCGCGGTCGGCTGGCCTCTGCCTGCACCTCATCGAGAAACCGTACCCGCTTTTTTCTTTTTCGAGGCGTTATTGGGACGCGGACCATGTTGCGCGGGAATCCAACTATCGTACTTGGCAGGCCACCCTTTCCACCGCACCAACACCTGGCGTCCTTGGCGTTTCAACACTTTTTCGACCCGAAATAACGAGTCGTCCGACACTTGCACTTTTTGAACATCGGGTTCGTAAAACGTGCCTTTTATAGGCGTGCCGTCCCATTCACTGAGTCGATAGGTGACGATCGGATGACGACGGACGTGCGTGACCACAAACACTTCTTCCGTCCACCCGGGCAAATACCCTTTTTTGAAGGGACGATGTTTCTGGTTGAGACGCACCCGGTCCCCCACGCGACATTTGGGCGGAGGCGTGGTTTGGTTCAAACGCGACCCGTAGAGTCTATCCCACACCTCCGGGACCGTTTTGGGGGTGACTTGATGCGGGGCCAGCCTAATACTGTGATGATAAGTGTGATTGTAGGTATGGATCAAGGGTTGTAACACGTCCACGTACCGTAACGTATTGTGGGCGGTGAAATACCGGTACATGCGTTGTTTCAACGTGCGATGCCATCGTTCCACCACGGAGGCTTTGCTATCCCCAAACGTGTAAAAATGATGCCACCCCCGTTGCTTGAACCAGGCTTGCACTTTTTTATTCAAAAATTCTTGGCCTTGATCCGACTGCACGCGGAGCGGTCGTCGCGGCGAGGCTTGTCGGCGAATCTTGTCCAACCCTCGGATCATCTCCGTGCTGCTTTTGGATTTGATGGGGACGGCCCAGGCATACTTGGACAGGACGTCGATCACGGTCAACAAATATTTGTAACCCTGATTCCATCGACTGAGTTTTTGCATGTCGACCAAATCCATCTGCCATTGTTCGTCTCGGTCAAAGACCAACGTGGGCGCGGTAGGAAACCGCGTCCGTCGGGGTTTGTGGAGGGTATAACTCAACACTGATTGGAGAATCCGTTGCGCTTGCGGGGGTTTCAATTTATGGGCTTGGGCAAAGGGTTGGACCCCACCTAGGGCCCCCGGCTCTTGGGGATCTTCGTAAGCGCGTGGCAACGACATCAAGACACTGACACACATTCTTAGCCAATCTCGGTCTTTAATAGTTTTTTTCACATTTCAAAACAAACACGAGCTACCAAAGTTCTTATGCAAATGACGCGTCCTCTCCCGCTCCCTCTCCTTGGCTTTGATGGCTTCCCCAAACTGATTCAACCAGGGCCTATTCTTCTCGATAAACTCCCTCTCTGGGCTGTGTCTTTTCCAAAGGGGGATAGGTTGATACTCTTTGTATTGGATCACAGGGGGTGTGTCTCTCACCCAGCGTCTCAGCGTGGGTTGCGCTGGCTCGCGGGGGCACCACAGTGGGCCATGCAGCCATTGAAAGTAGCCACAGGGGTCTTGTCCTGAGAGAAAGCTCCCACAACTGAAAAACACTTTCTGGTAATTCTTGCTAGTACGGCTCAATTTCATCCTGGGGACCAACCCACATTTACATTTCAGCTCCCCTCGTTGCAATCGGGCACGGACTTGAGGATGTGTGTCTTCTTTCAATTTCTCCATCATCACTTCCCGAGAATCTTCAAACAAATACACGGGACACCCTTCTTGGGGGCACTTGAACCTTAACTGGCCAAATTGGGTCTGGGGGTTGACACAATAGATGTATTGACGAGGATGAAAGGGGCACGTTTCATACAGGAGCTCGTTCAACTGGGTCTCCATCTGGTCCAGGTCATGTTCTTCCTGGGCAGGATCGGTCTGACACGTCCCTTCTTCTAAACACTCTTCCTCATAGTCTTTTAGGGTTCCCTCCATCAGCTCGTCCACGGAACAGACAGGGGAGGGTGTCGAGGGTGTCAGTGGGTCTGCTCGGGGCAGGGCGTTCAGGGCCAACACGAGTCCACTAGTGGGGGTTAGGGTGGTGTTCCTCTCTACTGCTTGTGTTTGAGTTTCCTCCGCTTCAGCTCGGGGCAAACCGTTCAGCGCCATCTCGAGTTCACGGGTGGCTTCTTTTTCCCCCTTGGGTTTCTTACTACTACTCACTCGGCGTCGTTTGCGTCCTGAGGGCACCGCAGCAGGTTGAGTGGCTTGACGTTCCATGCTTGAGGCGGAATGACGCTGGGTGCCCGTCCGGCCTGCCTTTTATAGCCCATCCACCCGAGTCTCATGATCCTCCTAGGATCGTTTGGTCCACCAATCCTGACTCAGCCCTTAAACTCGTGAGGGTGGTGTGATCCGACGGTCCGCCAATCAGAACCCACGCTTTCCGCTATAAAACCCGAGGTGGCACGACGGCCCTCTCATTCATCCCAGTGTGTTCCCATCCACGGTAAGTGAGTATGGCGCTCCATGAAGTGGGTCTCTTGGTATACAGTCAGGGGTTTGCCCTCTCCCGAGACGAGTATATTATTCGAGAACTGGCTTTTTGTGATTGGACGGGGCATCATCATGCTCTCTTCAAATACCTGTTACCGCCAGGCGTGTCGTATCACCAATTATCCGAGGAGGCCCAGACCCGGGTCGATCGTCAGACTGGGACGGTGCATGGGTTGCCTTTTGAACCAGACACGGCGTACAACCGCCAGGAATTCCATCGCTACTCTCAGCTCCAGGACGATCTCACTCGTTGGTGTCAACAGTACCTGACCCCTCCACGGACTCGGCTCGGGGTGTTTACCCTCAATGGGCTGTATCGACTATGCCAAGAGAGGTCGTACCCCCTCGTGGTCTTGGAAGGGCAGGGGTGTCGAGACTTGGCCCCTCTTCCCATCGCCACTGTCAATGTCATGGCCAACAACGACCATGGCCGCAATTGGTGCATGGATCATACGGATGGGGAACGCGGAAGCGGGGTCTGGCACGATCGTTGCGCGCATGTACGAGCCTGTCAAATGAGTGGGTGGTTACGTCGTCAAACCCATGTCCTGCCTACCCTCGATCAAGTCAATGCCCAACGCGTGCTGTGGCAAAAACGGTGTGATCGGTTATTGGATAGATGCTTATGCGAGTATTGCTGCGAGGAAAAAGATGACGCCTTTGCCCGAGGTCAAGGGTTGGATTGGATCCCTCACAATTGCAATGACTGTCGTTTAGTGCGACGCATTTTCGAACAAACCGTCACCCAACCGGAATGGGATGACCCCTTACTGTATACGGATGATGAACCCCACACGATGTGGGCTTGGACGCCTGTCTCTTACCCTAAACAATGTGTTTCCTCTTTTGACAGACCATGCCGCTGACTATTTACACGGGAGGCGCCAAAGGCGTGGACACGCACGTGGAACGATTATGTCACCTGTATGGTCATGCGTGTGTGGTCCTCATCCCACCCTGCCACCCTCGAGCCAGGTCCCTCGCGCCCTTAACGCAAACGGAGTTGGACGCCGCCACCCCCACCGTGACCCAGGCAGCGTTTCGATTGGGTCGACAACTCCATCATCCCATCAGCCTCCAGTATATCCAGCGGAATGTTCACGTGATCCAGCCAGCGTCTTTAGTCTTGGCGGTGGGCCATTTTGACGAGATGCGCAAGCATCTATTGGGCGGAACAGGATGGGGTGTGGTCATGGCCCAGCTTTTAGGCAAACCCCTCTATGTGTTTGATGTGGATAGGGAAGAATGGCTTTGGTGGAATCCCACCTCCCGAGACTATCAACCCTGTGAAGGCATGACTGAGGACTCTATCACTCTACCCACCCTCCAAGACAACACCGCCATTATAGGCACACGGGAAGAAGACCAAGCCATCTATCCCGCCCTGGAAGCTTTATTTAAACGACCATGAACATTAAAAAAGAAAACACTGCTTTTAGAATATATCACTTGTTTTTAATGAATATCGATTACAATAAAATTCATGGCGGACATGACATTCATGATTAAATCCAGTCTCTTCATCATTTTGTCTACTGTATCGTAGGCAGCCTTTCTCCGACCAATCATCACGGGACGTTGTCCAATGGGACACTTGGGGATGCGATGTTTGAAGGTGTCAATCACAAACGCAATGCCCTCGTTCATCAGGCGGTCGAGATTGGGGGGTTGACGCGCCATTTCCACCATCATGCCAATCTGAAAAACCCAGAAAAAAAATTCTCAACGTCAAGGTCATGAGAAGAAGAAGATTCCAAACACATTTTGTTACTTACCGAGAGTCGGTGATCCATGAGGCGGTGGCAGTGGTGGCAGCCATTTTTTCGGGGCGCGTGCAACCGCACCACCACTTGGTTCCACCAACGGTCCTCGCCCAGGTGTTGGGGGAAACCTGTCAAGTTGCACTTGGGTAACCCTTTAAACTCTTGCACCACCTTCTTTCGTCTGTCCATCGTGTAAAAACAGTGCACCCAAAACATAATCTTCACTTGAACTTCTAAGGGGAGCAAACGGCCAAACGGTTTGTTCTGGGGGTCGACCAACCCTCGGCAGTCCATCCTGACACGGTGAAACTCAGGCGACTGACCTCTCTACGTGGTGTTCCCCTTATTCATCTTCTCATGTCCACCAATCACTCACTCGCGCTGGACCCCTCTGGTCCAGAGGATGAAAAGGTGTACCCATGGGGGGTACCCCCTAGAGTCTCCTCTCGTTCCTAGCATCCCCACGTGATGCCTCTCTACCAATCACGTTCTCTGAAAGAGTCTCTAAAGCACGTTGCGCGTCCCGTGTGGGTTCATTCCAATTTGATCCGTGTTACTGGTCAAGATGGTGAGCTCTTTGCAGTCTATTGTTTTGTACTCTGTTCCGATCGCGATCCTGTTTGAGATGCTAAAGACCCTGTGGCACCTGCCGATAAGGCAAGATTGTCTACGCGCCCTGTTCCGAAGATGTACCCATGAGGAACTCCGTGATTGGGCCAAAACGTTGCCGTGGGACCACCCTGTTGCCCGGAAACTCGATCACGAGGTCCATCGCCGTCGCATGGCGGGTGAGTGTTATGGCTTTTCCTTTTTTCGGGTGTGGGTCCCTTTGCCTTATCCCTTTTTTGATTCCTAGACGTGTTCAAGAGGTTTGCGTTTCTACGCACAGTGCTGTGGCCTGTCCACCTGTGTCTTTGCCCTCGACGAGCTCGACTCAATTGGGCCGCGCGGTTCTGGGTTCCAACCTGTTCGTGTTAATTTTTTTTAGATTTCTTGGATTTTGTGGAAAATCAGCCCGTCTGCCACATTTACCAGTGGGTTGCCCATCCCACTCATGGCGGGTGTGCAACCATTGTGAACGGATGATGGATGGCTTGCGACTAGATGACGTCATTGCCGGTAACAGGGAGGGGTCCCTCACGGAAGATGAGATTGTCGAGTTTGTACAGAATGGGGACCCCAACCATCGGGACTGGGACGATTGGCCATTACGCATGACCTTTCGCATCAATTCGTTTCTGCGGGCCCAGGGTCCTGTGGGTGAACCGGATTTGGCTGCCTTAGGTTTTTTAGAGGATGATGATTAATTTTAGTTTATTGTTTTTATAGCCACGCATTGCCTGTTACGTCATCACACGCAATGGATCCGCCCTTTGCAATCCGGTTTCTTTCGTACCAGTATTCCCATTTTGATTCGACTTTCCACCTCTTTGTAGGCTTTCATTATACTTTAAATCAGTATGGAGGATGGATTAGACCTGTGCAATTGCGATGTCATTATAGTACTGTTCGATGTATAATTAGTCTTCATGAAACGTTTCAGATCTAAATGCCGTGATTGAACAATGGGGGTGGATCCTCCCCTTGCAACACCGATGCCAAATTCATAATGTGCAACATCTCATTCAGTTCTGTAATGACACCTTTTAGGGACGCTTGCCCTCCTCAAGGACAACCCCTGGATCCGAGATCACCTTGTTTATTTACTTATGGCTTTACACCATTATTATTATTAATTTTTCATAGATTCGCATACCATTCTCAGCACCCACAGGGTTCATGGAACAACCGCTGCATGGTGTTCCCTCAGCAGTATCGTGCAGTGGTACACTGGATCGGGGGTCCCTCTTCCATTTCCGGGTCTCATCAAATTACTTTGTTGTCGTTGTTATTTAAACTTTCGTCGTGCCAGTGACTTACACGTGCCCTGTTATTGGTGCGAGTTGTTGCAAGGCATGGGCTATCCACCCCGTCCTTAAAACTATATTTTTTTTCCTTTTTTCAGATTCTCGTTTTGTCATACGAGCCATTTATCTCCCTTCCCTTTTTCAGCCACTGCCCAGGTGATTCACCAACATTCGAGGTCCCTCCGAAATCTGACGGGGAAATTGTTTTTTGTGTGCCGACGTTGTTGGATTTATTTACGACATGTGACTACCCTCCATGAACCCTGTCGGGGCTGTGCCATGATGGACAGTATGGATTGGGAATTCTGAACACCCGGCAGGGGGAGGTCTGCATGGTGGCGCCACCCCTGCTGGATGTTCATTGATTTTTTTTTTAATTAGATTCCCATTGGATTATTGATCGTGTGATGATTTTTCAAAGCTGGCCCATCCCTCACAAACTTTGTATCGTGAATCATCAAGGATGGTCCAGCTTACTCCATTTGTTCAAACCTTTTTCCCAGAAACGCATTGGATCCTAGAGCATTTTGAATTCACGCAAGATTGGATATTAATAGAATTGTTTTGTATACAATCCTTCCAGGGCGTGACACCACGAGGGCGTCACACACGTCCCATTTTGTAATTAAGTTATTTTTTGTTTTTCCAGTCAACCATTGGACAATACAACACCGCCTCGTGCGTGGCAATGGTCGACTGTTTCTCATTCAGTTTGCTTCTTGGCTCTAACCACCCTCCTTTCGTTTCAGACATCTTTTCTCTGTTTCGTTTCAGATATTTTTTCTACATTTAAATTCAATTTGATCAAACCATGGTCATTCGCAGGATTCAACCATTATATTCCATGGCCTCATCCTGTGCTTATGACAACTGCTGCCAAGAAGCAAACACCTTATATTCATCATGTGTATTAATGTAAAAATGGGCGTGACGTCACTCGGACGTCACACACGTCCCGGATGTAACTTAGGGCACTCGCGAATTTTGTTTTGTATTAAATGATGTGGATGGATGATGTTGACCTAAATACAGTGTGTTTTTTATGGACTTCCGGTGATGCGAGGGGTCTGGGGCTTCGTTTGAGTGTTTGCGCATGCGCTGTAGGTCTAGGCGGATATAGGCTGCTATGAACGAGGGGGACCTGGGGAGTTGTTTGGCGGTCTGCGCATGTGCTTACGATCCCATTCACGTGACTGCGCAGGGGAAAAAGCTGGGTTGAACTGCGCATGCGTCCCGCTTGTACCCAGGTTCTACGCGGTATGGTCAATAAAACTATGTGAAGAATGTGGATCCACCTCTTGTGTGTGCGTGTTCTTTTCCCCATGGGGTCACGTGAATTGGATGCCCAAATATGGGCATATGAAACGTCATCATGGTCACATGGGCTCAATGCTCGATGCTGATTGGTTCCCCAAAATTTTGCTGCGCTCTGATTGGTTACTCCGACTTATAGCCTCCTATACTACTGCCCCCATACATGAGTGTGAAAGTGAGATAGACCACTACACCGGGCACTACGAGCCCTACTCTTTACGAAGAGTGTGTGGGTTCTTTAACGTCCCACAGATTTATTGCATGTGCAAGGGCTTGTGAGACGGGGCCTACGGTTTATCGTCCTTATCCGAGAAGACTAGAAAATCTAACCGTTTACAGATGTTATTACAAAGGCAGCACTTTCTCCTCAGTTATTTAAAGACCCTGAGTGTTGGTCCGGCCGGGGTTTGAACCCGCGTCCCCCTGCTCAGGCGACCGGCGCTTATCCCATGGAGCTAACCGAGGGGCGGTAAGCCAAGAGGTAACAAACTAGATTTTAAACTTTAAACAACTACTTGTATGCAATACACATGATTTTCACGGAAATAATGGTCTCTTTTCCATTTTTTATAGGTAACCCTGAAAAAGAAAACACAGATCCAGGTCAAGAAAACAACCAGCAAACAAGAAACCAGGAATGTTGTGAAGGTGAGGAAAATTGTAGATACCTAACTCTAAAGACATGAACATGTTTTAAAAAGAATTAACCTCTGGCACTTTGGAGTTGATATAGGATAAAATTAAAGATAAATGGTTGTCTATATCCTTGTCTAACATATTATCTATCTTATACTATCCGGCACAAGACTGATAATATGCTGTTGCACTGATCTACCGCACACGAGAAAAAGCAGGCCTATGAAAGGCTTTTTTCATCAGAAAAGGAAAAGATTGGGGCAAAACTGTTCATAATATAAATGAACAAGTTCTCCTTCTCGTGGAAGGCATACTATGAGTTAACACAGATAGATAACAGCCTCCCAAGGTCTTACTTAGTTGAAGGTTGACAAGCCACAGTGGATGAGCGGTGGAAGATCACCGCTAAAACTCCAGGAAACAACCCAGGGGCTGAACTGCCACTCAAAGACCTGCTTGAAGAAGAAATAGAAAAGCATGTAAGTAAAATATAGTTGAAATTGTTGTTAAAGATGTTAAAAAATCCCTCTTACACTATAGTGTATTTGTTGTATTTTTGTGATTTACTGATGGAAAATTCAGGCCAGCCTGCCTGGAGCCAACTTTCAGATTTCTGGTGATGGTGTGCCCGCATGTCTCATTCAAGCAACCTGTTTGTTTGTTCTTTTTCTCTTCTGGATGATGGCCAGCATGTACTTTCCAGTGCAGGTATGCTTAATTAAGAAAATTTTAGTCAGTACTATGCAGTGTAGTTAAATAATACTTGATATTATTCAACTCTTGCGATATAGGTAACACCACATGTATATTCTGTTTACTTTTACCTAATCATGTTTTAATTAAGGACCAAACCCCAATTATTTTTTTTTTCGGGTGGTCAGCTTCTATTTTTCCTTCAAATGAATTAAGAACATACCATGTAATTAAGAACATACTTTGCCTAAAGTTCTGTTAACTTACCCAAAGTACAAGCTTATTTTGAATGAACAATGAAACAATTAATGAATTAGGCTTTCTTATCGTCTGAAGAATTATGGACATCTCGGAGGGTGTTATCCATATTTCTTCAGATGATACGAAAGGCGAATTCAATAATTAACAATTATTGGACGAGGTTGAGGAAAATATCGTGATTTGTCTGTGGCGAGCAGATCAATCTCGGTGAATAGTGGCTTTTGGAATATTTACCTCGCCGCGAATATTCAGCTTCTATTGACCTCGTTTTCAAAGAATTATTGTTAATTGTCCAATGTGAAGTACCGAACATTAAAATATCAGTCAAACAGGAAAAAGTGCGATCCACAAGAATCCTGGTCGTGTCTTTGAGAAAAATACTCCTTGTAAAGGACCCGTTTGTGTAGAAGTTTTAACCAGCTTTTATGGTAGGTTCGTCGTTGAAGTACGACAATTGAATTCAATCAAAGTCCTTCTACTTGGGCCGCCATTTTTTTCATTTGTTGACTCCGCCTCCCTTTGGCGCGCTGAACCGTGAAAGCGAGGTTTCCGGACGTCAGCCAGTTAACCGGAAACTGTTTCCATATAGTCCGCATGGTTCTAAAAATAATGTTTTGAAATTAAGATATCCGGGCCAACGCCCATATAGACTCCCTCTCTTTCCTATGAGATCTAAGGTTGATCTCTCGAGAAAACTAAACTGGATATGATTGCTGTTCGCGTTTGTGAAAACTGCTAAGCCTAACAATTTTCGTTCACGTCCGTTATTGTTTTTTGTTTTTTAAATTATAATTTCGGAATACGCATATGTATGTTTGTCATGAAGCTTTGAGCTTGTAATGACAAGTATCAGTCTTCACTTAAACGCTAACTTCAGTGGAGAGTAAGGACGCCGATCATGTAATTGAACAATCGAAACAAAATTAATATACTGGACTCCCGTAAATCAGATACAAGATATTTTTACGTGCGGGTAGGAGTACTTAAAAAGGATGAGACAAACTTATTACTTGGTTCTTCAGAATTAGGGTAGATCAAGTGCCGTTAAGTTTTACCTGAAAAGTGTCTTGTGCTGCAACACAGACCATAAACGTAGAGAGAGGAGAGCCGAGAGTTTCTACCTGGGACTCTCATTTTTATCTCGCCTCGAGGGACCTCTGCTGGCGGGGGAAGTCACTGACCATGCTCAGTCATTGTCAGTATTCACTATAAACTTTATCTAGAATTTGCCTTAAAAAGGAATAAATAATACTTTAATTTACGATATATAAACTTTGCCACTGGAAGAATATTAACAACTTTTCTTCTGGGTAACTGAAGTTGTGATCTTGGCAATGTTAAACGATGACCACCATGCATAAGATAAGAGGCCCTCAAAAGCCTTAGTTGCTGACCCGTTGATTTGGAAGAAGAAATCGGGGTTAATTTAGCCATTTAGGCTAACCTTTTAAACAGGTACCTGAGACTTTGAAGTATTTATCTAATTCTTCTTTGATACTGAAACTTCATCGCTTGAAATTTATTTTTTAACTTGTAAATTCAGCATTCATTTAACTAGTGTTTCGTTGTATTCCCGATTCACTATACAGTGGTGCTAAATTTGTCACCCCGCAGTGTGTAATTTTGGCATACCATCCTAATAATGGCCTCAGATAAAAGAAAATGAATTGGCCTCATGATTAGGTCATTCCCGGACCACATGCTGAGTGAATAATCTCTAGTGTAAAATTAATATAACACTGAAAACCAATGAGCAAAACGGAGCTAACATCACAGCTTATTCATGTTTTGCGGACAAGAAAAATCGAGTAGTTACAAAGGCATGCTCTCGAAATTAACTCCCGTAATACTGTGCTTTATCTTACAGTTTCTATCTCAGCAGAAGGTTGTTAAAGCAGCCCAAGTTGACCTGACTCTGCCGACGAGAGCAGATTTTGCCACTTGCACGCTAACAGAGGAGTTTAAAGAGTCGTTTGTGGACGAACATAACAGACATCGGTCACATGTGCAACCCCCTGCTGCAGACATGGAATACTTGGTGGGTGTTTAATTAAAGTTCAATTTTTTAAAAAATGCTTTGGAGGGTAACATCTTATTTATGCGAGTCGCTTAAGTTACATCAAAGTCAGATTCGCTGGACCGCATTTCCGTCAATTGACACTATTAGAATGCAAAATTGATTTTTACTATACAACGAAAGTTTTAAACGCCCAATATCTGGTGAAGTTTATTATTTATATATTCTTGGACCCCGCACGAGAAAAAACAAACACATTTATCGTGTGCCATCGTTACGTCAATTTTATTGACGTTTCTGTCATAGGCTAAGGCAAAGCGTGACCAAGAATTTTCTAATGAAATCAGTCGGTAACTTCATTTCCTCGAACTTTCGATCGGACCCATCAGGGTAGCTAACACTTTCGGATGAGACGAAAAAGCCAGCTAAAACTTTCGAGACGACTAAAGTGCCCCTAAGACATCTGAAAAGATAAAAAGGCTTTTTAAATTTATCAGACAGGCAATTCTGACGTCATTGCGTCCAATTGCAGGCTAGGTAGCCGGCGCTTGAGAGGATGATATGGCCTAAGAGAAATATTATCCGTCTGAAACGGATAGGTCATTTCATGAATGCATATGGCGTTTAGATGAATTATGAGCCAATTACGAGTCTTTCGATGTTATCAGTACGTCTTATACTCGTGCTGACAGACGTATGATTCGTTCCTATTTTTTAACAAAAAACTTTATTTTTAACAAAAAACGAAGACTGATTATATTACGTTTTGACTTAGGAGGCATGGTACCTCACCTTTTGAATCATCCTGCATGTCATACTGATGTTCTTTTCAAAGAACAGGAGGCTTACTTACCGGTTAGTTACTGTATTTGGTACTGTAAATGTAAATTAACACAGCGTACATATACCTTTGTTACATATGGTATTAGAGTAAGCGTTACTCCTCATCGATTAGAGCTGCCTTTTAGAAAGGGAGGAGACCATCCGTGAGGCTGAAGTAGGACTCCCCCGCGCCTTGCCTTACGTCAAAGCTAAAAAAAGCCTCAGAAATTATATGTAACTAAGAAAATTGGACTGGTTTGTCCTTACTAAAGTACGTATCAGTCCTTGATAAAAACAGTTTGACTGATCAATAATGCAGACCAAAATTAATTATATGCTGCCCTTCCCTTATTTACTAATTCTACCCTCCATCCTTTTACCTTCATCCCTCTTTCACTTCCAGATCTCTTTAACGAGAAGCATACAACATTTTTATTACTACTAACTTTCATTATAATTCAATTTTATTTCTGACACTCTTAGTTCTGGGATGAAAATCTTGGAAATTTGGCTCAGATGTGGGTCAATAAATGTCAATGGTATCATGGTTTCGTATATTTTGGTGAAGAATATCCACTTCCTTTGAATTTGACGGGTAGAATGGGTGAGTCTCTACAAATTACTTGAAAACTTACATATCATTCTGTAATTATAGTCGTTAAATATAATTCTTTAATCAGCCCTGCCTGAGCGTTGTGCATGCAGAGTTAACAAAAATAGCGGACGATGTCATCACTATACAAAGACGTAAATAACCAAATCACTGTCCAGAAAAGATGCGCAAAAAATCCAACTTAATGGATGTCAACTGTTTTTAAGCGTAGAAGTGCCCATAGCGGTCTGGTTTTGGGAAAATTCTTCTTAAAGAAAAAAAATTAAGGCTATTTGAAAATATTTTTGCATGGATACAAACAAAAATTAAATTCTGCGCTTGAATTAGGAATTATGCATAGCTCGGAGGGTGCACGACCGCCAAGGCCACCCTCCAGATTGCTTTACCTTATTCTTCCCTTCATACTCAGCCTCATTTAGTAGTTGTTAAAAACCCATACTGCATGTAATCTGTAAACATAAAAAAGTCATGCGTTCCTCCGTAATAAAAAAAATTTCTTTTTAATCAGCGATGAAGGGTGAGCTATAATATTCAAGCAAAATGATCGTAAAAATTCACGGTTCTCGTAAGTCCCCGCGCTTTAAATGTGAACAAACTATCTCATAATCAGGTCTTGGGTTTTGAGGCTATGTTCTCATTTGAAGCCTGGTCACGATGCGCGAATACAATGTGCAATAGACCCTGTATCCGGGCATTAAAGGGAGCACCGAGTATAAGCACACGGTTCTAAGTCATTACTAGGCAGTCCATTGCGTTACATGCCCATAACATCGTGCCACGCTCAAATTTCAAACTGCCATAAAAGAAGCAAACACACTTACATATCGGGTACCCCGGAAGTTGCGAACCCAGCACCATTTGAGTTCTGCCGGTTCCCAGCCAAACATCCGTGTTCGGGTACAAAGCGTGAACATTTCGGAATCCTTGTTTTTTCACTGTTCCCGCTTGTCTAGGATTTATTTCTGCCGAAACAAATTCTGAATGTCATGGACTCATGTTAGGCCAACTAAAAACTGGGATATGACTGGCGATCAAGTTTGAAAATGTACCACCCAAGATTACACGTACCGAATTTGGCAATAGAAATGGTCAACGTACCTTTACCAAGCGATCCGTTGGTCATTCCTGATGATCAAAAGTTACTGCTTTTTATAGCTTAACATACTTTTTCTTTCCTGAATCGTCCTCAGCTCTCTTTGCGTAGATGTTTCCAATGAACTTCATGTTCCTCTGTAAAATTGTATTTGTCAGTGATCTTTTCACTCTTACAGAATTTATTATTTTCTGGTTTAATATGTTTTTTAATAGAATATTTTGTGAAGTTAACCTGATATGTTGTATATACCTCCAGTTGTAATTTTAGTCTTTTTCAAATAACAAAATCCCTTGTACTTGAATCTATATGTAAGGTGTTTCTTTCTGTATGTTTTTGTATTCCTTCTTTTCTTTTTTCTTATGTAATTTAATAACGCCTTTAGTTAAAGTCTTGTCCTGCCTAGATTAGCATTGTAGCTATTTGCAGGACATGAAGTATTGTAAACTTTATATTTCTTTAAATAAATACGTTGTTGTTGTTGTTGTTGTTATGTTGTCGTTTTTTTAACATCCGCTCATGATATATTCTTAGAAATGGATAATTTATACACCCTCTTAGTACTTCCACGACATGGTTTTAACAATTAATTTATGTCTGATTATTTTAAGGTCAGAACCTCGCTCGACAAACTTACAACCTTCCAGATCCAACGACCCCCGTAAAGGAATGGGACAACGAGGAAGGAAACTTTGTATACGGACTTCAAAATGGCTACTGTAAGAATCCACCATGTGGGCATTACATTCAGGTAAATAGCCAACGACAAGTTGAAAATTTTTTTTGCTTTTATCAAAGGAGGATTGTTCGTTGATTTTACTCTTACTACTGTCGTAGAGGCTTCCATGAGATGCTGTCGCTATATCTTTGACCACATCTCAAATTTTGAGCAAATATTTCTATTAACTAATCCAACAATTCTGAGAAATAAGCCAGGGTAGTTTTTTAGTGCATAATTCGGTCTCCAAGTTACCATTGGATTTCTGAAACGACGTCGACCGAACAAATTATACCAAGTTATACCACAAAATAAGCCCATAAAGCTATATTTTTGTTTCTACCAAAATAAGGAGGATAAGGAGGAGGGCAATTTTGGGTTCAAATAGAATTTTTGTGGTTTTTGTGGCATTTCTTGAACATTGTTTTGTTAAGTTACCAGCACCTTTTAATTTGGAACATGCATCTTAAGGCAACCACGAAACAAGATTAAGTTACACTGCTTTGTTCGCAATTCCTTATTAGTTTTACAACGCTTTTACAATGTTTGCTCTACACAAATTCCCTTAGCTTATTTTCCTGTTAAATCGACCACTTTTGGCCCAAGTTGTTTAAAGTTTGCATCTTTCATAGTTTATTTACCATGTCAACTCATTAATGCTAAGGCCCCTTAAAATTTACCTGGTAAAAGCACAGCACAGAGGCTAACCTGAGATCAGGCGTTATTTTTTATTTATTTATTTATTTATTTATTTTTTTTGCTTCTTTGCTTCTTTGGCTCGAGAGGGAAAAAAAAATAACGCCTGATACATTTATTTAACAAGCCGTCAACCGCCCCCTAATTTACATAATCTAACGTCTGCTTGACCTGTCATGTTGTTAGCCAATAAGCGTTTACTATAAGGGAATCAAGTTTTGGCGCGAAAATGTCTCTTTTGAAATCAATTTTAGGGAAAAGAAAATTTTTATTAAAGTACGTCCATGTTCAGATGGCGCTTCCTAAAAAAAATTTTAAATGTGTTGTTTTTGTGATGAAATACTGCTAGCTGGAGCTGCCTACCTTTATTTAACAGCTACAAATATTTCACGAAATGAAAGGTATTAAGAAAGCGAAGATCGCTCAAAATAATTCGCAGGTTTCTGAAGGAGGAATTACAGTCAAACCAGGTCAAGATTCCATTCATGAATTGATTATTTGAAAAGTGAACCCGTTTGTCGCTTCTGTAACTTGAAGCCGGTATCAAATTGCATTCAAATGATCGGCGAATTTTTAGTATATGATGGGATGGAAAATATTTCAATGGATGAAATTTCTATTTAGGCATTCTTCAAATTCAAGAAAACCGAGCCGGCAGAAATTTTATAACGAACTCGCGTGTGTATTCACTGCTCATTACGCAAGCAAAAATGCAGACTGAAATCAACAACAACTAACCGATGGTGGCATTTTGGCCAATCGGAACGGCGCAAATCATTCGTATTGTTTCCTATCCAATCAGAAAAAAGTCCAGATTCTGGCTTTTTTACATGTGATCCGACAAACAAATGTATCATGCCCTCTTCCCGTGAGAGACATAAAGGGATAATAGGGAGAGGGCATGATCTCAGGCTACACAGAGGCCAGTTAAACAGATCTTATTAACTGCCGGTCTTCAGCTGGGTAATAGCAGCAAATGTGACGTTACGCTTAGTTAACGTTCGCCGTTGTTAAGTTTATGCAACAGGTTTCTAGAATCATTGTTTACTTTTCCTTCAGTTGGCTTGGGCGAAAACCAAGTACATTGGCTGCGCCGTCAACTTGTGCCCTAATTTTGGTAATGGTCAAAACACTGGTGGGTCGTTTGTTGCTTGCGACTACGATAGGTAAATAAAAGTATTTATATTTATTTTCTGATGAGATTGGCGTTTAGTGCTCTAAGCAGTTAGAGGATAACGCACTGGTGTACTGTAAAGCATTTTTTAGCATCTTTCTTCTCTGGTCTTTTCTTTCGTACAGGAGTACGCTATTGTGGAACTTTCAATAGCAGGTGTCAAATTATATTTCACAAGCTAAGCCTTGATTCCTGTCCGGCAGTGCGTTTCCTGAGTACCCAAGTTTTGTCAGTCTTTTTAAATGTTACTATAGGCAAATTGCATGTTATGAGATAAAATACAGTGGACTTGACCATACAGCTGTCTTTATGTACTCGTTTGTTTGTTTGTTCGTCCTTTGCTCCCACCTCCCCCCCCCCCCACTCCCACAAATGTACATCATAGTCTTCCAGAAAGATGCCACAATATCAGTATTTTCTCATAGACCATAAAGCACCTTGTTTATCTCAATGACGCAATGACGTTGTGTCTCCCCCTCAAGAAAACAAAAGTTGCATAACTATTGTCTTCGATTTCTCCTGGGACGTTTTGCATAACCATTGTCTTCGATCTCTCCCGGGACGAGTGTATTACACAGGAGAAATTGGAAACAATGGTTATGCATAGTTTTAGCGGAGAATACAAGGTGCATTATGGTCTATGTGAAAATAATGAATATCAGCATGAGCAAAGCTATTAATCGGCTCGTGGAACATGTCAGTAAAATGCAATTCCGTCCCATTGGAGTTTTTGTCTTAACTTTGGATGCTTATGCTGAACGCCACGTGCTGATCATTCCCCAATTGTATTAGCTGTTTAGGCACTAGTGGCTTGATCATGAGTCAACTTGTTAGGCTTGTCTGAGAATTCTTTCCTGTCTCTAATGTGCGTCGCTTACAAATGTCCTAAAGGTGGCCTAAATTCAGGTTGTAATAGGGCTCAAATACTCGGTGCAACAGAAATTATTGTTTTGGCATTAGTCATGTTTGTTTTATCACCATATTTCACTCGTCCATGGTTTAAATGTAATTCTCATTCTACATGTTCTTTAAAACAGATTTCTTAAGACATAAAACGGTAAAAACGAACGATAAAATCCGACGTTTCGGAGTAGTCATGACCCCATTATCAAGGAAAAATGTTTTTTATCATGCAAATTACAGCATTTAAAGCGATGTGGCGCGAAAATTAACATAACCGGGTGCAAAGATTATGAAAATACTTTCTCACGAATAGAGTCTGATTGCACGCTGAGATTTGGCTTTAAGGTTCTTATGAAAAGCATTTCGTACACTAAACAGTCAAATTTGTTCCTGCATTTCTTAAGCACTTCGAAACGTTTCAGTGTGTAGTTTATAACTTCCAAGGTGACCTGTGTGATGCAGGCTTATATGTAGGTTACACACGCGGACATTTACACAATGGTGTCAAAGGACATTAACAACAGTCCTCGGCCATTGCCAAACATTACAAGAACGTGCACGGGGCGATCCCTCAGGACCTACTGAAACGTTTCGAAGTGCTTAAGAAATGCAGGAACAAATTTGTCTGTTTAGTGTACGAAAATTCTCGTCTTGAGAACCTTAAAGCCATATCTCAACGTGCAATCAGACTATTCGTGAAAAAGTATTTTCATAATCTTCGCACCCTGTTACGTTAATTTTCGCGCCACATCGCTTTAAATGCTGTAATTTGCATGATCAAAAACATTTTTCCTTGAAAATGGAATCATGACTACTCCGAAACGTCGGGGATTTTATGGTTCGTTTTTACCGTTTTATGTGCATGTCCTTTAACTTCCTTACTTCATGATCTCGTTCATGAAAACGTGAGCTTGCACTTTATGTTGCGTTCTTGTCGTAGTTATTAAATTTGTGCCTGTCCTTCTATGCGCATAAGGGTCGTGATGTCAGATAAAAGCCACACACCTTACCAGACGGGCACACCATGTACTAAATGCGCTTCTGGTTCAGGATTCTGCTACAACAATCTATGCAGTAAGTACATGGCTTTAAGCAGCGAATAATAACGAAGATCAATATAAAAACAGTTGAAATATGACCGGAAGTAAGCTTCGAAACTTGTTATCAGCTTTGGGCCTAGGCCAAACGTCCAAGTGTTCATGAGACGAACCAAACATAGGGAGATAAGTTCATGAAAAGTTCGACGTCTGGCTCAGTTAAATTCGTGTGAATGAGTTCGGATCGACCAACACGTTCTATCTGTCTGCCTCGAGCGTAAAAATGTCTGAAGATCGTCTCCGGGAAAAACGTCGATCTTCACATTCGATGGGCTAAACTACTAAATTACAAATTTGGATCATAATGTATATTTAGCATTGTTCGGGAGGAAATTTATTAAAACTGCTTCTTGGTCTGAATCAGTTAATTGGTTCGACGCGTCCAAAGTTCGAGGTCTGAGACAACAGACAATCTTAACTTAATTTGGGTCGACCCAAATTATTTGGAGTTTGGTTCGTCTCATGAAAAGTTCGAGTTTTGGCCTGGGCCTTAAAGTTTTACGATACGAATAAGACTTTAACCAAGGGAAAATGACAGCTGAGGACTTATAAGAAACGAATTGAGACTGTTGTTACAAAATATCTTAGGTAATTAGACCACAGTTATGTGATTTAACTTTTGTAGGTTGAATGTTAAAGTGAAAGTTACGATAACGCCAACGTAATGACGCAAACGTTCGTGCCCATAAAAACAGAGACAGCTAGTGCTGTGCTGGTGTTTCCTTAAAAGGAATACGATTGGATTCAAGAATTTACAAAGGAAATGTTACTTCTCCAGGAGAGTGTGCTGATTTTGACAAGGAATGTGGAGGAATTTTTACAACAGCCACGTGCAAATCGCACCCCGAACTGATGGAAAAGAAGTGTCCCAAAATGTGCAACCTGTGCAGTAAGTTGTTCAATGTGGACTCTCTCGTAAATTCCTAATAAGCCATTATTTGGCAGTGGCTATTATCGTACTTATAATGGATACCATTTACCATTTACCATTTAAAAAAAGGAAAAAAGTGAACTTAAACGGAACTTTTTTTACATGACACAAAAACTATTATAACATAGCGCGCGTGCTTGCCCTATATAAGTCCTATTGAGCCGCTATGAACAAAATCTTTATTTACGCACGCCCGTGCGTAAATAAGATGACGTAAGCATTTTGTTTTACCTGGCTGCGGAGTTGTCGTCTTTTAAGCTGCAGTGCAGTTTTCCTTCTCTTTAAAATATGGAAGAAACCAGCGAAGAACTGCCCGATTTTTCTACCGGCATTGACCTTTTAGGTCCTGATCCAACAAGCAGCAAAAATTGAGCCGAATTGAATTTGCGCGTTTCGCAAATTTGTCGGAAGACCAGCTGCAGCAAATTTTGGCCGAAAGACATTTACTGGGAACAGAACAGACACCAACTGGTCATCAACAACATTAAGAGGTTAAATTTCCGTTTTTATTGTTGTTTTTAAATTTGTTATACACTTTTGTTATCTGCGGACAATCCGACTGAAGCAGGAAGATTTCTCTGGCAATAACAACACAAGTTACACAAGAAGACATAAATTTATTACTCACAAAAACAACTGCTGCCAGGTCTTCTCAAGAAGCCGTAATGACCAGCCAATGTTTGTAAATGAATATGAGTTTAAAGAAGGATGACAGTCGTCTTCGCTAAAAACATGTTTTCTGGATTTCGCCGAGCAAAACGTAAACATCCGAAACATCTTTTCAGCAAATCCAAACCATACTCCACGACTTCTTACGAACATGTTAGTATTTTAACTTTAGGTGAACTTTAAGACTCTTTTACCTTTGTTTCTGCTTAGTTTCCATTGATCGTTAACGAATAAAGAAGCAAATTTTCTTTCTCAGTTTTACAGAAAAGCTACAGAAAGAGTATTTTCATTCAAACTAGATGATTGTGGTGTGTTCGTAATCAGCCAATAGAAGCGTTTGTTATTGTGTAGCGCGTTACGAGAATTTTGTAGTTAATCAAAAAGCAAGCATTTTTGTCAGCTATGTTATAAAAGAATTTGCTCATGCTTTTAGCTGGGCGTATATCGAGTTATGGATGCACTTGGGAAGTTTGGAGAGCACTCAAGAAGCTAGAGTTGCACTCGGCTATCGTCTCGTGCAACTCTTACGCATCTTTCGTGCTCTCCAAACTTCCCGCGTGCATCCATAACTCGATATACGCACGCTAAGCATGAACAAATTCTTAATTTAACTAAAATAAACATAAAAACCGTGCACATTCCGAAAAATCTTGATTCAGAAAAAAGCAAGCATTTTTGTCAGCTATGTTATAAAAGAATTTGCTCATGCTTTTAGCTGGGCGTATATCGAGTTATGGATGCACTTGGGAAGTTTGGAGAGCACTCAAGAAGCTAGAGTTGCACTCGGCTATCGTCTCGTGCAACTCTTACGCATCTTTCGTGCTCTCCAAACTTCCCGCGTGCATCCATAACTCGATATACGCACGCTAAGCATGAACAAATTCTTAATTTAACTAAAATAAACATAAAAACCGTGCACATTCCGAAAAATCTTGATTCAGAAAATCCAGAGTAAATCATGACGAATTAATGCACTTTCCCCTTAACGATTATTTATAACATTTTTTCTTTAACTGTCCTTATTTTACTTTACATGACTGTCTTTCTATTTTTTCTTTTCCTTTTTTTTTTTTGTATTCAAGAATGTGAAATGCAATGTCAAAACGGCGGGACTGTCAATAAGCAGAGCTGTACTTGCTCGTGCCCAGTACCTTGGACAGGCCCGGATTGTTCAGGTACAATGTTGCAAACTTCTAATCACTCTTGCAATGCAAAACCAGCGCGACTGTGAGCCGAGCCGAGGTGCAAATGTTTCGGTTAGTTGCAGTGGTTCTGTGGTTTCAAAATAGTACTGATAATAATAGCTGATAATATACAATGCGATGCGACTTTTTGCAAATTAAAGATGCTGACTATCATATAAAGGGAAACTGTTCTTCTGAAAACGAGATCGTGCGTTGACGTAGATCCGCTGATGCAAAAAGTCAAACAAAAAAGCAACAAGATATATTGGTATATTATGAATTCCTACTTATCGCCGCAAAATGGTGCTGACTGAGCGACCGATTTCATTGAGCGTTACGGTCAACCGAGTTCAGCTCAGTTAATCTTTCCAAGTGAAAATAATTAGTACTGGGCTTCAGCAAAGGTTCTTCTTGCGTTTATATTCCATGATTATTTCGTTCATTTTAACATTTTACGAAACCTGACCTGACGGATCCCTAACCTAGCGTCATATCTCGCATCCTTTAATCGTAACAACAGATTGTAAGAAACACAATCGCAATGCACTGTGAGAAGACGTTCACTCCTCCTCTGATCTTATATAAACAGTAAAAAACTCAAGGAGGTTACACTAAACCTTTACTACAGTGCATGGGTATGGGCAGTATATAAAGATTTGCGTGTCTTCTAGTTACGACTTTTAAGTGTTTAATAATTGCAACTACATGTAATTATATTTAAGAATTTTAACAATTTAATTCGGGTTATTTAAGTTAGTGAAGTCTACCTATTGTCATTTATTTTGTTATTGTTTGTTTCCAATGCAGTGGTTTGTAAAGACACCTGGACAGGGAATCCTCCATGTTCTGATTTAATCAAGTGGAATAAGGCGAAAAATGTTGATGTATGTATGCAACAGTCCGTGAAGGAAACCTGTATGGCCTCTTGTATGATTTGCGGTAAGGAATTTCCAAGACCGTTTATACAGCTTTTTAAACCAGACATAAAATGTAATAATGATTACATGCGTTCGTTTGCTGAAGGGCAGCATCGAATGACTGTCATTTTACGAGATTTTAAAAAAGTACTTTGGGGCTGAAATAGACCTTTTGAATTTACGTTTTAAGGCTAATTATATTACGTCCCCATCGCAATAAAAGCCTTTGTTCTGCCTATTGCGGAACCAGCATGAGCAAAAGTTTCTTCCACACCGCGCAATAACTATAGGCTTATCGGAAACTACCCTGATTGCCTTATTTAAAGGAATTTCGGAAATTTCTTTGAAATTTAAAGATGTTATTGCCTAATAATAATTCATAGTTTGGTGCTGTCTTCTTCACACCTTCAGATGACGGTAGCGGCAAATACACCACCACAGTGGCTCCTCTAACTACTTCTACTCCCAGTAATGCACCGCAAACTACAGGCAAGTATTCGCGGGTCAATTGCTATTCTGCAACCCCGCACTCATTGCATCAGTGCTAATCAAATCCCTCTTTCTTGCGATCGACTAAGGCTATCCCATGATCTTTTCAATCACGTTTTGAAAGTGAATGAAACTACTATGAGGTAATTAAAAATTTGTATCTAAGAATCCCTTCGCTTTTAAAGATAACGTCCGAACATTACGATTTCCAGTTTTACACTGAATTTGCAATCATAAAAACTTCATCTAAAAATATCTCCATTACGCTGTCGTAGATTTAATTCGCTCAAAATTTGAGATCATCCAGGCAGCTATTGGAGTAAAAAGCTTCCGTGAACGATTTTGGAAAAAAAGTTCCCTGTGCCGAGAATACGGCTGCATAGGTAATGGCGGCATTTCGTTGCTATGACATTTAACCCTCATCTTCATCTAATACAGCTGTTTACTAATTTTTCTAAATCTTTATTTTCTGAATTGTGACGTAGCTAGTGCTCAAACATGGGAGGTATTGACCCTAAAAAATCCCATCGAGCCACCTTAAAACCATTTTGAAGAAGGCAGTCATTGTTTCATCTTTCAGTCAACCCTTGTTAATCATTAACCACTTTCTCTCATATAAACCTATTATAACTTTATATACGTCTTCAGTGGTTAGCCCAACAACTGCAGCTCCAATCGGACCCTCACCAAATACAATGACGAAAGGGCCTGCTTCAAAAGGTGAGAGCTTGGGTAGTTATATAGCAATAAATTACGTCATTCTGAAAAAGCTCGTTAGTTTTGTCGCAAAACGACAAACTGTGTCAGCTCCAATTATCTTTAGTTGCCACTGTTGTGTCTTGTATGACCGGTTATGACGCGGAAAAAAGTTGTCCTCGGATGTAGAAGCAAACAGATACTCCCGCGCAGGTGCAAGGAAGAAGGGCAGCGTAGCTAAAAACCTGCCCTCCCTGGACTGTAAAACGGTCGTTTTTTAAATCGTTTTCTACTTTTTATGTTTTGTTATCCGGGTTTTTCAAGGAGTTCAACATAAGAGTACCACTTCGAAGCTTGAGCCCCTAAAGGGGCTACCATTGCTTGGTTTTTGGCTGAAATTGAAAAGGGCCACAATTCGACAAGTCTCTTTTTTAGCAACAATTGATAAGGTAAATGTTTCTGGCTTTTATTCAACATGCTTTAAAGAAGCTAAAAACCATTTTGAATAATAAGCGAATATTAGGCAGTGACTGCACCAGCTTTAAACTACAGTACAAACCCTCTCATAAGAACCTACATTTTTGTGAAATCAGGCAAACAAGATTTCTTATGCTTTGCATGGGTTATATAGTTGTTGGCAGTTTGGCCTTAGCATGTTCTTATAATTATCTTCTTAACTTAACGTTTCTGTTGATTGGCCAAAAAAAAAAAAAAACACTTGGGATTGATCCTTAAATTTACATTTATTCACTTGATCACAGAATGTACTCTTATTTCTACAGCAAGAGCTGTGTATTAAAAAACAAATTAAATAAATAAGTAAAGTTAATATTTATTTCAGTATTTTTTTTTAATGTAATTTATATGAAGGCATGTGTTCAAAACGAGGCCCAACACTGCGTGAGCTCTGCTTGCATTTCCGGTTTACTATACTTTCCGATGAGGAACAGATTTAAAATATAAACAAAAAACTGTAAAAAAGAAAAGAGAATATATTCAAAGAAAGTACTTGCCCTCGTGATCTAATCGAGTTGATGACGAGGGAGAGAAGGAAGAATTTCTAGGGTAAATAATAAATAACCTTAAAATACCCTTAATATACTTACTTAACCCTGACACCGCCCCATAACCCCATTGGCTAGACTTGCAGTAACTGGTACAGCCTGACCTAGCGAGTTATCATGTGAGTACCGTGACTTGACATAAATCATATTATGTCTGCCATAATGTCTGGTTTTAATCTGCAAAATCGAAGTCAAACTCCTTGGTAAAAATGTTTCTAACTGTAACCCAGCTATAAAAACCCGCTTGATCTGCCAGCAGATTCTTGCACCACTAGGTTCTTACACGCTGGCGTTTACTGTATTCTCAATCATTAAACCACACAAACATTTTTTTATCCTTGAACGTCAGTGATAAGCCCAACAACTGCGACCCCAGTGCCAATGACAAAAGGACCTGCTCCACAAGGTTGGAACATTACTACTTATACATAAAATGTACTTATGTAATGTATTCCTCAGAGCCATATTCCACCAATCTATATGTTCCATTATGCTCTTTCACGACTCCCTGATAAATCAGCCAGTGAAAGCGGGACTCTTTAGTTTCGTCACAAAACGAAAAACTGTGGCAGCTGTTACTGGCAAAGTTTTTAAAAGGGTTTTTCGTCTAAAATAACTCTTTATGATGTGAAAATTGTACCAGCCCAACCTCGAGTAGGACCCTGAAAAGGAGGTTGAACCTGGCCTCAGACGCACATGCAAGCTCATAGTCCCAGGGGGATGCAGTGTAGGAAGCAGCTGAAACCCAAATAATTATTGCAACCCTCAATTTTATCAAAATCTGCCCTCTTTTTTGTGTGTTTGCTTTCTTTCTATTTGTTAGCCTGAGTATCAGGCGTTTCTGGGGGAAAGGGGAAAGATGGAAGCGAAAAAGGGAGAGAGCTGAAGGAGAGAAACGCCCTTCCTTTCTCTTCTCCCCCCTCTCCCCTAGCCCCTTAGGAAGGCGTGATACTCAGGCTATCTATATGTCTTCGTTCCCGATATTTTTATTCTTCGCTCAGCGTAACGCAGATACAAATACCGGCTGCTGGCTTTCAAAAGAAATGACATTTGTAAGGCGAACCAATAAACATACACTAAGAGCAAATCTCTTTCATGTATACACTTTGTTAGTTTGCAAAGCCGATAAAAATCCGAGCTGTGAGGCGTGGGCAGCACGTGGAGAGTGCGAAAAAAACCCGACTTGGATGCTACCAAACTGCTGTGTCAGCTGTAAATATCATCGGGCACCGAAAGGTAAATGTGTATTAAGTATCCACTTGACAACGACTAAGTTAAACTTTTTATTAAATAGTATGCTTTTCTTCGCATCTTTTCAAAATCACATCAGTGCTGTTCTAAATTTTATCGTTGTTAAATCGCATTTGTTGCTCTAAATCGCTTAATTTCCGTTTTCCATACAAAATGAGCCCATTTGAAAGCGTTTCCGCTCCCGCTTTTTTTGTCTTTTACATACTGGCTCAATGTAAAAATTGGTTCTTGGTAGTTCTATTTGCAAGGGTGATTAGATTGACTTCCCCGATTTCAAAACGGATTAGATGTAATAAAGTTGTTTGCAGCTATTCTTAAAACGCAGGTTTCGATTATAGAGTTGAATCACCGAGAACCTTTTCCCTATACAGCTTGCAATGATTCGAGTCCAGACTGTCCTCGCTGGGCCTACATTGCTGAATGTGAAAGGAACAAAGATTGGATGCTAGTCAATTGCCGGAAGAGTTGCAATCAATGCGGAGGTAAAACCCAAAACAAGAAGTATTTTGCCGTAAGCATCTTAGCGATAAAATAACCATTCTGTAACTACTTCAAGGGAAGCCCTCCGCCTTGGGCAGGTACTGAAAACTGAGTTTAACCCATGTCAGTCAAAGTTTACCACCGCTGTTATAAACGTATTATTTATCAACAACAATGTTAAGAAGGAATAATTGTAGAGGGCCAGTAGAAAAAACAGTTATCTACTTTCATAAATTCTATTTAACAACAGATCGGAGATTTTTTATTACTAAATAACACTGCGCGGTCTTAGTGACACTTCCGTCTTTTTAAGTAGTAACCAGCACTTTGTTCGATATTTTGGCTTATAAAACTCGCGGATAAGATGGGAGCAAAGAGTAAAAGAAGCTAGGGTTGCAACCATAAGATAAACTCAAAGGTAAGAGCTGAGCTATTCATCATTTGAACCTTCTGATCATCACAACTTCATATTAAGTTTGCCTTGTTGTTTTACCTCGTTTATTTAGACTGTAAAGACACAGATCCTAGCAGCTGTCCTTCGCGGGTCAAAGAACTCGGAGGGTGTGGTCGTGAAAATAAGAATGAAGCAAATTTGATAAACAGAGAATGTAGAAAAAGCTGTGGACTTTGCAGAGGTGAGACTGATAACTGTCGCTTCTAATATGAACCTCATCAATTGAATTTTTGTAGTTGCGTTTAATACATTTCAATAATTCGCCGCTCATATTCCCTATATTGTCATCATGAGTTCGTCGAACCCTCAAGGAGCCCTATCAAGCAGGCATTGGTAAGGACTACTGAATAAGCGAGCATACTTTGTAAAGCTTGGTTTTACTTTAGTGTAAAGAGGAAGACAAAAATGGCCTTTAGTCTTCATTTACTTCAAAATAACGAATTCTTTGGATAAAAGTCCTATATGCCTTTGTATTTATTGATATTGTAAAATCAACCTTTCAATGTTTTCCTTTACAGTTTATGACAGACACGCAGCGTGCCCGGCTTGGGCAGTCTCAGGGGAATGTGACAAGTCCAACTCTAGCTGGATGATGGATAACTGTCCTCAAAGCTGTAATGTGAATGGTGGGTATCAAAGATTTTTCAACTCAAAGTCTAGCAGGTCTCATTATGAATAAGTAAGGACAAGTATGGAAAAAAGCCATCATGGCTCTTTGCATGGGCTAAAAGCACACATCACCTTTGGCACGCGCATGCACGATTTGCAAAAAATGATACACTGTGTCTTAGTGTATATTTCGAGTATATCGGTGCAAGAAATGATTTCCAGCAAGATATTAAAGAGATTAATTGAAGATGGTAACTAGCAAATATCATTTTGAATTAAGAAACGTTCAGTTAACTATCATGACCATATTATGGAATGTAAACACGAGGTAGAGGAGATAGTAGTACAGGGCGCAACGAGTTAGCCTTTTTTTGCGGTGACGGAAGTCTCGTTGATAACCTGCGGAGGAAAATGCTACAGATTTTTGTGTAAGATTATAAGGTCATTAGCTACGTTGTAAATCGATGAGGTGATGGTACATTAATTTTTAACCCATGGTCGTCATGTCCTAATGTAGTGGAGGGAAATAAAAAATGAATAAATAAGAAAATGAGGAAGAGCAAAATTCAAATGCGTCGGAGTAGGAAGGGGAGTATAGGGTATAAGTAAACAATCATGTTTTGTGCAAGAAAGAACTTCGTCCTCATCAATAGAGATGAGTAAATAAGGACTTGCTGTACATAATTTTAGATAAACTATGAAATCATCGATTTAAAACCAGTCAAACTAGTTAAACAGCCGGAAATTAGCACATCAGTGACGTCCTTATATTAATGTGAATCGCCCGCATTTTATTCGTGAAATGAAGACAAAAGGTTAGGATGGCATCGGCGTTAATGTTCCCGCAAGTTGATGTGATTTCCCCTCAAAAAAGGGTGAATTCGTCTTGTGCTTTTGTTCTGACATATACAAAATAATTCGTGTGGTTTGGGAAATTTTGGCACGAAAATCATAAATTGAAATTTGTGTGATAAAATACCCTACACTTTATTGAAGTATTAAAAGCATTTTATTTCTCTTGCTTCTTTACAGTTTATTTTTGCATTTTTTAAGGAAAAAAGTCAATAAATCTCTACCTATATTTTAGTGTCAGAAGTCCTGTTCTGTGGTGGAAAACGAAACGGCCATTATCAAGCTCCAAGGAACTGCCAATCGTACATAGCCTGTTCGTATGGTGTCACCAGTCACGTAGCGTGCCCCTCCGGAAAGGTCTTTGACACCTTAAAACGAATTTGTGAATCTCCAATTAATTCTACTTCTACTTGCAAGTTGCAAGATGCCGTGGAAGAGTCAAAATGGAACATAATTTGGACGCTCAAAAGAGGTTCAGTCTCTGCGAAGACAAATACCCCTTCCACAAGTAAAGACGTTAATGCACAGTGAACTACAGTTACTTTTATTTTTTAGTTAACATAATTAATCACCTACAAGAGTACTGAACAGTAAATTTTTAGCATCTGAAACCTGAAATTTCCTTCGTCATCGTCATTTTTTTTAAAATCAAAATTACATGTTTTTGCTTCCAATCCACAACTCTTACTCTAAAGGCAAAGAGCTAGTCGTTAGACCAGAATTATTGTGTGGAAAGGTAAGAAATAAAAAGTTCTCCAGTCGGTACTGTAGGTCACTTTGTCTATCCCGTAAACTTTCTGGGACAAAGGCGGTAGGTGGCAATCCTCTCTAGGGGGAGATAATGCCTCAGGGTATACGGAGAGGAGGAAAGACCTCCCTAAGGGTCTAATCCCCGATTTAATGTGTTAGAAATGTCTATAGAGTGTCACCAGAAACCTATCTTTCCCACTCCAAACTTGGGAGTGAAATAAATCGCTAAATAAGGTAAAACGTATTTTATGGAATATTCCACAGAGTGTCTGTCTTCTTGTTTGAATATTTTACTTGAATTCCCATACAAATCCTTTATGTTCACTGCCATTTTGAAGATTACACAATATCATACCGCACCTAATTAAAAGTGTGTTATAACTTTAAGTGTTGTTGTAAAGGCTGATTAAAAGTGTTGTAGGCCCCTGCTCAGTCGGGTATATAAAATACAAATGTCATTCAAGCCAGCTTCGGTAGATCGTTTGGGTATGAACACCATAAAAAATAAACAGGGGAATTAAAGACGACCTTTCAGGAATTACGCGAATCCTTACAGAAAGCGTCCTCTTAAGTCCAGGCCACATACAATCAATGGAATATAACGTGACAGTCAGAAAATATTATTGCATATATAGGACCGTTCCAATGATGTTTGTTATTCCAGTTCGATAACACTGTGAACCTGAAAAAAACTTCCATGTGATACGACTTTTAATTTCCTATGAGGTTACGTCAGTCCTGATGCTAGTAGCCTGTTCCAGGTGATCAGATTGTGAGGATGGAGCAAAAAGATGTGCGCAGGTCCAGGCGTTATGCAGATTGTGGAGATGGCGCAAAAAGGATGCTAGAAACGGCCTCACCACCTTTAGTTCTTGAGTTTAAACCTAGATTCAGCGAGAGAACAGAGGAATTTCTATAGTTTTCATGTTTGGATGGCGTGGGTTGGTTCTCTGACAGAATTAAGATATTGCGGCTCAAGAACTAAAGTTGGTGAAACCGTTTCTAGTATGACGTACATTTTGATATTTGTCAATATTCTCACTATAACTGTATCCAGGGCCCAGTTGTTCGAACGCCGGTTAGCGCTAACCCGGGTTTCTTTTCATCAAAAGCACTCTATCGAATGATTTTCTCTACTTTTTTTAGAGTATCCAATCGTGAAATTATGGGCAAAGAGAATTAAACTGAATTTGATTTTTAAGCTCTCATATCTGAGTTCAAATTTCACTCTAACCCTGGTTTATCTTAACCCAGCTTCGAACGACCAGGCCCAGAGAACAGTTTGCCGAATACAATAAATACAATATGACTAAACTTAGCAGCCGAGAGAAAAAAGCTTTCTCTTAATGGATAACTGAAGTGTTCTTGACATTTTGCTGCGACCCAGTCACTGGAGCCCATATCGCCTCCTGGCAACGATGATCATCAGACAAGAGAGGCTCTCAACGCCTTAATTCGCCAATTTTGCATTTGACACACTGTGCACCTCGTTTGTCCCTGAAATTTTGCCGAAAGCCCACCGTTTCCAGTTTCGTCTGAATCTCGGTCAAGAGTAATTGAAAACAATCATATGGCTATGGAAAGTTTCGTTGGACAAACAAGGTATAGTGAGGGCAATGCGAATTTCTGACCTGTCGATGTTTTCCAAGGATTCAGGGTTACTTTAATCTAACCTTTTTAAGCGGGTACCTGAGTCCTTGGAGTACTTCCAATTGTTATCGGAACTTGTTTTACTTGTTCCTTTTCCGTTTTTCTTTTTTAACCCTAGTATTGGGAAGTACGAACTTCGTAAGTTAAAGTTTTGTCTTCTTTCTGAAAAGCATCATTCCCTTGCTGTTGATTTTGTCGCCCAACCGTGAGTGTGTTTTCGCATACGATCACAAAAGACCTTATAATTAGGTCATTAACGGACCACTTAGTGAGCGTATGATCTACTGTTTAAAATTAATGAAAAACAGAGAACCTTTAAACGAAGCGGAGCTAACATCAATCGGGGTTTATTCATATTTCCACAAGGAAGACCTAGTTGTCAAGGCATGCCTTGGAAATTAACTCCTGTTATTATACTGTGCTTTGTTATACAGTTTCAGTCTAGGGACAGGGCAGTTAAAGCAACTGTCGTAAGAGTCGACCTAAACCCGCCAACGAGAGCAGATTTTGCTACTTGCAAACTAACGCAGGAATTAAAAGAGAAGTTTGTGGACGATCATAACAAATTTCGCTCAAATGTGACACCTTCTGCTGCAGACATGGAATACTTGGTGGGTATTTACTGCAAATAAGAGAAGAGAACATATCGTTTACTCGACACGGTTTGGTGGTTAGTAAGCTTTGGTTGAAAGCACTTCAGGGCCCGTTTCCTCGAAAGAAGGTTAAGTTTAACCCAAGATTAAGCCAAATTTTAAGCACGGTTTTCTTGTCTACGACCATGTAACTCAAGCTTACAAAATACGTTATGATAACAACATAAAAATGTTACCCTAAGTAGTACATAGGAAGATAAATACAAAAGGTGGAACAAAATTTTAATCCTGGGTTACCTCTAATCGGGCTTTCAGGAACCAGACCCGGAGGGTCATTTGCTACATGTTTTTTGAAATGGTTTCTGTTTAAGGTCGATCAATAATGACTAAATAATTATAAGTTGCCACCCCCGTCTCCACAAGTGAAAGTGAGCTGGTTCAGTCCTTTACGGCTCTTACAGGAGAGGGATAAAGGTTTTATAAATAACTTATTTTTCACTATATCTTTTTCTTTCTCTTTCAGTTTTGGGATGAAAATCTGGGGAATTTGGCACAAATGTGGGTAAATACATGTCAGTGGTGGCATGGTTTCCTATACTTTGGCGAAGAATATCCACTACCTTTGAATTTGAAAGGAAGAATGGGTAAGTTTCTATCATGCCTAATATAGTTCCTTACCTTAATTTAGTATTCGTTGAAAATAATTTTCATTTTTGATTAGCTTATACAGGCCTGGATAATTTGAATGGAAAGATCTATGCTTGCTATTTTTTGAAGCACGGAATTAATTTATGTATAGGTTGCTGACGTCAGTAATGGAATAATTATAAAAATCACCCACCACTGACACACATGGCAGTTGTGTGGCAGCTAAACTGTTTTGGCTTTCTGCTGTTCAAGAAATTGCGGATGATTTTCAAGACACAATAGAAAATGAAAAAAGCGGAATTGCTTGCTAAAATATAAATAGTTGACCATAATGCGCAAAAAATCCTACTCGATGGATAGCAACTTTGCTAGAAAGGCTGAAGATCGAGATTGTAGGAAAATAGCAATTAATCTTTTTCAGTTTTCTCTCTTCTTTATCTCTGTCGTTTTTTTGTTTCTTAGTATGCTAGCAAACTCAGCAAAAAGGGAAAAAAAAGCTCGCACTGTTCTCACTTACGAATAGCGTATTGACTTTCGATAGGATTTACTAAAAAAATGCGCAAAAATCAACCGTCCTATCACTAATTTTGTGCTGTCGATTAATCATGATATGTTTAAACATGGCCCAGCATGCTTCATAATTAAAATGGTTTAAGTATATTTAAATTCAGCATGATTGCGAGCCTTTGCAGGACACAAATAACGAAGATAAATAAACACATCATTTTATTCATTTCGAGTTTGGTGTCCTCCAGAACTCGCTATAAGATGTATTTTCTTAAAAAGTGGGCAGTCTTTAATGCCGTCATAGTAATACTCGCACGAACAGTTTCTCTCTTGCCCCTTTCTATACTTCCATGACAGCTCCTTGACAACTGGCTCTCTCTTTGATTCTTAAGGCCAGAATCTGGCTAAAGATAACTACGACCTTCCAGATCCAACGACCCGCGTGAAGAAGTGGGACGACGAAAAATACAACTTTCGGTATGGTAGCAAAACAGGCTTTTGCGTGAATCCACCTTGCGGACATTACATACAGGTAAAATGGCCCACTAAACTATACATTGTTTGTATATTAATTTGCTCGTTGAATCTTATTCTTTTACTTTCCTTGTACTGGTTTCCACAAGTTGTTCATACTTCCAGGAGCTTTTTTCTGTCTACTAATCTACAAAAGTATTTTCTTTCGATTCTTGAATTCTGAACAGTATATTCACGTTTAACTTACGAGAAATGAGGATAGATTTACGTGCAAAAATTCGGCCTCCGGCATATATGTTACCAATGGATTTCTATTAAACTGTTCTGACGACACACGCCCATTACGAATACACACCGATGACTATATATCAAAAGTTGACGAAGGCGTTTTAAAAAATTCGAAGATTACGAAAAAGTAAAAATCTTTAAAGAAAAATTACTAATTGCAGTAAACTTACATGACTTTCCGGTGCTAACACTTGTACTTATATACTTTTAACAGATTTTTTAAAAATATATTTGACGACGGTTACTTACCGGCCAAACATTCATCTTAGGCAACTTGTGGATCCAGAGGGAAATAGAAAGTAAATCAACTTTACATCACCCTGTGAGCAGAGCTTCCTTTTGTCTTCTCGAGTGTGGAGGAGAAAAGGAGGTTCAGCGAGGCTCTGCCTGAATCAAGTTATACCTTTGAGGTCGCCGCAGCCCAAACTTCTGGACTAGACAATCTTGTTCTCTCTCGTCAAGCTGTTTTTTTTTTCCGAGTGTGAGTATCCGTTTATTGATAAACCGATAGTCATAGCAAGCACACGGCTGTTAGGCTTGGGTTCGAATCTTAGAAACTTCCAATGCGTGCTCAACAAAGACCTTACTCGATTCATGCAGGGGCTTTCTTGAGTAACCCAAAAGCGAGCAAGCGAAAGAAAAGCTCTACTGACAGGGTGACTTTTCAAATGCAAGATTCCATGTTTAAAGTCACTGGTTAAGCAACTCCGGCAACAGCCCATGGTACCATGGTTTTTAATTGCCAGCTAAGTCTGACTATCATCGGCGATTGCATGACCGAAAAGCTAAGATAGCTACAGTTAGCGCGCCATGGTCGTAAACTCTTACACGCTGGGGCAATTTATCTACGCAAGTCTATATTATCCTTCCCGAATCAATCTTTTTTCAAAATTAGCTATCTTTCAGAAATACGTACCATCGCTGCAACTAATGTTAGTACTGCCGACCCTCTCTTAACGGACACCTCTATAAGACGGACACCTCTGTAAAACTGACACTTAGAGTTGGTCCCTGCTTTTCTTTACTCCCTTTATTTGACTCTCTATAAGACAGACACCTCTCTAAGACGGACACTTAGTGCCGGTCCCAAAGGTGTCCTTCTTAAAGAGAGTTGACTGTATTTAGATAGAATAAATACACCGTAGCAAGTTGCAAAGACCTGAGATGGTGACCTCGACCAGGTAAGCTATTCGCTACTATACCCGTCCGTTAAGTTTCGTGCAATCAGATCCTGAATCATAGTTGACTTTTTTTCAGTTGACTTGGGCGAAAGCAAAGTCTGTTGGCTGCGCCGTCAACTTATGCCCTAACTTTGGTGATGGTCAAAACAATGGTGGATCATTTGTTGGTTGCGATTATGACAGGTAAATGGTAGTAGTTCTAATTATTTGCATCTCTGATCTTTTTGAGGCATTTGTTGCACCTCAGAATCAAACAGCCAGAATATATTGCATTTCTATTTAAAGGAGCTGTGTCACGAAATTCAGCCAAATTAGGAAATTACAAAATGCCCGTTGAATCAAGAGAAACATAAAAATAACCACTTAAAACTTTAAAGGAAGGCTAAAATAACATAACAGAAACAACAGATGTCACCGATGGGCAAAACTGAAGAAGATTGAACCGGATTGATATAAGGATTTTTGAAAACTGTTCAGCCTAACAGTTTTTCAAAGTTGATCCCTGCTGGTTGCAACTTCAAAAGTAATGCTCAGGAGACATATTTGTTTGTCTCGGATAACTGATTTTGTCATTTACATGTAATTTTTTTGCTTACTTTAAGTTCGATAGCGATTGACGGTGAGTAACTGGCAAAATTAAACAAAATGGACTGGACTGCCGTGACACAGCCCCTTTAAACATCCGAGCGACTTGTAATTCAGAGGCCCAATCCTAGTGGTCGATGTCTTGCCCAGACCGCTTATCGAATTATTCTCGTTTATTAACCCAGAGTTTAAATCCGGAGCTACGCATGTAAAATATCCAACTTGAATTTTCCACAATTAATTAACTGTCCATTTTTTTTCCACATTTGACAGGGCAATTGCCTTCTGCATCTAGGTAGAAGCTTCTTTGATTTGCTAGTCGAATGTTTGTTAGCAGATTATTTCTCTTATTCGGGGACTTAACCGCAGTCAGTGCAGGCTGTAGCAGGTATTCGTAAAGTGTCTCCTCATACGTCGCAGAAAACAATAACCCAACATTGTTTGTCATCATTTCGATCGTTTTACTGTTAGGGATCGTTATATAATGTCCTTTCATTTTCAGTGATCTGGTATACCTTAGCTAGCACTTCAAATTATAGATATTATGTTCTGCTCCTCATTTACGGCATTTCTAAGAACCGTGATGTCAGATTCCAAGGGCACACCTTACCAGGCAGGCAAACCATGTACCAAATGCGCTTCAGGTTCTGGATTCTGCTACAAAAATCTGTGCAGTAAGTAGTCACCGCCTTCCCAACACAAGTTTAAATAAGAGACGGGCACCTTGGTGGACCTTCAACCCTGGTTTTTACAGATTTTCTATTATCGATCAGGCTGGATGGGATCCGAGTCAATTCGTCAAGTGATTGCGTCTCTGGGAGCTAAAGTTAAGCCGTTCGCAAGTTGTATTGATCCTTCCTTTTCAATTCGAAACCTGAGGTCGGTTTAGAATGGACTTCACAATGTTATTTGAAAATACCAGGCGACTCAGAACGTCTGTGAAGTGGTGTTAATCTCTTGAGGCTTAGATAGCAAAGGGCCGAAGACTGATACCCCCCCCCCCACTATAATTTGAGCAGAATTTTTTGACCTTGAATAAAAAACTAGTAAGTGATATTTTGGTGTTTTTAAAGGCCATCTAATACGACTAAATTAAGAGATTTTTCAACCAAAATCTTGCTTTGTCAGGAGATTGTGCTGATTTTGACAAGGAATGTGGAGGGAGTCTGACACAAGCCATGTGCAAATCGGACCCCGAATTGATGGAAAAGAAGTGTCCCAAAATGTGCAACTTGTGCAGTAAGTTGTTCACAGGGTGAAAGTTCTTGTAAATTCCTTTAGTCATAATCTTACGGTGGCTATCATTTAAATCCAACGATACATTATGTTTACACTGGTTGAATTGAGACATCAATGACACCGGACATATGATATAGTCAGCTTATTGCGGCAGGGTAGGGATACCACCGTCTACTGAAATAACGTGACGCCATTCTTCCGATTTAAAGCAGAATGTTCGATTCACAAGTAAAAAACCCCTATAAATTAGTATTTGAAGAACAATGAAGAAATAAAACAAAGTTCTCATGTATACATGTCAAAAGTGAAAAATTCATATTTTTGCACAAGTTTGAATTTCAGAAAAACCAAGACGAACTCATGATGAATGCACGCCTTTGACTTTTGACATGACTATCTTTGAACTGTCTTTCTATGTTTTCTTTTTTCTTTTTGTGTGCAAGAATGTCCATTGCAATGTCAAAATGGCGGTACTCTGAATGCTCAAAGCTGTACTTGTTCATGCGCAGTACGTTGGGCAGGCCCGGACTGTTCAGGTACAGTGTTTGTTATATACTGGTAAAATTAATAGAAAAATGTTCCGTGCCGTCCATGTCATGTTGGAGCTATTCATGAGCTAAGTATTAATCGTTCAGAATCTCAGTGTGTTACTACAAAAATATCTTACAAAGCAAAACCCAAGGTGGTTCCTTCTTTCACATCCCCTGGCCTCTCTACCGTGGAACTGGGTGACTCTGCATAAAGTGCAGTTTACTTGGCGGTCGTGATTAATAGTGTCCAGGTGTTTTTGTTGATGACCGATCACATATCCCTGTAACTTCTTTTTACAAATTTGATTCAGTAAGTTATTTAAGTTAAAGTTTTGCTACAAGCATTAACGCGATTTATTTTTAATTCTTAATGTAGAGGTCTGTCGAGACACCAGGACAGAATATCCTCCATGCAACTTGATGATCGAGTGGTACGGCAAAGATGTAATATGTAAAGAAGAAGCAGCGAAAACAACCTGTA
Organism: Porites rus; assembly: GCA_964035705.1. Taxonomy (NCBI): domain Eukaryota; kingdom Metazoa; phylum Cnidaria; class Anthozoa; order Scleractinia; family Poritidae; genus Porites; species Porites rus. The sequence continues at coordinate 9,762,805 of OZ038002.1, forward strand.
TGGCTTCTTGTATGATCTGCGGTAAGGAATTTTTAAGTCACCTTTTAAACAGATTTGAAGATCAAACTTGTAGAAATGGAAGCACTTTGCAATGCACAATGCTTAAAAAATGGCATTCGTTGAAAGCTCAGTTGGGAGACAACATCATATAATCTTCATTTTTCGGGATGTTTACTGGGCATTGAGAAGCAACTTAGAAATTACATCTGGTCGATTAGAGCGCTAGCCATCGGTGGCGAGAAGCTCTACGTTTAGCTTTAATTTTCTTTGTAATGAAGTATTGTCCTTGAACGGCAAATGGAAGGCGCATTTCAGCCTTAAAAACTCTTAATCCGGAAGTGGAACCAGAGGAGCACAATACAGTCAAACCTCTATTAAGCGACCACCCTCGGGAATTCATTAGCCAGGAGGCTGACCGCTTAATGGAGGCTGACCATTGACCATGGTGACAGAAATTGACCAAGAGGACAAAGTTGATTACTCTGTTTACAATTTATTAATCACAAATACAGTGACGCGAAATATGGATGTTCTGAGGGGTGCACTCCTAAACAGCATATTTTAGTGATTGTTATGTAACAAAAAATAAACCATTTAGGAAATCCGAACGGTGACCGCTCAAATTTACAGTAAATATGGGAAGCAAATTTCGGGAAATTGATAGGTGACCGCTCAATAGAGGGCCGCTTAATAGAGGTTTGTCTGTATTTACTAATGCATGTAGAGAAAAACTATTTCTATCCCCTCTGTAACTACATTGAGCCTAATTAGGCGCAACAAAACTCTGAAAATGAATGTTAAAGTTGAATTTGGACCCCTTGCACAGCCTGGCCTCTCCCTGCCTGGATCAGCTTGGTGAGGGATAAGGTGAACATAGCGGGGGAATGAAGCGGGCGCTGGGGGATCCGCCACCCTTTCCCTGTGCCCAGAGCCCGCTTGCCTCGCTTCGCTGGCCCAATTTTAACGATCCTTTGCGTAAAGTTCTCCCAGTTATTCCCTTTTCTCCTAAAGGATGGAGCCTGGTTCCACGCTTCCCCTGCAGACTGAGATCATTACGTTATATTTAGTTAATCGTGTTTATGGTTAACAAGGTGCTCCCTAGTGTCTATCAGCACTCAAAATTTCATTTTATGTATCCAACTTTAGATGATGGCAGTGGTAAATACACCACCACGGTAGCTCCTGTAACCACTTCTGCTCCTAATGCACCTCAAACAGGCAAGTACTCCTGATTAATTAGTGAAGCTTATTAAAATCTGTTTGGGTTTTCTATTTCACTTTTGATTGGGGGAGACTGGTGTGTGTCTGTGTGTAGGGGGGGAGGTTCTCGAGGTCTTTTTAAAATTTATTATGCGTATCTGCCAGACTGTTCAAACTCGGTGTAATGACAAGAACAAACAGAAATGATAAAGCGGTGTCTGATTTAGCTTCAGCCATCCTCATTAGTCATTAACAATGTGTTTCTAAATAATTTGTTCTTATAATTGATCCGTATGTCAGCGGTTAACCCAGCAACTGCAGCTCCTGCAGTAAGACCAGTGCCAAATATTGGAACGACAGGACCTGCGTCACAAGGTTAGAACATATGAACAGCGCAAGCCTTGTTCTTGGGGTTCTCTCTGGGAACGAGGTTGTCGTATGAATAGCTTAAAAAGTGTCGTCATTCTTTGAGCGTTCTATCTGTATTTATTCATAATCTTAAGTGTTGTTCTGTTTGTACTGTCCTAATGGAATCCAAGATTTGACAGTGACAGTGGCTCTGGTTTTGAATCATTTGTCTTATATACTCAGATACCTTACATTCAATTAATTTTTAGTTCCTGTGCTCTAAGTTTGTTTTCACTCATGTGGTCAGCAACAGCCTTACTATACAAATTTATAGGAACAAAATAAAGCTTTTCCATGAAAAAATAATTCAATCCACACAGGATTTTCTCGGTACAGCAACATGACCCACGTTTCATCGTTCAGTAGACCAGTATGGCCGCCGTGATGTCGCGTGAAAACGATCTTTCGATGCTTTGTAAAAACTCATTTTAACAACTGAATTTGAATTTCTGAGTTCAAGAAACTCTCATTTTCAAAACGAGGCTAAGTATAAAACCTTTCTTGTGAGGATGAGTTTTATTTGCATGATAATTAAAAAATCATTTTGGTGTCAACGGCTTTGCACCTAGCCTAGCTTTGAAACAGAGGCTTTGGGCAACTCCGAAATGGTGCATTGATTAGTTAATTAACCATTGCCAGAAAGTTTTGACGTTTTGAGCGCAAGCCGCGTTATCAGCGCGAATCATTGATTCTGAGATTGATGGCCTAACTATAGCCCTTCGAAACGTCAGCTTGTGAATCTTTTTACGGTTGTAAATTGACTAATCAATTGAGTTGTTAAAAAAAATCTGTACGTTTTGTGTTTAAAAGCCGAAACTGATGTGAATGTCGTGGGTTCAAATCTTTACGAGGTCAAAGGATTTTTTTCTATACCATCAGTGGTCAGTCACTTTATTCCCTTTACTTAAGGGCTCTGACGCCCAGTAGGTTTTTTGAGTTATTTGTAGTCCTTGAATATTCATCAAAAAATTGATTCGCTATTCCGTCATTTGTTTAACAATACGCGGCACAACATCATATGTTAAAGTACTCTTTACCTTTTTACCTCGCCGTGAGTGACGACCACCCACCCTCGACTCGCTCTTCTGGCATCAGGCCTAGTAGCCTAGGAGGCCGTGGGTTCGAATCCCATCGAGATCAAAGGAATGATTTGTGTGGTCTCCTGCAATTGCCATTACTACGGCTTCAGCACTCAGTGGGGTTTGTGGGTTATTTCTTGTATCACTTGAATTTCCATTCTCTGACTGCTCCATATCATTCCCTTCACTCTATAGTCCTTCTGATTTTTATTGTAATTATGATTCAAGACCTGTGAACCACTCTTATCAGAAACCGAACATTAAAAATAATGCTTAATTAAAGGGCTTTTTCATATTTTCAGCTTGTACATCCGACCGTAATCCGAGTTGCGAGTCGTGGGCAGCTGTTGGAGATTGCGAGAAAAACACGGTGTGGATGTTACTGAACTGCTGTGTCAGCTGTAAATATCATCAGGCACCGAAAGGTAAATAATTTATAAACTCTTTACTAAATATTATAAGAGACGTCCTAAAATGAGGAAGCGGGGCATTGAATACTGTTTTTATTGATCACTTGATGTCTGAAACTGATTGGTGTAAGCTTCGCTTACCTTAATTATAAAATAAATAAATGAATGTTTGTGTTTCTTTATATATCTCAAAAAAAAAAAAAAGACTAAGGTGTTCTGCTTCTCGGCATAGAGTGCAAAGATTCATCTACACTGATCATTGTAAGCTTCGTTTACCTGAATTGCAAAATAAATAAATGTATGTTTGTGTTTCTTTATATATCTAAAAAAAAAAGACTAACAAACAAAGGTGTTCTTCTTCTCGGCATAGAGTGCAAAGATTCCTCTCCAGAATGCCTTCTCTGGGCCTACGAAGGGGATTGTGAAACAAACAGAATATGGATGTTACCCAATTGTAGGATGAGCTGTAATCAATGTGGAGGTAGGAGCAATCACAGTTGTAGTACTCGTTCCTAAGCATGTCTAATTGAAAGCAACTTAATGGTAAATCTAATATGACTGGATGGGTTCGAATGTGATTATCAAGATCCGAGTGCAGGTCGGATCGCTGTTAGTCAGGTTTCGTCAAAGACCGAATTCAAATTAGTAGCTTATACGTAGCCTAATGAGCTAAAATTTCTTAATCGGTCCGTCAAAGGTTGTACTGTCATTCCAAGGTTGTTCTGTCCTTTTTATCCTTGATGAGTACGTTTGTAAGACACGCGTTGCTGTTCATAAATGCAGTAGTATGGGGGAAAGAAATCAATATTCCCAATACTCTTCACAGTCCTTTATATTTCAGCGTTTTTTTGTGAAGATCACTCGCCTAATTCGAGACGTTTCCATTTGGATTTTGTATAGTTAACGAGAAATCAAATAATGCCTGAAGTGGTCGATAGCTTAGGCTGCCTCTTATCGTTTTCGGGGCGCGAACGTTCCAGCGATAGAAAGGCGGCTGTATTTGCGGGCAGGCAAGGTCAGGTTACCATTGCCGTTGTTGTTCGTCCCCTGATCTTTTTTATGGTATACTTGTAATTGTATTCAACCTGAGAGTAATTATGGATTTTTCTTGACCTGTGATTCAAGAATGCAAGGACAAGGATTTAAAATGTCCTTCCTGGGCTATACTTGGGCAGTGCACTGCAGGTGATAGGATGATCTGGATGAACAGGAATTGTAGAGAAAGCTGTGGAAGGTGCAAAGGTAAGAGCTGTTGCGACAACGACTTAGAAAACGTACATTTCAGCTGTATATCTAATTGTGGAAATGTGTGCACGGCTAAGCACAAATGGGCAATAAGATAATGACTGAGAGAAACGCAAATATACTTATTATAACATTAAAGTGCAGTTTTGGAGGAACAAACCCAGTCGGATTAACTCTATTGCTCTTGGCAACGATATTTGGCCAGTTGCCTGACATGACACTGTATGGATGGGCATGCATGTGCCATGATCGATGGCTTCTTCTTTTAATTCCACAACTTGGTATTTTAATGGTTATATACCAGTTTTCTGCTCCATTTATTTCGTATTCGTTGCACAATGAAGGAAGAGGTTGCTGCCATGCTTTCCTCTTGGATACACTCTGTCTTGGCAAGCTCAAGGCAGTGCACGAGACTAAGTGGTCCATAGATTAATCGTATGAAAAAAGTACGTATTAAGAGCGAATGTCTGTAAATATCGAGCAACCGGCGGCCACGGTCAAAAATTAAATTTCGCTCATATCTTGTCCATATATACTTATTAGTAAGTAACTAAACGTGGTGTAGTTTGTTTTTCAAAAGGCCGCTTGGATTTGGAGAAAATCGACAAAATCAATTTTCGTGGTCGGCGACTTGAAAACAACCAAAATTTGAGGCAAAATGAGGGGGTCTCAAAACTTCGCTCGCACGCAAAAAGGAAGAAAGCGTGGTAAAATATTTCCCGATAAATCAATTTGTAAAGGGTTTTAGCCCTAGAATGGCGGTTAATTCTTAACTTAACGATAATGTGGAAGGTAAACAATTTTGTTTTAGTTTTGGTTCTTTTTCAAGTCAACGAAGTTTAAATTTAGACCTAAAGTCGCGATTTAATTTTCAGGCATGTGCTACACCTTGGTTTTTCCTGAAACTCAAGCTATATGTTAGTTAAACATTGTACTAAAACACATGTAAGAACTGGCTTGGGTAATTTAAATTGGGCTTCAGACGAACCTTCCGAACTTGAACAAATTTTGAGTGAAATATGAGACATTTGCATAATTCACCAACGCCTTGCTGTTGCCAAAAGGGATCATTGGCATTTCCTGAGAAGAAACCTGATGTACTTCTATGGTACGATAATTAATTTGCTAACACGCAATAGAAATTAACTTACCTTTATAGTTTGGGCTCTTTTTTTACTTTTTCTACTCTCGAGCTATAAAACTCTGCTGGCACTAACGCATTTTGTAATTTGACCTCTAACGAGAGGTCATTGGAGATGGGCCAGGTTATTAAAATGTCACTCAAACCGAATGAGCGTTATGATCTAAATTCTTAAGGTGGTTGAACAAAATATATCACGAGAAAAATATGTTTTTAAGACATTTTCGGCGATTTGAAAGATGTTTTTACCAATTCCTAGAATCAGTTACAACATACAGCGAGGAAGTGTGAGAAGGCAAGGAGTGGTGTTGCGTGACAACGAACACCATCCTTCGAACTTAAGAATGAGCAGTCTAAAACAAAATTGTTTATACATTTCTTTGATGTTTCCAAAGTTATTTGTTCAATTATACAACAACTGAAAGCCTGCATAGTGTGGCTGCCACCAGTACTTGATTTAAAAGTGTAAAGTGGTGGTCAGTTTTTCGGACACCTGTGCGTGTGAAAAAAGCATTGACTATTAAGGAATTTGGAAAACATCAAAATCATACACCCTGCCAGTACACACGAACATTGAGTGGGTTTTAAACTTTGGACAACCTTGATAAATGATGTCGGAAGCGTTTTTTATCTTGAGTGAAGAATCACAATAAAAAAAAATCATGTTATTTCATATGCATATTTTGGGGAAGGGTGGCTCTGAATCTTACTTAGGTACTACCTAGTAAGACTCCAGCGGAAAGGTCGTTGAGGGGATAGAAGAATCCGTCGAAAGGGTTACGCTGTAACTCTTGGTCAAGGATGTTAGGTAAGCAATTCGCTCTAAACCCTGTCTCCCCTTTTTCAAATGCTTGCACAGGCTAACCAGCATGAAAAAACTTACATTAGCACACGCAACTAAGAAAATATCGCAAAGTGATTGGGGAAATGCTATCCAGGCAGGGCGGCCTTGTGGAGTGGTAGATGACGTAGCGCTATTTTAAAGTCTACAAACCTCTCCTTGAGTGTGAAGACTTAAGGCACGAGTTTCAGTTTCTAGTATCGAATATATACAAAGAAGGAAACCTGGGGTCTAGAACGCTGACCTGTTCCTCTCTCATTCCTTTACCAAAGGATACGTCAAAGTATATCAGACAATTGCCTCCTTACAGCATGCTCGGCTACTCAAACAAGCTTTAAAATCTGACACTAAAATGATATATCGCAGATACAGCAGGTTAGAAAGCTGGAATGAAACGTATTTACCAGTGGGTTAGGCCCTGATGTCTTCAAATTCACGTTAAAAGGACACTGTTTAGGCAAAAGCATTAAGTTTACTTTTCCGGTAAATTCCGTCTTGCGGCCTTAGACAACGGACCAGGGGCCCGTTTGTCCAAAGTCCCTATAACTTTTCGGGCCCGAAATCAAATATTCAAATCGAAATAAAAGGATTAAGAGGAGCGCGGGTTGTGGCCAGCAAAATACCTTATTATTTTCATTAACGGATATTTTTATCATGTTAGATGCAAAACTATTGAAATTTCTATCTTGCATGTAAACAACAACAGCTTTAGGGGCCCGTTAGTTATCGGGACTTTCGAGAATTGAACGAGCCCAGAAGCGGATGCAGCCTCAATATCCGCTTCATTGATGACTGCCAGAGAAAGTTATGGTTGGAGACTTTCTTTTCAAGAGTTCTGACCATGAATTTCTGACGAGCCACCAAGTCTCAGTCTCAAGGCCGGTACCAAAGCGCACACTCAGAAAATGGAAAAATGCCCGAGAGTAAAACTGAAAAAAAAAACTATGTGGGTAAAGAAAGTAGTGCAAGCGGTAGGCGAAAGTTGACAGGGGCACCCAACGACAGTTTCCTCCTAAATGCATTGGAAACCCTTTTAGGTTATCTAAATTACTAAGTTCTTTGCGGCGCCATATAATTATTACGAGGGCTTCAATACTATTTTTTCGACAATTTTGAAATTTTTTCTGATTCCTTCTCTATTACAATTTCGTATCTGAAAATTTTAATTCCCTTTATATGGAGAAAACCTGTCTCGTGTTGGAGAGTCACCCTCCCAGCCGAGAGGGAGGAAAAACATTGACCCCAACCGGCCTTCGCGCATGCTCTAATTGTCCGCTCCTTGGCTATGCGAGCCCTTTACCGATACGGATTTGCCGGTGGGACCGAAATGTCCCCTTCCATTTTACAAAATTATCTTCCCCAGGACCACTGATCTGTATCCTGCTTACAAGCACGATAACCAAACTCGCGGTGGCTTTGGTTTGGACTGTGCAACTGGAATGTACCTTCCACTGAGCAAGTGGTTTTCGGAAATTTGAAACAGGAATTTTTTTGAATGGAAAGCGCGTAAAGTGCCTATAGAGAAACTTTGGTCCGGCTTGGAGGCTGACCCTACCATTACAAAAGGGTGACTGGACAAGGTGGGTCATCCTTCTAGCCGAGCCAACTTTTTGTAATTTCAACGGTTCGCCATGTTTTGTTAAGAAATGCGTGAAACGTTGCCTCTTCCAGGAAAGCTCGGGTAGGCGGGTGCATGACCATTCTGCTGGAGACAAATTTTTTTCATATAAGAGGGGCCTAAATTTTAGTTCTTTACATTAATTTCCATAGTCCAGCTGACGCACATTTTTTGTTGTTGTTGTTTTTTGTTCTACAATGTGGAAAACTGAAATTAAAAAATACAGTGGAACCCCGTTGATGCGACCAACACTGGGCCATAAAAGCCAGGTCATAATAGCGAGGTGGACGCATTAAAGAGGTCTTCAAAATAATAAAATGACTCGGAGATTTTCACGTCTGGGTGGAAAGACTATGGGAGGTGAGCTGAGGCAAGAGGTGGTCGTATAAACGGGGTGGTCGCAAGGCAGGGTTCCTCTGTATACAAACAGAAGCAAGAGTTTGACGATCGAATAACCTTGTTCAGATTAGAAAAAATATATATACTGAAAGATAATTGCAGAATGTTTTCAAAAACTGTTATCCAAAACAATGGAACTTGCATATGCGAGAGGAAAGACAGCCGCCTGATAGGTAATAACGCGGTGAAATAGCTAGAGATTTAAGCCTAAACTCAATCAAAGGCACATACAAGGCAACGGAGGGAAGTTGACGTGAAAAACGATATTTTTGGACTTATTTAGTATTGTATGGAAGCACACTTTAAGAAAACTTAGGGAAAAAAGAAAATAAACATGATTTGGATTGTTAGTAGCATAATATGCTACTTCTGGCAAGAACATCAAGAAAAGGTGTCGCTCCAATGGTTAGATTGGGAAACCTGTGAATCCTGTCACGCAACACTTTTGACCAGACTTTTATGACCAAAGAGGTATCGGCAGCCCGAAAGTTTCACTATTAAAATCGCAGTTTTTGTGAGACCTAGAATTTTTAAATGGCAATGGATGTAAAAGTTTGACTGCGGAAAAGAAAGGCCAGCAATGCCAAGAAATGTTCTGTTTCAGGTTATTTTCACGCACCACGTTTCCTCGAGTTTTTGGATCTTTGGTTGATTAGCTTGGGACAAGGCGCAATGCCAGTTAACCAGAACGGGAAAACGCATTTAAGGTAACAAAAATTATCGTTTCAGTACAAATGTCTTTAATACAAGTGCGATTGTGAGAATAATAATACAATAATAATAATAATACAAGTGCGATTGTCTTTTGGAGAGCCCAGCCATCGTGACTTGTCGAGCAAGAATCAACCGACGTTCTTGAAAAGTCTCATATTTCAAGCAAAATTTATTCAACTGCAGAAGGTTCGTGTGAAGTACAAATTTAATTACCCAGGCCAATTCTTACATATGTTTTAGCACAATGTTTAAATAACATATGACTTGAGTTTCAGGTAAAACCAAGGTGTAGCACATGCCTAAAATATAAAAGGCAACTTTCTGCCTAAATTTAAATTTCGTTTAGTTGAAAAAGAATCCAAACTGAAATAACATTGTTTATCTTCCAGATTATCGTTAAGATAAGAATTCATCACCAAACCAGAAGTGGAACCCTTTATAAATTGATTTATCGGGGAATATTTTACTCCGCTTTATTCCCGTGTGCGTGCGAGCGAAGTTTTGAGACCACCTCATTTTGCCTCAAATTTTTGGTGTTTTTAAGTCGCCGACCACGAAAATTGATTTTGTCGATTTTCGCCAAATCCAAGCGGCCTTTTGAAAAACAAACTACACCACGTTTAGTTGCTTACTTATGCCTATCTATGGACAAGATATCAGCGAAAATGATTTTTTGACTGTGGCCGCGAAATTTCGATTTTGCTCGATTTTTACAGACATTTGCTCTTAAGTGGAGATATGCCTCATCTTTAATAATGTCGGTGGTGGCTTTAAAAACTAGTGGCGACGCTTTGATTTTGTACTGCAATGACAAAACTTTCTGATTCCGCTTCAAGCCCGTAAATTCGAGTCACTGATTTGTTTTCTTTACGTCTCTACCAGCAGCTTTGATTGGTTTGAGTTGTGCAATCCACTTAATGTTGTCATTATCATTATGATGGTCTTCCATGAAAATAAGTATTATCATTCTCATTCTCATACTCATTCTCAGTTTTATTCTCATTTTGCTTTCCACGATGTCTTTCATAGTTTATGACAGACGTCAAGAATGCCCAGCTTGGGCAAAGATGAATCACTGCAAGAAATCAAATTGGATTTGGATGGTGAATAATTGTCCTTGGAGCTGTAATGTGCCTGGTGAGAGTTTATATGCCTGAAGCGCAAACAAGCCGTAACCTTTATGTCTAGGCCAATTGGGGAGTTTTATACCCAGAAGCCTCATGGTTTTTCATGCCATTTCCTGCATTTACACGTCTTAGTTTTGCATATTCCCATTAAAAAGCCTAATTAAAGGGGCTGTGTCACGGCAGTCCAGTTCATTTTGTTTAATTTTGTCAATTACTCGCCTTCAATCGCTATGGAACTTAAAATAAGCACAGAAATTACATGTAAATGACAAAATCAGAGATCCGAGACAAACAAATATGTCTCCTGAGCATTATTTTTGAAGTGCAAGCAGCAGGGATCAACTTTGAAAAACTGTTAGGCTGAACAGTTTTCAAAAACCCTAATTTCAATCTGTTTCAATATTCTTCAATTTTGCCCATCCGTGGCGTCTGTTGTTTCTGTTATGTTATTTTAACCTTCCTTTAAAGTTTTAAGCGGTCATTTTTGTTCCTCTTAATTTAAGGCATTTTTTTAATTTCCTAATTTGGCTGAACTTCGTGACACAGCTCCTTTAATGCCCCAGATTACCCTAGGTAATCTAGAAAGACAGCGAAGGTTAGGGAGGCAGCATAGTGAAGTGGCCCTTACACCTCCTTAGACCCTGTCACATCTACCAGCCTTTGCCGAATTACTGCCTCTTTTAGATAAAATAACGCATACTTAGCAGTAGGCACCTCTTGTTCCTGTTTAAGACTTAAGGCAGAGCTGCAACAAAACAGCCTTTATTTAATTAGTTTCTTTTGTTTGAAATGGCTTCGTCCAAACTCCCTACTTTGAACCACACACCGACATTGAGGCATAAAATGAGAAATTGAGGGCAAAGCAGAAAGGGTTTAAAATTCAAATTCTTTGCTGGATAGAAAGTCATATTGACCTCTCACAATCCTTCCATATATAGTCAAGGAAGCCTTGTTCTGCGGTGGAAAAGCAAACGGTGATTACCAAGACCCGTCTTCCTGCAAAGCATACATAGCGTGCTCGCACGGTGTCACAACGCACGTGGCGTGCCCACCAGGAAAGTCGTTTGACACAATCAAACGGATATGTCAACCCAGTAACCGAGCTACCTGCTCAGTGGTCCATTTACGTGACAAATTAGAACCGGAATGGAAGATAATGTGGACCTTAAAAAGAGGATTACCGGACCCTCATCATTGAGCTTTTAATTTGGCAACAAAAGCTTGACACTGAGGTCGATTGAGCATCCTTCCTCTATACCATTTTAAAGGTGACTTATGGAGGGCAGCAAATGCTACGGCCGCTCATCGAGTTATAGTTTCTGCTTGGTCAATCATTTTATTTTATTTTGCCCATGGGTGACTAAATTTTGACGAAAGCAAGAACGTACTGATTGCTGGTTGTCATCTAGAGTTGCATTGGGTTTTCCCCTCGTACGACTCTAATTACGCCTCCTCGATTTGCTGCCTAGCAACCTCCGTCCTGTAATAGCACACAATAGCAATACGCTGGGCCGTTTACCATTTGATAATTATACGTCCATGCACTTGGATTATGGATTAATAACTTAAAATCCCGATAACATAATATAAGCCTTGGGTCGATACAACTTGGTAAAGAGTTTTGAAGGGTTACGGGTTAAAATACGTTGTAAAAACTGTAAATGCTGTTAACTATAGTAAATAGAGACTTAAGACACAAACATATATTTGCGTTAAATATGAAAGAAATTTTCCATTATTTTCTATACCTGTCTGACTAACAAAAATCACACTTAATACTTTCCAGGGTTAATCCTTATCATTATTAGAGGTGGCCAAAATGAAAATACCTCAAGGTGCCGCAAAAGAGGTAGTTTCGGAAATACTGCTTCATAACTACCATACTACCGCCCAATGTAAGCCGGAAATCCATGGCATAGAATGGGATAGGATAGCATAGAATAGAATAGAATAGAATAGGATCCATAGGATTCCAGTACTGAAATTCGGATTCATTGTCAGTGGAACTTGGATTCCGGATTCCAATTATTAGCGGGATTATTTCCAAAGCCAAGGATTTCTAATTATGGATTTGCAGGATTCCTGAATCAGGATTACCTTACATGAAGCGATTTAAGATCTCATTTAATTGGTTACAAAATTGATAGAATTCCAGCCACAGACTCAAGGGTTGAAATTACCTAATAATACTGCATCAGTCACTGTTGGGGTGACTAATTAAAGGGTTAAGTTCGTTTTATGCATGGGTAGCAAGCGAGCTATTTTTCAAGAAAGAAAATAAACTGGCCAAAAATAGCTTATTCTTTAGACAACTACCGTTACTCCGAGTATGCCTCTGCATGTCTAAAAGATTTTTACGGGCATTCGTCTTCGTTACTGGTATTAACAGGGTGGCCTCAGATCAGAGGCACTTGAGCATAATGTCTGAAACTTGTGCAGGTCAGTTTCGGACGTAGCCACTGAGTGAGGGTTCAGACTACTCAAAATCGCGATAATACTGTTTTCTAGCTGTTTTCAGGTTGGATTTGTGAAGTTCTTATTGACATATTTTGGTGAAGCAGCGATTATGACATCGCTGTAAATCACTAAATGACAAGTTTAGGAAATTTTTCCTCTCAGCCTTTAATCCTGTGAAACAAGTTAGATTGTCGTTCAGCACGAGAATTTCTTTTCGCAATAAGGTTTCAGATTCTGTAAGGAAAAATATATTAATATATGTTGACTCTAGGCCACGTATGAACTGTTGTCCTATTATAATAATAGAGTTTGTCTCATAATCATTTGCATTGAATACAAGGCTCTTTCCAGAAACACCTGCTTTACTCTTACTAGTTGCCTTTCACATTTTTACTGCTTGTAAAACAACCTTACTGTGACTATTACATTCACAGTCATTTTATATCATCTAACGTCGAACGGAAATTTAAATATATATATTTTTGGATCTATTTATTTTAATTCAAAGGTAAAATTTTAAGCCAATCAGAAAATACAACACCTGCTGTGTGGTGAATCGAATCTCTTTTACTCTGTGATCAACATGACACACACCTGCTCTCGTTGTGACGCCCTTGGCCGAAAAAAGCACTAACATCTCATTCTAGAACTCCCCTGATCAAATATGATTGGATGTATCATGTATTGTTTTCATACCAGGGAACAATATCAATGTAGGCACTTAATTAGGCACTGACGTTGTAAAATTCGGTTCTCATAACAACCATGCTTAGAGGCGAAACATGTTATGCATTAATTTTAAAACAAAGCTATGGAGAATCTTCATCTCAATGAAAACACATGAAAATTGCTGCGCAGCAGCGGAATAACTTTCAAACTCAGACTCGGCTACAAAGATTGAACTCACTTTGAGTATATTCTAACGGACGAGGAAATAACCGCCAGTTATTTGAACGTTAAATCGTAAGTTACTTAGCAACTTGGTGTTTAATCAGCAGCCTAGCATTTACAGCTGTTGTCATACTCAGTGGCAATTTTACCGCCGTTCGCGTGTTAACGTTTTTTAAGTCAGCGCTTCAGTATTTGTCATTAACGCAAGATGGGAGACAAGAGCAAAATTAAAACGGGAAATCTTGAAGCTAATGTTATGGAGGAAAGCGAACTGTCAAAGAGATTAGGTCGCATTAAAAGACAAACGGACTATTTTGTGAGCAAAATTGAATCGGAACAAACCGCTTTGGCCAGGAGATTTTTAAGTCATCTAAAAAGAAGCACGAGGATAGCTGAAGAGAAAGAGGCTATGGAAAGAACCTTTAAATCTATGCGATGGAATCTTGCCTTTGAAAGTCAGAATTCTGGACATCTACTGACAAGCTCAAGAAAGTTTGGAACACGGGGGGAACTCGAATGCCAGGAATTGAAGCAGGATTATGGTGTATCTAGTGAAAAATTATTATTTGACAGAAACCCATCGCGTGTGTTAAAAAGAATGAGTCAGCAGTTTGAAGTGCCTTACAAAAAGATTTACTCTTTTAACACAAGTGAGTCAGACAGACCTGCGACTGTCTTAGACATGCGCTGTAAGATGTGGCAACGAATCTCGTTCTGCGGAGATAAGAAGGAACGAACGAAAAGTGCTTGCCCTCCGTGGTCGAAAAATTATAAGGCCCCGAGACACATTCAACTCGCTCACTATCGGGCGTTAAAACATATAGGCATGAAGACGAACCTAGTGAGCGCTCCAAGCAGACAGCCTCAAATTGATGTCGAGGCTTTAGCAAATTACCGTAGCCGAGAAAATGAGGTTGAAAAACGAGTTATTTCGCGATTCAACGAAAGTCTGGAACCTTACAAGATACGGCCGGGTCCAAATCAAATCGTCTACGATACAAGCAAACTCTACGGAGAATTGGCGAAGCTCAATTACAGACTTAAGAAATAATCGCGTTTTAATTGTGTTTAGTGGGCATGTTGCACAATACCGTAAAATTCCGAAAATAAGCCCGTCCAAATATAAGCCCCCCAAACTCGTAACGCAGAAAACCCTCCGTTAAATCGCCCCTCCGAATATAAGCCACCGGTGGTTTGTACTTGGAAATTGTCCTCACAAAGTAAAACAAAGCAATAACGGTACAGTAACAAAAATTTTTGTATTTACGTGTGCCAAATGATTGCAGTTCGGAAGTGTCACAGTTTATTGTTTTTTGCGTAGTTCACTCTTGGATTCCCTCGGTCCATATTGAGAGAAAGTACTTGTATGGATGCGTGTTAGAATGGTCATCCTCAAGGCGGGTTTAAGTAAAACCTTTCTGCAAATTACTGACATAATTTTTTTTCCAACTATAAGCTAGCCCAATCGATTTAGAGACGCAAATTTCCCTCCAAGTATAAGCCTAGCCGATATTGAAACGCAAATTTCCCTCCGTATATAAGCCCCTCAAAAAATAAGCCTCTCAAAAAGGGCGTTTGAAAAATATAAGCCCTGGGGCTTATTTTCGGAATTTTACGGTATTTACAC
This sequence comes from Porites rus, assembly GCA_964035705.1. Classification (NCBI taxonomy): domain Eukaryota; kingdom Metazoa; phylum Cnidaria; class Anthozoa; order Scleractinia; family Poritidae; genus Porites; species Porites rus. Next base: position 9,777,962 of record OZ038002.1, read on the forward strand.
GAAGGTAGGTGTAGCTAGCCTGCGCCACAAACGAATTTAGCTATAAACCTCTAAACGCTAGCGCCGAAAACCTTGTTCTGGATCCAACCTGTGTACTGGGATTGGAGTATGCGTCATGTTTGGCCTGAAAAAAAAAAAATCCAATTGTCGATTTGCCAATCAGGTTGCAGGGAAACCCGAAACTCACTTTCGGTAATTCGTTGAGTCCGATGGGGGACAAGGACAAGGATCTCGGTGCTGCTTCGCATACAGTATTAACCGGGGTTAGACTACGTCTGCGAGGCAGGCTAAAGCAGGGGTTAATATGCAGAACACCGAACGGCGGTCGAGCGCCAAGAGAAAGATATTTAGACATTTGGGGTAGGAAGCAGAGTCAATGAAGTTCCATTTCAGTTGGCCCTAATGTATACATGTATAAGGAACGTACGGTGCGACGCTCGGTGAAAACGTCACTGATCATGAAATAATTGACTTCTCATCCTTTTACTGTGAAACTCACAAAACCATGAGCACCAGAAATATTTATGGAATGTTGTTGTGTTGCGAGAAATTAGCCAATAAGGCGCGAGATAACTAATAAAACCGCAAACAACAACGGTAATTAGTTTGAGGTTTGCTTGTATATATCCTGAACTTTATTGTGATTGGCCAGTACACAATCAACATTCCTGAAAATTTTCAGGTGTTCACGGTTTTCTGAGTTTGGCAGTAAACTTTTTCGCGATGATTTGAACTCGTCAGTCCTTTTTAAGTTGGGAATGAAGCGGCCTTTGAATTGAAGGGAGAGGATAGTGTTGGAGGTCATCAAATACATTTATCGCCTTGCCGTTCACTTCTCTAATAGAACTTTAAAAAAGTGGTCATTTCACGTCGTATATAAAATTGTTGTTTTGCTTATATTAAAGGAGCTGTGTCACGAAATTCAGCCAGATTAGCTAATTACAAAATGCCCGTTAAATCCAAGAGAAACACAAAAATAACCGCTTAAACATTAAACAAGGTTAACATTACACAACGAAACAACAGATGCCAAGGATGGGCGAAACTGAAGAAGATTGAAACGCATTAAAATTAGGGTTTTTGAAAACTGTCCAGCCTAACAGTTTTTGAAAGTTTATTTCTGCTGTTTGCAACTTCAAAACTAATGCTTGTCTTGAATCTCTGACTTTGTCATTTACATCTAACTTTTTTGCTTACTTTAAGTTCCATAGCGGTTGAGGGCGAGTAATTGGCAGAATTAAACAAAATGAATTGGACTGCCGTGACACAGCCCCTTTAAACCTATTGAATTTTTAGCGTTGCCGTTGCCTTCGAGGTCGTAGTTTTGTAAGGTCCCTATAAAACAAAACGTCATAGTCATTCAGCTTTTAGTGGCGGATCGAGACCTTCAGATAAGGGAGGGGTGGGAGGGGGGCGGTCATCCAGACCGTGAAATAAGGAGGGAGGGGCGGCCTCAAAAAATTTGTTTTCGGCTCTTCAGGCCTCAGTTTGGTTTAAAATTAAGGGGAGGGGGCCGCCCCCCACGGACCCCTCCCCTGGATCCGACACTGGCATTTGCCATGCAATTACCCCTGCCGCTTAAGCAATGCAACTCATGTCGTAAGCACATCGTTTGCAACCCAGCTGTACCGTGCAAGGGCCTGTTTACATGGAGGTGGGGGACCCTAGGTAGGTGAGGTAACCCGCTTAGATACGGTAACCCGCCTGTTCATATAATCTCTCATTTTAATTTGATCAAGTTTCATGATAAATGGGGTGACCCGCCGCGGGTTACCTCACCTACCTGAGGTCCCCCACCTCCATGTAAACAGACCCTAAATCACAGTTCTGGGCCCCACCGAAGAGCAACCGAGGAGCACTCGGGCTTAATGGAGCATACGATAGGTGCTTACCAACATAACATAGCATATGTGAGGTATTAAATCGCCAATTGTATATGCTCCACTACTGAGCTTTAATGCGCTGTCATTGAGCACACCATAGCAGCCTTTCAGAACTTAAAGGGTGCGAACTTAAATTTAAAGAGTTCAGAAAAAAATGCACTTCCGATCTCGCCAGCTCAGTTTCAGAGGCTGACACCCTTTTTCTCAGTACCCAGTGACACCCTTTTAATTTGCTCGGTACCAAGATAATACCCCAATTCAGCTAAACAAAGGTAGCGAATGCTCTAGTAGGAGTAAAATTAATATTGAGGTCGGGTGAGCTTTGGATTTCGCCTCGCTATTCAAAAAGGCGTTTTAACATTTATGATAATCATTCTCTTTCCGTGTATTCTGCTCATTTTAAAACGACACCTGGTATATCATATTTGAGATCATTCATGTTGATCGTCCAAGTGCCCTGTGAGCTAAATATTTATTTGGGTCATAAAATTCTTCGCTTCTGGAGAGTACAAGACACAACCTCGTTCCCAGGGTTCTATCCTACCCGCCCTACGGAGCGAGAGAGAGAGTAGAGCGGGTAGGATAGAACCCTGGGAACGAGGTTGTACAAGACACAGTGGGGCAAGAAAAACAACATACTTTCCTGAATACCTCGTTTGCTCTCCAGCCAGCGAGGTGATTTTGTACCATGTGCTTGTTTAGTCGCAACCGGTCTACTCAGCAGTGACTCACTGACATCAGCAGACCTTGGTCAGTTATTGAAAGAATAAAAAATTACTGCAAAGAACTTTAAGGGATACTTTAGCTGAATTTTATTTTCCTACATTTACATTTTCCTTGTTGATAATAATCTGTTGTATCAAGTGCTTTCACCTTTGAGGTGGTTAAAGTTTTACGTTGAGCTGCATCAAAGGACCGCAAACTCCTGTATTAAAATGTAAAATCTTAACAATTATTTTGCCAAGCAAATATTTGTAAGTTTCGCTTACAACATATACACAGGAGCAAAATGTCACGACTAGACGTGTTTTTCCTTTCCGACCAAAAAAATAAACCCATTTTTCCGCCTTTAAAATGGTTTACTCCCCCAAGACTTTTTTAAAGAATTTATTTGAAATGTTAATTAACCTTAAAGGTCCCAAATGGCTTGCCCAGAGGTGTATGTGGTAATTTATGCGGTAAACAATCCTTGTTCATGCTACATAGACACGTGCAGTAAGAAAATCCAATCAGAAAAAATTATTCAAATCAAAACATTGCTCCGCGCCACATTCAAAAATTGGTAACTTCAGTTGTGAGAGCTGGCGAAGGTTGCTCGCGAAGGAGAAACAAGACGCTCTCGCTTAAACTTCCTAGCCGTCTTTCTCAGCTTCACAAAGAAAGCTCGCTATGAACGAAGCAGTCTGGGATGTTAAAACCAGCGCGCAAGACTGAGGTAAATCATACTTGTTAATTTATCATCTGTACGGTTAAAATTTGTGTTCCGACGAGTCCAACTTAAAATTGAGTTATTTTGTTGTCGAATGCTCTTGCTAATTTGTTTTAATTTGTTCCCAGAGGATAAATAGCGAGTAGAAACGAAGCTAAATGCTCATTCAGCACAAATTATTTATAGTTTATCATTTTGAAAGCCCTGTGTAGTTCGTACATGGTCGAACACGTGGCCTTCTAAAATACAAGCGAAGCTCAGTGGAGTCTTAGATAAAGAAAGTAACCTGGTTAATCATATTTTGCTCTTTATCCAAATTCATGTGGGTGACACAGACAGTAATTCACCATAAAAACCGACAAATTTCATTCACTTTCTTTCCCCTGTTTACCGTCATCATGACAGCGAGATTTTGATGAAGTTTAACAACCTTCGCTGGCAAAATGTGGCCACCATTCCTACTTTAAATGACATCGATCAATAAAAGCTAAAACGGAAAGCCTCAAAGTTAATTTGCAGAAGGTTTTTCTAAGTTTTTTTTCCCAAGAATTTAGATAAACATTTATACCCGAAAGAATAAAGAAAAAGTACCTTGCACTTAAACTTAATTCAGTATTAAGGATAGGAAAATGTGTGACTTGGTACTTTTGGTTGTCTACGTTTTTAGTTGGGCAATTTCGAACAACTCTTTTTGAAAACTCGCTACTTGAGTTTTCGCTTCCTCGTGTGCAACTACTATAACCTAGTTTAATTATATAAAATTTATTGAGGTCTTTCTCTGTCTTAGGTCGAATGAGATTGCCTTTAAATCAAACAGGGTCGTGTAAAAAACGAACCGTAGTTGAATGCGTGAATTGAAGAAACAAGATATATATGCAACTTATGGCTTAAAGTGATTTTAAACAGTTACATACGATTAATAATTAGACAATTGACGATTAAATAGATTGGAATCAAGAATGACGTTTAAATTGCCATAAAGTTGTAAAAAAGTGATCAGTTTTCTCCTAAGTCAGATAGTTTTCATTATGTTTGGCCCATTCACGTGGTACAACTCAACCGCCAAGCCGGAGAGCAAAAGTCGCACTGGGACAAGACAAACAAAAAGAAAGACATACATAATTTTAAATGGTAATTTTCTCTGTTTGTCTTGTCCCAGTGCGACTTTTGCTCTCCAGCAAGGCGGTTTTGTACCACGCAAGTGACTAGCTGCAAAGGGCCATTTGTAGTCAAACCTTGATTCCCACCTTATATGATCTCACTGCATCACGCGCGATCTCTCGCGCGGATTTATCGCGGCCGAGCCTGGATTGTTACCATGGTGATGAACATTGCAAGTTGCGATTCTTGCTACAAATGGAAAAGATTCGAAAAGGTTGTCAGCACAGCCCTGTATTAGTATGATAAAGTCTTTGCAAACCTTTTCAGGGCATGAGAAATTTCAATTGCAACTGAATTTGAAAAATAAAGTATTTCTGTATTTTTTCTTCGTTTCTTCTTTACATAGCTCCCTAAAGCGTTTAGAGCCTTTTCACTACTATTTCTTCAGCTTCTCATCTTTTTAATTTTAATTTCAGCCGTCAGACCAGACAACAACAGCAGATCATACCATAAGATCATAGGATCCGCCCCAGATCAGACCATTACACCAGACAATCAGATGAGTCTCAGATCCCGACCACAGATCAGACCAAGCACCAATTCTCACACCAGACCATCGTCAGACTAGACCACCAAAATCAGCCCATCAGATAAGACCTCTACCGCCAAACCGGACCACCAGATCAGATCAGCCCAACAGACTACCATTCTTGACTGCTCCACTTCAGATCACCACAGCACACCCAACCTCGTGAAATGGTACAGGTCAGGTGCATTGTTTGTGGGTTGGGTCAAGGGGGGTATATAGAGCTCTGGATGAACCTTGCAAAGCATACTTTCCACACACGTTCGGCCTGAAGTTTTCGGACATCTTTTTCGGCTTAACTTAACTGTAGTTAGATTAGTTAGCGGGTGCCCTGGGCTGGTAAGGGCCTTCCCTTCCCTTTTTCATAAGTTGGGTTCCTTTGCAGGTGTTCGGTCAGCAACATAAGTTCGGCTTTTAGGATTCGGCTCGGCTTCTAGGAAACGGTTCGGCCTCGTTTTTTGCGCCTTTCTTTGATGGACTCACCGCCGCTCTTCACCGTCGTCGTCGTCGTCACGTCGTCACGTCGTCACTGCAGTCTCCCGCTTAGTTGCGCCAAATTCAATTCATAACACTTCACTTGATAGTCATTGTGCTGGGCAAGTGAGGCATTCACTCGCAAGGTTCAACCAGACAGTGATTATTTTAATACGTAACTTAGTAAACTAGAGAGGTAAGGCCATCCAGCTGCAGTGAGAGGACCTCATTTGGCCTCCACTTACAGGCTCGATGGTCTCTCTAGTTACAGGTAGATAGTCAGGTTAGTCTCGCAAATTCGAGTCTGATCCTACCTATACTAATTTGACTTTTCATGTTAAGCAATACGAATGCGAAGCGAAATTTTTAAGTGCGCGTTGATTTTCAGACTTCGAACTTGTGAGGGTAGATAAGTTGACAGGTTTTAGTCTTACAAAAAAGGTAATTTGCGACAAGGCGTTTCTTCCCGCGAAGAGCCAACACCTTGTTGGAGGTTGCCAGGGCAACATGGGACAATCCACACACCACAGGCTAGATCGTTTACAAATCGTAAGCGTAGGAAGTCTTCGAGACCAATCTACGACGCAGTTTCATCGATGGAGGAGCACGAACAAGCCGATCGGCCTTTAGGCAACGTTAGTAGCCTGCGAAGTAATTACGAGAATGCTACTTGGCCGAATATTTCGGGGACACACATGTGGAGGCCCACCATACCTTGATATGCGTGTCCCTGAATGGCATTCAGGTGAAAACCTCGCAGGTTATAGATAGTCTTTCAGTAAGTAGCAGGAGAGGATACTCTGGCGTGGCATCGTTGACATTAAGACTATTTAATTTGTCTTCTTGTTAATTTTGCCTTGTTGGAGAGTTTTCTTCTTAGGAAGCCCTGCATTGCACAACGCAGGCGCAGATCGTCTACAAATGGTAGGCGTACGTAGTCTTCACGTCGACCGTTCGTGGCTTTTGGTTTCTTTGTCCTGATCCGAGAGTGGTGTGGGTGTTCTACTCCCGACAGTTCTTGAAGTACTTTATGGCTAGGAGGGAATCCTAACGCAGCTAGCTGTCTATTTACTTTTTTTTCCTTGAATCTTGTAACAAGAAATATTTGCTTTTAGAAATGTGAATAAAATGCTTTTGATCGTATTGTATTTGATTGAATTGTGGGTCCATTGCTACATCAAAAGAAGAAGCCGGCCGAAGAAAGAAGAACAAAGAGCCTCCAGATGTACAGAAAGATAGTCCAGTTTATTAAGTAGGCGAGGTAGCTGCCTTTGCGGCGATGAATTGAGAAGAAGAAACATATAGGACCAAACCAGACAATGATGGTGGTGATGAGGATAATGATGATGATGACGACTACGACTATGATGATGATGATCGTTTGTACTAAGACGTCATTGTGCTTTCACTAAATTTATTTTATTTGCCGTTGAATTCGGGTCATAATTGAACTGAAAAAAAAATCACGCTGGAATGTAAATTGGCTACTTTACAAACAGAAGCCGATGACATCATAGTGAAAACGACTTCATCATTAGGAAGGCAAGGTAAAGTCAGAGGAGACAGCATATAGCAATGACTTTAATGAGCTGTCTCAACTAACGTTGATCTCCTTAAGGGCTGTTTTCCACCCCCTTCCATCCTTTTCAATTTTTCATAAAAATTCATTGTCACCGTAAATCTAAAATTAGTTTAATCCCTGTCGCATAGTCCAATGTTAGTTGAGACAGCCACCAGTATGTTATAATTAAAATTTAATTGGCCGGCCGAACTTCACCTTTGGACAACTTCACTTCATCATGGATTTCTACGACTTCTTTTTTTTCTCGATACCTGCGCTTTTTTTGGATTGTGGATTCCAGTCTCCTTGGTCTTTTGGTGGAGGAACATGACGACAGAGTACAGCAGCCCATATAAGGTAGGGCTGATTTATGCTGGTACAAAGTTTACGCAAAGCTGACTCGTTCGGTCTGAAATAGCAGAATCGGTTCATTGAATTTCTCCGTAACGCTTATGTAAACATTGCACCACATCAATCAGCCCAAGCAATAATCCAATGTGGCACAAGGTATGTGGATTATTTTATTTTTTTACTGAGGCGATTAAATTTTCGGTTCGGTTGTTCGTCTTTTTTCGGCTTTCGATTCGATTTTTGATCTTACTCCGGATTCGGCTTCAAAAAATATGAAGGCTTGGTATGGACAAAGTTTCCATAGAAAGCCGCCAAATATCCCTGCGTACCGTCCGGGGGACCCTGGTGTGTTTCATTCGAGGTGTCAAGGTTTTATGGACGCATGTCACACTCCTCGGTCTTGCTCGGACGTCAAATTCTTAGAAGCGCACCCCACCTATATAGACATTACTTTCTGTAAACAGCCAACTCAATTTAATAAAAACACTCATTCTAATGTGTCGTCTGTGTGGTTTTTTCTTTTACTTTAAAGCTAAATCTTTAGAGTAACTAATTATAAGTACTAATGATCATTTGATTTGCAGGGATATTACAAAATACTTGTTGTAAAAACGGCGAATAAATAAAACAAAAATAAAACACTGAGCTGTGAGCGTGATGTCTTTTAACTACACACATTGAGTGACAATCAGAGTGTTGCATCAGTGTGATCGCTATGAAAACACAAACAACTAACTCATTTAATTTCAGGTGCGTCGGAAATCAATAAGTTTATCTGTTTTTTGGACTCCTCCGCCAATTTTTTCAAGAGTGAATGGACGCACATTTTTTGAGCGCGCCCTCTCGAGATCGCACATGGCTTTCAGTTTATCGACCTTTTTACCGCGTTTTGGAGGCGTTCTTGAAGAAACGCATGGCACTGCCTATTTGGAAGTCGTACGTGAGGTGCTGAAGGAAGAACAGGAACTTTAACATCAAGTTTAATGTGACTGAATTGTACGTAATTAAAAGTTGATGAAAAATAAAGTTTAACAAACGAAAGGTATATCATCAGCTTTCTTTTCTTTTTTTTTTTTTTTTTTGTCAGTTAAACTAGCACTAAAAAAGTTAGATTATGTTGTAACGGAGTTGATACTCAGGAAAAAATAAAGTGTGACCAACTCAATGCCGCTTCGCCATTGTATTTTTTCTTTAAACCAATAATAAATAATTTAAAAAGTTTTATTTCAGGAACATCGGAAGTCGTCTTTTACATCTTTTTTTTGCTCGAACATCGCCGCCTCGAAGACGTCTTTTTGGGCGCGCCCTCTGAAGACCGGCCACAGGAAACTGAATGCATGTGACGTATGCTCTCTAGAAGCTCATTTGGAAATTTTTTCTGGCTGCGTTCCTGAAGAAACGCATATCGACGCTGATTACCACTGGAAAACAACTCAAAGTTCTAAAGGTAAGGCAGATATCTGTTTATGCTCTAACTGTTAGATTATCTCCTTGGGTTTCAGATTTAGTGCACGAAGTTAGCGTTTGACAGCAGCATCTAAGAAGCAAGGAAGAAACGGAACGTGAGTACGTTAAATCTAATTGTGCTGACATGCACTTATCCTCGGAGATTACTAAAATTTATTCATTCACGCCGTAGTGGGATTCAAACCTACGACATTTGTTTATTTACTGGTGCTCCTAGTGTACCAAAGAATGCAATTTGCAAGACTTGAGATCCGACACGATGCGGACAGAATTCGAATCTGTTTGATGATAGCTGACAGTAGTCTAGCAGACAATTCCAAGGCCTTTTAAAGGGAATGGAGTCTGCGATTGGTTTCCAAGTGCGCAAAAAAGGCAGTGTTTTGATGTTATTGATTCTGTTTTTAAGAATTATTTTATTTAGGTCGAATACGCCCAGCCGTGATATGACCCATCAGCAGTGATGTGCAACCTGTAAGTACCAGAATATTGGAAAACCTTCGTCTTCAAGAGGCAGTAAGCAAGCTTACCCAAACAGGGTCGTTTAAGAAAAGAGTTTTGAAGTCAATTGTGCTCCTTCTGCATCAAAAGTCGTAAATTTAAAGGTAAATACTATTTTCCAGTGGGATTCCAACCCATGAACATTGCTTTATCAGTAAGCAGATCGATATGAAACTGATATTAGTGATATTCATTCGCCAGAGTGTCTGAAGGAAGCTTCGTAGTTTAAAGTTCATTTTCAACTGCCATGTTAAAACTGCTGCTTTGATAATCTGTTTTAAGAAGCTTTTTATTCAGGTCTTGCAATTCCAGAGGTTGGTTCCAGCACTCAGTCGTAGCTGGCCCGTTAGCATTGAGATTTAAACACGTGACCCTAGCTACCAGATCCCAGGTAAGTACTAGTACTGGAAAGGTAAAATGTCTTTACGCAGGTATTCTGAAAGGAAATGAAATAAAGCCTTTGATGTAATATATCAAACATGAGATGCAGTGTTTCATCACCAGATGAAACACCGAGAAGAGAGTTGAAAATACGACGCGCAGCGGAGTATTTTTGACGAACTTCGAGGTGTTTCATCTGGTGATGAAACACTGTGTCGAATGTTTGATATTTCTTCTCAAACAAAATCATTTTTGAAGGAGAAATTAAGGATGCAAATACTAAGCAGTGTTTCATCCGATTTCCAAACACTCATTAAACATTAATTTCCTTTGTATTTTCTTAATGAATTATTAATGAGTTTGAGAATATGATTTCAAGCACTGACTTTCACTCTAATAGCCATCGTATTCGAAGCTCTACAAAGAGAATTAAATGTCACGTTTAATTGGAATACAAATCCAAGTGGTCATATCTGAAACAGCGGTTTGGCTACCGCGTAGATATACCAAAACTCAAAGGAGGAGCATCCAAGGATTAAAAGTTGATTTAGTGACAGAATTAAGTTTTTAAAAACATAGGAAAACGTTTGCTTGCATTCTTAATCCATGTTTTTGAGAAACTTTGCACTTAGGTCAGAAAATTGCTGATAGAAGTCAACGAGCGGAAAAGCAACCCGGAAGCCTCGTCTCTTAAACTACCTTATTACATAGAAAGTGATTTGAATGAACCACCTTGCAAAATCATAGGTAAGTACAGAAGAAAAATACCAACACGTTCAACCCAACCATGTCAAAAAGAAAATACCAGGAAAGAAAACTGATGACAAAAGAACTCACTATGCGCATTTGCTCAAGTTGTGAACTTACAGTGCATTACTTAAATTGCACATTGTAAAATAAACAACAGGAAGAGGCTATGCTGGCTACATATTGCTGTTAATTGAATTGCCTGGAGACAAATCGTAACTTTCATTTAAAGGTCCTTACATTAAAAAACTCAGTCTTCTCCTTCAATGGATTTCTCATGATCCATGAACTTTGCTCAACTGTTACGTTACGTCAAGCAAATACAAGGCGTTAGTGGGATTCAAACCCAGGCCTACTTAACAAAGAAGAGCGAAATACGTAATAGTCTCTTAGTTGCTAAATAAGCTAAATATCTTGTTCTTGAGATCTATTTTATATATAGATCCAGAAGATTTGAGATGTCGCGCCTCGTGAGGCCTACAGTCAGTGACTCGAAAATTGTGTGGGAGGAGCCTGTTTAACTCGACAGAGGCAAGTGCAACCTTTCTTCAGTTTACTCATGACTGACTACTCCTGACTGTGCGTCTGACAAGGCACAGTATTGAGTGGAGGGCGAAATAAATGACTGACAGCTATTGCATTTGATATGATGATTATCTTACTAATGACAATGACGATGATGAGAAGGACGATGATAATGGTAACGATGATGTCAAACAACGACGATGATGTTGATGCGGCCATGTCATTCGTTAATAGGTGAAAACGTCCATTGAAACTTAAGTAATTTAGACGACACCCAAATCCAGCCATTTCAGCTAAATCCATAAGTTGTAATTGACACAACAGCAAAGACAAAAGCGACTTGGGTTCTCCCGATACTTCAGATAATCTAGGTGTGTGCTTCTCGGAGGATTTTAAGGCCAGCAGGGATAATATTTGAAATAATAAAATGCGACTGGACTAATTGGAATCACGAAATTAAAGAAAAGAAGAAGGTCAAAAGAGGAAATAAGTGTAGGAAAATGGAGCAAAAATGAATTTACAGTGAAAAATGAATAAAAGAAAAAATATGTAGATATATAGTGATAAATAATAAATACTAAACTATCCTATAATTATGATGAAACTAAATATAAGTTCAAATGAATAATTAATAATAGGGATATTAATAATGATCACGATAATGATAATAATAATAGAAAAGGATTTAACAAGCAGCTGCAACGAAAAAACTAGACTGATTTTTGAAAACGTAACTAAAGCAGTCACGTTTCAAAAATCCAGCTAGAAGTATTAACGCTTTTCCTTTCCTATTACAATCATTATATGCGATCATTATTATTATTTGAAATTTATTTTATTAACTCTATTTATTAAGTATTATTTTAAAGTAAGTTTATTTTTGTTACATTCTTTGAATTTATTTACTCTTTTGACCTTTTTTCTCTTTGTTCTTTTGCACGCAAGTCATTATTTTCAAGATTTATCCTTATTGGCCTGTATTATTTTTAAGTTTTTAACAATTGTACCAAATTTTCAACTGAGCCGCTTTTATACTACATCAGCACGACCTGACCATCGGAAATATCCGGAAATGCAGTATAGCTTTTGTCTTTGCTATTTTGTTATCATAGCTTATTAAATGCAAGGACCCGACGAAGGATTGGTTGGGAGGGTTGGGGGGGGGGGGAGGGGCTAGTAACCTTTGATAATAAGATCAGTTAAACGTGTGGTCTTGACTTTGTCTTGAGGGATTTAGAGGCAGTGAACGTCGACAAGCTAAGCAACCTGATGTGGCATCGCGATCTGAAGAGGGCTTGACGACTGAGGCCTGTCAGTAACCTTGACGATGATGATGACGAGAACGACGATGGTGATGACGATGACGACGACGATGATGATGACGATGATGATGGTGACTTATGCTGACAATGATGAAGATTTTGATGATGCTGATACACTGAGAAAGACTGACGCACACGATGCTGAAGATGAAGATGATGACAAAGATTGCTGAAGATGCTGACGATGATGTTGATGACGCTAATAATGACGATGACGATGACGATGACGATGGTGATAACGATGATGACGATGACGATGAAGATGATGATGATGATGATAATTACAACGACGGATGCTGACGATTTTGTTGATGACGCTAATGATGACGATGATGCTGACGATGATGATGATGGTGATGATAATGATGATGATGATGATGATGATGATGCTTATGTTCTTGTATTCAGATCAAGAAACCCCGCAGCTCAGGAATGGCCATGGCGTCTTCACCTGGTGAGCACCAAACACTTACCTTTTTCGTTCTTCAATAGTTGAGTCAATCTCCGGCTGCCTCTCTTCTCTCTCTTTAATATCAACAAGGGACTTTCGTACAAAATGCCCCTCGCACAGATGCTTTAATAATCTCACGTGACCCTTCCCTGACCAAAAGAGTCAAAAGAGAAGGCTGAGAACGAGTCAGCTCCATAAGAGTAAGGTAAAGACCTATAACTGAGACGAGAAGGGTGAGGGAAAACAAGCTTTGAAAACAAAAAATTTGACTCGCCTAAGTCGTAAGCTTTCCTGCTTTACTTATTAAATTTGTTAAGGAATATATCAAGCATGAGACGCAGTGTTTCATCACCAGATGATACACCTAGAAGAGAGTCGAAATACGACGCGCAGAGGAGTATTTTTGACGAACTTCAAGGTGTTTGTGTCGAATGCTTGATATTACTCTCAAACAAAATGATTTTAGAAGGAGAAATTAAGGATGCAAAAATTATAGCAGTTCTTCATCTGATTTCCAAACACTAATTAAACATTAATTTCCTTTGTATTTTCTTTATGAATTATTAATGAGTTTAAGAACTGCAAAGGAAGAACAGAAAACGCATTCTGGAGTAAGATACCATGCGTTTCAAACTCCATAGATTAAAATGGATTAGTTTTGCTTAATTCGATTGCGGCATACCAAACAGAGTAGAAGTGGGAAGAGACATTAAAGGCACGCACCTGCCCCTATGAGAAAACTAAGGCAACACAAAAATACACCACGAAAATACTCTGCAACTATAGTAACATAAATCTGAGAGATTCTTATTTAAAAATTGAAAAAAGGTGATTCCAAACTGTTTCGTCCCAACAGCACCCATGAGGAAAAGAGTGCAATTCCAGAGTCCATATATCATATTGGAGAAAGATTTTGCATGTACTTGCACGACTCTACCACCCTACGTGAAGGAGAAACCAAGCAAAGATGAACTTTAAACTACGATAGGTCGCCCGTTTATGATATTTAAGTAAGGCCCATGTTTAAACAGACTGCTTTTCGCACCGCTATGCCTTGCAGTTTCGCCGGGAAACACTGATCGTTGAAGAAAACGGATTCAGCCAATTTTATAGGGTTGAAACTCGACAATTTGTTCTTCTATTAAGTTTTTATACCATATATTTTACTTTGTAAACCGACCATCGGTTATAAACAGCAGGGAGTTTGAACTTGGACCTATGCTATGTTCTGAGGAAGAAGTAGTAACATTATTCTCGGTCGATGATTCATAACGGTTTAACGAACGTTGTGTTCTAACTGAACTCGTTCAAAGCAATTATGAAAATTAAGAAATTGTGGTTGTTACCTCAGAGTTTGTTGAGCAAACCTCATGGTGTTACCATAGAAAAAGACATTTTGAGCACTACTTCCTTGTAGCAACAATCATTGTTTAGGATTTTACGAAATAGAAAGCAACATAGTATTCTAAATAGATAATCAAGAATTAGGTTTGGTATTCTTAAAAGGGTGTTAGAGCAAAAGGGGTAATAAAAATCTGTATTTTTTTGTTCTAATCAGTATTAATTTCGTACTAGATGAACATGGAATAAGGTCAATAATGTAACAAATGTGAGAGCCATGAGGTAAAGTGAGAAGGCTATTTTACAATTGGCAAGATTTAGAGAGATGTATAATTTATCAATTCGACCACGAACGTAACAGCGCAACTTGGAACTTCTGAATTCTTCTTAATTAATGCCACTGACTTCGCTGATTTCATAGCTTAACATGTAACATAACCAGCAATAACCTTATAATGCATGAAGAGTTTTAGAGGTTCCAAGGAGTGTTTTGACTGATCTGAATTTTTCTGAAGAAATAAAATTTTATAACGTTGTTGTGGCTATCTGCTGAGTGAAGGCAAGGAATCATAGCTTTCAAACCTTTACGTTGGTTCAATAAACATAATTTAATTTAGTTCTGCAGGCAGAAAAACAGAGATTCAGGGTAATGCGCTCGTAAAGCCCTTTGATATCATTGCTTGCGCACCCTTGAAACGGCGGCAGTCGTGAGATGATTAAATAGCGCTTTTCTGGTCTCAGCCTTGCCGACTCAACAGCTCAGCGGGCAAACGGATTTTTCTTTTCTTTTATCCTAGCAAAGCTAAGAGGTTACTTCTATTAACTTATTTATTTTATTTACTATACTTTACTTATTTATTTAAGCTAGTAGGCCTTAAAACCCCAAAGGCAGCACCATAGCACTGGTTGGGGGTACACGGTCCCTTTTTTTTCCAAAATTGGTTTTTCGGGGTTTACGTGTCCGGCTATGGTTTGTTTGTATTTTTATCAATACCAATAAAGTGTAATCTCTTGGGCTTCGTAAATCGCGTGTTGGTTTCTTTGGTTGTTCATAAAGGAACGCAAAATAAGATTTTGTCTACTACAACATTTATCGTACGGGTAACTAGCTTGATTTAATAAACTCCTGTTTCTTTTTGTTTTACGAAAGGTTGATATCTAAATGTTTCAGCGACTTATTTGCCGCACCGAATACATGTTAGGTCTCATGAGCGAATGCTGTAGCTCAGTTTGCCCTTGATTTAAATCTCTCCGAATTCACAGTACAAATAATGAGGGGCACCCAACGACTGTTTTCTGTAAAATATCTGTTCGGAAAAGCACGATTGCCAAGAATTTTCTATTGCTTGAATATGGCTAAAAATTTCTAGATGAGCGTTCCATTCAGGTAAAATTTTGGAAGCTTATCTAAAAAATTTCCTAAGATTTTCTGAAGTTTAATTTTTCATATTTTCCTCCTTATGTTAGGGTAATTTTCGTAGGAAACCTAAAATTTTTGGATTCAAAAATGTGATGGAGAGGGGAATAAGAAAAATCATCACTTTCGTAAAAAGTTGTTCAACTGCATCTAAAATTTTCGGAGAAATATCACTGAAGCCCTTGTAACTTCGAAAAGCCTCAAGTTCCCCCAGGATGACCGGCCAGATACAAATTTTATAGCGCCGCTTAGAATGCATTTCTAGAGATCTAAAAGTACTGTGGATAGCTTAAAAAGACTTTTCAATGCGTTTAGGAGGAAACCGTTATTGGGTGCCCCTGACTAATCTGTTTTTTTCTTCTTATTATCATATAATTATTCCAGACGTCAATAATTCCTTGAGTTTTTTTAATAACGAATATATTTCAATCTCATTTTAACTATTTCAGTGATTCGATAAGTTTTTAAGAACGACTATACATCAATAATTATGTGACGCTCACATAGTATTTTTACTGTATCAGTTAACAAGCCATCTGACTTATTATAATTTATTTTCACTAAAAAAAGGCAACTTTAGGTTTTCATTTTTTCACAAACATATTTTTTTTACTTATCATTATTTTTGAAGAGAAAATTTCACATTAAAGTTATTGAAGTAATTCCTTTGATTGTTTTTTCCTTTGTTTACCCTGGAGTCTTTCCTTTATTATTCATTTATTTTATTTTATTCATTCTATCATTTATTTTATTTCAATTTATTATAAAATTCAAAATATTTTCCCCCGTTTTTTTTTCTCCTCTCTCTTCTTTATTTTTAACTTTCCAAGAGGTTGACATGACTGCTTTGCATTTTGCCAGTCCCTCTTTTCCCCTTTCATCTACCTATCATCCCTCTTATTATTTTACCTTCTAACCCCTCATCCTCTTATACTTATCCTAACTCTATTTTGAGATTGACATAGCTGTTTGACAGTTTGCCAGTCCCTCAATACTTATTCTTTTTATTCTTCAACTTTTCTATTTTATTTAATCCTATCCTTATTAGAATTTCAGTAGTTATTACTTTCTGCTAAATAAATTTTTGCACTTCTTCCTTACCAACTATTTTAGTGGAGACTTGGGAACCCTCTCATTAGGGATTCCATACCACACCTGTAATGCCACAAAGGTTGCTAGATATATCTACTGCTCCCTTTCTTTTTTTTACAAAACATTTATGAATTTAATGCCACATAGCCAAATGTGTGTGTGCATGTGTGTTGTTGTGGTTTTCTTTTTTCTGACACTTTGCTTATAAGGAGAATAGTTGTCCTGGGCAGAAGGGTCACCTGTCTACCCGAGCTACCCTGGGCGAGCCAACTTTTCATACTTTCTGTTACAAAACGTGGCGAAACGTTTACATGAGAATCAAAAAGTTGGCTTGGCTAGGGTGACCCCGCACCTAGCTGGGTCACCCTTTTGTGATGGCAGGCAGGGTCACCCTCCTACCAGGGCCAACTTTTCTGCACTTTTCTTTTTCTTCTTCCTTTCTTACATGAGTTTTGTCTGTCTGTTTGTCTGTTTGTAACCGGACCTGTTTGCTTTCCTCCAATCCATTACTTGGTACGGTCGATATCCTTTCTCTGTTAACACCACCCAATGTACAAAGAAAAAGAGCTTTGAGGGATACTTAAGCTGAATTTTATTTTCATAGAATGAATTCTTTACTGTTACAGATGGTTTGAATTACATACGTATACCAAGGCTACAACAGGTTCAATATATTATATCCGGTCCTACATTTACCTTTTCCTTGTTTATATGTACACTTTTTAAACTAAAAAGGTTATATGTCTGTACTTTTATGAGCTGCGCTGGCCGACCAAGTGTTCTTGTTCATCTAACCACGTCAGTTTTAAAGTGATATAAATATTACAAGTCATGAGCTGTTTCAAGCTGGATTTTCAGTCGGCTGTTTCCTTGAGGACCTGACAGCAATGTTTTCTTCATTTGGTACCTGGTTTCCCTGGTTTGAGAAAAAACAAAAGCAACAAAAACGTTAGCTCGTTAACGTGACGTAACGTGGAATAAAACGCAAATTTATCAGCCAAAAAAGGATCGGAAATAGACCATTTGCCCGATAGTGTCAGTGTACTACTGCTACTACCAGAACCCTTCGGGGTTTTGCCTTCTTGTGCCAATGAGAGCGTTTCTCATTTTAAACCTCTCTGGGATTACCAAATATAAAATATGAAAGGAAAAACAAAATGAATTCTGGTCTTACTACTACAAAGACGTCATCATGCAAATATAATTGCCTACTTAAAAAAGATTGCATTAATTATTTAAAGCAGGTATGCACATTATTAATTAATAAGGTCTTGCAGTTCTGGATTCAGCCGAATAAAAAATCTTGTTTTAGTTAAAATTTTGGCCATTGACAGGCAACTTTGCTAGTTCCAAAAACCCTCACTTTCAAAACGAAGCCAAGTGCACAACCTTTCTTGTGAAAATGAGTTTTATTTGCATGAGAATGTAAATAATCCATATCAAAGGCTGAGTACTTAACCTCGTTTTGATACAGAGGCCCGGGGGGGACTCGGTAATGGCCTATTGTCAGCTGTCAATTGACCCCTTCCGCCACCCATGCACCTTCTCACCCCCCCCCCCCACCCTTCCATTCAGACCCTTTTCTTATGTTCTTTGTAATAAACTCAGTCTTTTCTGTTGTTTCATCCTCTCTTTTGTCAACCTATTTTTCAGTCAAATAATTATGGATCTGTTTCCTTATGTCCGCTTTGAACTTCTCAGAAAAAAAAAAGAAGAAGACGAAGAAAATCAATAAGATTGACCCCGGAGGGGGGTAACCCGAGTGATACAAACTCTTCATCCGAATGCAATGTTATCTCGAGTAACCACGAATATGTTAACGCCAGCAACTAAGACCCTGTTTACATGGGGTGGGGGACCCCAGTCTAGTGGGGTAAGTTTCTTTTGTTTTGTGTCCCCCAGAGTGTGAAAACAAAAGAAACTTACCCCACTAGACCGGGGTCCCCCACTCCATGTAAACAGGCCCTTAAGAATATATTAGAGTGATTTTACTTGAACCGTGAAACAGATAATAGCAACTAATGCAAAATAGCTACAAATAAACAAAAGAAGACAACGGAATTAGTGCATAAGTGTGTAGTATTCTTACTACCTATTTCACGAGCTTAGTAAAACTACTATAATGCTTGATATTAACGTTCGATACAACAAAAGACCCAACACTAATGATCAAAAAAGGTTCAAGAACAAAAGAATTTCACTTTTAAGTATAACGAGCAGTGCTTATCAAGGCAGGATCTAATAGCCCAGTGTCGAGTTCGCCGATGACCTCGCAGCTCTGAATAAGGGCGTTGAAGATCCATTTTTATATGCTAGTTAGCCTCCACCTGACTCTTCAACTGTTTAAATATAATTCTCCTCATGATCAAGTATAAGTCTTGCCCCTTGATTAGGTAATATGTTACCTGAAAATGCGAAGTGGAGAAACATACACTCCGTCCATTTGAATGTGCTGCCAGCTGAAACACAGCCAAAGAATGCTCACGGTCCTGAAAAAAATTTAATCACGATTATTAAATGTTTAAATTAATAGTAAAATAACGAAGGGGAAAAGAAGATCCAAAGAAGTTCTAAGAACTAAGATCCCATTAGCTCTCATTTACACCACTTTTAAAAGGCATGGAAGATTTAGTCAAACTGTGTATTTCCTTCATTTCCTTCTGCATCCAGTCATGACGTTCAGTAGAGCGTTATAGCTATAATATAAGTAGCTAGTTTAATGTTTGTATTCAAACTATCCTGGTGCAGGTTCTAAAATAATAATAATAATAATAGCAATAACAAAAAGAATAATAATAATAATAATAATAATAATAATAATAATAATTATTATTATTATTATTATTTAAATAAATACTTTTTGTATTGTAAAGAACTCACCTTTTCCCTTTCCAAGGTGGGTATGATGCCCATAGTTGCCATTAACTGGGCAGACGCCATTTTTAACAACTAGGAGCTGTAAAAATGAAAATGGGCCAGCGCCTTAATTTCTTGACACGGAATGTCAAATATGATGGCTATAGATTGGGGTAAAAGGTTTCACTCTGTCTGGAACAAAACAGTTGGATCAAACTGGCAGTAACTAGAGTGTTTCATCTGATATCCAAAGACCCGCAACGTAGGGGTTTTTTAGTTGTGATATCAGAAGATGGTTTTTTCAAATGGCTTATAAAGTTTCTGAGATGATGAAATAACTGTAAAAGACTTTTGAAGCAAAAATTCGTGAAATTTGAAAGTTTGGCGGGAAAAGTGATATCATTCCTCACCCATAAATAATTTTAGTAAAATCCAACTATTTGGTCTATTATCAATGCTGCGTTCTGATTGGTTGAGCTACTACTAGGCTATGTGTTATAGCCCACTAGTAGCGAAAAGCGCGGGCTTTTTGGCTGCAAAAAAGGATTAAAGTCTAGCTTTAACTAGCTAGAATTTTTTTATTCTCGATATTTTTGACCAACTAGCTGGATTTTACTAAAGCAATTATTCCTCTCGCCCTCACGGGCTATTGACTCAGAGCCCATTCGGGCTCGAGGAATAATTGTTAAATACACCGGAAGCTCTCCTAACGGACACTCGCGTAAGCGGACAGCTCTACTCACGGTAGACTTTGTCGCAGAAAACAAAACAAAATCTACCGCTCGCGCTTCACGCTCGTTAAAAAACTCGAGCTCGACTTGTAGGCAAGTCTATACTTACGGCCGCCTTCGGAAAACCTCGTTTTACTTAACTCTCATTCCATGAAACTCTGTATTTTTAATTTACATTCCCGTAAGCAGCCAGCCCCGGTTGGTAACGGACACCTCGCGTCCCAAGGATGTCTGCTCATGAGACCTTCCAGTGTAATTAGCTGTAATTGCTAAGTTTGTGTAGTTAATCAAACAGAGAGCAACTATTTATTATAAAGAGTATGCATATGTTAAAATCTGAAAACGTCATGAAACAAATTTTATTATACCTAGGAAAGCTGATCGCAAGGTAAGTTTTTCATTACGTTATTGTTTTTACATGTGACAGAGGCTTTTTAAAGTCTTTCTGTGATGTAAACTAGCTAAGCTATTTTAAAACATTAATACAGACAAAGAACGCTTGCAGTTAATGTGACTTACAATGCTTTGCTTAACAAAATTTACCGCTTGTCTGATTTGACGTTTAAAATTTCGTTTTTTTTTTTAGTATCAACCATTTTAAAAAGCGAAATTAAGACTGAGCTCTATATTCCCTTTGTACCCGATCATTGAACGATCATGCTTTTTAAATAGTAGCTATTTGAATGTCTGCCTGCTGGCCAAAATCTTTGAATTGAGTTTTTTCCTCATTTGATAGCAAGAGAGGATGGATTTTAAAGGCTTAAGCCTAAGTAGTTTATTTGTCTTCATAATTGACTTCAGGAACCTGGCGGAAGTGGATAAAATGAGCTTAATTTAACTTCCACAAAGGGGGGTAGATAAAAAACGACCGGTTATTAGCACAAGTTCCCGATACAAGTTTAAAATTTTATTTGAGACTGCGCCCGGCGCCTTTTAAACAACGAAATTCAGAGGTATTGTAGATGCTTCTGGCAGAAACAAAGATGATTACGTTGCACCTATCTGACCGCGTGCCTATTAGGTTGAGGTTTTGCATTGAGCACGTGGTTCCGGGCAAAAAGAAAAAACATGAAGATACTCGCTCGTAGGCGGACACCCTCGGGACGCGAAAAAGGTGTCCGTAACTGTGGCTGGGCGCTTACGGGGTAAAAATTACAGAATTTTAAAACTACGACGTTTTTGTGAAGGTGGCCGTAGGTAAAACTTTCCTCTTACGAGAGTGTCTGTTAGGAGAGCTTCCAATGTAGCACTACTGAATGAAAAACTGCTTGAAAGACGTCGTAGATTAAGTATAAAGACTTGAGTGTTCTCAACGTGACAGTGGCAACGCAAGAGCTATCCCTTTTGTATTTGCGATTTTATAGCAGTTGTTTCAGTCTTATATATTAAATTTACCTTCGGAATACGAGTATAATACTGCAGCGTTACAACGAGTGTGAACTACATAGTCTTTTCTTCAGCATGTAGAACAAGTATCGTGCTCCTGAAATAGACCTTGTCATAGTTTTCGACGCCATCTTGACGAGTACTAAAACGGTAAGAAATTACAATGTTTGTATGAGAATCTAATGTCGAATAATTTCCGTAAAACGGCTGTTATGAATAAAATATAAATTGTGAACTAAAGTTTCTCTTCTAAGGATTCTACCGAAAAAAATTGAGGGCCTTACATGTGCTAGAAGACCTAAAACCACTTTTTAAAATTTTCTATACATTTGTCTCTAAGAAAGTCCCGGGAAAAATTACAGACAAATATATGGAAAATTTAAAGCAAGCCTCTGGAGAAATTGAAGCACAGGTACGCCCCCAAAATTTGTTAGTACAATCCTTTGTTTTGTAGCATCAGTTTACAAGTCATATTATTTTCAGAATAGCCGTTTTACGGAAATTATTCGACATTAGATTCTCATACAAACACTGTAATTTCTCACACGTTTGCCTACTCGTCAAGATGGCGTCGAAAACCGTGACTAAATCTTAGTCAACTTACTTACCACTGTTACCAAAGTGAGGCCAATAGCTTGTTATTGAGTGAAAGGTGTTCCAACGTATCAATTATGGTTAGTTATCTCAAAAATGAAAGGCGTTTCATGGAACCTTACGTCGATGGCAGAAACGTGCAAAGTGAAAACACCCCGACAGACTTACCTCAGAAGTATGTTAACTTGATTCCCTTCGAATTTGCGGTAGGCCGAAGGTAGACCGACCTGGAAAACAACAGACTTTTAGCCGGAATCAACTGAGCTGAAGACGATCAATTCTGTGGAATAAGATTTTTACATTGGTAAAACCTTAAACTTACCAGCTAAATGACAAGAAAATGCTAAATTGTATCGCTGGGAAAAGAAAGCGAAAGACTCGTCTCGACGATTCCTTCTACATAGGCCCTCGAACCCTCGGGATGTGAACGCAACAATTCGATAAACATGGTTAGTGTTTATAAGAAAACAGCGGAGGGTGTGTGTCAATGGGGGCACCACGAGCACAAAACTCTGGTTTCCAGTGTTGAAGTGTTGGTATAGGGGTAAAAAGTTAAACTGAGGGATGCAAAAAAGCTGACTGACTTGAACAGGAGATGTCATGCCTCGAAACGCCATCCTTTAAATCCTCAAAATCCTTTTGCATTGGTATAGTAACTTACCAGTCGAGAGTAATTGCTCCGAAATCAAAGTTTCGCGAACATTACAATTGCGAACTTCGACAAAAACCGAGTGCCGTGTTTAGTCAACAATTCTTGTAAGGACCACTTACTATAGACAAACAGCGGCGAGGAAAGCCGGATCTTGTCGTAGATCGGGATCAGCAATATGAAATAACACTTAAAATTGAAGGAGCTTTTCCAGTCCCTGATGGAGACTAGTTTTGTCTAGTCGAAATATTGGGCAAATTTAAATTTGTAAACCTTAGCTCTCCGATCAGCCTTGCCTTCAATCAGTTCAACTGTGTTTAGTCACCACGTTGCAGTGCGTTACAAATAAGCCACGTAATCTACTCGAGTCTTTCTGGTTGATACATATAAACATACATTAGAATTGGTGAATTCAGGTCAAGAAACACGTTGAATGCCACAACTTATTTGGGAGAAATATTTTTCTTCTCTTTTTTGGATCTTGAAGGAACGTTTGATTTTGACTGCTCTTGCTAGCGTTGAGTATCGTAGCCGTTTGATTGATGTCTTCTGAAAACTGTAACGACCATCTGCGTTTTACGAATAAACAGCTTTTCTGATTTTTAGGCCGAAAGGAAATCAAAAAGTTAAATTGACTCACCCAGATGCTGGTCCCAACGAGCTGGACTGATGGTTTACCGAAATGTTTGTTTTCTTTTAAAACACGCGTTGATGATAATGAGTCGTTCGAGCCCGCATCATCATTGGAAGCTGCCACCTGTTCCATACAGCCTTTGGCATCTTGCCACAGTATGCAAGTACATAGCCAGCAAACGTGAACTTGGTTTGGTGACTTTCGGCCTTGTTTTGTGTGGTAACCGTTCGCCATTCTTATATCAAGCAGACTACATCATGGTAGCTTTGCTAAATATTGTGCTTTTCGAACGGTGACTTAACTCAAACACTTAGTGCACGTTCGATTTCCTGTAAGTTCCCACCTCGCTAAGGCCGCCGCACTCCAAGATGGCGGCGGTAGCGTCAAGCCTGAAAGATCCTTGCAAGATGTAGTCTCTGTGGTTGTTGTGATCAAGATCATTCTTTGCTGTGGAATTCATTCAGACCGGAATATATCCAGAATCTACTGATAAAATTCACTAAATCAAGAAGGAAAAACTCTGATACTTACAGTTACTCTTGGTTGTTCCACCATTCTCCACAATTCTGAAAATGTCTCTTTTAACATGAAAACTTAGCATGTTTACCGCTATTCAGTCGACAGTCAAGTACTTTACACCAAAGGTTTTTAAAATGCTATCGGTGAACATTGTTGACACGGTTAGTGAATTTCAATTTTTGAAAAAATCCCCGTCTATATACTGTCCAAATGACATCATCAACTAATCCAGAAGAATGCAAGGTCAGTTTGATTCCCACTATCGTTTCGCTTGTGTAAAATTACACCAGTCAAATTGCTACGTTAATTGTGAAGAGAAATTTCCAATTTGTTTTGTAACCAGGGAGCTAAAGTTTATGCGTAGATTGGAAATTTCTTTTTTGTTAATATTGACCCTGAGAAGAACGAGTCCTAGCAAGTTTATGTGCTTGATTAACCGCGTGTCAATCCAAATAATAATAATAATGATAAAAAATACATGGCTGCTTTCTCTTTTCTCAATCACGACTAACTGTGTACACTTAATGGCTGCGAAGTTTCGAATAAATGAATTCCTAGGGCAAAAGAGTTCAAAAGAATGCCCAAACGAGAATTGGTGGTGAAATTTGCTCATCTGACGTAATCATGCATAAGGGCCATTTGACACTGCGTCAGTGTCCAGAAAAAAAATATCCAAAGCAGACAGATTTCATTTTTAGTCTTTGTTTGTCCTCCACTACGCATTGACTACAAAGGTATTTCTGTTTAGGGCGACTGGATTCAATGGCCCCTTTATTTTACGGCCGTAAATAGAAATCACGAAGTTCTATCTACCTTACATGCAAGCTAAATTGAGCTCCCATTTTCGAGTTATATGTCATTTCCGGTCACGAGTTGCCCTCGGCGAAGCCTCTCTCTCAAAGCGAGAACAAAAGCGGAAGTCTTTGATTTAAGAGTCATGTCCCATTAACATGCCAATTAAACCATTCATTTTAATACTTTAAAATTCTGCATTAATTTGGCCTCATTTTTGGAACTCTGAACGTGAAAGAAACTACAATGAAAAAATTCCGAAAATGCGACATCTGTACAAATGTGCTGTAAATCCAGACGTAGTAAATCGATAGAAATCGATATCGGAAATCAATCGATATCAATCGATTTAATCCGCCGATTGATATCGGAAATCGATAGAAACCGAAGTCAGAAACAAAATAATTTACCGGTTATGATCGATTTTTGTTATAGCAATCGATAACAAGCGAAGCAATAATCCTGAAGTAAATATTCTGAACATGACGATATTTGATTTCAGCAATACACGCGCAGTCCTCAGCTAGTTCAAATTTTGGTTTCTTTCGTCTCCTGGTTTGTTTGATTTTCTTTACATGTCCATTCAATCCTGCAATCTCGCTGACACTGAAATTGAACTCAATAGCTTATTTTACAGTTACAGTCGGTTGGAAACGAGGCTGGAGTTGACCTTGTTTTGATACAACCCTTCTTGCTTTACTATGCAAATCATGTTGTTATGTCAACTAGTATTTTTTAAGCAAAATTTTCATTTATTTGAAAAAGGAAAAAGGTTTGTATAAAAACAAGATCAACCTCAGCCTCACGTTCACTCAAAGGCTAGAACACCAAGCCCACAGCTGTAAAATGGTCTATTCGGTATATACACGAGCATTGAAGTCCTCCACATCGCTGACTTTTGTTGGCATAAGAGGTCGTACCTGTTATGCTCCATGTTTATGGAGTTGCTACAGCGACAGATAGTTTGACTAATAATCGCAGTGTATACACGTCTATCTTGTCCAAAACAGGGAAAATTTGAACATTGTAAATATAACAGAGGCACTTGGGGAACAAAAGCACGACCACAAAATATCAAACATTTTGCAATTTACTGTCATGTAGAGCATCTACATTTCCATTTTGAGGTACTTTTTAACTAAATAAGGTACTTCCCAATTGTCCATTGACGGTTTCAGACGTATCCGTTGTTCGTGTGAGAGAGATGCCCGTCTTTCCAGTAAAATGACTGAAAAACGGCAGGGACCAACACCGAGTGTCCGTCTTATAGAGGTGTAACTAGGATCAGGCCAGAGGCAATACCAGAAAAAGTAACAAACTGAAAATTTACTTAAATTAAAGCTTCTTTCATTTATAAATTTAATGCCACATAGCCAAATGTGTGTGTGCGCGTGTGTTGTTGTGGTTTTCTTTTTTCTGAAACTTTGCTTATAAGGAGAATAGTTGTCCTGGGCGGAAGGGTCACCTGTCTACCCGAGCTACCCTGGGCGAGCCAACTTTTCATACTTTCTGTTACAAAACGTGGCGAAACGTTTACATGAGAATCAAAAAGTTGGCTTGGCTAGGGTGACCCCGCACCTAGCTGGGTCACCCTTTTGTGATGGCAGGCAGGGTCACCCTCCTACCAGGGCCAACTTTTCTGCACTTTTCTTTTTCTTCTTCCTTTCTTACATGAGTTTTGTCTGTCTGTTTGTCTGTTTGTAACCGGACCTGTTTGCTTTCCTCCAATCCATTACTCAGGGTCGGCCAGGGTTTTTGGGTATACGGTATACATGGGCTTTTTAAATCGGGTTTACGGTATATTGCAGCTTAAATACGGGTATTCGGTATATCACTTTCTTTGAATTTCAGGTATAAAGTATACCTATCTTTCCTTTTGGGTATATTTGGATGAATTTTGGTATTTTGGGGTATTTTGGGGTATTTTGGCGAATTTTTTTCCGGGAATACTGGTATACCACTACCCCCCCTTGCCCACCCTGATTACTTGGTACGGTCGATATCCTTTCTCTGTTAACGCCTCTCAGTGTACAAAGAAAAAGAGCTTTGAGGGATACTTAAGCTGAATTTTATTTTCATAGAATGAATTATTTACTGTTACAAATGGTTTGAATTACATACGTATATATATATATATATATATATATATACCAAGGCTACAACAGGTTCAATATATTATATCCGGTCCTACATTTACATTTTCCTTGTTTATATGTACATTTTTTAAACTAAAAAGGTTATATGTCTGTACTTTAATGAGCTACGCTGGTCGACCAAGTGTTCTTGTTCATCTAAACACGTCAGTATTCAAGTGATATAAATATTACCAGTCATGAGCTGTTTTAAGCTGGATTTTCAGTCGGCTGTTTCCTTGAGTACCTGACAACAATGTTTTCTTCATTTGGTACCTGGTTTCCCTGGTTTGAGAAAGAACAAAAGCAACAAAAACGTTGCTCGTTAACGTGACGTGGAATAAAACACAAATTTGTCAGCTAAAAAGGATCGGAAATAGACCATTTGCAAGATAATGTCAGTTTACTACTGCTACTACCAGAATCCTTCGGGGTTTTGCTTTCTTGTGCCAATTAGAGCGTTTGTCATTTAAACCTCTCTGGGATTACCAAATATAAAATATGAAAGGAAAAACAAAATGAATTCTAGTCTTAGTAGTAAAGAGACGTCATTATGCAAATATAATTGCTTACTTAAAAAACGTATTTAAAGCAGGTATGCACATTATTAATTAATAAGGTCTTTCAGTTCTGATTCAGCTTAATAACAAATCTTGTTTCAGTTAAAATTTTGGCCATTGACAGGCAATTTCCTAGTTCCAAGAGCCCTCACTTTCAAAACGAGGCCAAGTGCACATTCTTTCTTATGAAAATGAGTTTTATTTGCATGAGAATGAAAATCATTTCCATATCAAAGGCTGAATTCTAACCTTGTTTTGATACAGAGGCCCGGGGGGGGGGGGGGGAGGCTCGGTAATGGCCTATTGTCAGCTGTCAATTGACCCCCTCCCCACCCATGCACCTTCTCCCCCCCCCCCTGCACCCTTCCATTCAGACCCTTTTCTTATGTTCTTTGTAATAAACTCAGTCTTTTCCGATGTTTCATCCTCTCTTTTGTCAACCTATTTTTCAGTCAAATAATTATGGATCTGTTTCCTTATGTCCGCTTTGAACTTCTCAGAAAAAAAGAACATAGTTAATTGAGTGGAATGGTTATGAAACCCGTCAGACTCCTTTGTTATATGTTTTTGTTGACCTGAAAGTGCACAACGTTCAAAAGAATTCCTATCATGTTGATTGTATTGACCAATAAAAACGTTGCATTAATTTATTCCGTAACAATTTGCCAACAGAAAACAAAGGATTGTGCACTTTCAGGGTGCTTCCAACATAAACTGCAGCACTGTTGTTTTTATCATTGATGTTTGCCGCTTTTCATAACCAGTCTCCTCTAATAACTATGAAAAGAAGAAGAAGAAGAAGAAGAAAATCAACAAGATATATCGCGGAGCGGGGTAACCCGAGTATTACAACCTCTTCATCCGAATGCAATATATCATCTCGAGTAACCACGAATATTTTAACGCTGGCAACTAAGAATATATTAGAGTGACTTGAACCGTGAAATAGATAATAGCAACTAATGCAAAATAGCTACAAATAAACAAAAGAAGACAATGGAATTAGTGCATAAGTGCGTAGTATTCTTACCACCTATTTCACGAGTTTAGTAAAATCTTTGACTCTAATACTTGATATTAACATTCGATACAACAAAAGACCCAACACTAATGATAAAAAAAGGTTCAAGAACAAAAGAATTGCACTTTTAACCGTAACGAGTACTGCTGGTATCAAGGCAGGATCTAATAGCCCAGTGTCGAGTTCGACGATGACCTCGCAGCTCTGAATAAGGGCGTTGACGATCCATTTTTACATGCTAGTTAGCTTCCAACTGACTCTTCAACTGTTTAAATATAATTCTCCTCATGATCAAGTGTAAGTCTTGCCCCTTGATTAATATGTTACCTGAAAACTCGATGTGGAAAAACATACACTCCGTCCATTTGAATGTGCTGTCAGCTGAAACACAGCCAAAGAATGCTCACGGTCCTGGAAAAAATTTAATCACGATTATTAAATGTTTAAATTAATAGTAAAATGACGAAGGGGGAAAGAAGATCCAAAGAAGTTCTAAGAACTAAGTTCCCATTAGCTCTAATATTTACACCACTTTTAAAAGGCATGGAAGATTTAGTCAAACTGCGTATTTTCTTCATTACCTTCTGCATCCAGTCATGATGTTCAGTAGAGCATGAGCATATATAGCTATAAGTTGCTAGTTTAATGTTTGTATTCAAACTATCCTGGTGCAGGTTCTAAAATAATAATAACAATAGCAATAACAAAAACAATAATAATAAAAATAATAATAATAATAATAATACTTTTTGTATTGTAAAGAACTCACCTTTTCCGTCTCCAAGCTGGGTAGAATGCCCTTAGTTGCCATTAACTGATTGAGGAAGTTTTTTTGGTCCCGGGCAGACGCCATTTTTAACAACTAGGAGCTGCAAAAATGAAAATTGGCCAGCGCCTTAATTTCTGGACACGGAATGTCAAATATTATAGCTATAGGTTGGGGTAAAAGGTTACACTCTGCCTGGAACAAAACAGTTGGATCGAACTGACAGTAAGAGTGTTTCATGTGATATCCAAACACCAAAACGTTGGGGTTTTTTAGTTGTGATATCAGAACATGCTTTTTTCAAATGTCTTATAAAGTTTCTGAGATGATGAAATAACTGTAGAAGACATTTGAAGCAAAAATTCGTAAAATTTGAAAGTTTGGCGGGAAAAGTGATATCATTCCTCCCCCATAAATAATCATACACTGGAAGCTCTCGTAAGCGGACTACTCACGGTAGACTTTGCCACAGAAAACAAAAAAAAATCCACCGCTCGCGCTTCTCGCTCGTGAAAAAATTCGAGCTCGACTTGTAGGCAAATCTATATTCCCGTCCGCCTTCGCAAAGCCTCGTTTTCGGCTTAACTCCCATTCCGTGAAACTCTGTATTTTTAATTTACATTCCCATAGGCGGCCAGCCCCGGTTGGTAACGGACACCTTAGCTGTAATTGTTAAGTTAGTGAGGTTAATCAAACAGAGAGCAACTATTAATTTATTATTAAGAGTATGCGTATGTAAATATCATGAAAAAGTCATAAAACAGATTTTGTTATACCAGGCCATAGGGTAGCTGATCGCAGGGCAAGTGTTTCATTAAGTTGTTGTTTTTAACTGTGACAGAGGCTTTATTTAGTTACTACAAAACTTCAATTCTTTTCTGAAATGTAAACTAGCTAAGCTATTTTAAAACATAAATGCTTTGCTTAACAAACAATTTACCGCTTGACTGAGGATTTGACGTTAAATGATATCGTTCCTATTTTTTTTTCAGTATCAACCATTTCAACGAGGACTGAGTTCTATATCTCCATTTGTAGATTATCAAACATTGCTTATGAAATAGCAGCTATTGGAATGTCAGCCAGCTGGCCAAAATCTTTGCTTTTAATTCATTCCATTAAGTTCTGTCCTCAGTTGATAGCAAGAGAGGATGGATTTTAAAGGCTTAAGCCTAGCTTATTTGCATTCATATTTGTTTTCAGGAAGGACAAAAGTGGATAAAATCATAAAATCATAATATGTAACGATGACCTTAATTTAACTTCCACAAAGGGAGTAGATTAAAAAGACTGGGTACAAGTTCCCGGTACATAAGTCTGCGCCCGACACCTTTTGAACAGCGGAATTCAGAGCCTTAGATGCGTCTGACAAAAACAACTAAGATGATTACGTTGCACAGTAGCTAGCGCGTGCCGGCTATTGTGTTGAGGTTTCACATTGAGCACATGGTTCCGGGAAAAAAGAAAAAAATGAAGATATATCACTAGATTAAGTCTAAAGACATGAATGTTCTCAACGTGACAGCGGCAACGCATGCTATCCCTTTTGTATTTGCGATTTATATAGCAGTTGTTTCTTATATATTAAATTTGCCTTCGGAATACGAGTAATGACGGCAGCGTTACAACGCGTATGAACTACATAGTCTTTTCTTCAGCATGTCAGACAGTTATTGGTATCGTATTCAGACACAGAAGTGAATATCGTCTAATAGTAAGCGTGTCAGTCTAACTTACCAAAGTGAAGCCAATAGCTTATAATTGAGTGAAAGGTGTTCTAACGTCTCAGTTATGGTCAGAGTAATCTTAAAAGGGAAAGGCGTTCTATTGAACCTTACATCGATGAAAATATAATACTGAAAACCCTCCAACGGACGTACCTCAGACACTCCGAAGTATCTTGATTTCCGTTTTTTTGTGGTTCTCCCGCGTCGTGTTTGCTGTAGGCCGAAGGTAGACTGACCTGAAAAACAAAAGAGACTTAGACGGAATCAAGGTGAAGATGATCAATTCTGTAGAATGAGATTTTAACATTGCTAGAGAACCTTTAACTCAACAACTGAAAAATGACGGCTGACAAGAAAATGCCAAGTTGTATCGCTGGGAAACGAAACACAGAAACGATTACTTTTCTCTATATGAAGAATCGCAAAAGCCAGAACCTCGACGAGCGCTCTGTCAGAGCGAAAGCCTTCCTCTTCATAGGCCGTCGAACCCTCGGGATGTGAACACAACAATTTGATAAACATGGTTAGTGTTTACAGCAAAACAGCGGCGGGTGAGTGTCAATGGGGGCACCAGTTGCACAAAACTCTGGTTTTCAGTGTTTAAAAGTGTTGGTATAGAGGTTTCCACTGGACGATGCAAAAAAGCTGACTGACTGGGCCCTCGTGGGCAATTCCTTGAATTTGGGATACCGTGCCTCGAAACGCCATCCTTTAAATCCTTAAAATCCTTTTGCAGTGGTACGTTTACCAGATTAATTGTTCTCAAATCAAGTTTCGCGAAAATTACAGTTAAAAACTGCGAACGTCCACAAATAACCGAAAGTGTTAGTCACCACCTTGCATTGCCGTATGGCGTGATCTACACGAGTCTTTCTGGTTGATATTCATTAGAATAAGTGAATTCAGGCCAACAAACAAGCTTAAATGTCAAAACTTATAATTATTTACTATGGATGAAATATTTCTCCTCTCTTCTTTGGATTTCGAAGGAATGTTTGATTTTGACTGCTCTTACTAGAGTTGAATATTACAGCCGTTTGACTGATGTCTTCTGAAAACTGCAACGACCATCTGCGTTCTAGGAATAAACAGCTTTTCAGATTTTTAGGCTTAAAGGAAATAAAAACGTTAAATTACCTCACCCAGATGCTGCTCTCTTGACTGGACCGATGGTCTACCGAAATGTTGGTTTTCTTTTAAAACACGCGTTGATACGTATATAATGGAGTCGTTTGCGCCATCCTCATTGGCAGCTGGCTCCTGTTCATACAGCTGTTTGGTATCTAATGCCACGTCAGTACGCAAACGTGAACTTGGTTTGGTGACTTTCGGCCTTGCTATGTGTGGTAACCCTTAGCCGTCTTTATATCGAACAAACTACACCATGATTGCTTTGATAAAAACTGTGCTCTCAGAACGGTGACTTGACTGAAGCGTTCGATTTCCAGTAAGTTCCCACCTCGCTAAGGCCGCCGCACTCCAAGATGGCGGCGGCAGCGTCAAGCCTGAAAGATCCTTGCAAGATGTAGTCTCTGTGGTTGCTGTGATCAAGATCATTCTTTGCTGTGGAATTCATTCAGACCGGAATATATCCAGAATCACTCAATCAAGAAGGGAAAACTCTGATACTTACAGAGTACTCTTGGTTGTTGCACCATTCTCCACAATTCCGAAAATGTCTGTTTTGACACGAAAACTTAGCATGTTTACCGCTATTCAGTCGACGGTCAAGTACTTTACACCAAAAGGTTTTTAAAATGTTATCAGTGTCAGGTACAATGCATGTTGATATGGTAAGTGACTCAATTTGTGAAAAAATCCCCGTCTATATAACATCATCAACTAATCCAGGAGAATGCAAGTCAGTTTGATTCCACTGAATTATCATTTCGCTTGTTTGAAACTACCCCAGTCAAATTGCTACGTTAATAATTGTGAAGAGCAATTTCGACTTTGTTTTGTAACCAAGGAGGTAAAGTTAATGCGTAGATTGGAAATTTCTTTTTGTTTATTGACCCTGACTGAGAACGAGTCCTGGCAAGTTTGTATGCTTGATTAACCGCGAATCAATCCAAATGAAATAATAATGATAAAAAATACCGTAGCTATTTTCTCTCTCTGTTGTCAATCACAACTAACGGTATACACTTCAATTGCTGTAATGTCAAAGAACCGTGATCATAGCCCTTCGCGTTAACGTCAGACGAGCAAATTTCACCAAGCCTCGTTTTTAAATTGTAAATTTGCGAAGTTTTGAATAAATGCATTCCCAAGAAAAGGCAGAAGAGTTCAAAAGAATGCCCAAACGAGAATTGGTGGTGAAATTTGCTCGCCTGACATAATCATGCATAAGGGCCATTCGACATTGCGTCAGTGTCCAGAAAAAAACATCCGAAAAATTACAGGTAGATTTCATTTATAGTCTTTGTTTGCCCTCTACTACATAGCTTTTCGGCTTGAAAAAATGTCAATATTTTTGTTGAGCACGACAGGATTCAATGACCTTGTATGACCCCTTTATATTACGGCCGTAAGTAGAAATCACGAAATTCTATATACCTTTATACACGCAAATTAAATCATAGTTAGTAGCTATGGTTACATTGAACTCCCGGTTTCGAGTTATATGCCATTTCCGGTCGTGAGTTGCCGTCGGCGAAGCCTCTCTCTCAAAGCGAGAGCAAAAGCGGAAGTCCTTGATTAAAGAGTCATGTCCCATTCACATGCCAATTGAACCATTCATTTTCATACATTAAAATTCTGCATTAATTTGGCCTCAGTTTTTGGAACTCTGACCGTGAACGAAGGTACAATGAAAAAATTCCCAAAAATGCGACAGCTATACAAATGTGCTGTGAATGGGCCCTGTTTAAAAGGATAAAATTCCAACAAACGACATGGCCTTTACATCATATGACCTAAAGAGAGATGGAAATGGCGACAAACGACATACAGACAAGTTGAAACTGCGACAGCGGTGATGATAAGCTCAAATAAAATAGCAGACTAATTTTGATTATTAAAATTCAAACTTAGCTCCAAGCCTTAGGGAAATAAAGGTGATGTTACACGGGACGATTCGCAACGACGATTTTTAGCGCAACACAGGGTTGCAACATTGCGGCGACATTGTTTTGAATGCTTGCAACATTGTTCCAACATTGCAACGCTGTTGCGAATCGTCCCGTGTAACGTCACCTTAACACAGAGAATAGCACGTATGGTCATGGTTGAATAATCGATTTCTTTTGTTTGTTTGTTTTTCCCTAAGCCACCAAGCCAAGTGCGCTGTGCCACACCTTTTCCTGTTTACCAGTGCCAGACAAAAAAAAATGAAAACGCTGGTGCAGTCAACTCTTGACGGACAGCATTGGCTGTCCGTCTAAGAGAGGTGTCCTTCTTATGGAGTCGAGCTATCGTGACACCAGTAATTTTTGAATTGAACTTATTAGCAATGCATATGTTGCAGTTGATTTTTATTTCAGTTAACTTTGGTGTTTCCTTTGTTTTGAATTTATTAACATACATAACCATACCCAAAAACAATGAAAAAATAAAAATTAACTGAAATAAAAAAAATAACTAGAACATATACACGTCTGTTTATCTTGTACAAAACAGGGAAAATTGGAACATTGTAACGAGAAAGTGGAATTATTTTCTCATTGTGCAATCAACCGTTCATTACAAGCAAACGTTCACTACTTCGTGGTCTAAAAGCGTAACAGTATACACTCTCCGAACTAAACCACGACTAAAAATTATCAAACATTCCATTTTGAGCAAGAGAGGATAAAGGGGACAGAGAAGGCATCCTCCATACATAGGAAATAGGAAATTCGTTTCGAGTTATTTTTAGAATCGGGATAAAGTTACCTCGCGCGCTGCGTGGATGTTTCGTGGAGGTTTCGCATGACTAAACACCGTACAAAACATGTCGGGCGAAAGGCAATGAAAGTGTAAAGAGATCGAGTGTAGTTCTGAATATTGAAGCGAAATGAGTCGACGCTCACCTGGGAAAAGGGAATCGCCGGACTCTTTGACAACCCGTGAAATCAGTTTAACTCGAAGTTTTCGGATCCTCAGTGCTTTAATAACATGAGAAATTTCCCGGGTTTATTGAAACCGGTCGTTTGTACAATAAAACAAGTAGGGCGCCAAGTGTTATTCTTGTTGAATAATAAAAGACTAATAAAAGAATAAATATCAAACCAGAAATTGCTCATTTCAAACTGTAAATTATAAATGATCCTGAGCAGGAGCTCCTGTCCTGAGAGAATATTCAGTGTGTTAAGGATTTCCCTGCTGTACTGTTAGCTCTATATAAGAGAGGAAGGGCTATTCTTTTTTAATTTCCATTTCGCTGACACCGCTTTAGTAGAAATCTCTCTTTAGTCGTTTTCGTCGCTCTCCGCGTCTTCCGCCATTTTTTTCAGCGTCAATTCGTGAAGGACGCGTGGCTCTGAGCGTGGGTCATCCACGCGGAACACATTCGCGCTATGTGATTGGCTGTTGTCTAATCCCCCTTGGGATCTGTGGTCTTAAAAATAACTCGAGACGATTTACCTATGGAATAGGGTGTGTATGGGGGATGCCTTCTCTGTCCTCTTTATCCTCTCTTGATTTTGAGGTATTTCTCCCTACATAAAGGAACTATAATTCCCAAATGACCGTTGACGGTTCCAAAAGTGTCCGTTGTCGGTGTTAGGTGTAAAATGACTGAAAAAGGGCAGACCAACACCATGTGTCTGTCTTATAGAGTGTCCGTTGAGAGAGTGTTGACTGTATATGGTGTCTAATGATTGTCTTGTCTGGTCTTCGGTCGAAATAAAAAATAAAACATTCCCCGAACTACTCAGTTAACTAGGTCACCCTTTTGTGATGGCAGGCAGGGTCAGCCTCCTACCAGGGCCAACTTCTTTTCTTACTTAGGTTTTGTTTGTGTGTTCGTCTGTTTGTTACGGTACTAGTTTGTTTTCCTCCAATCCATTACTAGGTACGGTCGATATCCTTTCTCTGTTAACAGCTCTCATTGTGCAAAGAAAGTCATGTCCTTTCGCCTGGACTCATGGATTTGCAATAATTGGGCTAGTGAAATCCGTTCTTAACTTGCCCGAAGGGCAAGTGAAATATTCTGGAAGAATTACAGAAGTATTGTAAGACAAGTGGTTTAAATTCCCAATGAATTCATGTGGATCAAAAGCTGTTTTCAAGCTGATCTGATGAAGTGAAAGTACTGCACTTATTCTTACAGTACAATGAATTAAAAAACAAGTAATTATAATAATAAACTTTGGTACATAAATAACTAATAAATCTTAATAAATTAATTATTAATCCTGCTTGTCAAAAAACATTTTTCTGTGGGCTCATTATATTCACTCTAGAGTTAGTACGTGCTACAATCAGTGACAAAATAAGTTGAGACACTACTCTAAAAGGCCTCTGTGACAATTTTGCCAAGGTACCTAAGGAGGGGAAAATGAAGCTTTCCTTCCCCCACCCCTTCCAAGCAACGTTGTGCCCCTTTTCAAGCTACCTGTAGAAAACAACAAACCTCCCAACTTTAAATGGAGGGGAGGGGGAGGGGTGTGGATTGTTGTGTTTTCTTTAGTTACCCCGAGGACAATGTCTCAACAATGTTGTTGCCAACTGTAGCAAAAACTGACTTTTTTGAACCCTGGTTCTTCAAAAGTTTATAGAGTTTATAGTTCTTTAAATTACTAGGAAATGTCTCTCATAGGCATTTGCATCTCATCTGCATTCTCCCCTTTGGAAAATCTTTTATATAATTTTCAACTTTTTTTTTTTCATGTTTGTTGTTTCCCAAGCTGATAAACTAATGGCATAATATAATGACATCAAGTCAATTAAGTACACCTTTCAACATCTTTTCACATGATATCAACTATGCATAGACTTTTGCTTACATGTAAGATTGCAAAAGAAAAAATAGGCCTAAATTCGAAAGGCTCAGTTATGCCCCAGGCTGTAAATTATTCCCAGGGTCCTTAATCATCAGAATGTTGTGCACATGAACTGATGCCTTGAAAGTGTAAGTGTACTGCCCCCTTAATTTCTTTGCCACACTGGTAACAAAAGGGTGTCTTACAAGACCAACATTTTAAATGGTTATTGTTGCTATTCTCTTTGAGACATTTCTGGTGACAGCGGGGACATAGCTTTGTTCGTAATCTTCTTCTTGGGTTGGCCTTACGATACTTCTCAATCAAATTTTCACCCACTGTTGGCTGTCTGACTGGTATGCGGAAGCCTGGTTCGAGCCTCCCACAGTTTCCAAAATGGTCATAGCCAGATATTGCCTTTCCTAAAGAAAAAATAAGTGTTTGTTGGAATAATTAATTTTTTTTTAAAATAGAATAAGCTGAAGGACAACCTTAAAAAAAATAAGACAATTAGATTTATATTGTTATGGCACAAAATAATTTATGGATTGTGTTATTGTTTGCCTGTAAAACTAGAAATTGATCAGACTGTATCTCCTAAATAGGAACTGGGCATGAAAAATTTAATATTTCAGCAATAATATCTTGATTGGTCAATTATATGTTATAGTAGCAATTGACAGAATCCATTAGGAAATTGAGTAATTTTAATTTTCAGTGGGCAAAAACCTTGTACCAGAATAATTTCAAGTATATTGCATTCTTTTTCACTCTTTTCAAGGGCTATAAATGTAATATGCTATATGAAATAAATGTCTCCAGAGAAAAGTTTCTTATGGGAGCTCAAGAAAACAAACTTCAAAAGCTTCAAATTTCACAAAATGAAATCTTGTGTATGATGATTTTACCTTTGTTTTCTCAATTCCTGTGAAATTTGAAATTTCTTTTCTCAGGCTCCCAAAAGAAATTGTCTTTGGTGTTAATACAGATAACTAATTATATCTATAGACCTTGAAAAGTGTCAAAAGGAATGCGATATGGCTTAAAATATTCTGGTACAAGGTTAATTTTGTCCACTGAAAATTAAAATTAATTTTTGCTCAATTTCCTGGTGGATCCTGTCTTAATAACAATATGCACAAGAAATACAAGAAAGCTCACACATCTACAAGCCTCAAGTTAGGAGTCTCTCACATCTCTCATGCATGTGTTGTGATATACATGTAGGATATACAGCTGTACACTTAATAATGCTTTTGCATATGTAAAAAGATAAAAGCACCAGATCAGTTTCAACTCAAGATACACAGTCGTATGCAAACACAATGACAGAGTGATCCT
Source organism: Porites rus (assembly GCA_964035705.1). Lineage (NCBI taxonomy): Eukaryota > Metazoa > Cnidaria > Anthozoa > Scleractinia > Poritidae > Porites > Porites rus. The sequence goes on from OZ038002.1 coordinate 9,816,202, forward strand.
GACACTGGAGGTGGTTAAGGTTAATTGTAGACAATTCACCAGGGGTGGGTATGAGTGGATGTTAAGCCATCGTTTTGAAAGGGATGAACCATGTGTCTTATGATTGCTTTTTTGGTAATGTTGTCGGCCAGTGACAATTTCCCTATGCCTCCTCAAACCAACACTCTTTCAAATAGCCTGTTTTAGAGAAAAGGTCAGACTGGCACATAATACTGTTTTAACCTCTGGTCTTCACTATAGAAGGAAAGTAAATGACCTAATGAAAATTTCCAGAATTAAGGCACAGTTGAATCTGTAGTTATGGATAACTTTAACTTAACTTTATTATTCCATCTCTCATATAATACAGACAGCTCTCTCTATTATGGAAAATTCACCTGCAGGTCCAAAGATACCAAAACTTCACCTATTCCCTAACTCTATAATACAGACCCCTCTGTAATGCAGATGGTTCTGAATAGGCTTTTGTACATTATGCTTTTGCTTCCCCACTAAAATGCTCCACCTTAATGCTCCATTTTTCCCACTAAAATGCTCGGTCACCCCAAAAAAGTCACTAAAATGCTCGGATAATGTTCATTATACAAACGGTTTTTTAAATTAACTTTAAAGTTTACACTTACAAAAACGTGCAAGTGTTGCAAGTAACAACGACAACGTGTACAAGTTCATAAATCCAGCCAAAAGAAATAGCTGTATTAGGTTTTTTGTGAATTTTGAGTTTTAGTCCTCATTTTCTTTAAGAAAGCAGGAGCTCATGGGGCATGGGCTCCTGAAAAAAGTTAATGTCTATTTTATTTTCTCGGAAAAAATTAATTTTCCGGGGAAAATGCCACTAAAATGCTCGAATAATGCTCAATGCTTTTGCCTCACTAAAATGCTCGAAAAAATGCTAGCATAATGTACAAAAGTCTAGTTCTGAACCTTTGGTGCCCCATTAAAGAGATTTTAACTTTAATCTCCATACACTGCAGCACTGCCCTTTATAAGACACATTAAAATTCATTAGTTGTACATACCACATTGCCAACAAAAGCTTGCACCACACTGCGAACAATGCATCATATCACAGCCAGTTATCCTCTCAACAGCCATACGACACTTTGGACAGTACTGATACCTCCCCTGCTGTTTCATCATACGTATAAAGGATAGATTGCTCATGTTCATTTTATGGTCTCTTGCTTTCCTTCTTTTCTCTTGTGCTCTAAGGGATACAGCAGCCGCTTTTCCTTCCTTCTCCTCTATATCTCTAGTTTTCTTTGATTTCAAAGGCTTCCCTGTTTTTTTACAATTCTCCTCATCAGAATCTGAGTCACCTGAAAAACATGGCTGCCCATGATGCCAGGGCTCATAGCATTCTGTACAAAATGCATGAAAGCAATTAGCACAATGGCCAAGTCTTGAGCCTTCATCTTCATCAGCAACAACTGCCATGTTACATCTTGGACAGTAGACTATATCGCCCATTATATCAAGGGTCTTTGTTAACAGTAGTCTTTCCCATCGCTGCAATTTATCAGTATCAAGGATCTCTTGAAGAATCTCTGGTGGGAGCATTGTCTGGCATTCATGGCTGGGGCATTGAAGATTAGGTACAGTTCCACTATCAACATGTGACTCGCAGTGTGCCTTCAAGCAATTAGTGCAGAAAAAGTGCTTGCACTCATCCAGGTAGTGAAATTCTGTTCCATCTCTTTCATCAAGGCAAACTTCGCACAAGTGCATGCTCTGTCTAAAAGCTTGCCTCTGCATGTCAAGGTCACATTCAAAGATGGTTAACAATGCTGTCTCTAATTTTGTATTAAATATTGTACTATTTGTGGCTTCATCTGTTTGTGGCAACTCACTCTCAGGCTCTTTTAGAACTAAGCGTGCACCTAGATGCAAATACTCATATACATTATTTTGAAGCCAGTCAGCCCAAGTGAAGATTACTGGTAAATTTGGATTCTCTGTCCACAACTGCATCAGCTTCTCATGCACTTCTTGCAGTTGACTTTTAGTGAGCCACAGGCAGGCCAGGGAAAAATTGGGTGGGCACTCTGTGGGATAGAGTGGAGGTAGTGAACAAGTAAGATGTATTGGAGTCAAGTATTGAATGTCTGCATTAACGTGCCAGTGTTGCAAAGACACAGACCTAGTAAAACCACGTTTTCTTGGGTGTCCTAAAAAACTGTCAGGGGAGGTGTCAGGAGGTGTATTAGTGTTGTTTTGCTCTACCGGGGAACATCTATTGAAACCCATTTCTTCGCCAGCGAGATGGTTTTCATCGAATGAATTATCACTCAACGGTCCACAATCAGAATCTTTACTTGCTTTAAACTCTTCTGCCAGGCTCTCTCTCGCAGGATCATTATCAAGATGACTGCTTGGAAGTTCTTCCAATACTTCTACTGGGATAAAAGCCTCCAAGTTGATTACATCGTGAGGAATATGAGCCTTGACCTTCAAACTAAAACAAACGTTTGAACACCCATCACTCCCTTGGACGATTTGCAAATCATCCTCGAAGATCGACTGAAGAACGGTGATTTCTTCTTTTTGTTCTTCGAGCGAATCTTCGAACAGAACTTCCAAACATTCAGCCATGATCTTTGGAACTTACTTTGATCTCTTGCTTTACATTGACAAATTAAATGATTGCTATCTCTCGTCCATTCTAATTGTTTTTCATAGTTTTAATTTATCATGATTTATCTTGGCCTATTCATATTTCTTCCTGTGGTGCAATCTGCACCCAGCCATTTTCGTTTTCAAAGAATGCTGGGATATCACTCCCCAATGCGCTTGTTTTTCGCGCGCGTTGCCATGGGAAACAGTTTTGTACCTAGAGATTTTTGCTTTTTCCGTGGGATGCCTGTGGCATTCCCACGGTAAAAATCCGGCTCGGTTGTACCCAAAATTGCAAAGCCAACCAATAGGATTGCCTAAAATCTTTATCGATTATCTCTTCTTCCAAGCCGACCAATCAGATTGTACAAAATCTGTATCGATTTTTAATCGATTTTGTTCCTCTGAAGAACGTCGAAATCAGAACGTTCCTTGCCAAATTTGTCGCCCTTGAGTTTTCCCACTCGTGGTTTAGGATGGCTTGTTAACTAGCGAAATCCTTCGGGATACTGACAAGTCACGAAAGGCGACCTAAGCCAAATTATTTCTTCTCTTCATGATTCTTTTTTGTTTAGGTCTAGCTTTTTCATAAGGTCTAGTAGCGTCTGGTTGCGGGCCGTGATTTCCGATAGATTTTTTTATTCGGAGTTCGCCAGTTTTTGCCGAGCACAGCTAGAGTTCAGTTTTTTCTTTTTTTTTATCGAAAACACCTTGACGATGGGAGGTTAAATCGCGTAAATTTCAACCCCTACTCTTGACGATTGACGGTGTAGTCGCGAAAATATGGTCCTCGTCGATCGACGACTCGCTTTTGGTATGGATTGGACTTCTGCATGGGACACGGATCAGGACCTTTGTAAACTTACTATACCTTGGAATCAGGGATAATCATTGGAACTGTGTTAACTTTGAGACCTTGGAAACACATTGCAATTATTTTTTAACCGTATCAAGAGCATCTTGGAATATTAAACTTTCATCTTGGATTCAACATTGGAACTTTATCGAACTTTGTAACCCTGGATAAAGCAAGCGGATGTTTTGTTTTGTTTTTTTCCATTAACCTAAAACTACAATGTTTATTTCTCTTTGAAAAAGTTACCTGTGGCAACGTACTACCAAGATATGACGTATCTTTATACATATAGTTCCTGTTCAGATTAATCAGAAAGCATTATGCGCATGTTCTCCGTTACTTGCTTCCGTTAACATTCCAATTTAAGTTACACGGCTAAACTTTGTTTTGATGCAAAATAACTTCTTTTTCTTATCCAAATCGTGCTACGAAAATAACTACATAGCGATAGATCAAAACAAGATCAACTCCATCCTTGCGACCACTGACAACTATAAATTTAGCTTGCGTATATGTAGCAGGTGTCGAAAGGGGTAGGGGATAGGGAGGAAGCAAAAAGGGGATGTGGATTGGGGAGAAATAGTAGCCTGCCACGCACGCAGGCTACTATAATATATAATTCAGTCATTAAACCAACCCATACAGGTAACCTACTCATCGAGGCTCATAACATGACACATCTTTTCGGTTTCCCTAATTTTTCCAAATTCAGATAGAACGCCATTATGCTTCCATAGACCAACGCATCCCACGGAAACGACTTTAGGCGTCTTGTTTTCCATGTAGCCCTGTGTAGGCTACATACAGTAGCCTACACAGGGCGGGATTACGGGGAGACTCACCCCCGAAGGGATACCTTTTTCAAGCTTCAGGTATATCAAAGAGTAGGGCTTTCACGAGTTTAAGTATATGAAAGGTTAGGGGGAAATCTGTCATTTCGGTTGGTAGAAGGATCTAGCGTAGGGCTGACATTTATTTTAAGGCTGTGAAACAGTCAAGAAAACGTAAAAAACGTCCTGTTTTAGTGATTACGAAACACAGTTAAAAGACAGTGCATTTATCGCAGTTCAAAAGGATGAAGCGCCCTAACCCAGGTATGTGAAAGGGATACCCGGCATTTCTCAACAGAAGTTATACGAAAGGGGTACCGTTTCTGTCAGAATGATATATGAAACGGTAAGGGGATGGACGTCAACGTGACGCCTCCCCCGTAATCACCATTTTCACGTAGACCATTGTGCACCTTGTTTCCCCCCCAAATTTCACCGTGATAATACGAGTCTTGGGTTTCTCTTGGGACGACTGTAATAACCAGGAGAATGTTATGAAAAATTGGAAGGGGGGGTGGAGGGTGTAAACAAGGTGCATTATAGTCTATGTGAAAGTGGTGAATAACACCACTGAGTGAGTGCCCCCCCCCCCCCCTTTCCCGGAGTATTCATTACTTAGGTTGACATGGGAGGGAATAAGCGTTCATTGATTCCGTGGGAATAATTAAACAGTGTCGATATGAGAAATAAATCTTTTTTCTTGGTTTTCAGGCTTTTGGTATTTCACTAATGCAAGGAGAGGACGCTGATCGCTCACCGTCGCAGCATCATATTCTCTTCAGTCGAAAAAGTAAATGACCGATTTATTCATATTCTGTGGCCTGACAAGTCGACATCAGTTTTCAGTGATCTGTACTCCTATCGGCCATACGACCTAATTTTCAATGAAAGTTAACGTAATCGAAGAAATTACTTGCAAATATCAAAATCACAGCTTTATGTGAAAGAGTAAAAAAAATAAGCTTAGAAAAACTGTAAATTGCAATCCGTTTCACATCAATGTTGCCCTCCAGCTCAACAAGCCCCAGGCCTGACTCCATATTCGTCAAAAATAATTTACATATTAGAAGCACAGAATTGAGACGACATAATTCTAAAATAAGGTGACCGGACATTTTCTTTCGAGTCAAAAACTATACAATGGTACACTTGAAAAGAGAGGAATTGTTGAAAACCCACCACTCCCATGGATATACTACAGTTGTACATAAAGTAAGGAAAAGACCAATCTACCTGGACAGTACTGATTAAAAGTAGAATTTTCGTTCTGACATGATTGGTCTGGCCAGCCACTTCTGAATGATGGATAAGCGCTCTCACATGTAAGAACTCATTTCCAATTTGTAGTTTATATTCATCATTACTAATTAATTAATAAATTCATAAATTCATATATTTATTTGCTTTGAATTTCTTTTCAATATCATTATAAATTTTGAGAATATTATTATGTTCCGCTATCTTTGTTACTGTTTCTTTCCACAACAATAGACAGCTTTAGATCCTAAGACGAGAACGACTACGAGTACGAGATTTTCTCAATACTGAGTATTGCTCGCGCGTGAACCGGCATTTTGGCGGGAAAACGTGATAGCCGTCGTCATTCTACTACGGGTTTTAGCAAGAATGTCGTATTGCTGGAAACAAGTTATCAAAAGTTTAATCATTTTGCGATAAGGAGAGGGCTCCAATAAAGATAACAGTGCTATTACTTTTCTGATGAATCAAAAGTACAATGACGCTTATTGGGGTGACTATTTTTGAGAATACTCGAAAAGACTTCCAGTCAAATCTCGCACTCGTAGTCATTCTCGTCCTCGAATTATTTAAAGGCCTCTAATGATGCCACAGGAGTCCTTGCATCATTACTCATCAGAATGTTGGGAACATGAACTTGAAGTAGCGAAGTGCATAGTCACTGTCCCCTTAATTACCTTGCCGCACTGGTAACAAAAGGGTGTTTTACAGTTCCAACACTTCAGGTGGTTGTTGTTGTTGACTTTAAGACACTTCTGATGGCAACGGGGACAAAGTCTTGTACGCTCTTTCGCCTTTGGGTTGTCCTTTTCAGCTCGTCCAGTTACTGGTAAACTCTCTTCTGTTGCTTTCACTGTTGGTGGTGGCTGTTGAGGCGGTAACCTTACTTCCTGTCTTCCACAATACTGAAAGTGGCCATATCCTGAAATTTCTTTACCTACCAAAAAAGTAAAAATGATAATGATAATGGTAATAATAATGAAAACGATAACGATAACGATAACTAACGATAACGATAACGATAACGATAACGATAACGATAATGATAATGATAATGATAATAATAATAACAATAATAATAATATGGGTCAAAAAACTATAATTCAGTTATACCTTTAATCTTAGACTAAAAGACCGGCAGGTCAGATGGGCTGCCTAGTACTTTACATGTAGTTCGTCCAGACTGAGCCCCTTTACCCCAAATCTGCATCTACCACTGAGATGGTTAGAGTTGTGACCAGTACCAATAATATTAGTGTGTCACACAGTTCAGGAAGCTTAACACATATTGCAATCCACACAATGAAGCCATTTTTTGGAGGGGGAGGCATTCTATTGTACAGCAGGTGCTGTCAGAAAATAAATAATTTTAAACAAATTTATGTAGATTGATCATTTCACATTCCGCAAAATAGAGTACAGGTTTCTGTGCAACAGAGCCTCAATATTCCCCAAGGCAAAGCTGAGAGGAACACCAAAAATCTTACACAATGTTTTACTATTACTGTTGTTATTGTTATTGTTGTTGTACTATTAATGACTTTTTAACTGAAAAATTATTGATTTATATTTGTAATGAGATTTCTTTGAATTATCAAAATAAGTCATAATTATTTTAATTTATTGAAGATTCAGTACCACAGCCAGAACTTACAAAGGACACAAAAATGCAATTTGAGCCATAAAATTGCTTGAAAAGATTTTCTCGGAGGTCAGCCACATTAAAAACTATTAAGAATAATTTTAGGGAAAAACAAAGTAAGGTGCTGCTTATCTGCGGGTGATTAATCGCAAAGTACAAGTAGACTGAAGTAGTACAACAGTTACTGTAGTCACTACACATACCACATGTCCAGCAAAAGCTCGCTGCACATTGTGAACAGTGCATCATATCACATCCAGAGATTCTTTCTACGGCCATGCGGCACCTTGGGCAAGACTGATAATTTCCCTGTTGCCTCATCAGCCGGATGAATGATAGGTTGCTGAGTTTTTGTTCCCTGCACTCTCTTTCTTGCCTTCCAGAAGATGACACTGCAGCCACTGCACCCCTGTCTGCACCCTCTCTACTACCATTTTCTTTGGACTTTGAAAAGATGCCTTTCAGTTCATCATTTTTCTTATCATGAACTGTCAAGTCAGTTTCTTTAAAACATGGCTTTCCATGGTGCCATGGTTCAAAGCACTCTGTACAAAATTCAAAAGAACAGTATGCACATAAACCATGGCTTGATGACTCTTTCTCATCAAAGACTACGGCCATGGTACATCTTGGGCAGATGTCCACATCAGTGACACCCAAATCTTCTAAAGTCTTGACACGAAACAGTTTTTCGTACTGCCTAAATGTTTCTTCATCGAGTATCCCACTTAGGATTTCCACTGAGATTGCTGCTTTGCAACCAGGATACAGGCACCTTATGTTTAATAAAGTTCTACAATCAATATGCCACTGAATATGTGCCTTCAAACATTCTGTGCAGAAGAAGTGTTTACACTGATAAAGGTAATGAAATTTTGCCTTATCCATTTTAACAGAGCAGTTTCGACACATGCGCATTCGCAATGTTGCCTCATCAACTATCTCTTGTATAATTTCTTCTGAGATTAGTGCCTTGCAAGCTTGATTTATGCATTGAATTCTTAAAGTAGTGCCACACCTGTTAATATGCCTGTCAATATGTTCCCTCAAGCACTTTGCACAAAAGAAGTGACTGCATTCATATAAGTAGTAAAATTTCGCCTTATCCATTTTAACAGAACAGCCTTGACATGGGCGTGTTCATAGAGCAGCACTTGAGTCTGAATGCACCTCGCCATAATCTTCACTGCTACATGCAGCTTCATCATTAGAACCCAAATCAGCTTCTATACGACACGGCAATCCATGATGCCAAGATTCATAACATTCAGTACAAAATGCATAAAAGCAATTTGCGCAGTGGCCAAGTCTCAAGGATTCATCTTCATCAACAATAACTGCTATATTACATCTTGGACAATAAACAACCCCACCCATAACATCCAAAGTCTTGCTGAGGAGCAGCCTTTCCCATCGCTCAAACTTCTCATCATCAAGAACCATTTGAAGAACTTCTGGTGGAATTTTTGTCTCGCAATCATGGCTTGGACATAGTAATTTTAATACATTTCCACTGTCTATGTGCAACTGACAATGTGCTCTCACACAGTCAATGCAGAAGAAGTGCTTGCACTCTTGGAGGTACTGAAATTCTGTACCTCCCTTTTCATCAAAGCAAATTTCGCAGAGGTGTGTGTTTTGGCAAAATGCTTGCTTTTGCATCTCAATGTCATGTTCAAAGATAGTTAGCAAAACCGTCTCCAACTTTGAGTTGAATCCTTTGCTTGAAACTACACCTACTTGCAAATGACGAGGGGTGTTACCATGAGGGGTAATTTCATTTTCATCAGACTCTTTCAGAACTAGGTGTTTACCCAACTGCAAATACTCATATGCATCATTTTGCAACCAATCAGCCCAAGTAAAGATTATTGGCAAATTAGGAGTCTCCATCCACAATTGCGTCAGCTTGCCCCGCAATACTTGTAGCTGACTTGTGGTGAGCCACAGGCATGCCAAGGAAAAATCAGGTGGGCACTCCGTGGGGTAGAGTGGAGGTACTGAACAAGTAAGATGTATTGGAGTCAAGTATTGAATGTCTGCATTCACGTGCCAGTTTTGCAAAGACACAGACCTCGTAAAACCAGGTTTTCTTGGACATCCTGAGAGACTGTTGGAAGAAACGCCGTGATCATTTTCATCTATAGAACTTGCTTCCAGATTAATTTCTTGTTCACGAGGATGACTCTTAATGAAATTAGAATCACTAGAGACTTCTTCCTCCTTCAAACCACTTTTTAGAGCTACGGCAGGAACAGAAGCTTCCAATTTGATTGTGTCGAAAGAATGTTGACTTTGATCTTCAAAGCAAAAGAAGTTTTGGAATAACTATCACCTGTTTGGAGGATCTGAAGATCATCCCCAAAGATTGACTGAAGAACAGTAATTTCCTCTAGCTGTTCTTCGAGAATAGCTTCCCATGTATCTTCCATACATTTTGCCATTTTGTTTCTAATTTGACCGGTCTCCTTCACCAAAATTAGTAAAAATGTGTTTCTGATGTTTCTATGATAACATCTCTACACCTCTGTCTAATAGCAATACGTGTCTAGTCGGAAATTATTGAAGAATTGCTTTCAAGTGGTGCAATACATTTACTTCCGCCATGTTTGATTCGTTTCCCAAAGGATGTTGGGATGTGGCGCAAGTGTCAACTGGCACTCTGGAATATGGATTCCGGAGTGGAATTTTAGCGGTGAGGGTAAAAGGAGGAATGAGTTTGCGGAATGGCATGTGGCATGGCTTGCGGAATGACATAATTATGTGGAATGTAATATATGCAGAATGACTTAAAGAAATAAATTAAACTGAAAATTGCGCCCTTTTTTGGCGCCAATCAATTCACGAACACCCGCTTCTTTACTTGCTTGCTCGACTACGATGACAATCAAAAAGCTAGGAAAGACTCTTTGATTTCTCACGGTCGATTAGCTTTTTGTTCAGCCACAAAATATTCTACTTGCCTTTATTAGTCGGGCTGCTGGCAGCACCGATACTACAACACGAAAGTCGGCCATTGAAGAAAAAAATTGGAAGGTCACACTCTCTTCTGCTTTAATTTTTTTCTGCAAAAAATATTTGCACAATTAACGTCACTTTTTTTAAATCTCATTGGCATTTGAAACCGTGTGAGAAGCGTTTCTTTTTCAGACGGTGGGTCGCGTGATTGTTCCTGACATAATATTCAGAGACCGAACATGTCTTGTATTTTGTTTTTCAATTTTCTTGGCTGTGTGGTGAAGTTTCAGGCACGCGAAGCTAACAGCTGGCCGAGAAGCGCGAGCTCGAATCCTGGCAATCGAGTTTGCGTGCTTTTTGTCTTCCTTCCTTTCTTTTCTTTTTCTTTTCCTTCCTACTTTTCGCATTCTTTCTCCTCTTTACCTTTCCTTTATAAGTCAGTAAGGCCGGTTCGGCATAACACTAACTGTTTAAAAAAGATACAGACATAACTATTAAGAAAAATACATATTAATGACTTGGCTAGTTCAAACAAACAAGGGAGATGAGAAGAGACGCAGAAAAGTCTAAAGGAAACAAAAAATAGAAGTTCGCTTCACGTTCAGCGAGCGTTTTTCACCCTCTAGCGTTGCCATAAAGAGTAACTCTTGATTTGAGTAGCACAGGTTATATACCCCTAAAAACCCAGACAGATTTGTGACATTTATTTACGTCTGCACGTATTTACCAGGCTTATTTCTTTATTTCATTAGGGACAACCGAGTCTGCCATTTCCTAACAGTCTCGATCCCAGGGTCCTCTCTCTTCCTTTCTATTTCACCTCGTCCGCCGTTACGAGGTTTTTCTATGTAATGAGGAGAGTAAAAACTCAATAGAAGACTGTTTAAACTTGACATGTTTTCCTACTTTCAATGCGCTTCACTGGAAAAGAGATGTGAGTAAAGAACGGTTTCAGTTTATTTTGGAAACGAGTTATTGATGATTTATCAAGTATTCGTGTATCAGCTGTGTCTTAATTTTAGCCTTGCTTTAGTAGAAGTAATAAATAGACCAGCAAATCGATTGCTCACTCAAATTGGCGTCAGAAATAGCGCGGCAGAGACGCGCGCATGCTTTCCTGTTGAATTTCTTTCTCTGCGTATAATTATGTCATTCCGCAAGCCATGCCACATGCCATTCCGCAAACTCATTCCGAATCTTACCCTCACCGGAATTTTAGGACTTAAGTCAATCCAGGATTTCGGAAAACCGTTAACTCTAGAAAGATTTCTGGAATGTTTGAATGTTTCTGAGTTGCAAGAAAAAAGCCAATCAGGAGTAAGAAAACCAAACCGCAAGAGAACGTTAATTAGTTTTGTGGCTAGTAGCTAACACACTCCTGAAACATTTCAAGTGTTGACGATTTTCTTGGTTTGACTCAATCTAGTACCCAAAGTCTTCAGGCTTTTTGGTCATTAACAGCGTTGCCCCGCTGACCAAAAAGCCTGAAGACTCTGTGTACGAGATTGGGTTTGTAAGCAGATTTTGAGACAGACGCAGCAAGTTTAGGCTTTGTCATGGCTCTCTCGCATAAAAGAAAAGCCGTACTTTGTTTCAATTTAAAAGCCGATTTACAGGATGAAGAGCAACATACCAAAAGAGGCCGGGGAAAGACGCAGAAGTTGTTGCTTGCTAGCCATAAATTGCTTGTTTACGTCCTCCATTAAAAGCGAAATTAGGCATGTTCACGTCGTAGTCGTGCAAAAACGGGCAGAGAAATGTACAAAAAAGCGTGGTGCACATGCAAAGTTGTTCTTTTGCTAATAAAACCTATTGTTTTTTTGACGTTCTTGTTACCGTCCGCGTCGTTGGATCTTAAGGTCCCTATTAAGTCGGAAGGGGCAGTGACTATTTTTTCCAAATTTTCGAGGCAGGTTCACTGCAATATTGTAGGAATACTACTTTTGACTGCTCCTAGCCACAGTTTATAGTGTCCTTCAGTTTAATTTTCTTGGATATGAAAATTTATCTGAAAGCAACAACAACAACAAAAAAGGCGGCACGGGTTGGAGAGAAACAGTAAAAAGCATTATGAAATCAGTCATATCCCGGATGATTCCTCTGGCTTGATTATTTCTTTGGGCTGGAAGAAACCTTAGCAAAGCACTCACACCAGAGTGCATATGTTAAAAGAAATGAAAACTCTGAGATATGCCCGCCCACTTAATTCCTATTTGGCTTTTTCCATATTCAATTTTGCCTTTTAGCATTTTTTCTATCAGATGGTTTTAGCAGTTGTTCATTTTATGTTTCTGTAGCTCTTCTGATTTCCATCTACGTTACATCGTTTCCATAGAGACGGCTATATAAGTAAGCTATTTTTTTCTTTTCTTTTCTATTTTTTTAATTGAATTATTGATCAACACAAACGCTGAGGAAAATTACTTCTGGTATTTGCTTTCATGGCGATAAGATAAACCCTTTGCATCACAAATTAAAACAGCAAAAAGGCTTTAGTTCAATAATAGGACGAACAACGTCAAATTTATCCCTTTCAGCGTAAATTAAAATCCGACAAATCAAATTAATAAGGCGATTTTCTCTCAAGCTGACACATTCTTCTGACAGCCTTCTTGAGTGTATTTACTTCAAGATAAATGTCAGGATCAAAAAATTGTAATACAGTTTCTGAATCACGTACGGGGACGATCGCGTGTAGAAGGGAAATATTATGAAAAACTTGTTGACACGTCTAGTATTACATTTGTCCACTGAATCCAAATACTAAAGACTAGCTGTATCCTCTTGGCTCCAAATTCATGTATTAGCTGGACTCCACAGGTAAACCTTTAAACCATAACATTTTAGCTTATCGGCTAAACAGTGTTAACATTATAGCGGAGCTCCTCGCGCGCGCGAAGCGCGCGCGGAGCGGAGCACCATGGGTAAGAAAATTTGGTAAACTATCCTCCCCAGAAAATTTGGTTATGACGTAGCGTACGCCCGTCCGTACACACATTTCATGTAAGCCGATGTGAAATGTCACAATAGATCTTGCACAACTTGACTAGCCTTTCAGTTATTTAAGCCATCCGTATGAGTACGATTAGATTGACAGCTGTCAAAATCAGACATCCGCTGACAATTATCACATGACCATGTCGCGGGCTCAGATGAAAGACCAGTCGTTTTGCCCCTACATATAAGCTGTTATAATATGTCACACTTGCCAATTCAGCATAAAAACGAAACTACGCCGGGCAAGGCTGTCAGTTAGCTGACAGTCGTTTAAAGTTATATTGGCAAGCCAAATTAAGGTCAATTGACAGCTGTCAAAACAGGACATGTGCAGACCAGTATCATAAAACTAATAACGTGGGCTCAGGTTCGCTGAGGTACACGATCTGGCATTTTCTACTACAAGCCGGACGGATATGCCTTACTCACACTCGTAGTCTGTTAATTCGAATATTCGCCAATCTAATTAAGGGTAATTGACAGCTGTCAAACTAGAGTATACGCTGACCATCATCACCTGAGTGTATCGCGGGCTCATTTTTCTATCCATTGAGTTCACGTAGTGTTTAAAGTTTTGCGCTGATATTTTATTTGATCACGTGCTCAACTCGAAGCCCCAGAGGTTAGAAAATCTATCCATCCTACAAAATTCGGCAATCACGTGTGACCTTACACCGACCATCCGACCTTCCGTCCGTCCGCGCCACAGTCATACCAATGTTTAACCTCACACTTTCTAGCTAATTTGGGAGCCTGCAACCTGATATTGTACATCCATGTTTTGATTTATTGACAGCTGTCAAAATAGCGTTTCTGCTCACCAGTATCGCCTGACCGTATCGCGGGCTCAGGTATCGACCCACTGAGTTCGAGTGTTTTTTTGAAGGTATCCGCTGACAAGTTGCTACTTTTCACATGATCGCAGGCTCTAGTTCAATTTTTTTAAAATGCATATGAAATAAGTCGTGTTTATGAGTCCATTTTAAAATTTTGATTTCGAACTGACTTCGGACGCGAAAATTCAACCCGCTTTTACATGCAGGTTAGGCAATCGCTCTTGACTTTTCTCACTGTCACGCGTTGATCACGCTCTACGTCCAACTTTTATGTTCTGATTGGTCAAAATTTGAC
>OZ038002.1:9835485-9976087 GCA_964035705.1 Porites rus
TATAGGGGACAGAAAATTTTCAGATGCTGACAGTGGAAAAACTGAAAATACCTTCTCGCTATTTTTCCGTGCATTTATTCCAAAAGGGAAATTGAAGTTTTAATTTTCGTTGTAATGCTCCAGTGCGCAGAATAAAAATGTCAGAGAACCTGGAAGAAAAATCTTTTGGTTAAAAAATCAGTTATGTCGAAGCAAAAGCATACATCAGTTGAGCCTTGTTAAAAAATAAAAAGAAGACGAAATTGCCTCACTCTGTTCAAGCTTCAGTCTGTTTTTCTTTAAGGTGCTTCTTTCCTTGAAGAAATATGATGAATCAGTGGTACTTCAAGTAATTATTCCTGATATGCTCAAAAAGATAAAATTAGTTCAAGGGCGATGCTACAGTCAAATTTTGTAATTAAGCACAAAGTCCGTCTTTCGTTTCATTTAAGATTATTACGAGACCCCGAATAAAACGGATGTTGATCGAAATAGTTGCCGGCTTTTTCTTCCACATAAAAGAAATTACGTACAAACAAATGACAGTTTTCCCCAAACGTATGACATGTTTGTGTTAAAAGCATCAGGTTCAGACTGTCATTTGATTTAAACAGGGCCGGTATGAAACATTTGCTGTTTATAAAAGGAACTGAAAATGAAAGAAACAAAGAAACACCTTGTCCAATTGATAATTGGTATACAAGAATCTTATGGTATTAGCGTTGAGTGACTGCACGACGAAATTATAATTTAGAATCTCGTGTCTTATAAGATTCACAGTTAATAGTTTCTTTTGTTCTTCGAAGAATATTTATGCAACAATAGTTCTTATGATATAACGAGCGCCTTAATTCATTTAAAAAACTCATCACCTGCCACCTAAGTTGTCATTTATTTGCAGAACAGTGAAGACAGTTTATACATTGTACGTTGTACGTTGTACGTTGTACGTTGTAAGACGATGCTGGCTTGGAACAATTGTCATGGCCTATTTGATTGCTTAATGCCCCTCGTTCATGACAACATCATTTCTATCAGTTTCTAATTCAGCTTCTTTTTCCTCAGGTTAGGCCTCTAAGGGATACGTCATAAAAGAACAGTAAGGGAATACAAAGAAAAATTCAATCAGCAACTGAGCTCTGTCATTCCTCTCCAACTGACAAACAGTCTAGACAAGCTAAGAAGAAAAAATCGTGGCGGTTTTTCTGGGGATGTAGTTACGATTAACAAAGATCGTATGACGACTTCACAAGAAGGGCTTAAAAATGGAATCGAAAGGTAGATGGTTAGCGTAACATATCCTACAGAAAATAAAAGGCTTACGTTGAAAGTGCAAATGATATCTGTGATTAAGGGAAAGGAAGTTCCCACTGGCAAATCAATTATTAGACGGCTCCGTCCCAGCTCAGTCTCTAGATTGTGGCTGGAATACGTACAAGTGGTGCTGAATATCCGACTGTTCAAGCTTTCAGTTGGAGCAATAACGATTCCTGGAAGAACAAAACGAATAGTATAAGTAATATTAATAAAACTGCAAAAGGTGAAACACTAAGAAACAAGTGCAAAAATTGCCTTAATAATCCTGCTGAATTAACTTGCACAGTGAGTTTCTAAACAGGACCGGATTTCACGCGGATTCCGAATTGAAAAAGATGTTTGACTAGTTTCATCAAGACCGCTAAAAGATTCGTACATTTATTCATGATCACTTAGCTGCGGGGAAGATAAATCACCAAAAAGATCTTCTGCAAGAATAAACTCCAGATAAATATCGACAAGATCAGAAGATATGCCACCTGCACTATTTTTCGAAGGGTATTGGTTTCACACAAACCTAACAAGCATGATATTTTACGTGTTCATCTCGCTGTTTACTATCTTTGGAAATGTTCTGGTTTGCGCGGCATTCATCAAAGATCCATATCGCCAGCTGAGAACTTGGCAGAATTATTACATCATTAGCTTGGGAATTTCAGATCTTTTAATGGGTCTCGCCGCCGAAACTGTGCTTATTGCAACTTACTGGGACAAAGGCGAAGAGGTTTTTCGCACGCATTATTACTTCGCCATAATTTCAGGCGTTTCATCGCTATTAAACATGGCAGCGCTTTCTATCCATCGCTACTTTGCAGTGAAGATGCCGCTTAATTTCCAAGAAGTAATGACACGGAAACGAATACTTGCTTCCATAGCGATATTATGGGTGTACGCGATTCACTTTTCGGTCTTACCAATGGCGGGCTTTGTAGACCCTAGCTATCAGGTTTATCTGTATACCTTAGGTTGTTTCTTACCAAGTATTGTTATTGTTATGGCTTACGGAGGGATCTTCAAATCAATTCGCGAGCACACAAAATCGCTAATGAGCGGTCCAGCAATGGGAAACAGAGTCCTAAAGAACGCTATGGCCAGAGAAAGATCCACAACAAAGACAATGCTAATAGTTTTAGTTGTAGTCTTCTCTTTCTGGTTCCCATTTTTGCTCGTGGATTTGATTATGGTCCAGTGTGTAAGATGCAGGACTTTTTCCTTCCACGTTGCTCGTGACGTCACTCTTACGTTTACCTACTTCAGCTCGTGTGTGAATCCTCTTCTTTACGCATGGCGTGTATCGCAGTTTCGAAGGGTATTTATTCGGTTACTTGGATTACGGAAAATAATATCAAAACGAAATAATGCGGTTCATCCATTTGATATGACTACTCTTCGCTGGCGAACTGATCATGAGGATATCAACACTTGTTACAGTAGCTAATGCGACCAACGCAAATGAATTAACCCTTGGATACGAAAAAAGAATAAAAGAATTTCTCATTACCGTCCTCGAGGTAATCAGTTAAGAGTCAATAAGAACGGAAAGCGGCTCAACCAATCACGAGGAAGTGAAATGTACTAATTAACAGTTAAGCGGGGACTCGAACTTATCCCCCACCATATAAAAGATCAAAAACAATGCTAAAATGTGGTAAGGACATCAGTGAGATACTCGCCTTAGGCTAGTGTGCCATTCAAAATAACAACCAAGGCATTAAAGTATTTTGCTAAGCTTTGGCAAATTTCTCTCGTTTTGACCGAAAGTAAGGGCCGACCCAGCAGGCTGTCTCCTACTGACTAGTGTCATAACCAGGGTTTTAATTACCTTAAGAAAACAATAAGTCAAAGAATAGATTAATACATTGAGTACATAAGATTGGCATAAAAGAAATTCCACGTCAGTTAGTTTTGATTTCCCACTCGTTCTGATGTTTCCCTAGACTTAGTCTCAGCTAAACAATTCAGGATAGGACTGTCAGGGAAACAAAAGTTACTGTTTCGCTCCCGTGCAAGAAAGGCCGGTGCGGTTACACGAGACACTTTTGCCGTGGTAAATGACCCTAATTTTTACTGTAGGAAATTGGTGTGGTGCATTTGATCGAACTTTCCCGAGATAAATTTACCATGGGAAATATTCATGGATAGTAAAAAAAAAAGAAAGAAACCGTCCATGACATTTAAAGAGGTAGTAAGATATCCGAGGGTGTTTCGATACCGCAATAAAGCGATCAGGATTCTTCATTAGACACCATTTTGAAACCGCAAAGAAAATTTTTGTTAACGGGTCTTGCCTCGCAATATCATTTTCGGGAAAGATCGAAGTTGACATGGCCGATTTCACGCTAAGATGAAAGTTACGAGGAAATTCTAAGGTAAAACTTCAGCTGGTTTGTTGGACTTGATGCATGTATCTGCTTGGAAATCTTTGGGCAGGAACTTTTTAATTTTAAATAATCCATACGCACCATTATCTGTCATCGAGTAGTCAGCAGCGTCCCCAGCAACACTCTGGACACTGCGGGAAGCATTTACCACAACCCGTCTTGTCTTTAACAGCATCTGAATTGTGGCTTATAACACAGCAGCCATTATTACACTCATTAGTTCGAAAGTTGTCCCCGATTCCTGGAAACGAGGTGAGATACTGTGCCGTATTTCAAAAAGGACTCGCAGCTAGATAAAGTAAAGTTTAGACCTGTCACATTTCTTTCAGTGGTTACCAGGATCTTTGAACATCAACAACTAGCTGATCTCTTTAAAAATGTATTTCGTAAGACATGTTTGAGTACAGAATTTATCAGGGTTGTCCTACAGCCCTTCTCTCACTTACTGAACAATGGAAGGAAGACCTCGACAAACACAATTGGCACGATAACCATTGATTTGAGCGAGGCTTTTGACTGTTTATCACACGATCTTATCTTGGAGAACCAAAAAGTTTTGGCCTAACTGTTCATGCGTTATCTCCGTTGCGTAGCTATCTCTCCTCTCGTTATCAAAGAGTAATTAAAGCTTAGTGATGCTTTCTCCGCATGGCAAGAAGTGTCAAGAGGGGTCCCA
This sequence comes from Porites rus, assembly GCA_964035705.1. Lineage (NCBI taxonomy): Eukaryota > Metazoa > Cnidaria > Anthozoa > Scleractinia > Poritidae > Porites > Porites rus. The sequence goes on from OZ038002.1 coordinate 9,839,839, forward strand.
CAGGGCTCTATTTTAGGACCTAAATTATTTGATATATTTATGAATGACTTGGAATATGCAATAAAACAATGTAGAATTGTCAACTATGCAGATGCTACAAAGATCCATTTCCAAAAAAGAAATGTGTGCAGTTCAAAACAACCTTAATATCGATCTTGAGAATATTGCTACTTCATAGTTTATTCAAAATGGCATGAAAACTAAAGACAAACTGAACTTTAAATTAGCTGATGATATTGACACTAAAACCACTAAAAGACTTTTCTTCTGGGGATTGTCCTAGATGACGAGTTAAAATTTGACCATCACATTTCAAAATAGTATTTGTGGCAAAGTGCTCTGAACAGATGAAGAACGGAGCAGTGTAAAATTCAAACTGCGGACCATTTTTTTTAGGGTTAGAAAGCAATAAGAGTATTATTTTCACGTACTTATTTGCATGGTGAAAACAATTGTCCGCATTTTGTGTTTAACAACGACCGATTGAAGAACATTTTGCCACTTAAGTGCTATATCGTACACTGATTTATACAGTGTTTTCACATGACGTCAAGGCGGCCATATTGGTGTCCCAAAACAATGAAGCGGCAATGTTAGTGTCCCAACAACCAGTCTTACTAGTTGATGCTGTGGTCATCAAGGAGTTTTGGAAAATGGGTTCCGTGATTCTCTTTCACGGAATTGAGGCATAACATGTTTCTTATAATAAAGTCTACTTTCAGTGAAAATGATTAATTCAATTTACAATTTCATACATGCAAAAAATGCTTTGAGTTTATCGTGAATAAATTTACTGAATGAGAATTACATTGCTTCTGCGTAGATTACTCTTTGAAAAGCTTTAGCCTTTCTAGAGATCTTATTTTGGCAACGGTACTTTCAAAAGTGCGTCTATAGAATTAATTAATTATTTTTAGTAAAACCCGTTTTCACCCTAATTTATTATGATAACAATGTCATGGCGATGGATTTTCTTCGAAAAACTCCTTATCATTTTAAAGATAAATGACTGTTGTTTAACGAGTGCAGTGTTACTAAGAACAAAGTTGTATGTTAGAGAGATTGGAATAATATTGAGGATATTACATTACCTTTTTGAAATTAAAAGTTTCAGTACATTGGATTTGGATTAAAGTGTTGTTTGCGTTATTAAACAGCGCCCCTTTTTCTCAAATTTTCCAAAACATTTCTTTTAGGGGACAATAAGTATGTGTACGTGCGTTTTGTCCAAATCCTTATAAATTCCCCAGCCTTTAGGCGAGGGAAATTGTTAGGATTTGGACAAAAGGCAAGTGAAATTATTCCCTTATTTCACGAGTGCACCAATTGATCACCTATTAAAATAATGGGTGACGAATTACATTAGCAATCTTGGATTTTGACATGTTTATCCTGGATCGTATCGATCGAGATCACTCCACTCTCTCGAACGTTTAGAGCTTAAATTTGGCTTAAGTTCAGAGTTTTTCGACAGATACCGGTTAGAATCCTTCTTGATGTGTTCTTTCGTGTGTTCAGGTTTTCTAAAGCGTCTTTTTATGCCCTGGCATCTTCATCCATGACATTTTAAAACTTCGTCGCCATCTTGACACTGAGACGTACGGAAGGTTGCCATGGCAAGTCACACGTGAAATTAATTATCGCTGAATTTTCGCGCCAAAATTAAGGAGTAATTCGTCACCGATGTTAACGCAGTAAAAACCTTTCTCATTTTATTAAAATGACCAACTGCATGTTGATGTCCAGTTCAATATACTTAAAATTATCAAAGAGAGTCGCAGCGTTTCTAAAACGTTCAGAACTTAAGAAAAAGGGATAGTAGAGCTTTCTTTATTTTTTATTTAGTTATTTATGTATTTTTTTAAAGGTATGATTTATTCTATTTCTATCCGGCTACTTATGAGCGAATTAACCTCGTGTAAGTTTTGAGCCGATTTGACTTACTTTTAAACTAGAATTGACCACGCCACAGAAAACTCAATAAGCCAAATACTTTTCATCCTCTAAATCCTTCAAAGACATAGTTACTAGAGTTAGGTATATAAATATGTAAATAAAGGTTTCAAAACGTTTCACAGCAGTAGCTTGTTCGTTAAATGCTGCCTGATGTCCTTTGATATTAATTACATTTTGTCTTCTTCGGCCCGGTTCAGACCCCGAACTTTTCATGAGCCTAATGTAATAAGTCGAGTTTTAGGTCGACCTACATTATATTTAGATCAGTTGAATTGATTCAGACGCCGACCTTAATTCCAACCAAACTAAATTCAAAAGGAGAAAACTACACTCTGGGTTAAAAATACGTCACAGTAATTTATTCATTATAGGTTCGGTACATGAAAAGTTCGGCGTCTCAGTCTGGATGAAAGCCGTTCCAAAGTCGCTCCAACGTCGAAATCTCCCAACCGGGCAAGCCGGGAAAAACGCCTAAGCCGTTCCAAAATTGAAATAGGCGTCCCTGATTGATTCAGACGCCGGACGTTTCATGCACTTAATTTAGATTAGCTCATGGAAACTCCGGCGTCTTTTAAGCAGAACAGAAAGTAATTGCCACAATAAGGGCTTTAATTAATTTTTCCCGCGAGTTTGGCATGATCCTCAAATGATTCAAAGAATTCTCGTTGGTTGCTTACTCGTCGTGTAGCTGCAATGTTCGTGTTTGTCACAAATTGCACTACAAAGTGCAATCACCATCAAAATGAAATTACAAAGTTTCTGCTGGAAATTACTCAGTTTGACAGCAATTGCCCAAGGACTCCTCTTTCATTCTTTTTTAAACTTCATTATATATCAGCAAAATCTCTTCCCAATTTACCCCCTGGTCGCTTGAGGGAAACAAAAGCGCGGAACTGAAATCTCAGTCGCTCTCGAATCAGATTAACGCGCTTTGGGTACGAGGCAGAAAGCGCTCGATGTCGACGATCCTAAGGGGACTGTGAACAATCTATACCAAACTTGTTTCTTTCCTTTTGTCCCCAGTATCTCAGGTTTTCTATTCGTGGCTTTAACTTCTTTCATAATTTCTTGAAGGTTTAACTCAATAATCCAGTCCTGTAACGTAACTTCCGACTTTTTACTGTAAGACTAATTTAGGTTTAAAATAAACTTGCATTAATAGAGCGGACAATAAAATTCAACTGAGTGGATTCAGGCTAAAAGCGACGTACGCTTTTGACCACCGAGTAGTAGATCCAGGAACTCAGTTCTAATTCAGCTCATTTCAGGGATGTTTGCCTCATAAAACTATGGCTTGTTAGCTTGTTCACTGACGAAAGGAGAAATTGCTACCACGGATAGTTCCTAAAGAAGCGAGTAAAAAAAACTAGTTTAAAGCAGAAACACTATCTGGTTGGAAAGTAAAAGTAACACGACGGCCGTTCCGGTGGAAAATTTACGGCACCAACTGAATTTCTGAAAACTAAAGGTAATTCTGTTTTTCCGGACGGAATGTGTCCCCATTGTCTTAGAAGCCATCTTTTATGCCAGCTTCAGGGTTTGCGGCTGTTTTTTGGTAATGGAACTGATTTATGCAAATGGCAAACGCGATCCGCGACGAAATTTACTAGTCACTGAATTTTGATTGCCCATTACCCAAACCGAGACAATTTAGCTTGTAAGATTCAAAGACCATTTACACGCGCTAAAAAAATCGGCACGGCACGCCAAAAATTTGGCACCGTGCCGATCTCGGCACCCCTAAAATTTTGAGCACTGGTGCCACCCATACGTTTACACGTTGAAAATTGGGAATGCCGTGCATTAAAATCGTCAGCACGTGTTACGGTGCCAAAAATTTGGTGTGCCGTGCCTATTTTTTTAGCGCGTGCTGAAATGGGATTCTGCTCAGTTTATACGAAGTGGATTCATTTCAACGCTGAGGTGTTCAAATTGGGTATTGACAAGGATGATTCTAAACACGTCTTTGGTTCAGCCCGCTGGGGGAAATGATGATACTTACGTCGCCGAGGTGCGTCACATAAAACAAGTCACAGTGTACTGAATTCTCTAAATCGAAACCATATTACGGTGCAAACAAAGATATTTCTTTCTAATTTCGCCCGAGGATAGTTTGAATCCCCCATTCCTTGCACATAATGCATGCGTTTATAACGTTCACTAGCTGATCCACATGTAGAATTTATTTTTCGTTTTGCTTTTTTAGAGAATGAAGCATCCTTAATTAAAGTGACCGAAAGTGACCGGGATCCACGCAACGCAGTCTCGCTAACATTATACGATGTGGATTGCCAGGCGGTGCTTACGGCTTTCAGATAACGTAAGAATTGATGATTATATCGTAGCCCGCGGTGATTATAGGAGCGAGAACAGGTAAACAAAAAAGGAGAAATGACTTACTTCTCTCAAAAACCTTTCAATGAGATTAAAAATTATTCTATCCAAACACCTTCGTTGTGCTAATAAAAGCATTCTTCTGACTAGTTTGTTCTAAAGGATATTAAATAATTTTACACACACAAGGAACATTACGAATCTAATACTACTAACAAAGAATTAAAATTGAATATTTAAATAAGGAAGTTGAGTTATTTCCTTAAATGCTCCAATCCACAATTATACGAAGAAGCATCAGTCTTATTATGAGGTCTGCTTAGATTTTTATGTCTATAATTGCTTAAAGGAATTAATAAAACCACTTAACCGATTCGTCGTCAAAAAGGACCAGCAAACAAGGGCAAAACTTTAATTTAGAATTCTCGACAAACTGACTACTGGGATAATATTAGGATTGCTAAATCCCTTTGTCCGCCATTTTCAGGCAAACAGTGGAAAAAAGATGTAGTTAAGAGCTATCGCAAAACAATGCGAACCGTCCAGTAGTTAATTTCCTACTGCAATATCTAAGTGCTTACTTCATCACTATCAATAGTCACATTTTAGGAAATGAGGACAAAAAATGTCAACACAGCGCCGCAGCAAAAGTTGTTGAGTGGAGGAACAAATTATAAAAAGTTCGAAAACGGTTGTTTTATGAAGCACTTGTAAGCATCCAAGCTGACTGGGAAGAACAAGCTTACCTGCTGATCGATATTTTCAGTTAAGTATGTCTGATAATATCTTGCCTATTTCACTGACTATTTCACGCTATGATGCTTAGTTCGCCAGTAAATAAGTGTATCTCAGAAAATTGAGTCTCGCTTTTTTTGTTTTGTTTTGTTTTTTTTCAGTGAAAATTTTGAAAGTTCAATAATGTTTATAACCAAGAAAGTGTCCGCCTTCTTTCTTATTTTGTCTCTATGTGCGCTGATGACAAAATGTACATTAGCACACTTTCAACTTGGACGAGAAATGGGACTGTCTTCCAGAACAGGTCCGGTCAATTCCGTTGGAAAGTTCCAAAGACAACCTTATGAGAACCAGCCACACATATCAGGTAACGCTTATAATTCGCAGTTCAAAGACGGTAAGGTTCTAAATCTGGTTAATAAACCGACATCCATCGTATTACATTTACTGAGTACTTGAGTTGTGTTGTTGCAATTTCCATGAATTTTAGCCATGTGAAAAACGTTTAACTCTAAGCTAGTCTTCGACGCAGCCGTTCTTAGGAATTTAAGGCCCCGCGTTTAGCCAAAAGAATGTTTGTGTGGGAGGCTTCAACCGTAGAAATGTTATTGGAAAGGAAAGGTGAGTTATTTGTCAAGAAAGCAAGGTGACTATAAAGAGAGGAGTCGTGATTGATTTACCCTTCGTCCAACCCATTGTATGGCTATTGCAGATTACGTCCGTCGATCTGGCACATTTCTCTTCAGAAATCAACTGTTAAGCAAACAGTTACCTCTCAAAGCTCCGTATACGGCCTCTCTAATAAGCCGACAGCCCTACTCACGATCGTGCGAACGCCTTGAAAGAATCCTGTTTGAACTCTGACCGTTACATTTCCATGAGCGTTCATCTCTATATAAGAACTTTGAACGAAAACCGTGTTTTATCATTCACTCTAAGCGGGGCGAAGCTTAGCGTCATAAAGGTTACCGCACGCGTAGAAGTCGATGATCATAAAATCGCCCGAGAGACGGGTGCTCTTGTGGATTGGCAGTATTATCGGGACTGTCGTAATGACGTTAAGAGGGTATTACGCGAAGCGGAGAAGGAGTATGTCCAGAATGAGGTTAAAAAGAATCAGAGCTCTAGTGAACAGTGGAAGGTGATACGGAATTGCATACCAACTAGGGAGAAGTCGCGCCCAGCTTATTCTAGGGATATGAAAGAACTTGCGACGGAATTCAATGAATTCTTTACGGAGGTGGGAGTACGAGCCGCAGAGGAAGCCAAAAGACTCGCATCAGTCAATGGTCTAACTACTTTACATCAAGAACTCCCTGTCAGTTTTGTACCTGAAGAAGATGAGTTTCGATTTCGGGCTGCTACCTCTTTCGAGATCAATAGGATTGTACAGTCATTTCCTTCAAATAAAGCACCAGGGAAAGATAAATTACACATGGCAGTGGTGAAAGATGCTCTACCGGCCATCTTCCCGATTTTGACAGAGATCATAAACAGTTCACTTTTGACATCTGTATTTCCCTCACCATGGAAAGAATCTGAAATTGTTCCAATTCTAAAGGATGGTGGAGATCCGGAAGTAGCCAACGGGAATAGACCTGTGTCGTTGTTACCTGCCCTATCTAAGATATGTGAACGAGTAGCCTTAAATCAATTCACCGAATATGCAATAAGGAGAAACTGTCTCAGTGGACACCAGAGTGGGAATAAGAAACGACATTCGACAGAGACACTCAATATTTTGATGTCAGATCTAGCCTTGGAGGCAATGGACCGCAAGTAAGTCACTGCCTTAGTGTTATTAGATCTTTCCAAGGCATTTGACAGCATTGATCACATGTCCTTGTTAAAGAAGCTACGTGCAATGGGTACCTCTAAAGAAGCATTAGAATGGTTTAGAAGCTACTTGACCGGAAGAAAACAGTCGGTGAGAATCGGTTGCGAAACATCTGAACCCCGCCTAGTCTCGTATGGTGTACCACAAGGATCAATTTTGGGCCCCGCATTGTTTAATATCTACATCAACGATCTACCATCTGTACCTAAGGTAGGGTCGTTAGAGTGCTATGTTGATGACTCACAGTTATACCTCTCATTTCCTGTACGTGATGCCACCTTAGCCGCAGCTCAGCTGACAGAAGATCTTAGGAACATAGCCACATGGTGTTGTAAAAACAGTCTACTCATTAACCCGGAAAAAACAAAACTTCTGGTTCTGGGGACTCCGCAGTTGCTGATGAAGATACCAGATGATCTAAGCATTACACTACTCAGCAAGGAGATTACATCATCTAAGTCTGCGAAAAACCTAGGGGTTACAATGGACTGTAATTTAACGTACGACGAACATATAACTCAATCAACTTCGAAATGTATAGGTAGCCTTTGTCAAATAAATCGCGTAAAATACCTGTTTGATAGGCGTACGTTGATTACTATAATTAATTCTCTCGTATTCAGTAAATTATTGTATTGTTCATCAGTATGGGCTAATACCACCAAGAAAAACATCGAGCTATTACAGACAGTGCAAAATTTTGCAGCCCGGATAGTTTCTGGAACGAGGAAATTTGATCATGTTACACCTATTCTTAAGCAGTTACAGTGGCTGCCAATTGTTAAACAACTTGAGGTTAGGGATGCTACCATGGTATTTAAATGCTTAAATGGACTTGCACCTCCATATCTTTGTCAGAAGTTTAAAACCAGATCGGAAGTGCACAACTGCAACACTAGGAATAGGGACCGCCTACATATACCACTCTGTAGCTAGGACGGCTGCAGGTCAGCGCGCGTTTACCTTCAGAGGCCAAAGGCTGTGGAATAGTCTCCCAGACGAGTTTCAGTCTATCACTAATTTAGATGTATTTAAGGTTAAAATAAAACAGCATTTTTTAAGGGTATTTTTAAGGGTATTTTTTTTTCTAAAACTAAGTTTTAGATTTTTGACATTGTAAATTAAGCTGAAAAGCCTTTTTAAGGAGATTAATAAAATTATTATTATTATTATTATTATTATTATTATTATTATTATTATTATCACTCGCCAGTCTTTTCGGAATGACAGTTTACGATAAAAATGATTATGCTTTCACGGCAACGGGAGGAATGGAATCTTCCGTTTACTTAAGCTAGGGCACGGGCAAATATACCTATTTCATGTCGATGACGACTTGTTAGGGCAGTCACCATGCTTTCTAACTTGCCCCAAACCTCTGTTTCAAAGCGAGGCTAATTACGAAACTATTGATTTGAAAACGATTTTAATTCTCATGCAAATAAAATGACTCTTTTCACAACTGCACAATGATCTTGCACGAAGCCTTGTTTTGAAAGTGAGAGTTTTTAACTCGGAAACGGCCATGGTCCATTTGCCTCTCTGTTGATTTAGCTTACCCTGACTACTTGTCTTGCAAGCTAAGAGCAGATGTCTCAAACGGCGTCTGCTCATGCGGTTTTATCCTTATTGTTATGTGGAGGTATCCAGCCTCTGACACCCTGGAATGGCTGGCTGATTCTGATATCACGTTTTCTCATTTTATAGGGGTCGGGAGACACTCGGGCCGGTCTTATCGACGACGAGAGCACAGCAAAGAAGTACACTCCAGATTCACCTAGCAGAGATTAAAGGACAGAAAATTGCTCGTGTTACGTTTAAAGTAAAATTGCAACTGTACTGGAATCACCATTTTCGCCGAGACCATAATGCACCTTGTTTAGTTTGCATAACATTATCTCCGATTTCTATAGGTACGACTGTATGCCATTGAGAAAATTAATTGGGAACAATAGTTATGCAAAATTTAGAGGGGGTGCGGAGGGGGGTAGACACGGTGCATTATGGATTGGATGAAAATGGTCAATAGATAAAATGAAAGAGCCTGTTTATGCCGTAGATCCGGGTTTTTTCTGTAGGAAAAAAGTTGCCAGGAAGCAAGAGTGAATGTAACAGTTGTTTAACGGGCAAATGAAATAATTATATTATATGCTTCAATTTTGCTTTTCTTGCTTTGACTGCACAGAGGGTGAAAAACAGAGGAACTGAATGGGCTGTTTAAAATGCGACTGTTCATTAACATTCGAACCTCGTTCTATCTGCGAAATTCTCGCAGCTCAATTGTCTGAACGTGGCAAAATAGCAAAGATATGTATGACTGCGCGTTCGGCGCATTACCGAAAGATCTGCAACGTGAATGTGTGTCTTTACCCCATGAAGCCGCACCTCAGTAACAAAAAGTGATTTGCCATTTAATACATGGAAAATATAGACTAAGGTTACTAGTCCCTCATTTTCCTAAGGGAAAGTAGAGCGAGCGAAGTCGCCATCCGCGAGGAAAGACATAAGACCGCCTTCCTCTGCGTCTGGCTTCTCCACTCACGTGGCACTTTTCATGCGCGCTCGCTTATTGCGCTCGCTCAATTATCTGTGAAGAAAATGAGGGAATACTTCTTGTCGGTGTCGAAGTCGGGGAGATCCACAAAGAATTAGTCACCAGACATTGATTCGAAGGCGTTTGTTTGCTCCGAGGTTATTTGCGCTATTTTTTAGACTTAGGCGATATATTCTTTTTTTCTCGCTGGTAGCAAATTCCAGGGAGTTATCGACTAAACTAAAATGACGGTTAACATGATCAAATTTTTAAGCGTGTTTGCATGTAATGTCATAAATACATTACACTGTCAAGCCCCCTGTAATCCCTAGGTTAGCATTAGGTAACATCGGCTGAAGTCAGATTGTTTCTTTCAATAAAATTACATGATGAACAACTTAAGTCCAACTTTACTGTGTTAAGTCTTTTGACTCTGAAGATGACTACCGCACAGGTTGTCGAAACGTCAGTCACTGTCAACAACAACAGTCCTATTCAGGACTACATTCACCCGGACGATCAAACTCAACCTTTTTTTTTTTACTGTGTAATATAAAAACGAAATAGAAAACCTCCACTGTGATGCTTCGAACCCGGGTCACTTGCTCTATAGCCTACGTCCATATCCACTACACCATCGAGGACTAGCTGCCAAATCGAGTAATTTTTAAAATGTACATGATCTTATATATGCTGTACCCCATTACAATATTTGAAAGCTAACCGTTTTCAGCTCAGTGCTTAACCTTATCACTGCAGATCAGTGCTTAAGTCTCTACTGTGTTCTCTCCATAACTTGCGCTCCGTAGTTTTGGTTTCTTCAGCTATTCTAGTCTCATTCTACATTCCCGGCTCGTTCCATTATGAAAATAATGCGATGTGTAAAATTCATAAGGTGTCCAATCTGGCTTCACTCGTTGTTTTCCAATGCTAACCTAATCCCTATAATCCGCACCACCTTTCGCCATTTTGTATAGTTTTTGTGTCACCTGTTCCGAGCGAGTTTGCGCTGTATCCCCGCCATTCTTCCCTGTCACCTCACCAAAATACACTGACCGAGAGTGTCCCCTGGGAAGCCTTCGAAGGCGCGCAAAAGCGCAAAAGGGATTATAAGGCAAATAGATATACAGTAGACCAGGACTACGAGTACATGTACTACTGCACGGCTTAATAACTTTTATGATAGAAATGGCCTTGACCATTATTGTTAGTTTTTACATATGATGTCAAACACACAGTCATCGTACCCGCCCTTAATTGTATTGATTCCTAAAGAACACCCATTCGAAAAAAAAAGCTTCAATAAAGTTTCCAAAAGAACATTTCAGGTAGAACACTTAATGGACTGACGACCGACAGTAAGAAGGCATGAATAAACAAACTCGAATCTGAAATTAAAATGAGTTGCAACAAAATTGTAATGATTAAATCACAACGAAAACTCACAAGATATCTTTATAATTTAAGAATAAACTTCTGGTGTTGCTATGTGTATGTTTGTTTATGTTTTGAGTCATTTTTCTTTTTCTTTTTACTGCTATTTTTTGGTTGAGCGAGTCGAGAGCGGATTATTCTGGCGGGTGAGCAATTTTCAGAAATCGAGGTATACGTGTCATAAATATTCATAAAGGGAAGAATTCTATAGTTTTCAAGTATACCGACAGCGTTCTAGAAAACGTTTAATGATAGGGGATTTAAGTGCAATTTAACCGCCTCTTAAGTTCTTTAAAATTTAATGACGATTGTTTGCAAAATAGAACAAAGTAAAATAAATTGCCTTTTTAATATGGCTCGTTGCAGGTAGTAAACTTTACCTTTCCAAACTGAAAATTAAGGTCTCTGGAAACAGAATGCTAAGGAGACTCAGGTACGCAACAAAACGATAATGATTGTACTCATAAGAATTATGTTAGCTATTTTCTTGTTATTATTTTAATTATGCCCCCCCAAAAAAGGCCTAGGTTTTATCCCATGAAAATGCAAAACTATCCAGACTTTCTGCAAAAAAGGTAACAACTTCGGACACATTTTGTAATGCAATTACGACTCTTTAAAAATAGAGGGGACGTCATAAATTTCTACCTTGTGCACTTGAGAAATTTATTTCATGATATTTTAAGGACTCTGTCATATTAACCAATACGTACGTATAAAATCTGCTTAATAAAGGACTAGTGAGGTTTACTTTTATCATGAACTTGCCTTGGGACTCATTTGTTGCCAGTAGTTGAAAGGCTATGTTATACGGGACGATTCATAACGACAATTTTTAGTGCAACACAGCGTTGCAATTAATGTTGGAACACATTATGTCGTAACTACGGTATTCGAAAAAATGTCGTAACAATGTTGCAACGCTTTGTTGCTCTAAAAGTCGTGGTTGCGAATCGTCTCGTGTAACATCACCTTAATGGGTAACTATTCGTTACCAATAAATCTTTCAATCGGTGGACATGTCAAACGAGATTAAAAAACAAAATCCAAACAGTCCGGAAAAGAGCGCTAGGGAACAGCCTCCGTTACTGTAAGGAACGTATCGGCGATCTCTTATAAAAAAAATAGCACCTCAAGAAAACATTGGTTGGATTTAAATAATCAAGGTACGTTAATTTTGTTTTATGTTGAGGCTGTTAGAGCCAAACCAAACGGCGTACTTTAATTGTTGTGGAATATGTATAGATATTAAACAGCACGATTTTAAGTCTCCGAACAATCATTACTTCTGTACACAAACGCAATAATTATTATAATATATATCATATGTTAAAAATACGAGTCATTATTTCTTGGGTTAATTCTTATCTTTCATAGACGATACAGCTGTCACAAAAACTGGATGCAAAATCTGCAATTCTCTAAATTTATCAATACTTAAATAGCGAAAAATTCCCTTCTCCGCCTCTCTTTTGCGATGGTTTAATACTTTTCAATTCAGGTATGATTTTTCAACGCGCAGAAATACATCAGGTTTTGACAAATAGCATTGTCAATAAAACTAAAAAAACCTACGATGTTGTTTGAATTTCGTTCTGGGATGAAAGGTTTTGGCAGTCGGTATCACTGCTTCGTTTTCGGTGGGAAAAAGTAAAGGCCGCCAGCATCCCCTGGATTTTTTCGTGAGATACTGTCGTGTTGCTACCGTATAACCTGATTGCCTTTAGTTATTATGGCATGAAACTTTACATATAGCGGTACGAAACGGAGAGAACCAAAACAAATGCAAGAACCATAGTTAGTCCCTAGGGATTAAAAATCACACAAATACGCAGCGGAAATTTATTTAACTTTTCCTTAACTGCTGACCTTACGAAGGTTTTTAACCACTCAGGCTATAATTTATTGATCCGCGAGATCCTTTGTTTTTGATTTTAGTAAAGGCATTGCAAGACTACTAACTTATCTCATCAAAAACTTTTTTTTTTCAGGGCTAAGTTTATCTAAAGTAGTTTTCCACTCCAGAATCGTTTTTACACAAAGCCAGTATGGAAACATCATCTTCGCATCATGATAATAGCAATGCGACTCAAGAAACGGAAGTACAAAAGCTGATCAAGAACTTTGGATCGTACACAACGCTACATGGCTTGCATTTCCTCTTTGAATCCTCCTCCGCAGTGCGTCGTATTTTGTGGATTATTTTAATGGTGGCGTGTATGCTAATTTTAGCTTTTCAGCTCAAGTATTGCTACCTTAAGCTCCAAAGCCATGAAAGCCTTGTAACAAAAGACATCGAGTACTCAAAAAGTTTTCTTTTCCCGGCGGTTACTATTTGCAATCAAAACATGCTTCTGAAGAGCAAAATACTTGGCACCGATGCACAGAAATACCTGGACGACATTGACAATCTCAAATATGTATCGCGTCACATCAATTCTTCATTTAACATACTTGAAGTTGCGAAAGAAGCAGCACATAATCTGACGGTCATGATGAAGCGTTGCTCGTGGAGAGGCCAGAGATGTGGACCGGAGAATTTTACTTCCTTCGCTACCCTCCTTGTAAGTGCCAGTGTACATATGGGCTTCATTATTTTGCATATTCTTATGCATGTGTTGTTTTGTCTGCCTGCTTACGTCCTGTTTTTTTAGAGTTTCTTTGACTCTGAGCATCGCTGATATAAAGGAAGCCAAAGTTTTGAATACCATTCACAATTATGCATGGAGTGGTTGATTTTCGAATGTCAGGCAGGCAGGTCGTTAATATACATAAGAAACAAAAGTGTCCCTAGAATAGAGCATTGGGGAACTGTGCAAGTAATTCCTCAGAGGAAAGCTGGTCATTTATAATACATTGCTGGTCCCTGTTTGTGTTATGAGTTAAACCAGTATAGCTCCTTAACGACAATATCAATTGGAAAACGTTCATTCACCTTTAAGCTAGAGAGAGTTCAAACAAGGTTTTATTTCTTAAGCGGTCATAAGTTGAACTGTCTATACTACTTGCAGGGGGGGTGAGGTGCTTTCAAAATGCTTCCACTGTATTTAGGGCAGCTTCAAACTGTGGTCGGGCAGAGTTCAGAAATTTGTGCAGTCACGTCTAGAAACTTTGCACCGCACTACATCCCATGCAAAATTCCCCGCCCCAGTTGTTAATCCTTGGAAAATTAATAGCTGTGGTCACTGACATTTAAACCGTTCCTAAACAAACGGCCCCCAGTACTGAATTTACTAACGTAATCGTGTTTCACTTGGTTCTCCACCGACAGCGAGGTCTATGTTACACGTTCAACTCAGGTCAACCAGGCCATCCCTTAGTAAACGCCACTGCTTTGGGAATAAGTCAGGCTTTGAGTCTAATACATGAGAGGACACAGAGGCTTTTTACTGGAAGTACCATCCCACGCAGCGATGTTTTCTCCGCGGGCAGCTAATCCGACCTAATCCCATTTAATATGTCGCGCTCCTCGAAAGTGCGAAAATTTTCTTGTCGTGTATTAGATTTCAGATACATTTTCTTAATCTTCATTTCGCGCCAGAATAAATTAGTTTGCGCGCAAAGCGCTCCTGAAAACATCACAAGGTTTGTCCAACTTCGAGTCCACCTTCTGGAGATACGCCGGCTTGGTAGCTGGAATACATTGCCGAGGCGAAGATCAGGCATTTTTTCCTCCTCGTCGTATTTTCTTCACGACAAATATTTATATTTGTAGTGAGAATGCAGCGCATATCGGTGGATTTTACTTCATGCGGCTTGCTTCTTCTGAAAGAAGAATGCCGGATTTCATCGTTTTGTTCATGTTTATTAGTGTTGGCAAATTTAAGGTAAATGAACCGACCACTGTAAGGTAAGAATTGAAGTTTTAAATTTGTTACTCGGCGAAAAATCGTGGAATTGGAATTCGTGAAACTCGTGAGTATTACCTCTGTTACCTGATGTCATGCGATGACTCCTCGTTTTTTCGATGCGTAACACGGATACAAGCGATAAATTTCTTTCGCAAAGTGAAGAATAATTTACTTAACGAGATCATTTGACGAATATTTCTCGTTATATGCTTTATTCATATTTGCTTGGCTTATTCAGGCTACATGCCAGGAGTTTGATGACAATGTTTATGTGCTATAATTATGCTGATAAGTTTTTGCTCCTTTATATTGAAACTCATGTAAGCCAAACGTTTATTAACTCTAGCAAAACACTCTTCTATTATGGAGGAACTTTTAACGTCTTTCGGGGCCCTAATATGGTGTCAAATTTTTAGGGGAAGGGAGCGCGAGGCAAACGTCCGTGAGTACAGTGTAACCCAGTGATTTTTTAGGTAGAGCCAACAAACATAGGCTGCACTTTAGGTGGCACACCCATGGGTGCAGTGTAACCAAGTGATTCTTTAGGTAGAGCTAACAAACATAGGCTGCACTTTAGGTGGCACACCCATGGGTGCAGTGTAACCCAGTAATTGTTTAGGCAGAGCTAACAAACATAGGCTGCACTTTAGGTGGCACACCCATGGGTGCAGTGTAACCTAGTGATCCTTTAGGTAGAGCTAACAAACATAGGCTGCACTTTAGGTGGCACACCCATGGGTGCAGTGTAACCCAGTGATTCTTTAGGTAGAGCTAACAAACATAGGCTGCACTTTAGGTGGCACACCCATGGGTGCAGTGTAACCCAGTGATTCTTTAGGTAGAGCTTACAAACATAGGCTGCGCTTTAGGTGGCACACCCATGGGTGCAGTGTAACCCAGTGATTCTTTAGGCAGAGCTTACAAACCTAGACTACACAGGTGTACATCAGATGGTAACAAGTTTTCCAGTTGAAACTTTGTCTTAAAGTACTATACCATGGCACTTCGACTATTTCATTATCGCGCTTGTTTTGACGCACAATTTATAGTCAGGAGAAGTCGTATTGTCTAGAACCATTGCAAAAGACAAATTTACACACATCACAGCGTTAAGGTAAGGTAATACTCGGTATTTCCTTCAGGTACATTTACATTTTCTGTTAGGTTATAAGCGATTAAATCGCATGCAGCGACGAACAAAGCCGATGCGAAGCCGTCAGATATTCTAGAACCGTGTTATTTACAGTGCTGTGCATTATTATTGCTTAACTAACTAACTACGCGCTAATGGAAATAAGTTTCGGCCGCTTTAAATTTTGAAACATTTTACTGGTACTGTATAGTCATAATTGGAGCGGAAAGTTAGCACGCGAGGAGGGCGATTCTGCTGTGGTTTCTGTAGTGTGGAAGATATAACGGCAATGAGGCTCCCGAGGTCCGTTCTGGAAATCACAACTACACGTAGGATGAAATGTATTTTGCGTGCAGACGTCTCCTTTTCCAGGTTAGGTTAAATAAACCGTACCAACGGTTTGTTTAACAAAGCTACCGCGAGACGGTTTCTTGGTGATTTAATTAATTTTTCCGATCCATTTTTTTTTCATCTCTATTTTCGCAGCTTTTGCGATACAAACTAAATTCATTTTTAGTTGTGATGGCATTACACTGCTTAATCATGACGGCTTTGGAAGAAACTGAATATATTGCGCTTCGCGATTTCGCAAAATCGCTGAGGGAATTAAAAAATATTTTCTTCTAAAAAAGCGTTTTCACGCTTCTTTCTCTAGTTAGTTATCTCGTTTGTCTCGTTTTCTAAAGGTCCTTGAGAACAGAATAAGACAATATTTTATTACCTACAACCTAAAAACCTGATTTTTGACCAGATCGAAACAAAACTGACCTCTGAAATGGAAGAAGAAAGCCTTTTATTTTTGCCGGCTTCGGCCTACCGACGCGATCGTGTCTGTTTTGCTTTCATATGATGACATTTTCCTGACAGAAGGGTGTCGGGAAAAACACCTCGCGCTGATCATACGTGACAAAATCCGCCGCGCCTAAGCTAATTAAGAAAAGTCTCCTCGAAAGCTCCATACAATTCCTTATAACAAAATTATAAGGAATTGTATGGAGCTCTCCGGGATACTTACAGTGCAAGCCCTTTGTGTCCCCTCATGCTAGATGTGCAACCCCAAGAATATTATGGCCCCTTTAGCTACGATGCAACTGGCATCAAGCTTGTACTTCACGAGCAGTATGAGTGGCCACAAGTGGAAAACTTAGGAATTGACCTCACACCGGGCTACAACACAAATATCAGGATAAAACGAAACAAGGTGCCTGGTTATTGGTTAGATTATATTTTGAGAATTAGTATGATATGAAGAATTGTACAGGTCTGCTGAGGTTGACACCATCCTCCGAGTTCTGCAGATTTCTTCATTTTATACAAAAGCCGAATTTAATAATTGCTTCATTATTATTCAGTCAAAATATTTCCAAGGCCTAAGTGTGCAGATTAGAGTTTATCCTAATGTTACAGACGAAATCTAATTTACTCCACGATATACACACACGACAAACCGTCGAAGAGTAATCGTCTGACGATTAAAGCGGGACTATTTGTTATCAGTTGTTTAATTCATCCTTTTTGCTGTCAGGAGAAGTCTTCCGTTCATACATCACGATCACCCCCTCAGGGAGGGGGGAGGGGAGAGCGTATATCCGCGAGTATAAGACATGACTGGACAACTGCATACAAACCGCTGTATTTTCTCAACCCAAGCTTAAACCTCTAGATACCATGAATGAGGGGATGGTCTATAATTAATTGCACATCCATTTCCACGTGTGTTGTTTGTCGCAAGTTTACCGTAATTATGAGCCCGCGGTACCATTTTTAATCAGGGAGTATTGGGTCTTTATGTGCTTTAAGCGAATATCTAATCTAACTTTCAATTCCTTGTCGTTTTATGACAGTATATCGCCCTCAAACCACCCTACCGCCCTGCATGTGGCACAAGAAAATTGATTACTTCAAATATCTACTCCTCAAGTCGATGCTTAATGGAATGCGGTGAAAAAAAACTTATGGAAATATGTAGCTGCAGCCTCCCAACCATGCTGCTTGGAGGTAATAGGTAAGACAGTATTAAAGCAAACGAAGTAGAATAATTTTTTAAACTTTAGCTTTTTTTGTTAGCGCTATATGGTCCTATTTGTTAAAGGTCTGAAACATATCTTTGATTTGCCTATATGTAAAAGAGCTTGCTGTCCGTACTCTCGGATGTATAGTCCAAACGGTCTGAAACTGGTGTATGTATAAACTCTGAGTAGTTTCATTAGATATACTTATTTCGAAATTAAAACGGAGAAAAAATTCCCCCTTTTATTAAATATCAGGATACATATAGAGGAGGCCTTAATTTCCTAATTTTTTTCCCATTCAGGCCGTTATAGTTTTAAAAATAATCTAGATGTTTTATTATCTTTTTTAGAAACGTTCAGTGCCTCAGAGATATGCTCCGCCCAAGAAATAAGAGATTGTATACTACCCAATACTGGTAAGTTGAAAAAAAAACCTCTTAAGATCCGAAAAGGGTTTTCGTCAACTAAGAGCTGTCTAACTGCCACTGCCGCTTTAAGAAACATATTTCATGATTTTTTTTGCATTGAAAAACAAAGATAAAAAATGACTATGTAACAAATGGCGTGATTTTACTGAGCTTGTAATGGCCGCGGCAGTATAAAAGATAGTCAAACGAGTTTCCATCATTAATTAGAGGACACTGAATGTAACTACATATTTTATTGCATGTTGCCGAATGCGTCGCCGGTGACTTATAGTTATTCCTCGTCATTTGCATTCATTGTGGCCATCGGTCTCCAAAAGTGGTCAAATGTACGAGTGGTCAGCGGGGTCAATATAGGTGCGTTCAGTTGCATGATGTGTTAGTTCTGGAAGAGGAATAAATAGAATAGTTCGGAATACTCCTTCGATTGACTTGCCAAAAGCGGAATATAAATGAGCTTATCTATGGGCATTTTCGACGAAATGCGAAGATCTTGTATTGATGAAACGACAATCAGCGACGATCATATAAGGCTGAAGAGGTTAGTTGTGAGAAGACAGCGAAGAAATCTACCAAGACACTTACCATGGGAAACATCGATCATTTTCGTTTCAGTTTACGTATCTTTTGCATTTTTTGTCATTTCTGTACTAAACTTGGCTTGAAAGTTTAAAATATTAAGCCAATGAATTTGGTGTATAGTTTTACATCAAATTGTCAAAATATGACGTCATAATTGCTAACGTCAGTCATATGTAAATTTAAAGAACATGCAAAAGATGCGTAAATTGAAGGGATATTTCCCCAGTGTGCAAATAGTATGATGGACGTTCAGAGGCTTTGCAGTGCTTTTTAAGTCTATTGCGTCTTCATGTTCTCTTCTCCGCCGTCGTCATCGTTGTTGCGATGCTCAGCTCCCAGCATCGCGCGCTTCCACCCTAAACGATTCTTGATATGCAAGCAATTTCGTTAAAAAAAATCGACGACCTGATGGAAAACGTTGACGAAAAAGAAAGGTACCGATATAGAGTCTCAAATATGCTCCAAACATTCTGCTCCAAGGATCAGAATGTTTTGAAATAACTGAAACAGAATAATGGTAAACTTTCCCTCGCGTCGCGCTAGTTTTCGCGACAAAAATGGCCGACGTCGTCTGTAACACACCTACATTTTTTTTGAGACAGTCCCACCTAGCTGTTGGTCAAGGCGGTCGCGAGTAATCAGCTGTTCTCACTTTCATCAATTTATTCATGTACTTTTTTATAAGGAACCTCGTTGCATTTCCTTCAATTCTATCATGTCTCTTATAGAAGCAGAGTTCAAACATATTTAAGATCAAAGTTTCGAACGTTTTGTGGCAATTTTTGACAGGATTGGTTACCAGCAAAGACTGTGACTGTCCAGTGGAATGTGAACAAGTGTTATATTCATCTTCTTTGTCCTCTGCGTTCTTTCCATCAACTCATTACTGGGATTCTATTTATCAGCTTCTAAATGACAGTTCTATTAACAAAACCAAAGTTACGAAGACAGAAGTTCAAGAGGCAATCAGGTCAGTTACCATATAGTTAAAGACATTCTTTCAATTTTATATTATTTTTTGATTATGCAAAACAATCCACAAAACATGAAATAATCTCTATAAAATACTTAAAACTTATGGAACTCTGATTTGACAAGTGGCTTTTTCATAATGTCATGACGGAGTACGTTTGCAGAAAAAATCTTTAATTTTAGCAGTGCGAGCCACTGACACTTCAACTCCCTCAAAAAAGAACTACCTTATTGATACTTAGTGATTTGATATAAGCATTAAGAATTTATTAAAACGAACGATAACGCTGCACTGCCTTTTTTTTCTTTTTTTTTTTTGCTTTTCTTGACAGAAGGCGCATATTGAAAGTGAACATTTTCTACGAAGATATGTCAACTGACATCACAAGAATAAAACCTGCGTACGGAATCTTCGACTTCGCATGTAGGTTTTATCAGTTCACGATCATACAGTGTATTAATATTCCTGTCTTGATATCTATTAAGTTATAAAGATTTTTCATTTTGAATTTGGCTCATCTTTTCGGTCAGTTTATGAGATACATAAACGAGCGCGAAAGATCTAGACCATACCTCGTGTAGCAAAAAGATCTTCGCTCTCCGTTTACCGTTTTTATTATTATTATTATTATTATTATTATTATTATTATTATTATTATTATTATAATTATGTAAAATTTAGCACAGGGATTTTCCGTGGGGAGAAATATCCAGTCAAGTCTCATCCCGAGACCTCAGACTTCCAGCACCTTTCTGAGGATATGTGCCGATCCGAGGAGTGCCGACTTTTTGCATCGTTCTTGTTCGGTTTTTAATTCCTAGTTGCTCCAAGTGGCCTGCCAGCTTCTTTGACACTGAACCCAATGCACCTACAACCACTGGCACCACTTTTGTCCTTGATTTCCAGATCCTATGAATCTCTCTTGCCAGGTCTTGGTACTTTTCACACTTTTCAGTTTCTTTCTGCAGAAAGTCCACAGTGATTGTTTCCTTTGCCTTCTTTTTCTGAATTACAATGTCTGGCCTCCTGTAATAGATTTCACGGTCTGTTTGGATGGTAAAGTCCCACAACAGTTTAACCTCCTCGTTCTCTTCTACGCTTTGGGGGGAATACTAATACCATTTGTCACTGCACTCAACTCCATATTCCTTGCACACCTCCCAATGAATGACCCGCCCAACAACATCATGCCTATTTTTATATTCTGTCTGCGCAAGCTTGGGGCAACTACATAAAATATGCTGCACAGTTTCATCGTGGCTACCACACATTCTGCATTTGGATGATACATTTTGGTTTTCGGTTCTGGCTTTTACGGCGTTTGTTCTTAGTGCCTGATCTTGCGCGGCAAAAATAAGCCCTTCTGTCTCCTTCTTCAGTTCACCAGTTCTGCTTTCCAGACCAGTCCTCAGTTCTTTTCTTTTTCATCTTTTCCTTATATTTCTTTAGCGCTTCAATTTAATTGACATTCTTCCTCTTCCATGCAGCTTTCAACAACCGTTCCTGGCTCTGGCAGACGTAGACATTGATATTTCTTTCTTCAATATTAATGGCATCCTCAACACTAATTAGTCCACGCCCTCCTTCTCTTCTTGGTAGGTACAAGCGGCTCACATTGGACCTGGGGTGAAGAGTGCCATGGATGGTTAATAGTTCCTGGTCTTACGATCCAATTGAGCAAGCTCACTCTTCGTCCAATTTACACCCCCCCCCCCCCCCCCCCACTGTACCGAAGTAGAGATACAGCCCAGCTGTTAATAGCCTTTATGACATTACCAGCACTTAGCTTTGAGGACAAAGTTTTCTTCACTCTCCTAATGTACTCCTTCTTCATACTTCTCTTCACTTCGTCATGCATAATGTCATCGGCCTCCAACACCCCCAGATATTTATAACCTTCAACATCATCTCCAATACCTCGGATAATTCTTCCATCAGGCAATCTTATGCCCTCTGACTTATCCAGCTTGCCTCTTTTCATTACCATCACTGCGCACTTCTCGATTCCAAAATCCATACCAATGTCACTGCTGAACACCCGGACAGTATGTACAAGTAAGTTAATTTCCTTCTCATTTCTCCCATATAATTTCAGGTCGTTATTATTATTATTATTATTATTATTATTATTATTATTATTTCTGTTGTTGTTTCTATAAATGCTTAGAGTAAATTTGCATGAAGAGTTAAAGCTTGAATCTAGTGTTAGGTTTTGAATCATCTTTACTAAAGTACGATTTCATCTTAACTGTATATGCGATTTTCCCATCCACTTTGGTGAAAGAAACTTCCGTTTTTGTCATGGTTACCAACGCACCGACAACTTCCGGTTATCTGTCCCTCATGCGCTCGATGACCAGGGAGCTAAACTGCCTTTAAAGATTGTCACCATGAGACTTATATGAATTAGCCTCTTTTATCCTACGAGAATATCGACGAGTCTAGATTAATCAACTTCAAAAACCTCTTTCCCGAGTGGATACTGCCTGTTCTGGAGTCTTGGCCTGTTCCGGAAACAGATGCTGAAGTCTGAGTTCGTGAAGCCGTATGCCCCTGAAGTCATGTTCCTTTATCCGTTCCGTGGATACATATCCATGTTTCTCAAATGTATACTTTATGGTGTATAATTTTTTGTTGTATTTTACTTTTCAGCTGACATAGGCGGTAGCATGGGATTGTTCCTTGGCTGCAGCTTTCTGACGTTGTGTGAATTCCTTGATCTCCTGATCATGGTTTGCATCAAATACTTTCCAAGAAAAGGCAATTACCAACTGAAGTCCATCCAGTGCCGAGAATCATAGATTCTAAACGAAGTGGGCCGCCTGAAGTCTGTTTGAAAGGGCGCCCGCCAATGCCAAAATACTATCTTCCGGGAAAGGCTGCAATTTTTAAAGTAAATAACATCTAGGCACCGTACCAGTAGGCAAATTTTGCATGGTGTCAAATATATAGGCTAGCATGCGCACTTAAATTCAATCAGTGTAGTGAACAAAAAAATATTTACCTTTTTGCTTCTGTTTACTATCGACCAATTTCTCTGCTTTCAATTTTTAACAAAAGATTGCAAAAGCTTGTGTACAAGTTTGGCTTTAGAGAAAACTACTCTACAATGCATGCAACTCTTCCAATTACAGATAAGCTAAAGAGAGCTATAAAAGATGGCTAATTTTCCAGCGGGATCTTCCTTGATTTCTCAGAAGATTTGATACTGGAGATCACAGTAGGTTAATTAGAAAACTAAGTCATTATGGAGTTCGCGGAATTGTAAACGACTGGTTTACCTCTTATCTGCAGTGTGATGACCTTGTTATTACTCATGGTGTCCATCAGGGTTCTGTCCTAGGCCCTCTATTATTTCTTTTGTATATCAATGACTTCAGTAAGTGTAACAAATAAATTTTTGACTTTCACATTTTTGCAGATGATTCTAATTTACTTAATTAATTGTCAATGGCAGTCTACCTGAACTGGAGGTCTTCATTAATAACAATAATTTAAAATCAGTTTCCAATTGGTTTAAGCCACTAATTTAATGTTATTTTGTTTTGTTTGTTTGTTTGCCTTTCTTTATGTTTGTGCACGTGTGTATTTCTTTTATTTATTATAATATATATGTAAATAATTTCTCCGCATGGCCAGCCACTTACCTCCACTAGCATTTGCTAATTCTGGTGGTTTTGCTCTCTATCTTGCTAATTGTCAACGTGTAATTTACATCTATTTTTTCCCTGAGCACTAATGAAGATTGATTACTGTTGTTGTTTATGGTGGTTAAAATTTGTACGATTCTATTCACGAATTGTGAAGAAAACGCAATTGAAGATTCTGATATTTTCACCAGCACGGGTAAAAAATATCAAAAACAATGGTTCTTATCAGAGTGAAAGATGATTTTTACGACAGTGACTGCTTTGAAGGTTATTAAATATAAATACTTAGAATTATTTAAGATGAAAATGTATAATCTTACCATAATCAACAGGTCTAATTTTTTTCTTGCTTACTTTTGTGCTACAAATTGTGGGTGGATCCTCCTAAAATGTCGTGCAGTTGGTATTATGTAATGGTAATGGAACTGAGTGGAATGCAATTTGGACTGAAGTGCGAGCAAGCTCTCCTATTTGGGCGAGCGAAGCAAGCCTCGCGAGAACGCGCGAGCGAGGGGACGCTCTGCCCCTCGCTCGCTCTGCCCCCTCGTTCGCTCTGCCCCTCGCGGCTCTGTGCTTGGTTCTTAGTAGTGCTTAGGGAAAAAAAACTCGGCACACTCGGTACAGTCGATTCAGTGAATCTTACCAAACTAAAAAATCCCCTTGCCTGTAAAATTTTTGATACGATGATCTCCCTTATTTCAACATATAACAGTGATGAACATATAGCAGGGGTGTGTTTGCCAAACCAGATTTGCCGGTACACTCGGGACACTTGGTGCAGCCGGTACACTCGGTATAACCGATACAGGCGGTACAAAGGAGGAGAATTGTTTGGCATCCACTTTACTTCATACATCAAGGCATACAACACCTGTTTTGGTGACAGTGAAGATACACACCAAGAGTGACAAACCGAGGAAAAGTGTCCAAAAAGTTGCTTGGCTGTAGAAAACTATGAAATTGAGTCTCATTGTGATGGGAAATACTAACTAATGCAGACATGACAATTTTTCCATGAAAAATTTACTATTGTTCTCGCGAGCTGGCCAATCAGAGAGCCGCTTTGGATCAGGTGCAGGTCGACCCATGTAATGCGTCAATAAAGCCGCCGCGAATTTACAAAAACAAGAGAAGCCAGTGTCTTATTAATAATGTTATAAATGTAATTATTTTTATTTATTTGTTTTTTACTTCTGATAAAACACGGTCATGCTCATTATGCGTTGACTTCAAGAAGCTCATGAGAACGCTCCGTTTAAGGATTTTGTTTTCAAAATCATTTCAGGAAGAAAGCGCTAAAAGCAAGAAAAATTCAGATGAGCTCCACCCTGTCAACTCTGTGTGATAATGAATTAATGTTTGCTGAAACTGCAATTATGTTTAATTTTGTTTTTGCTGGGTTTTTTTTAGTTTTGTTCATTTATTTGTTTGTTCGATATCCCTTTAAAGTTTGTTTGTTTGTTTTGTTATCATTGCTAGCCTTTGTTGGATGCGCATTAGGCAGGTTCGCATGTCATAAAATATATTAATAAGGGGGCCCGGAGAGAATTCCATTCCTCAGTTTTGGTACATGGGTTTGAACAACGTCCCGTGACGTATGGATTTAAGTCTAAATTGCACGTAAGGTGTTTAAAATTCATATGACTTCGTGCTGTTATAATAATGAAAAATTTAAAGCTTTCATGCTTCCTGTCTTTATCTCAGTGAGAAGTAATATTTACCATAGCAAAGTAAGTAAACTTTACCTCCTTTGCGGAAAAAAATACACGACGAAAAAGGAAAGCTGTTTTGTCTCCGGTGCGCAGCTGAATTTAATTACTATGATACCAACAAGAATGTGTTGTTGGCATTTCAAGTCATGAAGCGAAAGGCCGATCTAGATGGTACGCTTCTTTATAATATGGAAATGTCGCTATCCTGAAATTTTGACACATTTCGCAAATATAATATCATCAACACAGAAATTCGAGAAACGTTTTTTTATCAGTCTGTTTTGAAAGAAAATGATTAATTCTTTATTAGGGACGTCACAAATTTCAGCTTAAGACTCGAGAGGAAATTTTAAATGGTACCTTAATTTTAACGTTATGATTTAGGTGGTGCCGGTGAGAGTTAACAATGGGTGGATTATAAAATCTGCTAATGAGGACACAGTGAGATATTTCCTTAACTAAGATTACAATAGATGTAGACCTGTTTCCATAATTAAACACTTAGCAGTGGTTTTGGATAATTAAAAAAAGACATATTCTTTGCCAATAAAGTTTTTAGTCATTTTGTGTCACGAAAGTGGGTTGTGCGTACTGAACAGCGCGCAATTTTAAAAGTTCGAGCCTGAGGTGTCGTCTGTATGTAACAGGGCTTCAAGTTTTGAGTGAACTTGCCTCCGAAACAGAACTGATCGTCAATTTGCTACTGAGACACTACTGAACGCAGGCATTTATCAGCCATGCATAATCAAGGTATGGTCTTTTACTTACATGTCAACTTTTTCATGTTGAAACAGAGGTTTATAGTGTACATTAACGAGGGGAGAAGAAAAAAAGCTTAGTTTAATTGTCATGGAATGTGTATCTATTTATGTTTCCTCAACCTTACGACAGGAAACCTACGATAATTATTATGCACGGAATGCTGACATCTTTCAATTTTGGAAGACGCAGCTGTGCGAAATACTGGATGCATGCACAGCGACAAACTTACGATGCTCGAAATCATTTTCTTTTATATTTCAACAGTCCAAAGAGAGATGTGATAACTATGATAAATTAAACGAAAATGGAAAATGGAAAGATTTCGTGAAGTTTTAATTTTTCTCCTGAATACGTTAGATGCCATTAGTAGGTTAAAAATCTGGGGAAAAACATCGAATAATCCTTAGCTTCGCAACCTTTAAGACACTACACTCCACAGTTTTGACATTTTATTTAGTACCAACGAGGCACAGCATCTTGAATATAAAAAAAGGATATCATTTTTTTTTACATCGCTGGGCCTCTGGTCAGCGTCGTTTTGCCTATAGAGGGTTTAAAATCTGGAATGGATTAAGCAAGCACCTCAGGACTTTAGTAGCTTAGACACTTTTAAACAGTGTGATTTTAGAGAATATTTAAGCAAATCATGTTAATATATTAATTAATTATTATACATTTATTATAGTAGGGAGCAACAATAAATGTCTGTATGTATGTATAAAAATTGCGATTACATAATTTGTTTTTTGGAGGGCGGAGGGGCTTTCTTTGTCACATTAACTTTAAAATGCTACTCATAACCGATCGACAAGTCCACTGGTGCCAATATAGAGGGTCTTGGTTGACTGATGCCATTGAAGGAAACTTTTACGGCCGCCAATTATTTTCTTTTGGTCAATGAATTCACATTTACTCGCATTGTTATTTTTTTTTTTTTTTTCATTTTTGTGAATACTGACAAGCATTTTCGATTGCAACAAAAAAACTGCATGAAAAACATTCAAACACACATCAGATTTACAAGGATATTTACTAACGGTCTGGCTCTGCAACCCTTTTTTCCCTGGCGTTAGGGATGAACTACAAAATATCATCTCGTTCATGCACAAATGGAACATCGAAATTAAAGCCAAAGAAATAAGCAACCGATTAATCATCATCAGTGTTCACCGACTAGAACTCTGTGATGATATTTCCTTCATATTACGGACATAAAGAGTCTATAAAGACCAGTACAACCTGAACATCAGTTTTTTCTTCAATAGTTGAAACGTGTGAGTCAAATCAGTTGCGGATTACTAAGACCGCGGAGGTAAAAAAAAAAAAGCCTGTTCACCATTGAGACGAATTCAGAAGGCCATGCTTAACCAGGCTTATAATTAAGCCCTTTATTATTTTCTGATAAAAGCCTGGTTTAACCCTTGGACGTAAACGCAAACTCATACCCCCACCGTTGTACAGGGGGGGGGGGGGGGAGGTTGATGGAACTCCTTCCTTGGGTTTTTTTATATGTTGCAGTATCTTGAAAATATTTTGCCTTGACCGGAAAGCTTTTCATCTTCTCGCCTAGATGAGGGATGTTTTAT
This sequence comes from Porites rus, assembly GCA_964035705.1. NCBI lineage: Eukaryota > Metazoa > Cnidaria > Anthozoa > Scleractinia > Poritidae > Porites > Porites rus. The sequence goes on from OZ038002.1 coordinate 9,867,353, forward strand.
GGGTGGTGTCGCCGCTGCTAGCATGTGACGTCACCAGACATACATGGTCGCCAACGTAGCCGCCATCTTGGCCCCAGAATTAGAAATTCGGCAAAAACGTTGAGAATTGGTCGTTTTTTGTGCTTGACATGTCAAATAGCACATAAATTAGTACTTTGTTTCATTTTATCCACAGGCTTTGCTTTTATTGTTGAAACAAGTTGAAAAACATGCATTTTCACTCAGAGTTGTTCGACCACTTCTATTCTGTAACCATAGGAACTGATTATCACCAAACTTGTCACAAAATGCGTGTGAAGGATAAACGAACAGCTACTGACACCGTCAAGGGGTTGATGTTAGATCTTCAAAGTAGTTTCTCAGGGGGGGAGACTGGCATCAACCCCCCCCCCCCTTCGTACGTCCGAGGATTAATCGAGGTTTACAGAGTTTACGATGTGCTTTTGAGGGGACCCACGTTTGTTTATTCATTAAATAACTACAGGCCTACCTACATAGCTAAACCTCTGTAAAACCCTTTTTTTTTTCAGAGCTCAATTTTCAAGCAATTAAAAGTAGGGCTTATTCCATCGAAGTGTTTTGGTAAAGCAGAAATGAAAAAGTACGAAGTCAGTATGGAAACACCATCTACGCTTAATGATACAAGCGGTGCGACTCGCAAAACAGAGGTAGAAAAGCTGGTCAAGGACTTTGGATCGTACACAACGCTACATGGCTTGCACTTCCTCTTTGAATCCTCTTCCGTAGTTCGACGTATTTTGTGGATAATGTTAATGGGTGCGTGCATGGTAATTTTAGCTTTTCAAGTCAGGCACAGCTACATTAAACTACGAAGATATGACAGCCTCATACTGAAAGACATCGAGCGTTCAAACAGTTTGCTCTTCCCAGCGGTTACTATTTGCAATCAAAACATGTTTCTGAAGAGCAAAATACTTGGCACAGACGTACAGATATACCTGGATGAAATTGACGAACTAAAAGCCGAGAATCAGGCGTTTATCATGACCCCCTTAAAAAATACATCGCGTCGGATAAGTTCTTCATTTAATATTCTTAAAGTTGCGGAAGAAGCAGGACATAATCTGACGGTCAGGATGATCCTTTGCTCGTGGAGAGGACACAAATGTGGACCGGAAAATTTTACTTCCTTTGTGTCCGAAAGAGCAAGTATCAGTGGTTTCTAACTTTTCATCAGCTTATGCATTTTCCCAGGAGTTGATGGGCTCCTGATTTTCCTTATTTTATTTATCCTTTCACTCCCATAATCAGCATTTTTTGAGTCCTTGATTAATTTTGAATTTGGTCACTACTAGAAGTGTAAAGCTACGTGCAAACGGCCAACAATTTTGGGAGTTGTTGCGTCGGTGTTGGCAGTGGCGTGCAAACGCATACAACAACACCCAACAATGTTTTTAAACCTGTAGTGCATCATGGAATAACCCATAAGAGTTTGGAGACAAACGGATCCAACATTGTTGCGCTACGCTTCGCTGATCACGGAACAAAAGAAATGTTGTGACTTGTTTGCTCAAAATTTTGACCAGTTTCAAATTTTGCACAAAAACTCCCAACAACAAGCGACAACATGCAGCAGGGTCCAAACGGACGCAGCATGTAACACTCGGCAATGTTGGGAGTTGTTGGCCAACAATGCTGAGTCCGTTTTCGCGGAGCAAGGGTCAGGAACATAGCTGAACCTATTGTTTATTTATTTATTTATTTATTTATTTATTTATGTACTGTCTATTTTGTGGGTTAGACAGTCGATTAAGCATGTATTGCTTTACGCTTCTCTCTTCTCCCAGTTTTGTTTGATTATGCAAACTGAGCTCAGTGCTGGACCCAGACCTTGACATAAGGGGGGGGCACGGTTATCCATACCCTGAGATAAGGAAGAGGGGGCGGTCTACAAAATTTTTTTTTGGCCCTTCGGGCCTCAGTTTGGTCTAAAACTAAGGGGGGCCCAGGTACTCCCCTGAATCCACCACTGGAGCATGAGGTTCATAGTTTTATGAATATTTACATCTTTTGTTAATAATTTTTTAACATCTGTTGTGTATCAACTTGGTTTCTCAAAGTCAGACAGAGTTCAGAGGCCTGTGTAGAAGCTTCCTCGCACTTTATGCCTTCTCGAATTCCCCCTCCCCTGAAAATTTTCTTCATTTTGACCGGAAAATCAGTTCCTTAGCCTTTGCATCTTACATGATCTCTAAATAAACTGAACCTAGCACTGAAAGTTCTAAAAGGAACTTATCGATTATGACTTTTTTTCTCTTTTCACAGAGAGGTATGTGTTACACTTTCAACTCGGGACAACCGGGCCATCCATTATTAAACGCCACTGCATCGGGAATAAGTCAGGCTTTGAGTCTAATACTAGATGTGCAACCCCGAAGAATATTATGGCCCCTTTAGCTACGAAGCAACTGGCATCAAGCTTGTACTTCACGAGCAACATGAGTGGCCGCAGGTAGAAAACTTGGGAATTGACATCTCACCGGGCTACAACACAAATATCAGGATAAAACGAAACAAGGTGCCTGGTTTCTCTCCTCTTTGCTTAAACCTTAACGAAATGAAATACAAAGATATAACCTGTTCAGGCTAATTCTTTAAATCAAATCAACCAGCCAACAGTATGTACGTAAGCAAACAAAATTAATTCCTTCTTTTTCTGAGAAAAATATGCATGACAGTCTCTTTATATTAAAGGTCAGGGGACTAAATAATAATAATAATAATAATAATAATAATAATAATAATAATAATAATATGATATTATTATAGTATTCGGAACTTTAAACTGCGCGAAGCAATGTAGCACACATGAAGTATTAATACCAATGTCGAAGGAAATGCTCTCATTTTCCGAGAAACAAACTGATACAGTGGAACCTCCCTTCAAGGGACACCCTCGGGACCAAAGGAAGTGTTCTTTAAATAGAGTACCCAGCCTCGTCCCCAGGGCGCTTTTCCCTGGCTTTGGAGGTGGAGCAACCAATCAAAATGACGGATTGGCCGGCCGATGCCATGGCCCTTTCCCACCCCACCTCCAAAGCCAGGAAAAAAGCGCCCTCACTGGGGGACGAGGTTGTAGAGTCCCTTGAATAGCGGTTAAACCTGGGTCTCGGGACCCACAAAAAATGTCCCTTTCCCTTGGATAGAGGTGTTCCTTCGATAACAAATTAAATACAAAGATTATTTGAACATTTTCGGAACTAAATTGTGTGCCCCTTGAAGAGAGTTGTCTGTTGAATAGAGGGTCCGAACAGAGGTGTCCCAAAGGAGAAGCTCCACTGTAATTTGCATATAACATAAAGACACGTATGGTAAAAATCTTGGCCCCAGGGCTTCTCCTTTAAAAAAAAAGTGGAGGGGGACGAAAAGTCCCTGGAATCGCCTGGTCGCATGTCCGCACGCACACCCTAAAATCTTTGGTTTAATAAACTACAGCTGTGTGTTAAGCTCAATTATGCATAATCTCACAGCGTGCGATCGCAGGTGGTCATCTTTGACTAGTAACAAGCAGTTCTACAAGACTTTCTTGTTATAACAGACATGCCGTGGTAATTTTTTGTACATTGCCAGAAGCTTCCAAATTGTAATGGAAAATAAATGTCTCGATATGTCGAAATAGCAGTTCAGTAGAGTCGAACCTCTTGGTACGGACACCTCTCTACTATGGACAGTTTGCAATGTCCCGACAAAATTCTCATATATTTTCTTTAAAAATAACCTCTATAATACGGACTCTCTCTAAAATGGACAACGGACACTAAATCTCGGCCCAGGGAGTAAATTCATACAAACTTAACCTCTTTATTACGGACACTGGGGTGATTAAGTGAATCCCGAATCCCGATCAGGTGAATCATGCCGTCCTGGCTGATGAGCTATGCAAGCTGATTTCAAAGTCCAGTCGCTGTATACCAAACAACGATTTGCGAAAGGTGTACAGAGAAACATACATGTACCCGACTTTTTTTAAGGCTTAAATAACTACAGATAGCATAAAGATATTTTCTATTACATTTTGTACTCTAGTTACTGTTTACTGCACTAATTAATGCAAAATAGCGAAAGAACTTTTCAGATTTGTGCTTTTCGTTTCAACTTTTTACATGCAGCATTGCGCTGTGGCTCGTTTCGTTTTAAAACGTTGATTCGTCCACGATTATATAGTTGTACTTACTTTGTAGCTGATATATTTTGTATAATTATCATGTTGTCTGCTGTACTGGAAGACACTGTCTTTTACTGTGAATTGATAAATTTAAATGCAGTTTAAAGACGAGTGTGAGCCTGGTTTTATCAACTGAACACTTAAAACTGTAAGTGGAGTCATAATACGGAAACTTCGCTCTGTTCCTTGTAGTGTCCGTATTAGAGAGGTTCGACTGGATACCGTTTCTAACAGTTCCCTTTTTGGATTATTTTGTTTGTTTGTTTGTTTGTTTTTTTTTTTTCAGTTTATCGCCCTTGAACCACCTTACCGCCCTCTTTGTGGCACAAGAAAATTGATTACTTCAAATATCTACTCCTCCAGTCGGTGCTTAATGGAATGCAGCAGTAAACAGCTGATGGACATATGTAACTGCAGCCGCCCAACATTGCCACTTGGAGGTAATAGCTATATTGGCTATTTCATGCTATCAGAACCTTAAGGACGTTTGTAAACGTTGACGCTGGGAGCCCTCTGTGTCCTCGTATTTCGGTTAATTTGATTAAATGACGTGAACTGGATTAAGTTTAGTCCATGTTCAAATGCAGAGTGGAATTAATGGCGATTTCGCGCTCGCCAGAGGGCGGGCTCGCGTTTCTTCGCTTTCAAATTTAATTTAAAGCAATCCACGGGCTTGCCCCTATGACATTTTTGTGGTATACTAAGCTTTTGTTTTCGTCTTCATATAGCCATCATCAGGTAGCAATTCAACACCACTACACCTGCTGTTCGAACTAATACTACCTTAAATGGGAGAGCTTTTATGAAAGCATCGCCCACGCTGTGGAACTCTCTTCCCAAAGAGCTTCGTGCAATCACGAAAAGGGGGAGACGTTGCGTGACATCCCAAAAAATTGCTTTGAGGGAGACTAAGTCAAGAGGGATAAACATTACTCTGTAATTTCATTATTTATGCAATCTCCTGGAACATTTCAAAATTATCTAATAGATTTTATTTCATTTTACATGTAGTTAAGTTGGATGCCTCAACGATATGCACCGCCCAGGACATAAAGAACTGTATTCTGCCCAACGCTGGTAAAGCTCTTTTTCGTTTGTCAAGAAAAACACATTGTGAGCCCTTCACGTCCATTGACGATTTTCTTGCAATTTTTTTACAGGTTTAGTCGGCAGTAATGATTGTGACTGTCCAGCGGAATGTGAAAAAGTGTTATATTCGTCTTCTCACTCCACTGCATACTTCCCATCAGGTCATTACTGGGACTCTATTTTTCAAATTTTAAATACGAGTGCTAGCAATATCACCAAAGATATAAAGTCAGACCTCCAAGAGGCAATCAGGTTAGATGAATGTCTTATTGTCAATTTTAATCAGTTGCGAAACATGCAATTCGCATTCTCTTGAAATTTCCTCGAATAATACCCGGGGGCAATTATTCGAGGGAAGGCGATTAGTCAAGGGAGGTGATTATTTCAAATATTTCTCACTGGGAGTCGTGCCCTAAATATTTTCTTTTATTATCCCAATAAATCCAAAAATTATCACATCAAATAAACGGAACATGAGCTTTTAAAGTGTTCCAAATTGCATGGTTCCTTGATTAATTTTCAGAGCTTGAATCATCAATGATCATTTCTGCTGGATCAGATTCCACTTCACCTTGACAGAGAGTTGATGAAAGAAACAGAAGATGGCGAGAGGGGTTGGGGGGAGGGGAGTAATTATTCGAGGGTGGAGATTAATCGAGGGACGGCTATTATTCGAGGAAATACGGTAAGTATATCTGCCGGTCCTCGGTAAATAAACTAAGACGGCATTATCCGTTATGAAACCAATGAAGGCACTATATTCATATTCATTTTCATATTCTTACTTTATCCTCAGGCAAGGGTTTCGTTTCTTCAAAGTTTTAATTTATGAAAGAATTTTATGAATCAATAATCAGAGCCATGCATCTCTAGTCTTATAGTAATCAACCTGCAGTCATGTTTCATAACCCTATGTTGACTGATTAATTTCGTGATCTGCTTGGCTTAACAGGAGGCGTTTATTGAGAGTGAACATTTTCTACAAAGATATGCTGACTGAAGTCACACGAACAAAACCAGCATACGAAATCTCCGACTTTGCATGTAGGTTTAACCAATTCTCACAGCTTAATTTTCCTGTCTTTAAAACTTTCACGATTCGGCTCTATGGCAGGAAATATTTTTCTTGTCTTCTCACATATACGGCAGACCGCACCTTATACGGCAAAGTGAACTCTATTCGCTAAAAAAAACCAACGCTTAAGGAGCCACTCTTAACGCTATAGCTTTTTCGCTTTTCATGAAGACCATTCCACCTTATCTGGGCGGGTCCTGTCCACAGAAAATCTCCGCGTTTCTACTCACGAGGTAAGCTTACTAATTGTTTTTGACTGTCCACACTAAGCCAACGCACGAAAACGCACTCCTGCCTCCACTTTTTATCGCTTTAGATAGTGTGGACACAAGGTTAACACGCAGGGCAATGCATGACGGCTGCAAAATGTTAGTGTGGACGGGAATAAGACCATTGATTACCTCGTTAATAGAGTCAGTCTTGGTTTTTCTCCTCCGAGACCTTGGCTAGGATAAAAACCATCAAGAAAGAAAAGGTTCCTTTCCCATATTTAGCAATTATTGAATTCGGCTTTCGTAGGATATGAAGAATTCTTCTTAACAAACCAATTCCACGACTCATTCGAATGTTTGTCTGTGATTGGATTTTTTTGTGCCCAATCAGAGGCCAGCATCTATCGCGCTGCTTTCGTGATCTTCCTATACTAAGGAGTTTACCTGCAAACTCGACTGTTGGCCGTACATGTTTGGCTTGTGCAAGAGAGGTTTCTTGGAGAAGAGTTTTCAGTGAAGATAGGCCCCAAAGAACCAAATAAATTCCATAATTGGTAAAATTTCCGTATAAACTCTCATACATTTATTCATGCAGCAATTTTATACTATTTCACACAAATAGTTGATATGAATAGAGTGGAACCATGCATACATAATAAATGTATGGATTTATACGGAAATCTTACCCCATAATTACCATGTTAGCAAAACAAAACGAACGAAAAATGCACCAGTTAAAGAAATCAGCCTGTGGACTGATCGAAGGTAACTTCGTAAACACCAGAGTACTTCTTGGCTTGTTCATGCAAAATCGTCAGCATGGTTGTTTACGCGGCTGCCGGCATACTTGTCAGGCACGTGCAGGAGAAATTTTTCCGCCCTTTAAAGTTTGTAAATATGTTGTTAGAGTTTCTCCTCAGTGATATAGAAGGGGATCCAATGAAACAGGTAGAGTAAACTATGGGAGCTCATTTTCACCGAAAACTCTTCTCGAATCCAAGAAAGCTCTCCTGTACGAGCCAGACCAAAAGATGGGAGACAATTTTTCACGGGCGTCGAGGAAACAGTCTAGTTTGCAGGTAAACTCTTCGTATATTAAGAAGATCACGAAAGCAGTGCGATAGATGCTGGCCTCTGACTGGGCACTAAACAATCACAGGCAATCATTAGAATAAGTCGTGGAACTGGTTCGTTAAGAGTAGTATCCAAGAGACTCTCTCACCCGTTCTTGAAAACTTTCGCCGCATTTTTTCCTGACCCAACTAAACGCCCTTTGGTCTCCGAGGGGTGAGTATACATACATTTGTACTACCTTATACAACTCGTAACTAACTGAATATTTTTGTTGTTTTACTTACTTCTCAGCTGACGTGGGAGGTAGCATGGGATTGTTCCTTGGCTGCAGTTTGTTGACATTGTGTGAGTTCCTGGATTTCCTGATCATGATTTGCATAAAATGTTTTACAAGGAAATCCAATCCCCAAAACATGGAGTCCAGTGACAGCAATGGAATCTAAACGAAGTTTCTGACCAAAAGAGTTTTGTCGGTATTATAATTATATGCCCCGGGCGGCCGGTCGTAACCGTTATGTAATTTTAAAAAAACTGCAATTCTGATGCAATTCTTATTTGGTCTAACCTGTTCATAGACCCTCTATTTTCTCTTTAGGGATCGTCAAGCGCGCGTATACCCGCCTTAGTTCGTACGCTCCGCGCTCGCGTGTTCGTCGATTAGTCGAAGAAAAGAAAACAACGTCTGTGTACTATAATTCAGTCCAACGAAAATGCAGAGATAGGAGGCGTCCACCCGGCTGGCATTGTATCTTTTCATCATCTAAGGGTGGCGTAATTGAACATATTTGTCGATTGGCTTTGAAGGAATAAGAAATAAACCCATAATATCCGAATTCGCGGTGAATTTTAAGAAATCTTTGGTTGGCACATAATCTCGGTAATGATGATATAATTTCTGTCTCTGCAAAGATGTATGTTGGTTTTGCGACCTCCTCCAGGTCTGAAAACCGGTGTGGAAAATGACATTTTTGGTCCGAAATTGGGTCAGGAATTGGAGAACCGGGCAGCACACCCCCAACAGGGATTCTCATGAGTACCCCCCCCCCCCCCAATCCCCTGGGGGAGCTCCTGACAGTAGTACACAATTAAAACAAAATTAAAATAGACCTATTCGGCTAACTCAATGTTGTACCCAATTCAAATCTCCCGGGGATAAGATTCTTTGTGTATTGTATTTGTATTATAATGAGGCTATCACATTTAAATGATATGGAAATTCCTGAAACAAAACGTTTTATTCCCAAAGGGTTTGAATTGGGTACAACATTGAGTTAGCCGAATAGGTCTATTCTACTATTGGCCAAGCGTTTAATCAGATGAACCCAGACTCGTTGAAATTTTATAGAGACCCGTATAGATTCTACGGAAGAGAGCGACTACGAGAGGATTTTCTCAGAACTAGGTAGTGGCCATGGACGCGTGCATGAACCAGCGTCATTAATGATTTGGCGGGAAATGTGATAGACGTCGTCACTCCGACTGTGGGTTTTAGCGTGATGGCTTATTGACGGAAACAAATGTTAACAGTTTTATCATTTTCACTCAGGAGGGAGCTTAACCTTTTTCAAAGAAAAAAACAATATGAACTTTTCTGCGGAAAAAGGTAAAATGAGGCTTTGCGAGGTGTCTAGTATTTCAGAATTTGGGAAAAGATTAAGTCAAGCCCTTATAGTCGTCGAATCTAAAGATCTCATGAATATCTTAGTGAGAGGATGTACGTAAATAAATTTAATTCACTCTAGAATCTGCCTTTTACAAAGATCATATCAGCAAAAAAAAATTGATAACCTTGTGTTTATGTTTTGTGTTTTACTCTCTGTTGTCTGTTTTTCTCTTAATTGGAGTCGTTTAGAAGCCATTTTAGCGAATTCTAGAGTTCGACAGTACCTCGAAATAGAGTATGGGGTGCCTGTGGTTTAATCAGTCTTATGCATATCATCGTTGGCTATATTTTCGTCTCGTTTCAGTTCGCTCAAAATGAATTGACTAATTGGTAGACTTGTACATGTGCTCTGCCTTGTAACCAAACAAAAGAAGTTGACCGTTTTAATTAGTGATAGTCTTTTGCCTTTCACCTATGAATTTGCATTTATGTAAACTGTAATTATACAAAAAAAATGAAATACCTGCAAAAAAAAAAAACCTTTTTCTACGTTTTTGCGCATATCTCGTGGCTGTACGACTGTTCATAGTCCACAGTTTTCTTTAAGGTGCAATAAAATTTTGTTTTGTTTTGTTTTACTTAATTTAATTTTAATTACTATTTAATATTAACGCGCGAGGTGGAGAGTCCAGAAAAGACGCAGATATATCAACGCGCATGGGGGGAAATGGTTGTGCTCCTTCCAGTAACGCTGAAAACACATTACTGCGATTTAGCAAACACAAAGTGAGGACAGTAATGACGGCGGTTGCAGATCGAAAAACCGGCTGCACTGATGGTGAAGAGACACACTTTCACTCCTCTCCACGTGCTTTTACTTTAGAATTCTTTCTCTCGCGATTTAGGGGAAAAGGAGGAGGGAAAAATGATGGAGGCGATAAAGGGAGTAAAGGGGTGATTTTTCCAGCTACCCGGCATCACCTCCGGTCCACTCGCTGGACTTTGCCCTAATAAACCATACTTTTGCAGCTCTCAGTAAAACTGAATCTCAGGGTTTGATATACGTGAAAACCGCCTGTTACCAGTCTCTGCAAGCAAGCTTTTGATGACGACAGAAGCGGTTAAATTCGCGCAAAATAAAGTTAAATGCATATTCAGGGAGCCGGACTGGCGCGGTGAGTGTGGGCCATTTCCGAGTAAAATCTCACTTTCAAAGGGAGGCTAAGTGCGAAGCCATTGATATGAAAATGATTTTTCATTATGATGCAAATAAAACTCATTTTCACAACAAAGGTCTCGCACTTAGCCTCGTTTTGAAAGTGAGATTTTTTGGAATATTATTTAGGTCTTGGTATGCACTCTTAACATTACACGCAGTAGATACCTCGTTTCAATCCGCTGACCAGCTGACTGGTTTGTTTGACGGCTCCAGTACGTCACGTTCAACGTGCTTTTGGTCTAGGTAAAATTTGGTTGTTTTTAGGGATTTTTATTGCCGAACGATGGTGAGTAAAACTCTTATTGGACTATGATTTATCTTATAAAAGTAGATATTTAGTACGTGGATGATTCTTTATTCGACTTAAGGCTGAAAATGAACGAAGTATCAAACCCACTGGTCATCGGTGCTTTGTACATTGTGTGTATTGAAATCTTCTTCGAACGAAATCTTCTTTTTCATTGCGCTTTTTCATATTGTTACAATGAAACTAAAAGTCAAGATAGCAATTACACGTCCTTTTATGGCAGCAAGCGGCTCAGACTCAAAACGAAATACAACTGTACCAGTTGTTATTTTTATTCGTTGTGTTTCTTAAGCAAGTGAAATGTTTTAATTTATTGAACATGATTACAAGTAAACGTCATAAGTTCAGAATACACTGCCACTCAACCCCGCCGCTGAAAAATGGTGGTTGTACATGTAAACGGTGAAATGAACTGCTGTAGCCCCTTTCCCTTAAGTTTATTCTCCTCGACTTTTTTATCTTGGGGTTGCTGATTGACGGAAACCGAACCAAAAATCAATCAAACAAAATCAGTCAGATTGTTCTTCGATTGGTTCGGTACTTGAACATAATCAGACTGGAACTTTTCGGTGAGTTCAATAGTTATTTCAGAACTCAATTGAACCAATCGATCTCAACTGACCCGATTAGTTCAATTTTGTTCGGTAGAAGGACAAATAAAACGCATCCAGTTTCAATTGAATCAGAAAAATCTCCCTTTAGCATGCATGTGAATCAGTTTGAAAAGTACACAAGTATTCCAATTAACCCAGAATTAGCGAAAGTCTTTCTTGTTAAAGTGATTTAAAAATGGTAAATTCACAATTAATTCTGGGAAACATGAATGACACAGTAAAACCATGTAAAATGTCTTTCCCAGGACAATGCCGACTGGGGATATTCTTAGGATACCAAAAAAGTCAAACGTTCTTCAATAAAGTTTCAATATTTAAAAAGGAACGGGGGTGCATATCATGAATTTATTTTGCATCTTTGGGAATTTTATGCATCAAGAGCGCAGGACGAAGAGGTAACAAAATAACTGGAAATCATGCAATTTTATATGCTCTAAAAGGATCAAATGGGTATGAATGGATGTGGGTACAATATTACTGTAAAATACATCACAACACCCTGATTTGTATTTGTATTTGTATTAATTTTTTATTTATTTGCCACACGATTACAATAATTACAAAGAAATGCCAAAAAAAAATGTAGGAAGAAATGGCGAGGAGGCCTAAAGGAAACTATAGAGCTTATGTTAATAAGGCCTCCTCAATTACAATTTTTCAAAGATGGCATAAAAATAACGGCGATGGATACAAAATAATATAAGGTGGAAAATTAAACTAATCAATATTATGGAAGTTTACAAATAATGTTGAATATTAAAAGGCTTTTTCGCAAGATTTCTGTTGGAGTATACTAATAATTATTACAAATAAATGCCTTAAGTGCTCTTGTAAAGGAAATATTCTCTTGGTATTTTCTTGAGCAGAAGCCTCTTATGCTTCATGGACATGAACGTTCCATTACACAAATCAAGTACAACAGAGATGGTGACTTGCTGTTTTCCTCTGCAAAGGATACAAAACCAAATGTCTGGTACTCATTAAATGGAGAAAGACTTGGTACTTATAATGGCCATGGCGGTGCTGTTTGGTGCATTGATGTTGATTGTATCCTTGAGGAAATTACTTTGTAACAATAGCCATGGAAAGTCTAAATTTTTACTGCTTTTACTTGTACGTCTTCATCAAGTTACAGATTGCAAGGGTGTGCAATGATTAATCACGGTGCTATATCCAGATGAGCTAACCAATCCAAGGTGAGGCCTCAAATTGGGCACATTTGTTAAAGCCTAAAATTTGAATTTTTTTTTTCTGGTCCTTTTTAAATACCTGCATGTACAAATGTACAGCTGTAGGTTGGTCATACAGCTGTGTCAGACGATCACATCCAGAATACATCTGTTTCATCTGGGCTTTTATTCAAATGTTTTAATTAGCTCAGTTGGAGAGTTGCAACAGGCCTCACAAAAGTTTACAGTTTGTTGACCAACCATTTGAGGTGAATGTTGACCTAGGACAATCACTTCCTTATTCACAATCCTAACTGATTTTGAGTGGTAAATAAAATTAAGGCTCTGTTTGCACTACGGCAAAAATTAAGGTTTGACGTGTGCAAAAAAATTGAAAATTTTGTAAAAACGACTTTTTTGTTTTCACATTAATTCTTGTTCACATCTGAGACAAGCGAAATATTTTTGTATAACCAGAAATGTCACTTAAAGGAACTTTAATTGGTCTTGTTCTCGAAATAAGATGACCTGAGCAGTGGCAGATCCAGGGGGAGGGTCCAGGGGGTCCAGACCCCCCCTATCAGACCTGATGCTTGTTTAAGTTTGAAATTGTTACAATGTACATAGACAGGATCATGTATCACTTTTTAACTAGCTGATTTTTGTAATGAAGAGCACATTGCATTTGCCACCAACTGAACTAAATTCCAGAGGTATTCAAAAATGTAATTGTTTTTGGGTATCCTCCTATGGCCTTTTTTCCTGTGATCTCAACAGCGACTGGCATTCAGAGATTGAGAAACACGTGGCCATCTCTGTTTTCTCAGCTGGTCGACAATTATGGCGACAACTCAGCCAATAACCTCTTTCTACCAACCATTCAATTCCAGTGAAATTGAAAATAAAATAGTTAATGCTGAAGAAGCTGAAGCCATGGAAGCCGATGATAAGTTGTTTTATGCTTTTATTCCATTTCCTGAGAAATGTTAGTCACTATGGAGGGAGGAGGTGTGGGGTTGTGAGGGAGAAGTAATTTGCCACAAAAAAAGTTCAACAGTCCTTTCTGAACCAAACTTTGGACCGCCCCAATAAAAATTTCCTGGATCCGCCCCTGCCCAAGGAAGGATAGCTGTCAAGGAGCAAATAATTTTTGTCGCCTGACAGAAAATTGTAGGCCAGGCCTCCACGTGTTCTTGACAACATCTTTGTAGTTTGGTGACAGTCAGGAAAAGTTTGGTTGGTGAAAAAAATTGTTTGCACTAGAAATGGCTTCCTGTTGACAGATTTTTTGCAAAACAATCAAAATCTTTTGTAGTGCAAACAGGACCTACAGCGCATGAAATCTGTATGCAGTGTAGGTGTTTATGATGGCAGGTCAAAGACAAGCCATTATATATATATATATATATATATATATATATATATCTAGCCCATGCACATTGGACACAAAACGTTTATTGTAAAGTTATGAAGTGTGAAATAAAACAATCAGAGAGATTTGTATCATTAATTAGTTGACCAGGAGTTTGTTTCTGAGGTAAATTCTAGTTGTTTTTCATTGGGGTTTAAAGAGGTGTACATGTGACCCATGTACTCAGGTCTATCGATTAGTCATAACTTTGTTAATAAATTAAGTGAATTTTGCAACAACACATAAACACACAGGGTCCAGAGGAGTTTCGTGTGAATAAATGAATTACTTATTTTAAGTCTCACCTTGCAAAATGTCTATACCTGTCGCTTAGCATGACTAATTAGCCCAATGGGATCTTAATGAATCTACTGTAAATGATTTCTTCGCTTCTTATCTGACCAGATCAACTTTGTTGTTCGCCATTTTGAAAATGAATAACCGCAAGCCATATCCTCGCTGGCGCACGGAACGTCACCCAAAGGGCGACCAAGGCACGAAGTGCCAAGTGTAAGCCGATCTTGCGAGCCCTCAGTCTCTTGGTTTGCGGTCTATAGAATGTGTAACGAAGCTGTAACGCAATCAAAATGACCCATTTTTTCAGAGGTTTTCGACGGGTTTTGATGTTCTTACGACAAACACATCTCCTCTGGACCCTGTGATAAACATGGCTGTACTTCCTTAACTTGTGACATCCTGTCCTCAGGGGAAACAAAGCATTTCATTTCAGGGTCAGCTGATAACAGCTTAAGATTCTGGGATTGTGAAACAGCCACAACGTTATCCAAATATGAAACAAAAACCGCTGTTAGGGCATGCGGCTTCTCTTTTTGTGGTAAACAAATAATGATGACAACTGACAGACAGATGGGCCATGAATGCATTCTCATGTTATACGATGTCAGAGAAGGTGAGCATGCTAATCTTGTACAGCAGGGTAAGTCCTGTTTAGTCATTAGTTGTACAATGCAACTATAATTTAGATAATGTACAGTACCGCTCAAAAGTAAGTTACCAGTCACTTTTCATTTCCTGAGCGACAAGAATTTTTGGCGTACATGTAACTTATTGACAACATGTCCGGCAAGAAACCAACTAATAATGTGTAGCATTGCCTTGAAAACTAAAGAAAACAGTGGTTAAATTTTGGATAAATTTAAGTTTTTATAGGTACTTATTGCACAATATTATGTTGTAACATGACCTCATTAATTTTTTTTCATTTGGGGAATTTTGCCTCCCTTTGGTGGCATCATTGGTAATCCAACCAATGTACGACTAGTTGTGACTTTTATTATTGTATGGAGATTCCTGGCAAACTTCGTAAATTTGCACAAAGGTGTACTCATTACCAAAAATATCAGGACCATTACTCTGTTTCTTACCATTTACCTTAGTGGTAGCAGTATACACGTTTTAAGCACATGTACAGTGTACAACTGTACTTGAAACTATAACTAGGGTATGTGTACTTTTTGTCGGAAGGATCAAAAGAGCCTTATCTGAATATTCCAATTGAGGGACCAAAAGTATCTGCTGCTCTCTGGGGACCACTAGACCAGTATATAATCACAGGACATGAAAATGGAGATCTTTGTCAGTGGGATACGAAGGTAAGAATGCTACAAGAACTATGACTAAAATGGAGTGCTATCTCTACACTAGATATCACTGATTACAGTGTATTAGTTAGAGCCTCACTGTACTCATTGTAAAATACCAAAAAGTTGCACAAACAGCAATAACTGATGGTTACTGATGTGATTTATGAGAGCCACTCTCATAATAGCACATGAATCTGAGAATCCCTTTTAGTTCCAGTGTGAAAAAAAGGAATCACGTCAGATCATGAACGTGGAAAATGAATTGAACAACACAGTAAATAAGACTCATATTTAATTCAATGATTTTATTCACATTATTGCTTGGATATAATAAGCTTGTGAATTGTGAGGAGCAAGGAGAGGGCCATATTCTCAGG
Organism: Porites rus; assembly: GCA_964035705.1. Taxonomy (NCBI): domain Eukaryota; kingdom Metazoa; phylum Cnidaria; class Anthozoa; order Scleractinia; family Poritidae; genus Porites; species Porites rus. The sequence continues at coordinate 9,883,293 of OZ038002.1, forward strand.
AAAATATACAATAAAAACAGTAATGCATGACATATTGTTGTTCGTTCAACCTGAAATGTATACTGTCATGACTGCATCAATCCGTGTTCATTGACCAAAGGCCATTGGGATGCAATAGGAAACATTTTGAACAAAAGCTTAGTTTACTACTGGAGTTTAACGCTTATTGAAGGTTTCAGATGACAAGTGAATTAACAAGCTTGGAAATGTACTGTATAAAAATATAAAAACCAAGGCACACTGTAGTGTGACTCGAGTAACTTTAGTTTACATGGATTTCTAGACTTTGGCAGCTACATGTACAATGTACAGGGCGTCAAGTTCCTGTTTTTTCCTATTTTTTGAGCCTATTCCTATTTTCTCGTATTTTTAAACTAAAACCTTCTATTTTTCCTATTTTTTAGCTGGTAAGGCCAAAATTTGTCACAAAATTTTAAAATGGAATATGAATTATTATAGTTGTATGTGTTTTAGAGTGAGATTTATCATAGAGCAAGTAGTGTGTTCACTTTGATGTTCTAATATCAGCAAAAAATAATAGTTACATTATTATTTTACTTTGTTATATTGTTACTTTTTGTATACTTTTCTAGTGCACCTACATGTGTTGTATGTAGTGTTATAGTTCTCATGACTATTGAATAATATTGTGCATAGCCCTTTGAAACTGCAGTCCAGTATCCGTACATGTTATAATTTTATTTTAAAGTCTTGCTCGCTTTTATGTTCATCTTTTAAACTGAAAGCAGGATCAAGTTGTCCTCTTGTACACGGTAATTTTTAGGGAGTTATTATAACTCCAAAAGAGGAGTAAACATTTTTTGTAAAGGATAACCCCTTTTTTGGGGTTACTTTAACTCCTAAATATTAAGTCCAAATCTGGGGTTGTTCTTACCCCTGAAAAAGAGTTCTTTAAACTTCCTTTTGGAGTTAAAATAACCCTGAAAAAAAAAATATCTCCACCGTAAGGAGTTAAATTAACCCCACTGGAGGAGTTATTATAAGTCCTTGAAAATTACTGTGTAACACAGGCCAGATAAATCATCAGTCAGCTTCTTGTTTTTAAAAACCAATCACTAGCTGTATTCTGGATGCTGTATGAAAAGAACAGACTCAAGTTTGATTACGGCTCTACCTCTCTTGGTGACCATTAACAGCTATACCTAAGCAACTGACGAAGGATCCAATATTTTGGATGCAAAACCGGTCTTGCAATCATAGCTAAGCAGGGGGTTACGTTCATCTTAGAATGTATATAACCATGACACACTTACAATCTGGTACCAAACAGATCAGAGTCACCGTGGAAAGCCTGGTTGCATCACTTAAAACTATGCGGTCTTTGACTCAAACAAGCATATTCTCAACCAGCTATCGATTGCAGATTAATGGAAGGAAAGCTTTCCATGAGACTTTTTAGTCCTAGTTCAATATCCTTCAATTACAACCCAATCTTGAGAAATTTCTATCCTAAGAAAATTTCACTCTTCGAAGCTAGCTATGATTGATGTAGAGGTTGAATGTTGGCGTAAACTTGTCTTTATGGAGAATGGAGCAATACTGTTAACTGCCTCTTACATGTGTATAAGCTCCCTCACTTGTATATTTTTTTCATTCCCCAGACAGGAAATAAGCTGTTGACTGTGCATGAGCACTCTAAACAGATTAATGATATTCAGATGTACAAAGATCAAACAATGTTTGTAACTGCTTCAAAAGATCATACAGCTAAGGTCAGTACAGTAGCAGCCACAGAGGTTCACTTTGTTCTGATATTTTGTAGAAGTGACAGTTCCTCCTGAAAGGGAGCTACACTCTGGCCAAAATGAAGCACTGTCATCTCTTGATTTTGGCTAAACATCAGGAGATGAACCCCCCAGCCTCTCCCTTTGATTTGCCCATTTTGTATTACACAGTTCGTACGTAGTCTTGAATTCTTGAAAAAGTCTAGAGTTTGCCCAGCAATTTTCCAGACCTGGAAAAAGTCTGGAAGAATAGTTAAAGGTCTGGATTATTTTTTTTATTCAAACCTACAATAAGTTACATGTACCTGTATTTGTCAACCTTGAGTCTGGAAAAATAATAGTATTGTTTTGGAAAAAGTCTGGAAAAAGTCTTGAATTTTGGATGCAAAAATCTGTACAAACCCTTTCATTAGGTTTTGAGTAAGGCACTTAGTAATTCTAAAGCTGTACACTGTAGGTCTTATGCCAAATTCTCCAATGATTTATTTAAGCAATAGACCACACTTTCTATGAGTTTACTGGCATGATAACCCATGCGGGATGTTGGGAGAACACAAGAAAAGCTTGTTCCTTGCATAAAGTCATCTGATCAATGACTGTAAAAATTCCATACTGATGACTTGCCACTACCCAGCTCTGGGTAGTGCTGGATAGAAATGTCTTTTTCATTGCATGAAAGGGAGTCCTTTTACAATAGTGTGTCTTAAAATTATTAATTTTTGGCATGTGTTTGCCTGGGTGTTTCATGACTTGATGATGGGAAAGTGCAACACAATCCCTGTGAAATCATCTGGTTGTACCAAATTGCTTGGCTGACTTATTGTTCTGTCATTATTCTTGCCAACAGTAACAACGCTACAAGTAGACCTGGCACTCCCCACCAGTATTAGTTCCCTTTGTTTCTCAACCTTGCAAGGAGCAGATTTGTGAAAATAGCAGTGCTGACACTTGTACTCTTTCCCTACTTTTTAAGCTTTTTGACACGGATTCCCTGCGACTTATGAATACTTACAAAACAGAAAGACCTGTTAATTCAGCCTCGCTCTCTCCCATTAGAGAACATGTAAGTATAATAATTATTAATTGTTAAACTGTTCACTGTAATTTTCCATTCAAAACCAAACGTGTCATTAAAATTATATTAACTCAATGTTTGCAATGTGCGCTGGACAGTGTACTGTCAACTGTCTTGTTAGTGACCACCCTTGGTGCACGACAAAGTAGTTAGGAGATGGTCGCTCAGGAGAAGTGGTCGCTATGAGAGAGTTGACTGTAGCTGGTTTGCCTCTGAACATCCTGGCAGTGCTTGCAGAGTTTTTGCTCCCTTAGGGTGTTCTGGATAGCAAGCCAACATTTTTAACCCATCTACAGTCTCAGTCAAAATTGTTGGCACACTTTGCTGTCTTCTCACCCTCCCAGTGTTGGTGTGCAAGATTTGGTCACTTGACTGCGATAAACAACATTGGGAGGACAAGGAGACGGGCCCGAAGTAAAAAACAGCATCGATTGGAAGTGTCCGCACTATTTTTGTCTGAGACTGTAGTTATCATTGAGCGTTGTTTGTGATGAGTTATCTAATGAAACAACCACCACACCGCCACACTGTGTTGAATGCAGCATTCAGTGTCAATATCTTTAGCTCATTAAATGTCGCTATAGCTTTGATTTGGTTGTCTGTTTTAGTGCAGTGTCCATTAGGGGTCAAATAAGGCCCGAGCCACACCCATGGTCTCCTTCAGGGGTTTAATTCTAATTTTCCAATGAAGAGCAAGATCACATTCAAATGGAAGTCCACTTTGCCCCTCTCCTCCCTCCCTCCCTCCCTCCCTTTCCCTGACAACCATGTTCAGGATTTGAAAAAGTCTTTAAATCTGCCCAGCAATATTATTTTCCAGACCTGGAATAAGTCTGGAAAATAGTAATAAAGTCTGGAAAAAATGGTAATTAGAGGCAAAAAAGAGCTATAAACTTTTTATTACAACTGTGTATTCTATCCCGATGTACAAAATTGATCAGACAGTAATAATTAGATGCATGTACATTGTACACGCAACCCTATTCTGCATGCTGTATGGCTGTTCCTATCATTGTTGGAGCATTGTGCGCTAACCCCTCTCTCCTTCCTCTTTCCAAATTGACTCTTAAAACCTGACATGTTAGCTCCCATGTTACCTAGGTGGGTATTAAACAAAGTTGCCTTGTCGATTCTGTGCTAAATTATTATTACGCTTTATAGAGAAATGAGGGTTCTTCAGTTTTCAAGACAAAATGGGTTTTGAAATAAATCTTGCTTGTTCTGATAGGTTGTGTTAGGAGGAGGCCAAGAGGCCATGGATGTGACAACTACGTCAGCAAGAATTGGGAAATTTGATGCTCGATTCTTCCACACGGTGTTTGAAGAGGAAATTGGGCGAGTGAAGGGGCATTTTGGTCCAATTAATAGCACTGCTTTTCATCCCGATGGGAAAAGGTAACCCTGAAATAGCTTTATATAATAGGACTTAGCCTGTAGCCTATAGCATGTAGTTCGTATTGGTGATTTCAAAGTAACATTAAAGTTTTCGTTTAGAGACAAAAACAATGAAAAGCCTCGATGCTCTATCTAGGGAAAAATAAAGGTATCACTATTTGAAACTGGAGAAAGACGTTAAAAGGGGACAGTGCCACAAAGCTCTAGTAGTGGTTAAATATCCCGTCAAAGCACAGTTAGTAAAGGAGACTGTTGGCCAGAACCTCTTTAGAACCTCTAATTTGATAGGTTCTTGTTGGCCCAAAGCTCTGTTGTTTCAGGGTTAGGGGTCATTGTCAGTGTTGTTTGGGGTAGGGCTATCTATTGTTTTCTAAACCAGTTCTATGAGCCGTTCTTAGAGCTTTCAGCCCACCCAAAGGAGACGGGTTATGAAAGGCGGCAAACATCAAAGACAAAAAACAACAGTGCTGCAGTTTATGTTGGAAGCTCCCTAACGGCGTGTACAATCCTTAGCTTTTTTGCTCACAAATTGTGCCGGCATAAGTTAATGTGACGTTTTCATCGGTAACTAAAATGAATCAAAAGAATGCTATTGAACCTTCAAGACTTCAAGTCCACAAAAACATTTAACAATGGAGTCAGATGGGCGGGCGTCATGACCATAGCACTTTTTTTTACTATGGTCAAGGTTAGTGTCAGTGAATTCCAGACTTGTGCTATAAACTAGCCTGCGTAGCTGGCGGGAGTAGCGTGGGAGTGCTGTATTGTTTTGGTGGCTCTGCCGCCAAAAAAGTTTCCCGGGCACAAGAATCCCCTCAGCTATGCAGGCTAGCTCTAAACTCTTTAAGATGGGTAGAAACGAAGCCATCTCGTATTTGAGAAAATTGCTGACAATCTCAAGCATGGTTGGTTTATTTCTGGAAGTAACATGGTATTGCTTTACAATGGTTTAAAAGTTATCTTTCTTTTCGAAAACAATTTGTGCAATAAAATGGTTACAACTGTTCATCATTAGATATTACTTGAGGAGTCCCTCAGGGCTCTATCCTAGGACCCCTCTTTTTTTTACAATATATTAATGATCTATGTAATGTGTCAAAAAGTCTTAGAGCTGATATTATTTGCTGATGACACTAATATATATCTTCTATTCGCATATTGATGCTTCCTGTCTCGTGGAAGTTGTAAATTTAGAATTGATTTAGAAGTTATCATATTCAGACCAAGACAAAACAGGCAAACACTTGATGTAGCTTTTTATTTAATATTGTTAATTATTCGATTGATCGTGTTAGGGAAGCTACTTTTCTTGGTGTAATTTGGGATGAATATTTAATATGGAAATCGCATACAAATAATGTTGCAAGGAAAGTGTCTAAAGCATAGGTATAATTTATAAATCAAGTTTTAATAATTCCTCCTTACGGACACTTTATTATAGCCTTATCTAGCAAGTTTCCTTGATCATGAATCAAGCACAGTTAACTGAATAATTCGGGAGACGTATTGTTGGATTGAAGTAATGACTCAGAACCTATTCAAAAATACTTTTCCCGTGGGAAGAATTAACAGACTTGGGTTGACAGTAGTGAGAACCCAGTGTCAGTTTGGTGGCCTTAGTAGATACAATTGTAGATAAATAAATGGGAACGGCAAAATTCTCATCTTTGATTTCTCCTAACCACGCCCAATCGTGTTTAGACATGATCCTGGAGATTTATTATGAACGAAAACTGGAAGGGTGCAAATGAATTAATCACCCGTGTGTACCAGGTTCGCTTTCGTCCTACCGGCAGTTTGTTTCATGAATGTCCGGCCATTGAATTGAGCGCTCATATTTTTGTAATTTACTGACTGCGCATATCGACAGTAAGGGTACCAGCGATTGGCTGATCAAAGATTAATGCCTTAGCCGTGAGCGTGTTTGTTTTTCGGGTGTGTAACAGAGGCACAATAAGGTCGTTACTTTCATGTACTCACTGCTTGTTTTTGTTTTTTTTTTCTTTGTTGCAGTTACAGCAGCGGTGGCGAGGATGGTTATGTTCGTGTGCATGTGTTTGATCCTTCCTACTTTGAACTAGAATTTGAATATTAGCTTACATAAATTATCGCAAACCTCTCATCTTGTCCGGTCATTTTCTTGATGAAGAAGAGATTCTAAGGGCAGTTTACTGTGTGCACATCAACCCCCTCCCACTCTCAGAATTTTTAATTGGACATTAGTACCTTAAACTTAACTGGTCTCGATATCGTGTGAATAGCCATTCTAGACTTCCGCCTGTGAGGAATGAAACAGTTTCTATTTTCTGTATGCTGTGTTTCCCGAACCATGCTTTCATTTTCATAGCAATCATCCCAAGAAGAAAGCAGCATATATGGCCCAACCTCGTACCCAGCCGTCTCTCTCTCTCTCGGTGTAAAGTTGCGCCTAAAGGAAGGCGGAAAGGAGAAAACATTTCTCTTTTTTCTCCTTCCCGTGGTCCCTAGCGCTTCGTCACCAGTCACTCGTGTTTCGAGCTCGCTTTTGTTTGCGACCAAAGTGCGACAACGAAGCACCTGAGGAGTAGGTAGACGCGGCCCTTTAGTCTTATAAGCGACTCGCATACAAGCAGGAAAGCAGAAGCCATGGTTAGTTCAGTGAGATGTTGGCAAGCATATGCATGAGAATGAAAAGTAAAAGATTGTGAATGACTTGCACCACTTTTGCTTGTTTGTAAACTAAACTCCAAACTTTAGTCTCTTCAGCGAAACCAGAAGCATAAAACCCTGAATCAGGGCTATATGCCTCTGGAGAAATCAAAAGTACCCTTGACAATACCCTAAACATTAACATCGTCTGCCAATCCAGAATCTCACGTGTTCAACGTTAATTCGCTTGTGTAGTTGGAAGAGTCAATGTACCCGTGTCCCGCACCTGAGACTGCGTACTTACAGTTGATGTAGGGGCTTGGTTCGGAACCTCCGGTTGTTGCAGCGGTACCACTATGTTGGGTGCTATTCTCCTTTTATTTCCCCCTCCCTGCATTTGATTGCGGGCTCTGATCTCTCTTGGCTGGAGGATCCTCTCGTTTCTATTGTGATTTCTCCGTCTGGCACTACCACTGAGCATGATCTTTACAGTCGATCTGAACCTTGAATTTAGAATAAAGTAAGCGAGTGGAGGACAAAGCACATTTGATTCGGCTAGCAGTTCCAATGCAAAAGCAGTAATGGTTGAATGGGGGTAATATCTCATCACCATAGCAGCAACATTTGTCACGTGATTTGGTAAATGGCTGGCATAGAAATAGACAGTCAAGCCAATAACCATGTAGTTGATTTTTCTTCGATACAGAAGTTTGCGTCTGATAGCAATGTTTCTTGTTCTCTGAGATCTTTGCCAGATTCTGCATTAACGAAAATAATAGGTGCAGTTTAGTATCAATGAATTACCGATATATTTTTTCTGATTTGGAGCATCATTCGTTTTGCTCAGCAAACTCAACTGGGTGTGTTCCGTCCAACAAGTCTAAGGACAAATTTTGGGGTGTTCACGCCTTGGTGTTGAGGAAACCATAGCTGGTTCGCTTTCTGTTGTGTTGTGTTGTGCGTATTGTTGAGTGTCTTTTCAATCTTGTTTCACGCCATTTAGTGATTTTACCGTCCGCATAGGGAACTCAAGCAAGGACGTTTTTAACAGACGCACGTAAACCGGAAATGGTTGATGTCGTGCACGTCAATACTGCGTTTCTTTAGTTACCAGTCACGTGACTCTCTAGTGGCTAATTAAAAAATCAAAACTCCCAAAAGTTTCTCCTTCAAAGGTATGTAACCTGAAACAGTGATACTTTGCAGAAATACAGTGCACATTCTTGTGACGTCACAAGTGATGACGTCACAAAATAGGCTTTTGGTCATGCACAGTACTAATCCAAAAGAATGAATTTGAAACAATAACTTAAGAAAATTCAATAATGAAAGGCTCCACTCATTATCTTCTATAGCTAAGAGATAGTGATAACATTCCATGCATATATATATTTTTAAATGGAACAAATTTGTGGCCGATTTTTCGGCACTTTTTTTCCCAGCGTGCTAATTTCGAACTTGCGCTTCCTGTAGAAAAAGCATAACTGTAAGAAATACTTTACCTTAAAATGTTATATTGCATGGTTAGACAGAGCAACATTGGCAGTAGATATATTGCAAAACTACTGAAGGTATTGAAAAGGTATTCTTCAGAGAGCCAATTTAGATCACAGGTCAGATCGGATGCAGATATGCGATAGAGATCCCCAACAAAATACGATAGAGCGCCCACAAGGAGAGGATATATCCACAGTAGCAATAATAGGGCGATATTAGATCTCCTTGACACTGATTGAGGACGGCCGCCGCTACATCGAAGCATGAAGATTTCAGAGAGCACGTTCATCCCACACAAAGTTGACGAGTAAGCACAGCTGCCCCAGATGCCCACAAAAGCCGTCCACTTGCACGGGAATACCAGTGTATTATTGTTTGTTTCCCCTTTGAAGTCGATGCCCATTGAGACGGAATAGCCACAGGCTGTTAGAATTATCGAAACAATACAGATGTTGAGCATCATTGGGGCCAGAACTCTGCGGCGCATTGCAGGCCGAAACAAGGCGTAAATGGTGGAAAGGTGCAAGATTAACCCCAGTACGATAAAGGTCATAGAGATGTTAACTGATAGGACCAGTAAGGAACTGGATCGATAGCCATTGATCATTGCACTTGAGTTGTTCATTTTGGGTGCCAATCTACGAGAGTGAAAAAATGATGAGGAAAAAAATGCAAAATCAAAAGAAAAACAAAATAACCAAAAAAAGGGTTGCGTTACTTGCATCAATTGAAATTCTCCGACCCGAAGTCCAGTTTTCCCATTATAACTACGGGTAACCCTGGCGTACAGTGAAAAACGTTGATACGAAACTAAAATTACATATATTTGAGAAATAATGTGATCAACATGTCACAAGCATGGGACAAAGAAAAAAATCTGAGTCCCCGACAAGAATTGAAGCTATGACCACATGATACACATGATATACACATGATATATATTTTTGTAAGGGGCTGTATCAAAGCTTTGGCAATCGCTATATATCTTCAAAGGATGCCATTTTAAGTATCGTAATTCTCTTCATAAGGCAATTATGTTATTACTGATTTTCATAAAAGCAATGCCTTAAGGTGATTCCCTGGTTTTGCACTGCGCATCTCTTACTGCGCATAACAAGATAGCCGCCGTAAAAAAGAGCATGTGATGCAACATTATTAAAATGAAGTTAACTGAAGAGTAACGCTACTGGAATTTTTGCTTGCGGTTGTGTCTTGCCGAGAAGGGGCTCAATATGTTGGGAATGTGCATAACGTAAGCAGTACGGCGGAAGAGCCCTAGACAGGGAGCTGTTCAAATAAAGTGTGTGTGTATGTATGTAGTACGCGTGTTGCTGAGTTCGACTTCCTCACGGAGAACCTCGATAGTGGATGTTTAACTTGTGCTTACTCACTTTGATTTTCATTGAAACGCTTTCTTTATCACATTGTGTCCTAAATGTGATATCTCGATGTAAATTCTGTAAAAACGGAGTTTTTAATACTTTCTTCCCCCATTCACAAACATTCTATTTTGAAACTCGTCCCAGTCCTCTCTCAAAAATCGGAGAAAATGTATTTGGCGCGCACTTTCTGCTGCTCTACCGCAAAAACGAGTACGGTGAACCCATTTTATATTTCATGATTTAAATAAGGACAGTGCTTCCTTTCGATGACAAAAGAATTGGCACAAATCTATGTTCAGTCTTTGGCAATTTTACTAAATTGTATGGATTGATCTATCACGGGTCGAATAGCGCGTGTCCAATTTAATTCTACTTTGGAGCGTAAAGTAAAAACAAGGGCATTAAAAGGCATTTTTCTGGTATGTAAGTGAATAAACAATACATTAAAGTCAAATTCTTTGCGATACCACATGCATCATCGAAAACAGCTCTCCTCTTTGTCTAGTTTTGGGCTGCCCGTGGTTTTTGCCAAAGGGTTCTAAATAGCCGTATTTGTCAGCATTGTGACGTCAAAACGAGCCCGGTGACCCCCACTTTTTATTACTTTTTTATCATCTTCTTGACTTGTTACATCAGTGCACCAAGTTTCATCTACAATCTATGTTACGTTCTTTTACTAAGGAATCACCTTAAACTGAATTTAAGGTGTTGTAGTAAAACTACCCTTGGCCAGTGATTATTTCTTATGTAGATTAAGCAACTGATGTAGCTAATTAATGAAGTGGATAACTGACCCCCTTTATCAATAAGATCCCATTTTTAATTCCTCAGTGTTTTACCCTGCACAGACAACTTATGGGATTATCCTAAATTTGATGGAGAAGTTCTTTTTACAGGCTTGGATTTTTTCGGATAAGCTTTTCGTTTATGTTATCCGATGAAAGCAGTCACCGAAAAAGGAACGTAACTTCTTCAAAACTCTTTTACCCAGTAGAAATTTTTGCAACAAGACAGGTAGACAGGTGAAAACGCAAGTTTGCGAAAACGATGACGTCACAGCCGTCTGACCTCGCGCAGAATGTATTTAAAAATGTTTCATCGCCACCTTTCCCTTCTTGAGACCTAAAGCGTATCAGTTTAGATTAATGTTTTCTTTAAGGGTTAAAAATGTTGAAGCTTGTCGTTTCAGAATACCACTTAGTAAGGGGAGCTTTATTTAACTGCCGGTCTCGATAATCAAATAATTAAACGACTCGACAGAGGACAACAAGCAATACACTCCAAGATTTGAGTTGGATTATTCTTACATAAACCTGATTGGCTACTCGGAGACAGCTTTATTGACCAAACATTGATCGCAGAGTGAAAAAACGTGGATTTTATTATCAATCAAAACCAATCAATGTGACCGAAATGTATACTCGACAGAAATGGATACTCGATGACGGGAGGAACGATTTGAATACGTGTGGACGTGAACTTTTTGCGCTTTCTAAAAGAATGGATACGTGAAGAGGGAGGCTTTGTTAACTTCTTTTTCTGATACTTTTATCTTTTAAGTCGAGGGAAAGGAACATTTTGTCAAACTGAAGAAATATGTGCAAATCAGAGAGCCGGGGAGTAGTCCAATTCTTTGGCTTATCATGATTTGCCGTTATGTATTTACATCTACGTATTATAGTGATGTTCGAGAACATAATTATACGGGCTTTCAATTGAATAATTATTCTTGAAGTAAAGTATGGCACTAGGCAGTTATACCTTTTTAGAAAAAAATAGGGTAAAAAACCTATTGAGTGGTATGCATGGTACGCACTGCTCCAGTTTTTTAACTATGGCTATACGTATCGACTAAGATTTAAGCTTTCTGGTTGATTTTTAAAGCATACAAAAGAATTGCCCCTACCTACCTCTCTCATGTCCACAGAAACTTAGAGATGAATTCCAGTTTGTTGACGCTTATAAATCATGGTTGATTTGGCTTGTCACTTCCCAGTTCAGCTCTGTAGACATATCCACCTGTACAGACGTTCGGCTTGACTGATTGTTTGTATGAATATATGCTACACAATCTGCGTCACTCTGACGAAGACCTTCAGACTGACTTTAATATTCAGTTTTTAAGGGCATGCCCCGGATACATGCCTTGTTGTAGAAAAACAAAGACTCTCTTCTAGCTAGGTTAGACGAACACCGGCCTTATAGGTGGAAGCGGCACACTCTAGTAATGAAAAGTAAGTTGCAGTTTAAGAAGAAAAACTGAAAGCAATTCACCTAGCGCACTGTTACAGTAAGAGGATAAATTAAAATCACGTTTTTTTGTCCAACCGGAAACTAAGACTAGCAAAGCCAGCGGGAACCGATAAGAAACAACGCGTTTACTGGCAAAACAACAACCCCGCACGTGAGAAATATAAGTCTTGGTGTGAGGAGAAAATAGGTTTCTAAAACCTACATAGGGCCGGGAGTGAGAGCAGACCAGTTGATATCTCCCAATTAGCCCGTTATACGCCCAAAAATCGATCGGCTGGGAATTACACAAAATTAGACAAGTACGAGAGAGTAGGTTAGAAACCTTTTTTTTTTCCAGGAGTCCATCTGATTTTATCATTTAGTCTCCTATTCATAAATTCCTTTCAACGTTACGCAAGTAAAGTGCTCACTGGGAAAAAGGCAAGACGGGTTTCAAGAGAAAAATCTATACTAGTGCATATAAATAGTATTTCGAAGGTTACGCAACAGTAACATCGTTCGCATTTCGAGCATGGCTTAACCTTACGGGGGAAATACATAATACATAGTGCATATATACATATTTTATTACATCATCCCCACAGGCTTTTCAGAGTCAATGTTACAGTAATAATTTTAAAAACAGGAAGCTAAAAACACGAAAAATGATTAACGTACTAACTAAAGAAGGCGTCCAGAAGTGGTCGCCTAAGTTGACGTTTTGTAGTCACTGATTCGCTTAGCTTGAGTGCTGGATGCAACTTATTCCAAAAGGACGTCGACCTTTGGCCACTAGTAATGCGGAAAAGTGGTATTCTTAACATTTCAGAGCCCCTGGTTGTCCTTGTCGAGCAAGGCGGCCGATGTTTTTACGAACTTCGATGTTAAGTATGCTGAAGCACATTCGTTGAGGCCTCAAATGTAATAAATGACCCTAAATGTAATAAAGGTTCGAAGTGTAATAAATTTTGGCCCTAAAGGTAATAAAAATCCTAACAGTAGTAGAATAACACTTGGCCGTCAACTTGATAAAGTCGCAGTGACTTTAATGTCATAGCCAGGCGATTTGCATTCTACGCCATGTTGAAGTCAGTTAATAATTCCACATTGCCCATAATGCACGGTGTTTACCTTCCAATATTTCGCGTATTGACCAGTATTTGTAGTTTTTCATGAGTATTATAGGTTTTCAAAGGAAACTGAAAACAAGAGTTAGGTATAAAATGTTTGCGGTAAACAATGCGTAGTATTATTTAATTAGGCGATGTGAATATGGTGGACTAAACAAATTCTTAAATGATCATGATAAGTCTTGGTAAAATTTCTCTGAAACCAGATCAGAGTTCTAAACAAACCCAGCGGTGCCTGGCCTTGTTAAATCCTAGCCTGATATTAAGAAAAGACACTCAGCCTCGTCCCGTAAGATTCGAAATATAAGGATGAGGAAAAAGCTATCGTTTCTGTAACCTACAAAAATGAAAGGATGTCAATAACAAAAAAACAGCTTATACCTTACATAAAATGTGTGTAACGTCCCTCCTGTGCACTAAAATGCACTTTTTATTTAAGTGTCAATGTATTTAGCGCGAAAGCACTAATTGGTGACACTATTTTTACGTCTCCTACTGGAGACGGGACTGCCTTTATACGTGGTCATCAGAGCCACGCAAAGGTCTAACCGCTTGCAGTACAAAGGCAGTACCTTCATTGCCCAGTTATTTTAAGACCCTGAGTGTTGGTTCCGGTTCCAGGAATCGAACCCGCGACCTCCCGCTCTGCAGTCAAGCGCTCTGCCGACTGAGCTAAGGTCTCTAGAGAGAGAAAACCGTTTACAGTACTAACCCATACTGAACGACCATAAATCGGCCCATGGACCACACAGGAGGGACGTAACACACATTTTATGTAGGGTGAGCTAATTTTTATTGAAATCCTTTTAATTTTCGTAGGGTTACAGAAACGATAGGTTTTTTCCCAATTAAAATCCTTATATTTCGAATGTTATGCAACAATGCCGATGCTCGCCGAGCTCGGGCTACCTTTGAACTAACCACTCAAGAAGTAGTGTGAAACACTCAACTTTGTGCAAGTCATATTTGTGCAAGTCAGACACCAAGTAGCCTGCGAAAACATCCGTTTCTCCACGCCAGTCACCGCTGGGGACGTTTCGCGCGGAGGAACGTCTGCGACTCAGCGACAGAAATTCCATACTGATGACGTAAAATATGTCCGGAATCCGGTCAGAAGCCCTGATTGGTCGAAGGAGTAGTTACATAGTTTTAGCTATTTGACAAAAGACAAAAGGCCACAAAGGTCAAATGTAAACGCGATGAATCTCTAACAACACAGTCAATATTTGTTGAATATAGTCTTCTCTAGAACAAGCATTTGAGTTTTCCTAGAGCTCGTTCGCAGATGAACACAATACTTTACCAAAATCGACTAGAAGAAACGTAAAATTGAATAAATTTGCATTTGGAACCCCATGACTGCCGGATTTATTAAGTAAAACATTGAGTTGCGTCATCAGTATGGAATTTCTGTCGCTGAGTCGCAGACGTTCCGCCGAGCGAAACGTCCCCAGCGGCGAAGAGCGAGGAGAAACGGATGTTTTCGCACGCTAGACACCATGTAGATCTGTTGGATCTTGGAAAGCGTGGAAGGAATAAATTTCGGATCAAGGATTGTTTATCAATATCTTTTGTCCGTTATGAATGTTTTCACTGAGTTCATTTGTCAGTGAAGTTGTTAAAGTAAAAATAGCAAATCAATTGCATATCTGAGTTAAACGATTCGGAGCTCTGAAAGGACTAGATTGAGCGTAAGGATTGGTATACAGCAGCCCATACCATCCCCAGTCTCAAGGAACTGATAGAAGTCATTGCGCTCCGTTTGTTCGTGCTCTAAGTTCCAAGACGGAGCATGATTCTTTACTGAAAACTGGCTATTTGAATTGGCAGTTGTAAGTTAAAATGGCGCTTGTCAGTAGTCAATAAATCCCATCCAGACCCACTGATCCAGACCCTCATATATCCCTTTGCATTTGGTAATGAAACAAATGTAAACAACGACGTCACAAAGATTCGCCTTTATATACTGGACCCAGTATCCTCCGCCACACACGAAACTAAACTAGACTGGGTGGCAAAAGCTGTTTTTCTCATACAAATCGTTCTAATTTTCGGCAGCCGTTGCAATCGATACTCTTGAGATATATGGCTGAAAATTTTCAGGTTACCTAATTTTAATGTACTCTTTCAGCTCGTGATAACAAAAATTTTTCAAAAGTGAACTGTTTTCACGTTTACACGAAGTGGATCATGTGACCAACTAGTGCAAAAGGCCTTCTAGGAATCTAAATCATTATTTCTTGTCGTCTTAAAGGAGTTAAAACCCTAAACAACTCTGACAACTTTTCTACTCGACCACAGCCACTGTACTTTTTTTAATATCACGAAGAATTAATTTTGGGTCCTTTCACTTGAAAATATAAACTCTTCTACATGCGTAGTGGAGGGTTGGCTCTTCTTTTAGTCCTGTGGGTCTTCTTAACAGAAACACATTATCAAATGGTCGGGCATCGAGGAACATGTTCACTGTTCTCGTTTTTAGCGTAGTAAACCGCATGTAATGACAAACGCAAGACCAGAGGAAAGGAAAACGTAAGCTCCACATTACCGCGGAAAAAATTGGTTATAGCAAAGAAAGCAATGACCAACGGGACCAAAAGCTAATTCGCTTCACACTTTCGAATCGCTGAGAAGAAGCTGCAAAGACGAGCTTGTTGTTGTTGTTTTTCCCAACCCGTTTCGCGCATGCTTGCTACAGTTCTCGGATGATTGACAGATACCTTAACCGGGGAAATCATGGAAAGCCGAAAAGCGACAAGATCAAAGGCCGTTGCCAGCCCCCTTCCCATCCCCGCCCCCCCCCCCCCCCGTTTCCCTTCTAAACCCTCAAGGGGCTTTGGACAAGGCGCGTTGAAACATTTCTGCGGCGGAGATGATACCGATGGTAGTCTGTTAAAACAGAACGCTCAAACGGTGTGACAATTAGGTTGTGAGCAATTTTGATTCGTCATCTAAGGGAAAATGCCAAAAAACGCTGTTGGTGTCATTTTCGGAAAATAATTCCCAAAGTTTAACGAGGTTCTAATCCACGGAAGGTATTGAGTGTACCTCACGCTGGACTGCTTTATTGAGGTGATGCATGTCAACAAAGATGCGCACACTCCCATTTGGTTTAACGACATGACTGCCGAACCGTTCAGTTGGGGCTGTTACAGGCGAGATAACTCCTTGTGAAGTATTGTTTCTATCTGACATTTTAGCTTTGGAATAAGCGGATGGGGAATGCATCTTCGTGTTATTGTAGAGCAAACAAGCTGAGCGTCCAGGCGTGATGCTATGAGGCACACCAGTCTTTAGCCTGTGTTGTCCACTGAAGAGTGCTGAAAATTTTACTTTGAAACCTCCCCCGGTTAGCCTGTTGTTCACTTCTTTGAAATCTTTGTCAGCACGTTTCTTGAGCCCTAGTTCAACACAGCGTCTTTTGCTGAGTAACGAACACTTTTGATTATTCACCACGTATATAGGCTCGGTTAACTCTGATTGTCTGTCGCATAATACAGATCTTTCGTTGGCAGTTGAGCGTTTTCAGGGCAGCGTCTTATCTAGGATGTCTTTGCTAATTCAACAACTTTTAGCCACTTGATAACATCACTAAAATCAGATACTGCTGACCCCGTTAGGGGCACCCAACGACGGTTTCCTCCTAAATTATACATTGAAAACACTTTTTAGGCTATCCATAGTACTTTTAAATCTCTAGAAATGCTTTCTAAGCGGCACTATAAAATTTGTGTCTGTTCGGTCATCCTAGGGTAACTTGAATATTTTCGAAATTGCAAGGGGTTCTGTATTATATTCCCGAAACTTTTAGATGCAATTTAACGTATTAGGAAAGTGAGCTTTTTTTACTCCTCTCTCCATCATATTTTTGAATCCGAAAATTTTAGGTTTCCTTTTTTCTAAGAAAACAGCGTAGCCTGGGGAGTGAAATGTGAAAAATTAAACTTCAAAAAATCGTAGGGAATTTATCAGATAAGCTTCGAAAATTGTACATGAATGGAACGGTCATCAAGAAAGCTTTAGCCGTCCTCAAGTATGGAAAATTCTAGGCAATATTTGCTTCTCCGAACAGATATTTTTACAGGAAACAGTCTTTGGGTGCCCCTGCCCCATGCCCCTGCCCCATGTTGGAGCGGGTTGTGCAGACCAATGGTTCTTAACAATATATGAGCATCTCTGACTAAAGGAAGTGTATTCATTCTTTCTCTTCTACTTCTACTTCATGTCGGATGAGACGGAAAGACGGCTGAAAATGCCCCTTTTTGTTGCAGTTACTAAAAATGGTGTCTCAGGCAGGGCAATACCTCCTGTCGTGGTTCTGGCTTTCGCTTCAAAAACAGGGCCGGTCATTCTGACTTGTAGGGCTCTTTCGTAGATCCTCCGTTTCGGCTACGCGCAGTTTTCTTGTTTGTTGCTTGTTGCCTGCGGCTGACTAACATAATCAGCTTTTTTTTCCTTCAGTTTCTTTCCCACGGACAACGGTTCGGTTCTGTTTTGTTGCTGTGACCAATCTCGGCTTATGCGACAGCGTCCGCAAGAGTGAGGTTAGATTTAGTTGTAGAGAGTCAGAAAGTATATCATCGAGGACATCCAACAGTAATTCTGACTCTTATAGGTTCATCCTCCAGAGTTCCGTACTCACAGTTTTCACCGATTCACCGGGGTTTTGTCTTCGTGGGTTGACCCGAGCTCGTTCGCGCGGCAGAAGTGCCCCGGGCTGAAGTTTTGAATAGCCTTGGGAGCTCGGTTTTGACTTCGTCTTATGAGCAAGCGGTTCCTTCGTTTATGCCGTAACGTTTTGACGATGTCGTCCGAATGCGGTCCTCTATACATGGCACGGCATACAGAAATGCTCGGACCTTTTAATTTGACCCGGTTTGATTTGTTTTGAAGAGCTAAAGCGATCCGATAGCGCTAAAAAGCTCAAAGCCATTTCTGTCACATTGTCCGCTTGATTAGGATTGTTCGCTCCTTCGAATTTGCTTGGGAGCGGGAGAGGATCTACAGGCTGCAGCCAGTGCAAAAATTTAACCGAGATCTCGCCGAGATTAGCGAGATCGCGGCGAGATTGGCGAGATCTCGCCGAGATTAACGAGATCTCGCCGAGATCTCTGCGAGATTTGTATTGTCGCAGAGATCTCGACGAGATCTCGGCGAGATAAACGAGATCTCAAAGCCATTTCCATCACTTTGTCCGCTTGATTGGGATTGTTCGCTCCTTCGAATTTGCTTGGGAGCGGGAGAGAATCTACAGGCTGCATGCATAGGTAGATTTACAGGGAAGGCAGTTTTCAACTGCTGGAGGATCTTCGGTTGGTCTCCCATTCTGTTTAATGGTGTCAGATTGGTTAAAGCCACTGCAGTCATGTAGTATCAGGCGAGAAGAAAGGAGACTACACAAGGTTTATTCAAGATGGCCGAACAAGGATTCGAGCATGCAATGCAATGCCTAAAACAACACTGAAACTGACATTTTTTTCTGATGAGCAGTGGGCAGAGAGGAAGGGACAAGATTACGAAATAGCTGCCTATAGATAAGTCACGTGGCGAAAAGCACCAAAGATGCTGTCTCTATATACCAAGTTTTAGACCACAGAGAACAGCTGACACAGATGTAATACCTTTATAAGGTGAAATTCTCAAGGCAAAATGAGCTTTCAAACGATGGCTTTGGCGTTCATTGCGCAACAAATGCCTACAACATAGGGGGTGGAGAGAGGTTGATGGGCACCACAAGACCTCTTGTCCCAGCTGCAACCCTAGGCGAGCAGCCTTACCTTGCCTTATTTATGACGTCAAAATATAACTAAATGGTTTTTTCCCATTGTGCTGGTTTTTTTTGGCGGATGTTTTTTATTATTTTGTTATTACTTTATATGGTACATACATTTTGCACGTTTCCTTCAGTGCCGGCCTCTGTACATGTTGCTCGTATAATAGTGGTCTTATACTGACGGTTTCATCCAGTCCGATTGTAAGGCCACCCGCATAGGATTTTATATATGCAGAGTATGCATAATAGATTTCATCTGTTTTTCACAAGGCACAGAAGACAGGCGAAGAAAAGCAGATAAGAAGCGTATATATAAACCTCTACCCTTATTTTTTGTGGCATGACACGCTTCAACTTTCCCAGCTGTCACAATAAAATGTCGTCATGCTGGCCGACTAATCTATTGTCTCTAATAAATTAAACTTAAAGAAGACTTAATTCTATATATTAACTCAGAAGAACAATCCCTTAAGTTTGCTTACCTTAATTTTTGCTTTTAAGCTGTTTCTCCTTTTCAAAAGGTTCGGTAACGACTGCAGATATAAAATCCTGTTGTATTGCAAAAAATCATGCTTGTTGACTACAGGGAATCATTAAGAAAACAATTTCACCTGTGTAGGTAGTTATAAAACCCAGCCTAATTTCATATGTTTTAATATTCATAGAGCTCTCTTTTGACTTAAATGCTTCCTTGAATTTTTATGAGTGTGAAATATGAATCCCATCCTAGCTGGCGCCCATGTTCTATGACAAGTTGACCGCAGCCAGTTTACACCGATCGAGGGACTGTTTCGTAAAAAATTAATCGGTGAGTACTCTAAAATATATCACACTTTACGACGCTGTCCAATTTCATCTTGAAATAAAACGTAGTTACCCCAGCAAAAGAGCCGATGGCTATAGTTCGGGATCATCTCTCGAGGGATATTTTGCCCCCACGACTGCGATTCTCTTAACCGTTTGTCACTAATTCAAAATCTGCATTCAGTTTTCTTATAAAGAAAACATATCCCGAAGAAATAAATCGAGAAAAAAAATTTTCATGCGAAGGCTAAAAAAAACTTTCTAAAATATAAGTGTGCGAAAGATAGTGCTCTTTTTCCTAAGATTTATGAAACCGAAAATGAGACTAATTTTGTCGGCTTTTCGGCACGATGAAAGCACTGAAGTGGAATTATGAGGATTTTAGTAAAAACGCAATTACTGACCTTTTCCTGATAGTCATTCTTTTTCCTGTTTCCAGCTTCTTTAACATTAAAAAATCATTCGAAAGCATTTCGAAAGGTTTAGCGTTTCTTCCGATTCTGGGGCGCTCGCCGACAACGAAATAGATACGTTTTAAAAGTTTCCACGAGATTCTATTCCTCGAATGGTCTCCTTAAAGAATTTGATTCTAAATAAGTGAATTTTCGGCCAGTTTTACGAAGGCCACCTAGTTTTGTAATATTGTATGTAAAACGCCGTTCACAAACCACAAACAAAGCACTAAACAGATTGTACTCAACTGACTTATCATCATGATTCTAAAAGCAATTTAGAAACCTTTTGCCAGTTTCTTCCGCCGCACAACGTTTTTACATCAAAAAGCCGTTCATGCGGCGTATCTGATATGGTCTGAATTAACTTCTTTGCTCATTTTAGTGAGTTGGTAAGAATTCAATTTTATTTTATTTTGTACTTCATCTTTTGTTGTACTGAGCCACAGGCTAAGTTTATTATTTACTTTTCAATATTTTTCAACAAGCCACGTATATGAG
Source organism: Porites rus (assembly GCA_964035705.1). Classification (NCBI taxonomy): domain Eukaryota; kingdom Metazoa; phylum Cnidaria; class Anthozoa; order Scleractinia; family Poritidae; genus Porites; species Porites rus. The sequence goes on from OZ038002.1 coordinate 9,903,907, forward strand.
TCAAACTAAAATCATTAATTTTTGGCCGCTCCACTTCAGAAATCTATTTGGGCCTAAGTGGAAAAAACATACGGTGTTGTTGTCGTCGTTGGTTCGTCTCTCTTCAGTTCGGTGTTTGTTCTACCTTGTCTTGAGGCTATGTTCTGGTAATGACGCAAAAATATTAAGTCTGGAAGAGTTAAACCTGTTTGAGTTTTTGTAGACGTACACTATTAGAAAAAAAGATCATTGAAGTGAGTAATGAATATCAGTCCCTCTTAAATAATAAATCCTTGGTTGTTATCAAAACATTCTTACTTGTTCTTCCTTGTCCTCAAATAATTTATTTCTATGAAGAATTATTACTCAAATTTTGGTCAACATGTTTATTATTGCTACAATAAAAGAGAAAGGCATTTTTTTTCTCATTTTCTTTAAAGACTATGCTTCGTTTCCCTGCCGTATGCGTTTGCTTATAATCGCAAGTGAAACTTAAATGTGGCCGGCTATTAACACCAATTTTAGTTAAACGAAACTATTTGTAAATATACTTTCAATGTACAAGTAAGAAATAAATATCTACATTTTCAAAAAAGTTTAACAAAACACTGTCTTTTTATCTGTCCTTTTTTTATTAATACTGACAAACATTATTTCTTCATCAATTTTGTATCTTTTTGCAGTAGTGCCACTATTCGTTTGGCTTCGGGCATGCATAAACACACGTACACTTAAAAACGAAATCTAAGCTATTAAAATCTATCATAAGAGTTTTAGAACATATTACGAATACATTATATTTGGAAAAATTTCGGCTTCTTGTAACTTATGACAATATATATAGCCGTTGTAAAAGTTTTAAAGAATACATCTTTGAGTTTAGAAAAAGAAAAGTAAGGTAATATTATGTTACCAAATTAAAATTCTTAATAGAATGTACTTTTAGTATCTTAGCGTAACTTAGTATCTAAGAGTTGCCCAAGTAGTTCCAGGCCTGGGTCTAGGAGGTTTTCCTAGGAAAATGGTTTATATTGCTTTTAACTTCGATCTGCAAAGAGGGTGTAAATGAATCTAAATTATTTAATGGTCATAGAAGGACCTCGTCGTCTTAAACAGCTTAAAACAGAAATCAAGTGAAATTGCCAACAATTGTTAATGGAACCGAAAGCCGAAAGCTTAGTTGGAAGTGAAAACGATCCAAGAGAGATAGTGCCTTAAGGTATATCGGGTTGGTGTCTGCAGTCGCCTTGCAACAAAACGATGCGAAATGGTTGGTTGGTCAGATGGTTGATTGTTTAGAAGGTTGGGCTGTTGGATGGTTGGACAGTTGAATGATTGGATGGGTGGATGGATGGATGGATGGATGGATGGATGGATGGATGGATGGTTGAATGGTTGGATAGTTGGATGGATGGACGGATGGATGGATGGATGGATGGATGGATGGATGGATGGATGGATGGATGGATGGATGGATTGAGGTTGAATGGATGGTTGGATGAATGAATAGATGGATGGATGGATGGATGGATGGATGGATGGATGGATGGATGGATGGATGGATGGATGGATGGATAGATGAACGGATGGGTGGTGATGTGGTTGACGGTTGAAGAGATGGTTGGGGCGGTTTGATTCTTAGATGGATGGATGATTGGAGACATGGTTAAATAGTTGGATGTTTGGTGACATAATTGGATAGTTGGATGGATGGTTGATGAAACGTGGTTGGATAGATGGATGGATGGTTGGTGACATAATTGGATAGCCGGATGGATGGTTGATTAAATGTGGTTGGATATTAAATGGACAGATGGTTGGTGACATGGTTGGATTGATTGTTTCATGGTTGGATGGATGATGAAAGGATGGTTGGTGAAAATATTGGCTGGATGGTTGATAATGGATAATTGGGTAAGATGGTGAATGGGTGGATTGATGGGTTGATTTATTTATGGATGGGTGATTAGATGGATGGATGATTGGATACATGGTTGAATGGAATGGTTTGATGGTTGGATGGCTGGCTGGATGAATGTGACAATCCACTTTCACGATCGGTGCGGCACAACTTCTCTCCGTTTCCGAAATCACCGCTCTTAAGTGTGAACAGAGGCTCAATCCGGTATGGTTTTCATGTGGGCGCAAAAGTCATCCGCTATTGTGTGAACATAGCCTTAACCCTTGTTGTACAAACACGAATGGCTGACAGGTACTTCGAATGATGTTCGGTTTGACAAATTATAATAATGTAAAGCACCACCACAATCTTTTGCAGGTTATAGCCTTTAGTTAAAAAGAAAAACAGATACATGGGATTAGGTTGAGGCGGAAAACATATAGCGCATGAGGATGCTTTGGCATGCATCACGACATCATTGGCGACACATCACGTAATCAAAGCAACCAATCATCCCCAACCTTTTATGTGAAATAAGCAGCTCTCCTAACGGGTTCATTTTATATTTTTAAGCAGTTTTATGTTTACATTTTGACAGGTGATGGAACTCTGTCACCATATTTATCAAACTCTTAAACAGTGGGAACTACCACCGAACTGAGTGAAACGTAAAACCAACAACTCAAAACATGAAAAGAGAAGGTATAACTAACACAGCAAATACAAAAGGAGACACGGGTGGACTAATTTCAAGAAGACTGCAAGTGTGGTTTTTGAAAATTAGTTAACCCAACTGTTTTTCATCTTTCATTTTTTGTCGTCTGTAACGTTTGATATAATGCTTGGGAGACATGACCCGAAACTATGATTTTGTCATTCAAGTTCCATTGCGCATGCGAATAAGGATGGGTGTAACTGATAGGCCGGCATTACAAGCGATGCGGTGTACTAGCCAGTGCTGGCACAGTCCCTTAATTGACTAAGCGTTATTTCGACCACTTTTTCCTTTCTATACGTGTAGACTCGATATATGTAAGATGATAACTTCGATTCTTATTTTCGTCCAAAAGGAAGAGAAAAGGAGTGAGTATATCCCACTCGTTGAAGACTAGATATATACCGGACTGGTATTTCTGCATATGTATCTATTGAAAATAAAATCCTCCTACAGTGTGACAAGTTATTTAATACCGGTATAATTAAATTTTAAGTTCATTTTCATGCCAATAATCTAGCCCCTATTATTAAAAACTGAATAATTGGATAATGCAATTCTATAGCTCTGATTGGCTTAGCTGTCATCGTATATGAGCCATTATACCACGCTCTCTAAATATGGTAATTGTACGCGTCCGCTCAAAATTAAAAACAAGCTGAGTATCGGTTGTTTTTACAAATAAAGTCGGGAAGAATTCTCGATATTTCGTGGGCGTTTTTAGTGAGACAATTCTTCCAACGCCAACTCTTGGAATAATTGTTAAATACATCTTGTGCTCGCTTTTATACTACTGAAGCATTTTTTGCCTGAAGATTTCGCAAGACTGTAAAAAGTTAATGCACACTTGCTTTGCTTAAAAAAATGCCCTTGAATACACGACCAGTGGGTCACCAGTACTAACTGCAAATTCACAACCTACTCTGCACTTCCTGCTCTGCATTCTTTTTCTGATCCGATCCGACAACGTTTTTCTCTTCTTCCTAGATACAGTATAAACAATATACACAAGTAAATTAACATCGCACCATGATTCCATTAACCAAATCAAATTAAAAAGCCTTCAAAGGGGAGTTATTCAATAAAGTACCATGCATGGGGCCAGCGCAGGAAAGAGGACAAAACGGTTAACGCGTCTTAATTCTTTAAACATTGCCGCGCTAAATGATAACTTTAACAGCAAAATTTCGGATTCAGTTTGTTAATCGAAGCCTTAACCGTTTCATTACAGTCGAAAAGCAAAAATACTTACGGTAATACTTTAATTTTGGACCCACCCGATGACCAATCATTTCGTATAGCGTCAACCTATTTAATGTACAAATTGATCAATACATTTCAGGGGCACCCAACTTTGTTTCCTCCGCAATGCATTAAAAACACTTTTTAGGCTATCCAGAGTACTTTTAAGCCTCTAGAAATGCATTCCGGCTTTCCCTGCTAAAAATTTCGGGTAAGCGGCACTATAAAATTTGTATCTGTTCGGACATCCTAGGAGAACTCGAGTCTTTTCGAAATACAATTCAAGGGCTTCATGATTACATTTTCCTGAAAAATTTTAGATGCAATTTAACTTATTAGGACTGAAGTGAGAATTTTCCTCATTCCTCTCTTCATCACATCTTTGGTTCCGAAAATTTTAGGTTCCTTTTTCCTACGAAAAATTGGCTAACCAGAGGAGTGAAATGGTGATGGGGTGAAAAAAATGAACTTTAACAAATCGTAGGGAAATTATTTGATAGGCTTCGAAAATTGTACATGAATGGAACGGTCATCTAGAAATTTTTAGCCGTCCTAAAGTAATAGAAAATTCGACTAGGCAATATTATTTTGCTTCTCCGAACAGATATTTTACAGGAAACATGCAGTCGTTGGGTGCCCCTGATATTTGGAGCCGGCAGTATGGTTTGGTTTGGTTTTCTGAATGCAATGTCTTCTAATTTCCTAGTTGACTTATACTAGCTGATATATATATAAGTAGTTTTGCCTTTTTTATGAGCTGAAGCAATGCTTTACGATATAATCCTTGTCTTCTTCAGAAAACGTAAGGCTGCTAATCTCGCCTGGTTGGTAATTCGGTGAGTTGAAAGAGATTTCTTTTATGCTGCCTTCAGGGGCATCCGACCACTGTTTTCTGTAAAATATCTGTTCAGAGAAGGAAATACTGGCTAGAATTTTCTTTTGCTTGAGGACGTCGCTAAAAATTTCTAGGTGAACGTTCCATCCATGCCACAATTTTGGAAGCTTACCTAATAAATTCCCTATGATTTTCTTAAGCTTAATTTTTCGTATTTTACTAACCATAGGTTTTTTTAGGAAAAGGAAACCTAAAATTTTCGGATCGTCTAAAATGTGATGAAGAGAGGAATCAGAAATTTAAATTCTCACTTTCGTAAAACTTTAAATTGCACATAAAATTTTCGGAAAAATAATACAGAGATAGGCCCTGGTAATTTCGAAAAGCCTCAAGTTCCTCTAGGATGACCGAACAGATAAAACTTTTATAGGGCCGCTTAAAATGCATTTCTAGAGATCTAAAACACTCTGGATAGCCTAAAAAGTGTTTTCAACGTGTTTTGGGGAAAATGTCGTTGGGAGCCCCTGCGCCTTAGCTACTTGATTTAAGATTGCCTTAATCTTATAATAGAAGGCAATTTTTAATAACGGTGTTTGTTTTCATTTGTGAAATAAGATAGAAAACACATTGAACAACTGCAACATTATCGAGAAAAAACTAATGGCTGTTCAGACAACTTGTCCTTTGTAACTAACCGTTTCTCAGCGTGCGTATTTCTGACTTTTTTACAAAAAAATGCACTCGCTCTGCAGCCTAAAAATTACCCGTTTTCATTCTTATTAATTTATTCAAAGCATGCAGCTTTGAAAACATTCAGTGTTCACCTGCTACAATCCTAATCACGCTTAAACAGATTTTCTAAAAAATATAATTTGTAACAAAACAAAGATAATACCGGATGAGTTATTTTCTTCCTTCCTTAAAAATCTCATTTCTTTGTTACGATCCCTTTGTTGTCTCAACTGGAGACGACTAGTGTCATTTTTTTTCATCTGATTGAGACAAATAACGAGATAAACTGGGCTGAAATTCCGTCTGTTTCGTTGTGAACAAGAGGTCCTGCCACAAGGCTATTAAAGAGCGTTCACTTTTGGACAAAGAAAAGGAAGAGATTCTGGGAAAATTACAGATTCTGAGACTGATAAGTCTAAGTGCTTTTTTATTTTGCAGTTACCTCGATCGCTATCACTCTACTGAGAGCTATACGTCTGCATAACAGGGAAAAGTTTTGCGATGGAAAGCATTTACGAAAATTAGATCTGGGCATGAAATAACAGATGATGTGAACTTCACTTATTTTAATCAAAATAGCTCTCAAGATACTCCAGAGCTTGATAAGGCTGATGATTTTAGCGTGAGCATGTTTTGGCCACAGAGGAGGATTTTTAATTAGTAAATCTATTAATGAATAAAGTTTCTCCCCTTTTTTTGTAGCTCAGTTGAAGGCAAACAAGCAAAAATATTTTCCTCAGCTAGTGAAAGACTAAACCGCAAATAACTGTTCTGAAATGTTTCAGCAGGGTGATTTACAGAGGGATCATTACCGTTGAATACAAATACCCCACAGGCAAATAATAAGATTTGTTGCCCCTTGCACGCAAAAAACATGAACAATTCTAATATCTTTCCTCTTTTGCCTGTTTGGTTTTTACGATCTATGTTTGTTGAACGACAATATCGTCGTATCTTTTTTCATTCTATGTTTTAACCCTTTAAACCCTGTTATCAAAATTCAAATCCTCATTTGTTGTCCCTATATGTTTTCAATAGAAGTTGTGGGGAGAATTTGTTGAAGTATCAATTAAATTCATCTTGCGTGATCCTGTCCTCAATTCTCATGACCACTGTGTTTTATAAAGCAGTGATAATACAAGGAGAAATTTGACACTGATCACTCTTAGGGTTAAAGGGTTAAAACTCATCACCCTTTTAGTAGTTTACTCTAAACCTTGAGCTTGGGCCACTCGCGCACTTTCAACTTATCTTGCGACGAACCTCAATTTCACATTTAAGGAACCGCCGCATACTAATGAGTAAAATCTTTCGTGAATCTCTTGTGATCACATGGGTAGTTCGACTTTTCACACAGCCGTTTAACTAGCTTCATGTCGTTTATTCAAGGTGGTTTGCCGTCTGTTTCCTAGATGAAATCTTGTGCGGAAGGCTTGGATCTCTGCCGCCGGAATAAGTTCACGAATGCACGATATGTTGAATAGCCATTGGCTGTTTAATTAAAAGCTCTTGAATTTTTAGCTTATTATCATTATAATAATAGTAATAATAATAACAAAAATGATAATTTTGAATAATAATAATAATAAATTATTGATTTATTATTGATCCAAGTGTAATATAAAATGAACGGCAGCGTGGATGATTTTCGAATTTGGGGTTTATACATTTCTTAATTCGTCTGTTTTGAAAGTCGAACAGGAAAACTGACCCTTTCATTAATTCCGCACCAACCCAGCTGAACATCTTTATGTTTAAGAGTGGCAAATTTTAATTAAAAGCTTTCAAATCGGTTTGTGATCTGATTTTAGAAGAAGGAGATGGAGAAAAGTTCTTTACCGTAATTTGTCTGTCTTTACGATGGCAGGTAGTAGTGACAAAATGGTAATAAATAAGAAAACTAGGTTAGAAAAATTCCCTAGAAACACTGGCAGTCGTTTAACTTCATGGCAAAATATCGATAAGATACACTGAAAAGTTTAAGGCATTACTTGAGAATAGAGAAGCACGCAAAAGACAATTTTTTTTCCTGGTTACAGTATTTGTTTTCTTGTACAGGATACAACGGTTTTTCAAAGTAATAAATAATATAACAAACAATGACAAGTTCTGACAAAAGGCGTCACATTTACCTACGATGCCCACACTGAACCTCGACAGTCAATTGCTGTATTCGATTTAAGGAATCCTTAAAATTAAGTGCAGTTCACTGATTAATTTAATTTTCAAGGTAAGTCTTGTAGGTAGATGTCATTTTATAGCACTTACAGTTCATCCAAATATTCTTCTACACTCTCTGGTTCTAGGTTAGTATTCACCATTGGCCTCTTTATTGCTTAAAATAAGTCTTTAAAGTAGTCGTTTTCTTAATGGATCAGTTCTCCCAAAGGTGTTTATCTCCAGTTTTGTTCTAAAAAACAACTCAAATGCACAATAGGCAGCCTATACTTTACAAAAGCAGGGGCTGATTTTAATTAGTTGAATCACAGTTTATAGGGGGATAAGTTAAATATGCTCTATGCCGTCTTTTCAAATTAGAAATAACTGCAGTCCTTAACATGATTTAGCTTCTTGTTTCTGCGTTATTCTACTTTTCTATGATGCTTGTGAATTTGCAAAAATTAACACACACTGTTAAAAGTTATGCGATTCTTTGTAAGTGCCTGACGTCGTAAGTCAATGGGCATCTTTTTTTTGACAATTCTTTTCATAGAGAACGGGTAGGCTTGTCAATATATTCAATCTGCAAACGGTTGAAGATACGTGTTGGAAAAAAATAATCCAAGCCTTTCAAGTGTGCCTATTGTGATTCCGTTTTAATTTATTAACATTCATGTACTCTGCACGCTAAATGTCTATTCAAGTACGGTCCACAGCCTTTGAGTCCCTTTGGTCAAACTGATTCAGTTTGATGAACACTGATCACGACAAATTCTCCTGACCGTTGTATTCTCCTTCTTTTGCCAGAGTAAGTAAACTGACGGGACACCAGGAAACCAAAGCAGTTAAAAAACATGGCTATATCCTCTTATGAGCTTCATGGAGACAGACCGTTGTATGCATATTATGGATCGTCTATGTTTATCATACTGACCTTGGGTCTCCTTGGCAACTCACTGACACTGATTATCTTGTTTCATCCTCACCACCGGAAAAAACGCATGACAAGTATGATGGTGAACTTGTGTGCCGCAGGTATTTCAATCAAGATATCAATTATCAAATAGAGTGCTAGATATATCCAGCCAGATTTATGAAAACCGCACTAGCTGGCTCTTCGAAGCCTCACAGCTTAAACAGACTCAACTAAAGTGCGCGAATATTCTCATGATGAATATTCTGGTCCGTTTTGAGACATGTTTTCAAAAATTCGGCTAGATATGAAAGAACAGAAAGGGAATGCGGTATAGGCCGGCCCCTTAAGGCCTCGGTAGCTTTCTAACAAGAACTAACTATAGCCATCCAAAACAAATCTACAGTGAAATTTGGCAGGATTTTTGCGACAATTCTTCGGTGGATTCTGGATTCCACGTCGTGGATTCCAGATTCCAGGTACTGTATTCCCGATTTTTTTCAGTTGAACGTGGATTCCGGATTCCTGAATTCGGATTCCCTTACATTGGGCGAAACTGTGACAAAACACTAATGTCAGGGGCACCCAACGACAGCTTCCTCCTATATACATTGAAAACACTTTTTAAGCTATCCAGAGTACTTTTAGATCTTTAGAAATGCTTCATAAGCGCGCTATAAAATTTGTATCTGTTGTTTGGTCATCCTAGGGGAACCTGAGTCTTTTCGAAATTTCAAGGGCTTCAGTATTATTTTCCCGAAAATTTTAGATGCATTTTAACGTATGTTACGAAAGAGAGAATTTTTCTAATTCCTCTCTACAACACATTTTTGAATCCGAACATTTTAGGTGTCCTTTTTTCTACGAAAAGTAGCCTAACCTGGGGAGTGAAATGTGAAAAATGGAACTTGTACATGAATGGAACGGTCATCAAGAAATTTTTAGCCGTTCTCGAGTAATTGAAAATTCAAGGCAATATTTGTTTTCTCCGAACAGATATTTTAAAGAAAACAGTCGTTGGGTGTCCCTGTGATGTTAAAAGGTTGAACGTAAGGCTACCATTATAATACTCTATTGATCGAGGTACCTTTTATTATCTGCAGATCTTCTTGTGTGCCTACTAGGTTACACTGTAGCTGTCAGCTACAACACGGCAGATTTTGCCAACACTGGCGAAGCACCAGCGCTCTGCTTTTGGTTGGCCATTATAAACTGTGTCACGGGTCTGGCTTCAATTGCTTCCCTGACTGCCATGGCAGTCCTGAGTTATCTGGGCATCGCGAGAAACGAGTTTTCACAGCAGAACAGAATGAGCCGTAAACTTGAGGCCTTACTTATTTCAGGTGGGTAAGAGGAATTGTGATAGGAAATTTAGTCAAACGCAACCACCACGACCTATAGCCAGACTGCAAGCAGTCTCTTTTGCTCGAAAATCTGTGATCGAGGCCGAAATTTGAGTATGCGAGCGGCGAAGCCGCGAACAGCGAGTTGTGTGGGCGTCACCGCCGCTTGTATTAGACTCCTGCATATCGTGCTCGCTCACAGATTTTTGAGCAAAGGAGAGACTTCTTGCTTTCTAGGAACTAGCGAAAACTAAATGTAACGGCTTAAACCATTTATGAAAGGGTTAAAGAATAGAGCAAACACAATAGATGCCAAAAAATGGGCAAAATTAAAGGCAATTAAAACGGATTACAACTTGGATTATTGAAAACTGCCCCGCCCGGGCCATTACAGTTTTTCGAAGTTTATCTCTCTTATTTGAAACTTTAAGAATAGAGCTTGGAGTACATAAGTATTGTCTGTCATGAGGCCATTATTTTGTCATCTACAAGAAATTTCCTTGCAAAACTAGTATCACAGCGAGCGCACTAGTGTGAGAAATAAGCGAAAAAAAATAAAAAATAAAATCATTTTGCTGTGACACACAAAAAAAAAATGAAAAAGAAAAACAGCGTCTCACCGAGCCTTAAGTATCACCAAGAGACATGCAGTACCCTGGACTTCGCTTGCTGGTAATCAAAAGTATTTCTAAGCGACATTCGAGCATTTATTGACCCTATCTATAACTTTCCCGCCAGGCCTTTTTTCAGCACAATCGTGTTTTCATCGTTTTTAACTTAAGTCAGAAAAACGACCAAGAAGTACATACCGCAATAACAATATAGTAACACAATCTTTTTTAAATTTTTGGTTTCAAAAGGGACTTGGATATACGCGATCATGCTGACAATACCTCCAGCGTTTGGCTGGAACAGATTCATTCCCATTCCCTCGAGAATTAGCTGCCACCCAGATTGGTATTCGTCAAAACTGTCTGACCAGGCTTACATCATATACCTGACTCTGTTTGGCTTCTTTATCCCTCTGGTAGTCATCATTTGCAGCTTTACAGGAATTTACAGGTATTCAACTTTTTCGCTTGCTTTTTTAATTTAAATGCGTGTGGCATTTAATCAGTCTTACTAAACCTAGGAACTTGGCACAGTGTGGAAAAACCCATCCAAGTAACCGTGAGTTGAACCTTTTCCGGATCATTTTACGTTGCTGTGAAACTGCCCATCTACCCCTCCCATAAACCAACGTTAACACTTGGTTCTTACTTAGGGCAAAATGTTGGTTTAGGGGAGGGTTAGGTGGGCAGTTTCCTAGAAACGTAAAATAGGGCGAGTAAAACACCGAAAATATTGTTCCTCGTTGTTCGTCGGTCTTTCTTTGCTCCCAAACTACAAGGAAACGCTTGACACGCAGGCTAGAGAAGAACTACTTTCAACCCATTTTCCTCAAAATTCAACATTGTTGGGGGTAGTAGAGGGAAGGTAACTAGGTCTACTAATATCACTGGAGAGGTCCCAAGACTTTGACTTCCAGTTTAATTCCTTTCACCGAGGTCATACTAAAAAATTACAGGGTGTATGCAATCTGGTGTTTAGTTAAATCATTTGTTTCACTGTTACCTACCTGCCTGTTATTTCAGAGTGCATACTGAAGTGTTAAAGCGACGGGGATAATCCAAAGGGGGCAAAAAATAAAATTAAAAAAAATCCCCAGGGCTTTTAACGAAACTTAACAAAAAGACATGGACCAAAAAGTAATCACCAAAAGTCCCACGACGAATAACTGAGCCTTAAAAAGTTATCGTAAAGTAGTAAATGATAATTATAACTCGCAAAGAAAACGAAATTTGAATCATTTCGGTTGTCCATTCATCATATCACATGAATTTTTCTTTTCCTCCTCGTCTGGAATCTACCAGACGAATCTACCAGACGGGTATTCAAAAGAATCTTCAGATTCTTTTGAATACCCAAAAAATCCTAACTGTTATGAAGGCACTCAAGAAAATGTTTGCCAAATGATCATACTTGGACTCGCCAATCCTTAGATTATCCCTGTCACCTTAACCCATTTTAATTCCGGAGCGGGGACTTGTGACGCGCCTCGTGGCGCTAAAGAGGAGGTGAGGCCTTAGCTTTAAGTTTGACTGCTTTCAAACTTTGCCTAACAACTCCCAACAACACGCAACAACATGCAACAGTGTGAGCAAACAGACGCGACAAGCAACATCTAACAATGTTGCGTCCGTCTGCACGGGGCTTTACTCATATAGACGTTACTGGCTCATTGAAATTGAGAAATTGCTCAGTCAATCTCGCATAGAAATGATGTTGGTTTCAAGTAATATTCGAGAAAGAATGCCAAAAAGGTATCAATAAACTTTCATTTAATGATGACAAGGCTTTTTTCTGTTATCTGTTTGTTTATTTTCTTTTGATGCAACACTGGGAGTATTTGCTATGAATTTCACAGGAAACATCGGGTTCAGCTGCGCTGCAATCAGCGTTAAGACACATAAATCACTACTTTCTGTTTATCATTAGATAATAATGCTAACCCTAAAAGTATCGACCAAGTCTTATGTGTTTTGAAGCCTTTAGGGGAGAGCAACATTCTCTGTGATAGATACCAAGACTTGACCGCAACAAGTACAAATTGATCGTTTCCAAACTCTCTGTGATGTTTCGAGATCCCGCGGAAGTACTGGAGTAGAGCGAATTAAACGGGCTGTACAAATAGGTGCTGCTCTTGTAGATTTTGACTCGATACTCATCTTTTAAAGCGGTGAGACTCATCCCGGCCTACGAACAGCCGTAACTTGTTATTTATTTGAAAATTTGTTTCATTTTTTTTTTTACATCTGGTTGCGGACGACAAGAGGAACCCGCAATCCTAATCTCCAGGTTGTTTTACGCATGTAATCAATCAATCAATCAATCAATCATTTATTTTAACACGTTGCGTCAAAGAGCTAAAAATACGAACGTGAATAAGTAAAATCTATAATAATTACAACTATATAATATTATTCAATTTTAGAAACAACTCAATAAATAGATACATATAAAAAACTTGGTATTAAAAACATAAAAGATAAAAAGGTAAGACCGACTAAAAAGCGACATACTAAAAACGTGACTAGGAAAACTATAATACTCGTTCTAAAAACAGTTGAAAGCTACAATCGTGCACTACAAGACACGTGGCATGAATGTAGCCAGCATTCGTTTGGACTTCCACTAAGAAAGAATGGATTGCACAGAACGCAATTTGATCACGTGCGTTTGAACCTAGTCTATCACTCGTAATCTAATCACGCGTGTTTTGACTATCTATCACTTGAAACTTGCTCAAAGCAGAGTAGCGTTGGAGCAAAAGCGTTTTGACCTTCTATCGTTGTCGTGCGCACTCCGTAACTTTTGGTTATTACTAGTAAGTAGTTAAATAAGTACTAGTTAAGTTTTATATTGTTAGGTATATCAAGAACACCTCCGTGCCTCAGGGAATGGCGGATGAATCGGCACAGGAAAGGCAAAGAAGAAGTACCAGGAAGACCCTCAAGATCGTTATTGCCATGACATTGGCTTTCTTCATCAGCTGGTTCCCATACGCTTTCTCCAGCTTGGTGGGTTCTGCACTTGGACACGAAAGTATCTCCCCCGCATATTCCATGATTCCAGAGCTGATGGCGAAAGCTTCCGTTATCTACAACCCGATAATTTACGTGCTCCTCAACGCAAAGTTCCGGCTGACCTTGCTCAGTATGCTCAGCTGCTCGTGGAATCGTGTTGGAGATAACAGCACTGACGATTCAGACCTTGATAACGGCTCCACATCGGGAGGACAGGAGATGTTCAGAAACGCAGTTGGTATGGGTCACGCAAGAGAGGCGTAGGAAGTAACGGGACCTGGAGTTGACAGGGCAGATTTTTTTTTCTTTTCTCTTTTTTCTTTCTTAACTCTCGCAAAAGCAAGGGCTTTTAAGCCGGCTTTATTAGCGAGTGTAAGCAGTGGCGAACGCGGCAGCAGGAGGAACGTCCCTAAACAAGAGGTCTATGACGACTTTCTGTCTCGATTATATCACTACGTTTATACCACTATAACCATGGTTTTCAGGCCAGCACGGAAAATTTTCTTAAAATTTCAAATTTAAAAAAACTTCAGGTTGTCACGGTTCGGAAAAATAAGAACAAAAACGTTAAATGGGTATAAGTACATTACTGGAAATAAAAAATGGCTATGAGGGTGGAAGTATGGGTTACTTTTTGAGATGCAGGGGTATAGAATGGTAAATTCGAGACTTCGCGAGACTGCGAAAATTTGGTTTCAAAATTTGAGATCGAGACTTTACTTCGCGAGCCCAAGAGACAAAAACGCCAGTGGAAGCTGGCGGAGGCCCACCAATATACTGCTTTGTCTTGTTTTACTGTCTTAATCTACTGGTTCAGTTCGATAAACTTTACCTATGAACCCTGAAGCATTCGACTCCTGAAGACCAAACGGAAAGAAAAAATAACAAATCCGAGACTCCGAGACCCGTCAGCAAAAAAATACGAGACTTTGAGACCCTATAAAACACGCTAACCTTCCTAGACTTCGAGATGGGGCCAAAATTTTCCGAGACCCACGTTTTTCGAGGTACCTTTCTATACTACATGATGCTGAAGCCGTAATATAATAGCTTTATGATGAGATATAAATTATCTATACGTTATGTATTTTTCTTTTCTCTCCGGCTCTTTAAAGAGTTTGAAATGTAACCACACTTGCAGAACTGAATGCAGTTTCTGGAGAACGTTAACCTGCATGCGGGGTAGTCATTATTTTTGTATTTAACTCACCGTGTATTTTAGCCGTTCCAAACACAAAGACCTGGAATAATTTATAGAATGTAGGAAAGTAGTTTTTGCTGCCTTGACACTGTCATCACTGGTAATGTTAATGTCAAATAATCATTAGGTGAGATTGAAGTTGCTGGTCTAAAGAGCAGCTCCCATGTTTCCGTTGAAAATAGAGTGGCAAAAAACTTTTAGCTAGAATTAGAGTGTTGATGAATTACTAAACAATGATTCGGAAATTAAAGGGGGGAATTCACCTAATCAGAAACAGAGGTCAATAACTATTTAGTTCCTCACAGGGGAAAATTTCAGCTGTATGAAAACTGAGGAAAACTGTTTAGGTTACTTTAAATTACTATAAAATATATCCAAAACTCCAGCCATCCTACCACCCTCTACCCTGCGAAAAGTGGTTTCTCCAGGCCGGACGCTTCGCTGCAAAGGGAGAGAAACAATTATGAGCAACCGTTTGCCTCTTTGATCGAGCTGCCGTCCAGCGCCAGGTAAAACCTGTTTAAAACAAGGTTAAGGCTTAAGTGCATTTGCCTGTATACATGTAACTGCTGCCTTAACGCGAGCATGCTGTGGATTTGCGCTCTTTCAGTTAACAACTTACATTGTCCGCAAATGTAGGCGAACCCTCCTGGAGTTGAATTCCTAGGGACCATATCCAAGTTCAGGAAAAAGAAACATGCAAAGCTTCGTCGTTGCTTGTTTACGTTGTCCGCAAAAGGCGAAATTAGACATTTTCAAGAAGTAATTGCACAAAATGGCAAAGAACTGTACAAAAAATGTGTGATGCACATGCAAAGTTATTGTTTTGCTTATTAAACCTATTGTTTTTTGTTTGTTTGTTTGTTTTTTTACGTTCTCGTTGGCTTCGCTTCATTGTATCTTAAAGTCCCTTATGTTTCCTGCGAAACAAGAGGAAGTGATGTCATTTGACGTTTCGACGTAGGCGTCAAGAGGACGTGCATGTTCGATAGAAAAGCAAAAGGTTCAACTCGCAGAGTTTGCTCGCAGTGGAGGGAAGCGTCCGGCTGCGGAAACCACTGCTCGCAGGGTAGCCACCCCCTCACACGTGTGCAGAAGTGATACCCGGAAAGTTAAGGTTGCAAGATTGTTAAGATCAGCTCTTATTGGACTAGTTTGAGAGTTAGTAATATATAGTAGTTATATTAATGATGTTGTTGTTGATGATGATGATGATGACGATGATGATGATGATGACGATGATAGCTTTAAAGGCGTTCTTTTTAACGATGGCCATGGATTGTATCCAACTGGTCTTTGTAAAACGTTTTAAAACAAAAGAAAATATGAAGCTTCCATTGTCAGTTAAATGTTCAGCATAACTTCAATACTATTACAATGAGCAATCTCAATCACAATCTCAATCTCAAATTTTTATTTTAACACGGTAAAAAATTTATCAGGGTTTTTGTTACATATAAATTATGACTACATAACAATATCTAATAATGATGAATACATATCTAAAGAGTCTCTTAAAAATACTACTCAAAATTACGCTAAACTATACCTTTTTTCCATGAATACAGTGTATCTAACTTAATTAACTAAAATGAAAGTTTAACAATTGCTTAAAACGATTTAGAGATTTCTCTTGCCTAAGATTGAAGAGCAGACTGTTCCAAAGAGTTGCACCTCTATAGCTAAAGCTCCTTTTTAGGTAGTTGATTCTTGGTAAAGGGACATTTAATTTGTTCGTAGAGTCCCTTACTGACATAGCCTGACGTACTGCGCTCAGTAAACATAGAGGATAAAAAGTCAGGAACCAGATCATTAAGAGCTTTGAACACCATTAAAGCTACTTGAATTTGACGCTGGGTGATCAGGTCTTTCCAACCAAGTTGTTGTAACAAGTAGCGAGCGTCAGCATCATAGGAGGAGGAAGTCAAAATGCGAGCAGCACGATTATGCAGTTTTTGTAATCTTTCAGAGAGCGTTTTGCTGCAATTACCCAGATAATACTACAGTAATCGAAATGGGGTTGTACCAAGGCATTGTAGATGTAATGTAGTATTTCTACTTCTGCAGGAGTTTTTTCCACTAAATTACGATGACTACTGCTTCTTCTATTCTCTTAAAATTTACTACTAAGTTATTTTAAAATTTCTATCAACAAAGACATTAATCAGAAGTAGTGATAGTTACTTGATAAGACACATCAGAGGAGTATGATCTTTGGTGTGTTCTCTTTGCATTATCATTAAATACCGAGTTAAGCTGTGTGCATGCTTGTAAAACACACACGATTGAAATAATAAAGACTGGTCTTGTTATCATTCCAGCCTCCATCCAGTTTTTCCCGTCAATGAGAAGTCTTTGCCTTATTTTCTTTATTCTTTCTGTTTATGTTTCTTTATGTGAACCAAAAGAAAGTGCGGACATTGATTAGTTAGGCGAAGTGTACACTTAACCGGATAACTCTTACGTCAGCGTGAAAATCATTAACAATTATTCCTCGAGCCCGAATGGGCTCTGAGTCAATGGCATGAGGCCGAAGGCCGAATGGGCTATTGACTCAGAGGCCATGTTTTAGTAAAATCCAAACAGCTGGTCAAAAATATCGAGAATAAAATAACTTTAGCTAGCTAAAGCTAGACTTAAATCATTTTTTGCCGCCAAAAAGCCCGCGCTCTTTGCTACTAGTGGGCTATAACATATGGCCTAGAGTGCAGCATTGATGATAGACCACTAGTTGGATTTTACTAATATGGGATAGGGATTTTTGCTGTTCCGGCAACGGTGATTCGGAGTGGTTTCTGTAACTGGAGCGCCGCGCCGATCTTGGAATTGGATCGTCACATACCGGCCTAGCCTGAGAAAACAGCCGACACTATTCGCGATCCCACCACTGGTTTCCCTGCGAAATGATGTCTGAGAAACGAACGCAGAAATGTCCGTACTTATGACACGTCACAACCCAGATCTGACTAGTGCTTCGGATTGGCTGAAGCAAATTTCCCTGGCTACACGACCAATCAGAGGCACTACTCAGATCTGGGTAGTGTCACGTTATCAGTTATGGAATTTCTGCGCTCGTTTCGCCAGCTTTCTGTGTCAGTGTAACAGGGTGAACAGCTGCCTTTCCTTTAGTAGCTAAATGTAATTCTAGAAAAAGATGAGAGAGCAATTGCCTTTTGACCTTGAAAAAATATTTTCCGTAAATGTTCTTTTTTTATTTTATTAGCCGCGGTAAAACAAGCAACAAACAAAGTTGGGTGAATACTGACTTCTCATTGGATAAGATTACGCGGGAATCACGCCATACACGAATTGTGTCATTTGCTGCAAACAAGTTTGCCTTGAGCCGGTAAAACTCGCAACATGTACAGATTTTGTTGCAAAAAGTAGAACAACTTTCTATTTTCTGCAACAACTTGTCGGAGCCTGCAACAACCTGATTTGTTGCAAGACATGTTTGATTGTGGGTAGTAAAACGCGCTACATCGCTTTTCAACTCGTTTTGCAGGAATGTTGCAAAACAAGTTGGAGGTTTTTGTTACCCTAACTTTTAGTCGAGTCTCATTTTGAAAATTGAAGGGGGACAGGCACCTATTCTAGGGGGAGGAAGGTTCACTTTTTTGCCAGTTCTTTGCAAATTAAAAGGAGCGGGTGTTTATTCCAGGGAGGGGTTTAAAAGGCTTGAAGGTTATTCAAATTGTAGGAAAATACGATTGCCTAGCGATAAATGGTGCCTGGGGACGGGTAAGAGTGGGTTGTTACACTTGGCTTAATTATGTCTACCTTAGGGGTTTTAAACGGTTATAGCTGCGCTCACCTTAGCATTAAATTTGCCAAACTTTCGGTTCATTGCTTTACAATCGAGCTCCAGGTTTTTGCACTTCGTGAAACGTCGCCTACCGAAAGTATTACAGCACATTTCAACAGCAAATTATATTTGCCTTAAATCTAGCTTGTACTTTGGTCAATATTCTGATCTTGCATTCACCCTGCTCCAGAGGTCTCATAAACCACGCGAACTCTTCCTAAGCTTCCTTTGCGCGTTGCGCTCCCTTACCGCTATCGCAGTTTCGCCGCGAACAAGTTATCAGAGGGAATAGAAATATATAATAAAAAAAAAACCTTTGGCATCCAAGCTATCTTACATTTGGCCTGAGGCGCTATGTACAAACAAGAGTCACGCGGCTTAAAGTTAAAATCAACATACCTGCGGCTGTGATGACTTTTAAATGACCAAAGTTGTTTATAATATAAGTGGACACAGCACTTAAAATTCTTCCACTTGCAACCAGATTGAAAGTGAGTGGAATCAATTAACTCGGAAGTTTCGGGATATCAAATGAAATGCACTCCTGCACGATACCGTATGATATATTTTGTGTCACAAATAAGGATTTCACGATGGATTTAAACTTTAAAGTTCCGCCTGGCCTCATTCGCGTTTTTCAGCGAGTAATCTTATGTGGCCTGGAGAACGTGCTATATCAAATTTTAGCAGCAGAGATAAGATGTATAACTGAGATACAGAGATAACAGAAAAGAAGGGAAAGTTTTTAAACAGCCAATTCAAATCGCTTTCAAAAACTATCCATAGAATAAAAGGTTGACCAATGATCAGAGGAAGTCATCAACTTCTCATCGCTCTTCTTGGCGCACAGCGTTTTTTTTGTTCTTTTTTTAGCAAATTATATAACGGGAAAACAGCTGAAGAACGACAAAAATTAGTTGTTGTGTAATTACACATAGTTGTGTTTCTTCTCCTGGCCTGGTAGCCATGGACACAAAAACGTCGTTAAAGGATATTTTAATGAATTAGTTTCCCATTTCCTTCGGCGTGCAGCAAACGTCAATATCTATACGTCTCGAAACTTCTTCTGTATATACACTCTCCTTCAGTGAAAGTCACAAACGTTGGGAACATGCAGCAATTAATTGCCTAAGACGACTTGATAATGGCTGATGATTCGAACAAAAGAACAAGCGGCTCATTGTCGCTTCTTCTTACTGTTCGTTTCGTTTCTGGAGTTTTCCTTGGAATACTGGCAACTCTTACGATCGTTGCAAACATCACTCTTTTGGTGACGCTTTGGAACAAAAGGACCCGAACCTTTAAGACGCCTGCGAACTTCTTTGTTCTTGGTATTGCTGTGGCTGACTTAATAACAGGAATGGTAGTCGAGCCAGCGTTTTCAATCTGTTATATGAGCAATGACTTGAACAAATGTAAGGTGGAAATTGTTGAAATAATTCAGTACCTACCGCGAATGTTCATCAATTGCTCGTTTCTGATTGTACTCCTTCAGTCTTGGAGCCATTTCCTCGCCATAATTCGTCCACACTTCTACAAACGTTTCCTGTCCAAAATGCGGGTGATAGCAATAGTAACTGGAGTATTTATGTACACGACAGGTTTTTCTTTTCTTCAGTTCGCGGGTATTTCTCATCACCTTCTTCTCATGATTGACGTTTATTTTACACGCGACGGCCATTCCAGTGATCCTGATGGTGGCTTACGTATCCATGTTGGTTAATCTTCGCGCGCACATGCGCAGAAGGGATGCATTTTTTACACGAGGTCGATGTGACGTTGTCAGCAGTACTCTAGAAAATCCTACCAGCACGATTATTATAGAAGATAGCGTGGAACGTCAATTTATTCGCATGATTCAGTGCTTAACAGTAGTTTTGCTCACTTGCACGCTTCCCACCATTGTTGTAATGCACATTGCTCTAAATTC
The DNA here is from genome assembly GCA_964035705.1 of Porites rus. Taxonomy (NCBI): domain Eukaryota; kingdom Metazoa; phylum Cnidaria; class Anthozoa; order Scleractinia; family Poritidae; genus Porites; species Porites rus. The sequence goes on from OZ038002.1 coordinate 9,924,288, forward strand.
GGCAGATGCCAGCTTTAAACAGCAAACAAATTTGGCCGTGGCGCAAAATATAGCTGAAGACATTTTATTTATCAAGTTTGCCCTAGATCCGTTCATTTTTACCTGGAATTTCCAGAAAATGGGAAACATGTGGAGGTCTATCGCTTTGAGCAGGAATTCAAATCCAGCACTCACAAGACATAATAGACTTGAAGCAACTTGCATTGAAGTAACCTCGTTCCCAGGTTCTCTCTCCTACCCGTCTCGCTCCGAAGGGCGGGTAGGAGAGACCCCTGGGAACGAGGTTGGCTTTGAAGACGGGTCTAAAGGATTTAAATAGCGTTTACCCCCGAGGAGGGAGGGGGTACTAAGCTATTGTACTAGCTAGGGTAGTATCCAACTTTTTACCTTCTAGGTCTATGATGAGGTTCCAGTATTGATCTTTTAGGCTATTTTCACACTATGCCGGATAACTTTTCGTGTCGGCGCGAAATCACCGTTCTCATGTGTGTACAGAAGCCCTATCCGGTAATGGTTTTCGCCCCGGCGCAAAAGCTATCCGCTATTGTGTCAACATAACCTTTGTTAGTCTCAGATGGGACCGCTTAATGCGCGGATGTAACTTTTCGTTATGCGCAATATATGATGAAAAAAAATTGTTTTCAGTTGTTCCAAATAACGGGTCATTTTAAATGTGCCGGTGAATTTCCGGCCATAATTAACAACAAGGATGACAAAAAAAAAAAACGGTTCACGACACTCAGTTTAATTCGCACTTTCCGAGAGATTTCATTACTTTCGCTTTTTTTACGTGATTGTGAGTGCCGGAATGAAGATGTTAGAAAAGAAATTAATGTCACTTCTGATTGTTTATTACAGCATGTTTGAAGAAAGAAACAATTATAGTTTTTCGGTCTTGTAGTAAGACATGACGGGATGGGAAAAAGAGTGTTGGAAACCTAGAGACATTACTCAGCCAGAAGTACATAGGGGGGAGACCAATAACATCTCAAAACCTTCAGAGACAGCTAAAAATGTAAACTGAAAGTTGGATCTAAACTTCTGATTTCTTATTGCAGTAATTACGAAGGTAATTGGGTGTCTAGGGTGTTGTTTATGGTAATTTTGTTGGATTGTTTGAAGGGATATGTATTCACAGCAGATCAGTTACCGCCTCCTGGATATACTGGGACTCTCTTTGAGGTCGTTAATGACGTTGCCGTTACTTTGGAACAACATTAGCCTTTGAAGGTGATGAAATATAATGCTTTTGGGAGAAAAAAGCTGAGACTGACACCTTTTAGGGACTTATTTACAGCTCTTTATTCATACAATGAGTGCAATATAGTAAACCAAAATTCGTGTAAAAGTTTAAATAATAAATGACAATAAAACCTAATGTTTTACATGAATATTTTAACGCTATGAGGGAGCTCTGAGTTTGATGCAAATCCGATCCTTTTTCACCTCGTACTGAAAACATATTTCAAGATCTCCTTCGTGTTTGTCATCATTATGTGTCGCGGTCTATATTATAACGGTCGAATGCTTTGTCATCTTCCCTTGAGTCTTTGGCCACCGCATTCATCTTACGAAAACGACCTTCCATGAACCGTTTGCGCTGAAGCATTAGCTTGTATGATGACGGCAAAGAATTCTGAAAGATAACAGTTAAAGGACTTTTTTTACTATTCAATTCCGCATTAAACAGTCTGTACTTTCTTCATGATAAGATAATTTTCAGCAGTTTGCTGACCTAGGGTGAACATTTTCCCTTTTGTTGCAAAAAACGTTAACGACAGAACTTAAATAGCCTCTGTCCAGCCGCTGATTCTGATCCTTAACTAAACTTTGAAAATCAAGTTGAAAAAAAGAAAACTTAGCCAACAGCAAAAAACATTCTCACTGTTCAATGTGCGAAGTATTCAGTTCTTTGCCAGATGCCACCAGAAGTTCTAGAGATTCTATTCCCTTCAGTGCATAGACCAAAACCGCAACATGTGGCGATTTTTTAAATTATTTTCTTGCATCATGGTAGGAGATTATTTTAAAGTTGACCATTTTTAAGATAATAATTGACCTCAAAACACAGAAATTGGGTATAACTCAATGGTGATTATTTCTTAGAATGACTCGTTATTTTTTAATTCAAATGTTTATAATCAAAACACTCACAGTCCCTATAAACACGGAGATATCCCGGTTTACTATTCCATTTTTTGTTGATTGAGCAAATTCAAATGAATACAATTTCCTTCTTAATCGACAGATAAGGTTTTAATAGCTTTGATAACATCAAACTTAAACGTTTTTATATAATACTAAAAATTATGCCCTTATCGAAGAAGAGGTTCAGTTACGACACTGAATAAAGTGCATGAACATGAAAGACATCAAGATTTATCTCCTTTATTAAAAAGATCAACATGAAGTTATTTAATTTCCTTACCGAGTCTGGCATTTGGTCACGGCCACCCAAACGAAATCTGCGAGACCCCGCACTGTATGTCAACTGACTCACGCTTTCTCCAAGAAACAGAACGACATACATAAGTACAACGAGACTTTTCATGGTTTTCATGGTCACTTACGACTGGAGCTCTTCTATTAGCGAGTTGTGGAGTTCTGGCTGAAATTGTGGTCTTTTAATACTCCGCGGGCTTCTCTATTGTTAGTAAAAAATGTTGAATGCTGAATTGTCTTTTAATGACATCATAGCGATAAAACAAGGCATGCTTTTAGGTTTACTTCAGTCCCACTTACTGTTGAACCTAATGGATGTGCTAATTAAAATGTTTTCAAAGAGATAATAACATAGAAGATAGAATGATATTTTCTGGTGGAATTTGTTTTCCATCCTTTTCAGCTTTTTGTATACTATTTTGCACCTTTTGCAATTATAATTTTTACCTTGTAACACTTGGGCTGCTGTGATAAGTTCCCCAATATAATAATTACCTTAAGTCCACCTTCCTATTCAATCACGAAATTCACGGCAATTAAATCGAATAGAATACTACATCTTTTTTTTTAATTCTCCTAGAGGTTTGGAATTCTAATCTTTCTTTATTTATTTTTCTTTAGTGCACTTTGGATATCACTGACTTCAAAAATTTTCATGAAAATCAGAGTGTTTACAAAAAACAACAAAAAAGAAAAACAAACTAGATCGGGGTGTACCACCCTTTAAACGGTGTTGTAACTTGCGTCGTGAAAATCTATATATCCATCTTTTAGAGCGGTTTTCATTTGAGTGTCGAAAAGTAATTGGTTTTGCACTTTCTACACGATGCGATTGGCTGAAAAGATTCGCGCCACCTTTTCATCCAATCAGAAGTAAAACCAAAGCCAATTGTGACGCGCTCGCATGCATTTTCCCGCGCTTTGCTTCAGCCACATGTAATTACTTCGAGTTTTGATTGGTTCAATGTATTGTCTGTGTCCTATGTGATTGGCCAGAGTAATTACTTTGGTTTTGGTTTTACGACACTCAAACGAAAACCACTCTAATTTTCCAATTATAAAACTTCCCGTTTTCCTTTACTTTTTCCTTTAAATTTTCTGTTAAGTAACTACGAAGCTCTTTACTTTTCATGACAATAATATTTGATTTCTCTCAAGGGTTATTTAGAGTAAAGGTTTCAAAAAAAAGTCTACTGTTTTGGAAAACGTATAGCTAATTGCATGCTGCACAGGATTTTGAAGTTTCAATAAAATATTAATTTCACAGCTACTTTTCTAAAAGATGCGACGAAAGCCTGCTACTAAACAGTACATCAAGTAATTTGAATGGAAGGGTGAAAACGTTTCATGATATGCAGTAGAACAACTATAAACATATAGTGGTTTTAATTGTTATTTGATTATTTTAAAAAACCTAACCCACACAATTGATAAGTGCTAACAAATACTTTCTGTTTCATTTATTCTAATTTGCAGCATAGGTGGTTTTAACACTATAGACATCATTTGTCGCCTATTTTTGAATTTAATACAAAGCAAATCACGTTTTGGAAATGGAGAAAACTATTTGTATGAATTCTTTCAATAAAGACTGAATCTGAGTTGAGACAAGGAAGGCGGAGCCGGGAAACTGAGCCGGGTTTGAGTCCCCCTTTTCTTTACGAAAAAAATAGGAGACTTACTGAGAGGAGAGTCCCCTCAACCTCCCCATTTCACTGAAGTCACTAATTAGCATTCCCCCCAACCCCACCCCCCCTCCCGGTCCTAATCCCTCTCGCGACGAACTTGGAAATATGTTGCGACGTTTTTAAGAGATCAAGTATCAAGTAATTTTGGTTGTTTCAATGCCATGATAATGATTTTACGAAATCTACGGTACAGAATAGGTGACTGATTTGAGTGAAAAGAGGACGTTGACATGAACAAGACAAAGTGTCAGAAAAGCTTTTTAAAGATAATTCATGCACTTATGTCTTGCTTAAGTATGAAAGCTCGGACAAATTAAACTTCCTAAGTTTTTGTACGTTTGACCCATCAAAAGCTACTTCTTACAGTTAGTAGAAAATTTCCTCCGTCAGTGCTTAAAAACTCGACCATTTTAACGCAGAAAGTAAAACGGCGCCAGAAGAGACCGCGGTGGAGGCAGAACTGAAGATTATGTTTCCTGTGTTTCCGCGCATGAAAAGGAAAGAAGAAAAATGTTAATAAATAACAATTTGGTTGAAAATCGTTATTTCAATAAGTGTATTATGGAAATTTTTTTTAAGTTCAGGGTCATTTTGACAATTTTGAGCTTCCCCAAGGTCGGTTTTTGCAACACATAAAATTGTTTAACTTGAGAAAACCTCAAAGTGTTATTCGGTTAAAATACAAATCGTAAAACACAGGAGAGGATAGTGTATTATAAAATATTGGGGATGGTATAGGATGGTCGATGTTGACAATGTCTTGAAACAAAAAAATTTAGGCTGAATCTTTCGAGATGACGATAAGTGACGTTTGAGTGATAAATAACGATTCAATGGAGACTTCCGCATGGACCCCATTTTTTCTGCTTGAGTCATTAACTTATGTATAGCACGTTTAAACATACATTTTTTATTCACAAAAAATGCAATGTACGATTTCCATCATTTTTCCGGGCACTCTTTTGTTTAACAACAACGCATTGCAAGTAGTATATTCTACCTGTGGCCTTCAAAACGACATTTGAACCTCTCTGTGGGTACCTGTAGACGTCGTTTTCTTCGCGCATTTTCCATCAAATCGTCAGGTTTTTAAAACGAAATCGTCGCATATCGAGAACTGTTTTGCGTGGTCAAACACTTCTAGCGAGCTCGAGCAACCTTCGACGACCACAACGGAAACGAGAAAATACTAATAAAAAAATAGGTTCAGTAAGAAAAACAAAAACTCTGAACGTGCAGCACCCTTTTTGACAGATTTCTTTACCGTTTAGCACGAATGAAGCAGTCGAACTTGATCGGAATGGCAATGTGATCGTCGCTTTAATCGATATCTCTAAGATCGCCGTTTGATTAATAGCGATCGTCTTGATTCCGTCGAAAATAATCAAACAGAGTCTCACGTTTCTCCCTACCTATAATTTTATTAGGCATAGGGAAGTCGCTACAAAGAGTAACAAATACTCTATATGCATGAAAAAGTTTTATCTGATTTTCAATGATAAATATCAACCATTTCAGAAAAATAATCACGTGATATATCACGTGATAATTGAAAACTTTATAAATATGAGGCCATGAAGTCTTTGTGTTTGCCCGATATGGAACAAAATTAACGCCAGTATTTTTCTGAGGAACTCAGAGGAGAGTGAAAGTGTCAGGCTAGCAAAAGAAATGAAGACGGCAACGTAGAATGAGTCTTCCATATGGGAATTGGGAAGTCATCCTTGATTTCCAAAAACTTAACTTAAAACAAGGAAGGTGGGTGGAGAAAATTAATCACCAGAGATCAGACCGCCTACTTATCCAATTCGACGCTATTAAAGTGCTTGGAGAAAAAGCAGTGTCTCTATAGATACTCTTAAAAACAAAAAGCTCTCTTCAGTTATTAGGAAGACTATCATATACTTCCCCGTTTGCATTTTGTTTGTCCGAAGGCGGATCAAAATAGTTGGAATATTCCTTTTCTGGTCTCAATGCAGTGTAGGTGGAGTATACAGAAAAGGTAATGAGCTTTCGGTACGCTGTGGGAACAAGATCTCAAACACAATTGCCAAAGCGACGTGCGGCTGGCTCGGAAATTAATTTAAAGGGCGCGTTCACAACAAAAGGTTAATGGATCTGATAGATATCACCGCCCTGTTGGCGGTTGTGTAGAATCGTGTAGGATGTCATCATTAATTCATTAATACCTCTGTTTTGGTGATATTTGCTAACCGTTGCCTCTAGTCATCTCAAAGATCGCGGCTATGTGAATCCCAGTCAAGGCTAATTTCTTTTATCCTGACTTTGGTCGATAATAACAATTTACGTCAGTGAATTGACTTTTTATTAATCATATATTCACAGTGGAAAGGTAGCTTTCAGTGCTACATTTGAATAAAAGAATTAGCTTACCGTGATAAAAGTATTTTAAAAGTTCCTGCGTCGGCAGGGAATAAACCTAGTCAGAACAATATAAGGTTAATCAGCTGACCTGATAACCTCAGGACCTCAGAACATGGGTTTCAAAACTAAAAGATTGCAAGCGCTTATTCTTGGTACGCTTGAGCCAGGGACGGCCGGCTTTGAAGAGCGACCGCTGAGTTATTCAATCTTCAGTTTTTTTAATATCTTTTTATATATAAATTTTCTCAAGCGCGACTCATGCAGGGGCACCTAATTGACTTACTCAATAGTCTTATTTTTTTAACAGTGAATGATAACTATCTTGCATCTTACACCCGGAAAAGCTAACATTCTTGGAAAATATACGCCCTGCGTATTTTTCTTTAGATGAAATATTAATTAACACCATTTAAGAAATTGCCTTTAATCCCCGGCCTTAATCTGTACATCTTGAAAAGGCCTGAAAAAGCGGTATTTTCAAAGGATTTTGGTGCGGTGACACATAGTTTGTCATGATTTAGACTTGAACTTCATTGTACAAATTATGATCATTTATTGATTTACATTTAAAACTGGCTCCTTTTTATCACCCAAGTGAAAAATTCGCGGTTAACCCAAATTTTTCTTAATTTTTAGATTTATTAGTCATTGCTAAAATCCACCTCCATGCATATTTCGAACCCTTCCAAATAAAAAAGCTCTCTTGATGATGGTCAGCGAGTTTTAAAAGTTCAAAACAAAATGAGTGAGTTAGACCTCAACCAGTAATACTAACAGTTGACTTCAAAGCATAATGAAATGCGGGGATACAACCTTACTGTTGGACTTGCTGTATTTTGGGGGTTCTTTAGATTGTTGTCAGTTGTTAATGTTGTTGTTGTTGTTGTTGTTTTGTGATGGTCGTTCAATGAAATCTCACTAAATCCTGGAGATCGACTGCAAATAAACTAAATCAACTGCAATGCGTGGTTTGTCTTGCCCAATTGCGAAATATAATAGTATCGTGCGAACTACACCCGAAATGATGATGCTGAATATCAAATGTCTGTTGGTTATAAGAAATATTAAAACCGGGTAAGCCGGCACGTGATGGCCGAGTTGTTCCCATGACGTATTCAAAGTACATTTCAAACACAAGTGTTCATCGTACGTGATCCCGATAAGTTACTGAACTGTTATTCAACATCAAAGCAAAACCAATTGGCTGTTCAATGATATTTGTGTGTCCTTGCTTAGTACCGCATGCCCGGCGTAAGTAAAGTTTCTAGGGGGACTTAGAATGACGTTGATTCTAAATTCAAGCTAAAGTCAAGTTGATCATTTTTTAAATTAGAAAATGAGAAGACAAAACTGAATGTCCACCAAAGTAATTCATACGGCATGCTTAATTTTGCAGTAATTAATGTAGGAGCTGCTCGCAAGGTGTTTCCTCACTGGTAGCAGAAAACAATAATTGAACACATCTTCATTGTTTATCATTATTTCCCATTGTTTCACGATTAGGGTATCGCCCTAGTTTTGTGTAGACCGTGAACTGTAGACGACAATGAAAACGGATGATCTTGTGCTACAAATTGACGTTTACAGTTTGCTGTTCAGCGTTTGCCGTAAACGTGTTTCTTAATCTCTCTATCATTCTCTTCCGCAGCTTTGAAGATTTCCTCCAAATAGATGTGGGAGGGGGCGAAGATTGTTTTTGTTAGCTCATGCTTAGCGTTCATGTGTCTCGTTCTCGCTCTGTGCATAACCTGATTAGTCCTAAAATGATTCTTGTTGTTCATTCATATTAGAACTCATACCAATCTTTAAAGTTTCTTGTTGTTTATTTGCATTTATCTAACTTTTATTTTCTAGTTGTTAACTTTTTATGCCTTTCTATCTTGGGCAGAACACTTTGGAAAAGTGGGTTCATCTTTGGACAGAATTGAACTGCCAGAGTGAGGGAAGGACGGACAACTAGAAAGTAATATGGGGGCGAAGTACAAAAAAAAATCATGCAAAGGAAAATTAATTGAAGAAATAAGAGAAACGTTAGCAAATAAAGTGGTTGCAGCCCAAAACTTCCCCACTTCAACCACGCCACAATTTTTCAAATGGAAGGCTACTAAAGTCGATTAGTTTTTTAAAGCAAATATTGTTTCGAGATGTAATGATTAGTTGTCTTGTATGATTATAAATTTCATTACAAAAATTTCAATTTGTAGTTGCCTACACATTTTTTTCTTATTACTAATAATAATGTCTTTGCTTGAAAAGGGACAATCTTTATTTGGAGAGCAATCCAAATTCTAAAACGAAGATGTTTTATTATATATTATTATTTTTACTATATTTTCATTTTACAACATCTTTTGTTATTAACTAAACAACATTGGCGATATCACTACTCAAATCTTGTAGTTTGGTTCATCATAAATTATGTATTGAGATCTTACAAGTTTTTTTTTTTTTTAGTTCTCTGGATCTGATTTAGTCTAAACGCTTAGGTTACATGAATGCCAACTGAGTTTTCGTCGAGTTTCTTCCGTCTTAAATACGCCGCTTGGTCCGAATGAAGCGTCTTTGCCCTTTGGATAATCGATCGGTGGAGTAAAGCCTCTCTTTCAACTTCCTTCTAAAAAACAAATCACACTTGTTAAGAAAAACCTGAAAATCTCAAAGATTTGACAAAATAGCCCGATCGAGAGAGCCACTTTCTCATAGCAAGGACATTTTTTCTTCACTGTACCACAAAACAGCTGCTTAGATCTTACTAAAAATATGTTAAACTATTTCAATCAATATTTTCTTTAATGTCACCACAACTGGGCGGGAAAGAGATATCAGAAATATAAAAGATTTGTTCAATTGATAATACCTTCAAAAGCGAAGAAAATTACGCGTAAATACAAGATTACGGCTTACAAAGAGAGTCAGTTCAAACTTTAAGAGGCAAAACGTACCTAATACTGTAAAATCGACTTTGTCATACAGCAATTCATGAAATTAAACACCGGCGGAAATTGCAGTGAATAAAGATCACCATTTTTACACCTAGCGGAACCACTGACTTCCATTTCGGATGTTCTGTTTGGATGTCTAAAGGGAAGCCTGTTTTTTGTAACGATTGTCAGGCAGACTACGAGCAGCGAAACTTGGCAAGCAAAAAAGTTTCGCCACAAAATTGTTGTACGTTTTACAACTCTGTGCGTTGCATCCTAGATAACTATGAAGGCGAAATCTGTAGGTTAACAGTTGAATGTATATTGTCGTTTTTTCAATGTTGGGGACCAAGACCTGTGCTCCGCGCTTAAAAACAACAAGCATTAAGTAGCGATAAACAGGATAAAACTTACTTCGTTGGACGATCTTTTTCCGCCATTCCTAATATCTGACCACATAAGCTGTCCTTCTGAATTACAAATTGTACCAAGCAGATAAAGTAATGCCAGTTGGAGAAAAAGCAGGGGTAAACCTTTCATTTTAATTCCGTCGTTGGAAATGTATGAAGGCACTCAAAAAACAACCCAGTCGCTCAATAGTAGCTTGTAGAAACTTCAGAGTGCAATGAGAAAATATTTTAATTACAGTTCCTTTTTATATCACGTGTAACAAAAGTCCCACCCCCGGTGACGTACTTTACAGTGATAAAGGGCGAAACGTTTGTCCCTTTAGGAAAACAATTTGTCTGTTTGTGGGGGCGACCTTATTTAGATTCACATTCAAAGATTTGGCTGGCAAGGTAGGAAACTCAAGTTTTTGCAATTGGGTTAAAGGTGAGCATTAAATTCTAGACTAGTTACGTTAAATGAACGTCAACTCCCCAAGATTACCTGACAGAAAACTCTGTTAAGTCTTCAAGGGAATATGTTTTCAACTTATTTTGGCCACATGAAATTAGAGGTTAATGGATATACACTTCCTATTTCCACAATGTTTGCATCCGCGCTTAAAATGATAGGTTATTTTTCTTTTGACCCAAAATTTGTTTCCTTTAAAAGCGGGTTTTGCCACTTTAAACCGGTGACAAAAAAATGAGGTATGGACCTCAAAAAAAGGGGTGACGCAATTTTTTAAAATTTTTCAGTAAACGTTTCCAGCTTTTTTTTAGAAGGAACTGTATGTTCCTGAATGTTTTTTATGCATTTCATAAGCAGGTAAAAGGAAGCTTGGGAATCAAAAATATTGAACAAGGGCGCAAATGAAAACTAAAAATAAACTCAATTAAACATATATATTGAAAGGCTGATATCCATTCAGTATTGCCACTCCATCTCAGTTTAATTTCAATGTTTTATGGGAGACTCCATTTGTTATAATATATTTTATTTTATCTTTTTTAAAGACAGTTAGCCACGTGATACATTAGGATTTACGAGAAGGAAATCGAAAGGAGAGAACGAAATATACGTACATCGTTAAAGAATGACTATTTACGAAAGAGCGTCAAGGTAATTTATCATTTGTATGGAAACATTCTTCCGTTTATGCTTTCAGCAAATGAGTTCCGTTTTCGTACTAGAACACCCCCAAAATAACATAAGGAAGAATTAACATTATGTTTTGGATTTTTATTGAGTTTTGTATAGAATAAATGGACGTTATGACTGCTTCTCTATGTACTCTAAAAGGATATGTAGCACACATTCTACTACTTTATTTGCCGAGTTTTTAGGTTTAATGGCCTCCTGAATTTCTCAACCTTTCATTTAAGGTCTTGTCCTCTTTGGTTAATTAATTAGCTGACCCCGCGTGCAGTCTACTTTTTAGTATCCCGCCGGTAATCACACTTCGAAGAATTATCCTATTCAGGGAAACTGCACTGGTCTAAACAAAAATTACTCCGTCTGTTTGATTATCCGTAGTAAAGTCGCTAATATTGCCACAGTGTCAACAACTGTTTCTTATTTCCTATTCAAAGAAACGTACATTTTCTACAATCACGTAATTCGTCGCGTTTTCTAGACGCAGTTTTTCAGATATGATTCTCCGCACGTACCTCAGGGACCGAGTAGGGGAGGGGCCAAGGGCCGTCTAGACCCTCCTCCCCCCACTCCCTTGCTTCATTTTTCTGCGAAATAAAACTTTGTGATTTTCTAAAGTTCTTTCGCTGAGATATGTGTTCATTTTTTTAGCCTTCTTTTCTGTTCACCACAGAGAAAAAATAGAGAAGTGTAGGAAAAAGATGTACTGATTTTTGTGTTTGAGGCGGTGGATTGTGCTGGAGTTTTCTGTGCTAATAATTTCTTTTGCGATATGTTGTGCGTGTAAACTAACGGCGACTGTATGGCTATTTTCTTTTATAGTCGTTTAAAAGCGTAAAATTATATAAGGGAAAGTTTTAACCTATAGTCGTAAAACAGTTAGTCGTAAAATTTCTTTTCTTAGCCACAATTTGTCTGATAAATAGTTTTAATATTGCTCCTTATACCGCAAAACCATGCAGTTTCACTCATCTCTAATACAAGACACACGGTCCTATTACCGATTACAGTGCGACTACTATAACACGGGCCACTTAGACAAAGTCGACCAGACTACAGGAAAATAGTAATACATTCCAAGAATGTTGGTCGTGGGTCGATGAACAGCTCGTAAAAAACAACAAGTTACTCGAAACACAAAATTTAAATATTGATAGCAAACGTTTTTCAAGAAAGCAAAAGTTTCACCAGACAAATTATTTTTCTGTTCGAAACTTTACACATTAAACTCAGGAGACATATATATCTGTTTGACGCAAGTGGTTATTTTATCATCTACCAGCAATTTCTTTGCTACCATTGCCTCACTTTGCAATAACGTCACGACCTCCAGAAAAAAAAATGTGACTAGCGTTTACGTTTTTCTCCTCTGTCATTACCATGTCATTACCCCAACGGACCACTCACAAAACACGGGCTTTTTTCAGCGTGTTCAAAAGGTCACGTCTGTAAGTTGTAATGGGTTGATTTCGATCGATTTTGTTCATTTCGGCTGCGTGGTAATCGACAACTTTCTTTCTCGTAATTTATTGTTATTTTCCTGTCATCCGATTGGTCAACTTTGTCTTGGTGGCCCCTGTTATAGCAGTCGCACTGTAATGTGTCTGTGTAACAAAATTCGAGAATCTCCTTACGCATCATCTTGTCTTGTGGCTAATAAAATTAGACCGTATCTTTCGGCCTTTTAGTTCTCCGCAAAAAGAGGTCCTTAGAAGCCTAAAACGGATGGAAACTTTCTAAATTTTCCCAAACAACTAAATAATTTTCTTCTTCAAACATCTGTTCATCGTAGCCGAGAGAAAATAGCCGTTATCGATAGAAAAGCAACAAATATTAACCATTGACTTGTTAACCCCAAAGTTTCTCCACTCCGCGGCCATTGAGACTCTCTTAAACGAGCACTGCCAAAAGAGTGATCGGCTCCTGCTCCAGAATCTGACTACAATCACTGAACATGAACAGTTCTTTTCCAAATCAAGAAAACAGACTCGAACTAGCTTGCCAACAAACTCTCGGCGGAGAGGGCCGGGGGAGGGGGCGAGGGCTCCCCAAGCTCCTTCTGTCCCCGAGAGTATCTCGATCTTAACAATGTTATGTTGTCAACCAGCTGCACATGAATTGTGTGGGCTTAAGAACTATATCTGCGATAGATATGTCTTTGCGACGGCTTAAAAAAGAGAGAGGTTTGTACGCATTTGCTGATGCATTCCGGCAGGTGACCGGAATGCGTGGAAGGCGCTCCAGCATTGACGGACTGATCAGTTCCAAAACATTTCAAATGTCCACGAATGGCGCCCGTCTATCGGGCACACAGACACACGCACACAAAAAAAGAAAAAAAGCGCTTCAAGAGGTATGTTAAGTTACTTGGTGGTTAGATACTACTTCAATACAAAATGAGTTTTTGCCTCATAAATTTTTTTTCAAACTTTCATTGTGTACCATTTTGAAAGAATAAAAGGCACGGCCTCTTTATTACCATTAGTGCTGATTTATTGAGATTAGACCTCATGCACGGATTTTTCGATTCCCTTGACGTCAACTAAGCTGTTCTGCAATTTCCTGAAAACCTAAGCTATCCTGGTCGTTTATAAATAGGCTGGCGGGTATATTTAAAACAATGGTAAACTGGGAAATGTCAGTTTCAGTTTCAGTTTAAGTTTATTGTTTTGCCATAAGGATGTACAAAAGACAAAATAATCTAAATATTTAAAAACCTAATGGCGAAGAAGCCCAAGGAAGCCAAATTATTACAACAAAATATTAACAGAATTATACATGCAAAAATCAATGACAGAACTACAGTAAATCTTAAAATATATTAGATAATCATATTATTCAAAGTTAGGCTAAAAAAAGTGAAAGGAAAAAAAGAATGAAAAGCAGAGGTAAAGAAAAAGAAAATAAATATTTATGATAAGAGGAATGATTTTAGCTTACAGCAAAAGGAAGCGGTTCTTGTTGCATTTCGAATTTCAAAACTAAGAGAGTTGAAAAATTTAGGACATTACTTAGAAACTGATGGAGAACTTTCTTATATTATTCCTGCAATGTGGTAAATAAAAAAGCTCCGAACGTCTAGTGCCATAAGAATGCGGCTGGCTTATCACCAAAAACACATTACTGATACATAAATTTTCCTATTTGAAGTTTGTAGATACTCTCAAGATTCAGAATTCCTAAATTTTTGAATAAAGGGTCAGTGTGAGCATTGAAAGCACTCCTCAACATTATTCTTACAACCTGTTTTTATGTGAAATTAAGACGGAATATCCACCAGGAAATTGAGTAATTTTGATTTTCAGTGGACAAAATCTTGTACCAGAATAATTTAAAGGATATTGCATTCTTTTTTACATTTTTCAAGGGCTAAAGATGTAATAAATCATCTGTAGTAACACCAAAGAAAATTTCGCATGGAAGGCCGAGAAAATGACTGTCAAATTTCACAAGAATTGTGATTACACAGGCAAAATTCTGAAAATTTCATGTGTAAGATGTAATTCTGTGAAATTTGACATTCATTTTCTTGGGCTCCCATGAGAAATTTTCTCTAGTGTTACTTACAGATGATTTATTACAGCTTTAGCCCTTTCAGCCCTTTAGACACTTTCCTTGCAACATTATGTCTATGTGACTTCCATGTTAAGGTGGCCCGAACTTATATTTATATGCGCGTTGGTTATGTTTTTGAATCGCGTTTTTCGATAGGAAAGATTTAACCGATTTCTGTGATGTTTGGCATCCTTAATAAAGAATGGTCGAACTTTTAGAAAATGTTATTTATCTTCTTGAAGGTATAAAAAGGTTTGAGATATCGGTATATATTTAAAACCGCATTTTTACAAAAAATGTCAATAATTTAGAAACCCTAGGATAGATTTTTCTCTAACCTCAGCAAATAAGCCTAAGAGCTCTCTACTTTTATATCTGCAAATTTGAAGTCAATCGTGACCGTAGATATATAATAAGAGTAACAGGCGACCTAACATAGAGCCCTGAGGGACTCCGCAAGTAATATCTAATGTAACCATTATATTGCACAAATTGTTTTCGAAATAAAAGATATCTCTTAAACCATTGTAAAGCAATACCACGTACTCCATTATGTTCTAATTTGTCGAGCAAAATTTCATGATTTACTGTATCAAAGGCCTTTGATAGAAGTTACCTTCTTATTATCAAGTACATTTGACCGCCAAATAGCATATGTGGGTGAACTGACCAGACCGCGGAATTTCATATTGTACGCACTTTCATTTAGTGACGATTTAAATTTAATGACCCTTAATTTTGGTGCATTTTAATTTAGCGATTTTAAGAAAAACCGCTAAATTCGCTCATTTAAAGTGTCGCCAAACTTTCATGTAATAAGGTAATTTAATCTCAAGTAGCCGATTGTAAATTGCCTATACGTAGCGAGATTTCAAATTGTACAATCAAAAACAAAAATAAAGTTTCCATTATTATTAACATCGTTTTGCCTCGGGAGGACATCGGAAGATTAAAGAGGCGTCTGTAACAAAATGCTCGAATCTGATTGGTTCTTAAAAGCCCTTGATTTATTGCTTAATTTGGCTGTTCAACAGCACGAGTACACTCCAATTTGACTTGTCTAATGATCAGTAGAGGCTGCTTTTAATCGGTCAGGTGAAATCGGACAGTTAATCAGCCTATGAAAATCGAGCATCAAATTTTGCTAGCGAATAAGGTTTAACAAATTAGTCCTTGCTAGCATATCAAAACTAATATTAAAAAGAAAACTTCAGTAAGAATGTTTTCCAGCTTCAGTTTGAAACATTTGATTTTAAAAAAAGGCAAATTAAAATGAGTTCATTCAGTCGAGGCTTTGGAAGCTGTAAGCTCTAGTGTAATAGGAATTTTGAATTAATTGGTCATAGGTCCTTGAGCCGTGTCATTCAGAGTCTGGGAAAGACAAGTAAGACAAATTCATTTTTTCAGCCAGTCGAAAGTATAATTCTCGTCCCCTGAGTCTGTTTTTTCTTTTAGTTAAGGTGCGGTGATACGGGCAGAAAATTTATGCAACTTTCCCTTTAACATTGTTGGAAATCAGTGTAGCTCGTACAACTCGTTGCGAACAACTTGTCCCTCAACAATATATCTTTGTTTCAACTTGCAGTGTTTGTTACGCAAAGTCGAACTATATTAAAGGCTCTTCTACCTTCTGCAAAAAATTAACTGCAACAACATCGTTCCTCGACAAGTTGAGAGCGCGGGTAGTAAAGCAATAAACAGCGCTATACAACTCGTAAGACGATAATGGTTATGCTGAGAGAAACGTTGCACCAATTACCGCACCTTTAAGTGTGCCCTGCGACTGAGAATGGGTTCAAAAGCCCACATCCTATAGCCAGCTTCTCGCTAAGGTCTGTCGACACGATGCTTGGCTGTTCCCCGTTGAAACACTAAAGATGTACATTCATATTTTCGAAGTCGATTGACTAAAGAATAAAAATGTGGTATTTTCATTTCCTGAAAAGCCAGCTAAAAAAACAATGAACATAAATAAACTGGCGGAAGGGTTAGCTCAGTAGTGAGTGTGTAGGACTAATACTCAGGGTCTAGCATACGAACATGCCCTCCGTTAGAAGGGGAAGGAGGGGTCCTAACCTCCCGCTTCCCACACCTTGCTTCTTCATTTCTCGCCCCTTTTTTCTTAGCTTCTTCGCTTTAGCCCTTTTCCAATCGCGAAATATTAAGCATTTTCAAGAGCCATAATGGCTCTTGGCATTTTGCATAATTCTCTGTCTATTTCTCCCGCTTCCCACTCTTTCAAAAATCCTTCCTCCCGCTTCCCGTACCCCACCCACCCCCAATTCTCCCGGTGCTCCCACCCCGCTGTCCTCCCCACTCCTTTACATTCTCATATTTCTCTCTCTTGAAAAAAAAGGCGCCTCATCTCAGGACACTCAGGGTCTGTATAATGACTAAGGAAGAAAGTAATAACTTTGTGCTGCAAACTGCCAGCCTCGCCTTTGCTTGACTCGAATGAACGCGATTAAAGGTGGCAGGTTCGTCTATAGAGGGTGAGGTAAAACATTTAATTAGTTTTCGCTGCATTCAACTAATAAACTGACAACGAAATAAAGTCGTTTTTATTATTCAGCTTGTTATGGGTATTATAATCTGAGTTCTGGATTAGACACTCTCGTGGAGCCGGCTTAGGTGAGAGATTGGAGGAGTTTTGTGATGAACATTAGCCTTCTTCGTTTGGCTTCGTCCGTCTCCTGTTCGCTGTGTTTGGCACTCTGGTGTTGATTTTTACAATCTCCAGCAGGAATGGCCCTTTTACTTGTATAACTCTAAAAGATTAAATCATAAAATTCAAGTTCGGCAAATAAAATACTCAATGGGCTGTCCTGGCTGTAACAGATGACTCATATTTTAATTAAAATGAGTTAACTGGCCAATGGGCCCTTTTCAGGTTAACATTTACTGAACACTTATATTGTTGGGCTGCAAATGACACAATGGGGCAAGAAGAACAGAACAGATAGAGAGAGAGCATTACCTGAAATGCTAATTTTCTTCTTTTTCAAGGTCGCACTGCGACATCAATTGCGTCCTCTCTAAGTGTTTTTCTACCGTGTGACCGCGTGAAACTACAAAGGGCACATTTATTCTGCGAGCAGGCTCACTTCTGCGAATTCGAGGAATTGAATCCCCATGATGCATTTTGTGCATTTTGTTTGCCCTCCCCCGCCCTCCACCCCCCACCCCGAAAAAAAATTGCGTAAGTTTGCAGTTCTCCCAGGAAAATCAAACCCATAGCTCGTGCAAAATTCGTGGGGTGGGGGCGGGGGTAAACAGAGGTTTAAGGATTCGTAGATAGAGAATTTGTTTCTCAAGTTGACCTTATAAGGGATGACGTTTTAATCTTGCGACAGATAAGGCAAACATAAGATACTATTTTTTTAACGGATTACACCGATGAAATTAATTCTCAGTAATTTTTAAAGCTAGATTACGTTCTCGTTGTTTGTAGCCCAATCCATTTGGACAGATTCTAAACGCTAAACGGGCACTTTTAATCCCCAAGTTCTCTTTATTTGTACTTGTACTCTATTATATTTTCCTTTTTAGAAAAAAGTATTGTTGCAACTTTATACGTGCTCCCTCATATTTTTAAATATGCAAAACCCGTTATAGATCGCACGATCCATATAAGTAAATATATTGTACTAACAAGCGCTTAATTATGCTAAGTTCACGAGTAACACGTCAATCTTGCGTGGAGCCAAAATATTGGCGGGAAAGCGCTTCATTAGATGCGAGTATACCGGACCCAGGGAATTGATTGGCCCGTACTTAAACAGACCGTTTTGTACTGCGTTTCGCTTTCACACGCAAAACCCGATCATAAGCCAAAAAAATTTACCGTTTTTCCGGCGAGTCGATACTAAATAGTTTGGTTGGTCACGTGATCGTATCAACGACAGTCTTCCCGCGTCATATAAAACATCATAAAACTGGACACATTCTTTCCCTATAAAACACAGAAGGATTTGTATCTTAGTCGGCTGGTCCGAGCTAGGGCATTTTCTTTTATAATTACTGTTAAACTGAAAATTCGAATCTAATAGAATGTTTTACGTTTAAGCTGAAATCAAAAACAATTCTGACACTAACGACAGCCAAATCAAAAACAAGAATACCTCAACCATGTACGCCCTCTTTGGAAGAAGAAAAACAAGATCGGGGGAAGAAAAAGAGCATTCGCATATGCAGTTAGTATGCACATGTTGTCAAATGGTTTTTTCAAGAGACTGTGCCTCACATTATTTATTAGGGCTTTAAATTCCATTACTTCGTCACTTTTGAAATTCGAGCAGAAGAATATACTAACTTCTTTCATTTCTCAACAGGTCAGCTACAGGAACACGAATCATCAGCACCATTAATGGAAATAATTTGCTGAACAGTCCCATTTTTATAAGTGACATAGTTTGATTGAAATCCTAAATTCCATACTGCCGTCTTGATAATCTGGCTGCCGGTCTCAGTCATGTAAGTCTTTGTAGAGACCCGCGCCAAGAGTTTCGCTCTTGGTTTCGGCCGGCAGAAGAACTATGATGTTACCGTTGTTAGGCGAGGAAAAAAAACACTGATACCCAGGGCACTGTCTCAAGGAATTAGTCTGACATACTACTTGGTACAATACTTACGTTAAGTACTGAACGTCCGGGCTTTTTTGGCAGTCTACCTCTATTCGACGGACGATTGAATTTCTTCCAGTTATAAGTAAGCTGTCCTTCTACTTGGTGGGTCTTCGCAATAAAGCATATAATTGTTGCCAGAAGAGCAAATAGGAGAAAACGAGTCATTGTCCGCTATGAAAATGACTGAACCCAGAGCAACGTAGTGTAATTCACTTGAAAAATGAATGACTTAAAACTGCGCAGCTTTTATAACACCACAAACAATACTACGCATCGTGATGCGGCAGTTAGCATGCAAATTTAATATGTTTCGATAAGAACAATGACTTAGCGCCTCGGAAGTTGTATCTCTCCAGCTTGCTTTCTTTGGTTACACAGGGTCACTGCAACAAGTAGGAGGGACGAACGCCATATTGACTGCGTGTTTAAGATTCTAAATAAGTGTAAACGCACTAACTAGTCCGTTTATCCTAAAAAGCGGCTTTTTAATCTCATGTCAATATTTTCACGCCCGGTCGTTAATTTATGTCAGTACTTGGAATTATGAATGTGGGTTGAAACGGTAGCTGTTACAGTAGTGGCAGCTCCCTAATCTACTGATAGGAAAAAGATTTTGTATAATAATACTGCTAGTAACATGAACAGACCGAATGATTGAGAATTCGACGATCTAAGGAAGTGAGTAGATATAGTTGAGTGCCTTATATATATGAGTACAACAGACTGGTACTGTTGGATTCCCTTAAAATTAATATTTTCTTTGTTTGCGTGATACCATTAAAATAGTCAAACGTATTTGCACATTAATCTAATTGCTTCCTAGATGAGCTACTTAGAGGAGTAGATAAACTAAAAGGAGTGATAGTTATCTTTAAACTGTTGGTTTTTCACTTAAGGTAATCAGTACGCATTAGCCAAACAGGTGCCAACACTCACTTTATTACCCTAACTATTCTACCGTTAATGCTTCAATAAGTATTTTAAAGATGAAGTTCTACTACGAGGACAAACAGATGCTCAAAAGCTACCTTTTTGTTAACTCCATCGACGATTTTCAGAGGCTTCAGTTATACAGAATCTGGAAGCTTAAATATGAGAATTTAAGCATTAGAAATGTTTCAAATATTTCACTCGGAAGCTTAGTATTTTGCTATCTATTATGGCTAGCAAAACGGATGTTAGAATGTTTTCTTTGGACTATACATATTCTTCCATTTATGTGTCTGTTTTGAATAATCTTTTAAGATAACCTCCGTTAACTTGTTATTTAATTTTAAAGTCACCTTCAAACGCTCGTCTTACAACTCTATTAATATTGGTAAAAATACCCCTCCCCCAACATTCGACAAACAAGAAACATTCTTTATAGTAAATGAAAAAAAAGGCCTCTTTTCTGGAGCAACGGAAAATAACTAACTTTGTTAACAATAACAAGATACCAGAGGTCATTTTTTGAATCTCCTTTGTTCTGTAAAGAGTACCCACCAGAGGCAAAATATGGTACTAGAAGTAATTTTTTAAACACCTTTATTTTGTATCGTCTTTTTGTGCTCTTATTAAAGTGGATATGTTTAAAACGCGTACATCTATCTCAACTTACAGAGATCTTGTGAGGGTGATTACCCAATCATCATCTACTTGTCATTAATTAATTGGAAAATAAAGCTTTAAGCAAATAGACTTTTTTTGTTCAACAAAATAAAAAAAATATGCCTGCTCTCTTAGATCGAATTGCAAACTTCGAATTAGCTGTCTAGGATTAGATTTAATGTTACTTATCGGGACTAGTTTCTGTAATACTACCATTTTTTTGTCTTAATTGTAAAACAAAAGTGAGTTTAGTTAAAGCTTGCCGTGCTCGTTTTATATTCTGTAATAGAAATACGCGTTTCGTAGTTCTCTTGGACGCGGAAAAAAAGGCTTACAGTTGTGAATAAAGAGAAAAAACCCTAATACGAAGAATTTATAGAGCCGCGTTTTGGTCAGTGTCTGGCGGAGAGAAGAACCAAAACTGCCCAAAACGTAGTTTTACACGTCAAATACTGGGTTAACTTTTGTTCGTCATGGTAACTTACAGCTTTCGAACTTCGGGTGTTGTTGCTTGCAACTGCAAGACACAAACACGATATTAAAGCAACCCGAGTTTTCACCGCGCTAAGCAATTAACGCGCGAAGCGAATTTCGACAATTATTCTATTCTATTGCGATATGTATCCTTGGAAATATCCTAACAGTAGTCGTTAGTAATATCAATATTTCTACTCGCCTTTGCATTTAGTGTCAGTTAATAGAGGCCGCTGTGGCTTATGAGGCTTTTACCTTTGGGCCTTAAGCCAGTAATGATACTATTTTGTCTCGTGTTAAAGGCAACTTTGAGTGTGTCAAAGGTTATATCTTTGATACGAAGTACACCTTATCCCTCGTTAGGACTTTTGATTGCCTTTGCCATGCTTCGCTGTCTGATGCAGCAGGATCTGGAAGGGTATTATTGGAACCCGGGATTTGACCCGAAAAATAGAGCGAGATTCGTGAAAACGCAAAATTTCAGAAATTTATTGATGGGAACGGAATTTGGCGGCTACTCGGGAGGTGGGATTCTCCAAAATCATGGCCTGGGATGCGCGCAGAACTGGGAAAGAAAACGGCATTCAGCATAAAAATGATGCGAGATTGTCGTGAAAAGGAGCGGGAATGTAGGGTCAGGAGCCCCCTTTCCAGTGTCTGATGCAGTCCAGCTTTGTCACACCTTGACATCAAGTTGATCAAGGCAACTTTTTCCCTTACTATACTTGTACAAGCAGGAAAACTGCTTGTCAAAAAAGCTCTCTTTCGCTAAGGAAGAGTAAGAGAAGTAAGAAGTGGACTACAAGGACACATCGCCGGGAAATCTTTGCTTGTGGAATGGCATGGTTTTCATTTTTTTCGATTTTCACTGTTTTGGTGGGAAAATGGCGTCACAAGATTCACAGCAAAATAGAGCGGAGAAGTTTGACGTCACGTTACCATGGTAGCAAAATTTCTGGATCTCAACATTTTTTTCTTAATACGGACAGCCATTTGCGTTGTCGAACGATGTAAGAACAGTTTGGGTTACCGTTTTGTTCATGAGTGCAATCATCCACAGGAAAGTCATACGTGTCATTTTTTTTCGTTTTTCCTGCCATATTCGCAGGACCACGTTTTGATAAGATCCAGAAATTTTGCTACCATGACAACGTGACGAAGCGACTTCTCCTCTCTATTTGAATTCCAACTAATGACGTAACAAATAGGTAAGTTTTAAAGAGCGCGACAGGATAGAAACCGAAGGTGAAAATTTTTTTCAAAAGCTCAGTTAGGTAAGTATTATTAAGCTTTGATTTTTGTACAAAAACAACATGCGATTGTTTAGCGCGTGATACAAAGTTCTCCCTTCCGCAAACTTCGAGCTCAAACGACTTAAAGCTATAAAAGTACTTGCTTGAGTGCAGTTTCAGATGTTCTGCTGCGAAGTGTCGTGACAGAGCGAAATCAGTACTTACGTTTGAACAAAACTGAATCAGCAAACACACAACATATATCAACAATTTGATCGGTTTATATAACAGACAAATGGGCGCGGGTTTTGTTTGGTTCTGCGAACGTACCACGCAACAGATTTCAAGCTAAAGTTACGTTCTCCATAACTTGGGACAACAGAAACTGGGCTGCCGATTACACAATCTGCGAACGATGCTTTTTTTCGTCTTTGGGTTTTCTTTGGTGGCAAAAAGACGAGCCTATGTTGAAGGGAAACATTTTTTTAAGGTCAAACGAGATCACATCATTCTACTCAAAAAAAGAGAATTGCACACCCCTAGGTAAAGTTGATAACGGGATGGATACAAAGATAAATGTCACACTCAGACATGAGTTTCAGTTAATGTTTGAAATGCAGAAACTTTGCTCATTTTAGCTGATTATGATGCGTATACCGTTGTATGTTTCTGAGGTAACATCTTAATCACACAATACTCCCTAAAAAGCCAAATAAATATGCTTGTTATCACAAATAGTGGAGGCGGTATAATGCATTATTTCACCGGAAAGGCTTACTTATGCTAAGTGCTTCGTTTATTGCAGTATCTCGAGGTTTGATAACTATGAGACGTTCTGTCGCAGATAATATTTCGTATTTTCATCCAGAATCTGAACTCATCCTCTTTCTACACAATAATAATTCAGCTTGAACCTTTGACGGGATAAAACTGAACAACTGCTTTAAAGCTACAGGTTACCGGAATTTTTTCCGTTTTAAAAGTTTAGTTTTAAGTTCTGTTTTGGTCTATTTGCGCTCAACGCAATTCTGCTTGGACGGAGAAAACAAATGAACTTTATTATTTTGTACGAAATAAACATATCATATTGGCATTGACAACTGCTTGTAATGAATAAAATGCACAGGAAATCAAAAGTTACAGACTGGCTACACTCACAGGCGCGCTCTTGAAGTGAATTGGACGAGTCCACGTTCTTCCCTGCAGGGGCGTCGGATGTAACTCAGTGACTCATAGATTTGGCAACGTCTGCAAAATCTGAGGAAAAGGTTACATGGTTGAAAAATAATTCAAAATTACAATTAAATTTTTCGTTTTTTAATGTTTTATAAATTGAAATATAACCCTGATTCTGAAGCTCATCAAAATGAAAAAGAAGAAGGAGTGTATGAGAGCGATAGATCCTACCAAACGCCAGCCTAAAGAAGACGTTTTGCTTTTTCGGTTAAAATTAAAAATTTCCTATTATTTCGTCAGCTTGTATCAAACCAAACTATATGAAAAAATCACTCAAAAAAGAAAAGTTATTTTAGTCATTGTTTACCGGAGTAGAAATATAGCGTGTCACTTATGGAGCCTTATCGTCTGCGTTGGAGCCTGGCAAGCAACCGACTCTTTTCGTTGGCTGATCAAGAGGCGAGAAAACAAATTGTCATTTGAGTCTTCATTTGTATTTGCATTTTAAAGGAAGAGGAGGGGTGGCAATAAAACCTGAAGATTTAAGCCGGTAGACGTTTCATTTTGCTTCTACGGATGTTTAGTAAGAGACACGTCATGATCCCATGTTACAAAAATACATATATAGTAATAAAAAACAACAACAACAACAACACAAGGAAAATGTCACACCCAAAAGAAAATCGTTACCGAGACAAAATTTAAATTACAAAAACTCTGCTATCGAATCCACTCTCTAAGCCAAATGTTTTCTCGATTGTTTACGAAAGGGAATTGACAATGAGGCAACTTAAGCCGAGCTGACAACTTGTAACTCTTCTGCACCATAAACTTAAATGCTTTAGGGGTCTCCATTTCTCTGTTGTTAAGAATTTGAAATAAGAATGCCAAAGAACTTGAAACGGGATTGTTGCCGTGCTATTTTTAGCGTATTGTATGTTTTTAAGGACTGACGGTTTACACGTACGTGAATGACCGGATTTACTTCAGAGAAAATTGTGACTGAAGTAAATTTTCCGCGGTCGAGAAAAAGGTTAATAGCTAATTTCCTTTCAAAATGTCACATTGCATTGTTGATTATTGTTGTCTTCTAAGTATGGACTGCTGTTTGTCTTAATTTGATATACCGGTACGTAAAACCGGGGATGAACTAGCCCTTGACTCGTTCAGGAATGTCAGCTATTTCAAGGTATCACCTCGGACGTGATGACTTTTAAAAGCGCATTGCATTCTCATATGATCCTAATTCTAAACGGATATTGTGATATTACCTCGAAGAACTCACTAAAAGCGCACAAACGCAGCAGTTTTTACCGTCTTCTAAGGTAAAATTATTGGTTTTTTTAACAAGATATCGCTGAAGAATTCGGTGTACAATGGGTAATTGCCATATGGCGAGCGACAGAGAGGCAGTTGTCGTCTCAGGTGAGGCTTTTTATCCTCAGCTTGTTGTGTTTGCATTTTGAGAAGTCAACAAATATTCAATTCTAAATTTATTTCTTTTGGTACAAATAAATCTAAAGGTGTGCGGTTTGCTTAACTGATTAATGCCAATTCTAACATTAAATAACTACGATACTAAGCTGATACTTTTGAAAACAGGTTCAAGAGACTAAAGAATCCTAAGTGACGGAACTGAACTGCTCGGTTTCAAGATATTCAATTAAAGCGATTCGAGTTCCGCGATATAGTACATCGCTATTTTCTTGCTTTTGTGAGATCTTTTCGTCCCAGTTACAAGTTTTTATCTATTCCAACTATGTCTGAAATTTACATTACGAGGTCTACGAGCTGCGCTAGTACCAACCAATACAGTGTTATAGTTTTCCAGCGTTTTGGGGAACAAAAGACCTACCGTGACTTAGTGTTTGTCAATTGTCAGTGAACCCATTAGCATTAAAAGGGGCAATAGGGCGTCGTTTGAACTGAAAACAAATACAAATTTTTTGAATTCGATCATGTATTAAGAATGTATGTTAAGAACTAAGGGCACTTCCTTTAAGATCGTTTGAGTTTACTTAGTACGTTCCTTAGATAGATAATAAAGTTTCTTGAAATAGACTTTTGCATTCTTTACATATTTAGAGGAGGTAAGTGAGTAGTACAAAGAGTACATCAGCACAATATTGTAGCCATCTTTCGTTCAACATTGGCCTTAAGATATGCGGAGAATCCTCAGCCTTGACAACATTTGTTGGATATTGTTATTAAAAGAACTTGAAAACATCTGTTGAAATAAATACTGAATGTACACAAGGGAACAGGACCTTTATGTTCTCTTGATTGTACAATGCTCTTGCTCCGGATTTTAAGTGAATAGTTCATTTTAAATTCAGCCTCCGTTTAGAATCACATATTTCGGATTTCTATATAACAAGCTATGTTGAAACATCTTTTGACCATAAAAAATCTGGATTCAGCGAAAGACGGAGTTGTTCTTGCCGGATACTTTCTAGCCTGCGAGCAAGCTCTCGGAGAGACTGACCGTGAGAAGTGACGCGCGAGCGGCACGCGAAAGGAGATGCGAGCGCGTTCTCTCGCGGCCCGTCACTTGTCACTCGAAATAAAGAGAAACTTACCCACAGCGATGATACTTTCGCAAAAGAGCCTCTGGTAAGCTGTGGCCTTGAAAAATGCTCCCAAGGGAACTGCGGAGAGACCCCTTTTTTCATTCCCCTTCTCCCGTCCCCTTCTTTACGCGCGTTCTCGACTTTTCTTTGCCCCCCTCCCTGCCCAGGTCAGAGGCTGCCGTGTACAACTTGGATCCGTGGGTCCTCTGATTTCAAGTCTGACGCCCACAGAAATAATTTTCTGTGCTATAAACCTCTCCATTTCCTTTGTTTCAAATTCTTTTTTTTTTCTTCACAGGAGGATGTTGTATTCCTAGGACTCAAAAATACAAGGCTGTTGCTGGAAAGTGGAAATGTTTATGGGCCTGGGCGGGTCTAAGTAAAGTCGAAAGGTATTGCATACACGTCCTACAATGCCCTCATAATAAGCAGAAAACCAGAATTCAAACAGTTCCACTTTTTTTTTCAATATCATGAATATTACACATTTAAATTATAAATTGCTGTAAGGTATACCTCTCACAGAGCAGTCGAGTGTATAGCATGGGAAACGTTTTCAAAATTCAAATTCAATTTAATTTTCCATTCATATCAGTTATTATACATATGCCCTGCTAAAGTTTAAGTATGTATTATTTCCTCTTTCACTGACAACATTATTTCCACAGGTTAACTTTGGACGTATTAACATTTAAACACGTTTTCAAAAATGTGAGGACAGCGCAACGAAGACGTGTTTCTGTATCGATAATTGTCGATGTACAAATCATGCAGGATCTGCAACACTTTGCGCGAGCAAGCGATTATTTCCTGGGAAAAACAAAGGACGAAATAGGATCTGTTATTCTAAACGTGCTGGAGACGCATCTACAGGACATTTACGGAGAGTTGGCTGTAAAATGTATTAATGAAGGTACGAATAGAACATAATGTATGGCTGGTCATTAAATCAAAATAATCCTTTCATTCTCAAGAGTCCCCCAACAGAACAGTGACGACATTGCATTCACAGAAAATAGGGCCATTTGAAAGAACGAGGGAAAACCTTGAGTGGTACTCACACCACAAGATTTTGCCCAAGGGATACAAACTAGAACTACGTTACTGAAGAATTTAAAAAAGTAGGAATTGAAGTTAAAGCATCGGACTTTTGCTGACTTGCATCCAGCGGCAGCTTTTCTTATTGTCTTCCATCTTCGTTTCTTTTCCTTACATCACTGATCTAGCTTCATTAGATAGAGTTTATTCGTGTTAAAGCCACGACTGCAATCATTTTTGCTACAGTAGCGAGAGCTTCAGATTCACAAATAAATTGCTTTTTTTTTTTCAGATGTCAATCATTTTGCACCACGAGTACAAAAAGCAGCGACACCCGACATGTGGGATCTCGGAGTGTTGATTCATAACTTCTTCATTATAGATGTTACTCGGGAGGAGATGATATGAAAATAGCACTGAATTATTTGATGTATTGGGAAGAAGAAACTTATTTACGTTCAGTCAGTGTTCACTAATTTAAGCCTCGTTCACACTAATGCTTTTTCGTCTGAAAACGCATACATTTCGATGCGTTTAAGCCTTCTGCCCACACCAGTACGCTGAGTGTTTTTATCGAAAACGCATCGATTTGAAAACACTCTTGAAAGTGGATCAAAATGAAAACGCGTACATATCTTATTAGTTTAGATGGTCGAAAACGGTCGAGGACGTGCATCAAAATGAAAACGATGACCGAAAATATCGCTGGTGCGTGTGTTTGTAGCGTGCGCATAGAGTTCAACTCACCTCACGACGTGTAATTCTATTGTTTTCGAACGTTTCTAGCGTGGACAGTCGAAAAGGCATCAAATCGATAGTGTGGACCCGAATTGAACATGCGTTTACCAAAACAACGAAAACGCATGCTTGAGAGCAGATTAGTGTGGACAGGGCCGTGTTGTAAGATAGGAACATGGAGAGGTCAAACTGCACGACATTTCATTTCCAGCAGTAAGTAAAATAGTTACAAAGCCAGGAATCAAACCTGGCCATGTCTAAGCATTTCTACGCATGAATGAGCCTTTGATGTATGTGATCAACGGTGGAAGAAGTCGAGAAAAAAGTCGAGAAAAAAGTCGGGATATAAAAAAGGGTGAGAAAAAGTCGAGAAAGGAATAATTGAGCACAAAATTTGCGGGGCTCCGTACTAATGAGACTAAATAACATACCTTCTTGAATATCGTTACACCATTTTTCGTCGCTGAAAAAAAAAACGGTTTTCTTGTAGAGGAAGACTAGGTTAAAAGGACTCTAGCCTCAGTTTAAACAGCAGTTCACGTATAATAATTCGAACGTCATCCTGCATTAAGGACATCAACTACAAACCGCCCGACGTACTACAAACCATGTCTTTAAAAAAGATCATACAACCTTTATCC
Organism: Porites rus; assembly: GCA_964035705.1. NCBI lineage: Eukaryota > Metazoa > Cnidaria > Anthozoa > Scleractinia > Poritidae > Porites > Porites rus. The sequence goes on from OZ038002.1 coordinate 9,952,905, forward strand.
TGGATTTTTTACCATGATAATATTAGCTCACTCTTGGTAAACGTCGCATGCGTTATTGTGTTTTCCTTTATATTGGCCTTAAAATACAGTACTTAATAATCCTCCCTTCGATGTATATATGGCAACCAAAGCGCTGACATGCGTTTGACAAATATTTATTTTTGGCAATATGATATAACCTGTATATGTATATATTATGTATAAATTAAACCTGGAGAAACTTATTTCTATATAGAACAATAATTTAAATATTATTATTATTATTATCGTAATAATCATCACGATACATGTTTGAATAAAATTCAAATAAAAAGCTTTATATAATATCTTATCATTTTTGTGACGAGTCATATTCTCCAGGCGCGTACTCCTAGAATTAACTTTGGTAACGTCTAATCAAGATCAGAGAGAGTGAGCTTCAGGTCTAATCACTAACTATGGTCTAATGAAGTCCTAGGTTTGAGATATCAGAATAACATTGGTTAACTCTATGACTGAACTGAAAAGAAGAAGAAAGAAAAGGAAAAATAACGGGAATGCATACAACAGGGCTTAAAAAAAAAAGAAAAAAAAGTAAGATCCCATGCCTACATAGGCAGCCCAGGCTCTATGAGAGTTAGTCAGAATTTGATATTTATAGGAGAATGGGATGTATGAGAATAAACAAAATACGGTATTAATTCCCTTTTTGAAAATATTCGAACTAAAAACTACTCACCTTTTTTTATCGTGAGTTTTACAGTCAGTTCGCTTCTAAAGTTTGAATCTAAAACACCGGAGGGTCAGTCAACAAAGATTTATACGGGGAGGCTCCGCCCCGAGGTCCAACAAGTTACCCTTTTCAATACCATTTTTGAATGAAAAGGTTCCCCTTAATTCGTATACCGTTCATTGACAAATGGTACCCCTTTCACATACCTAGTTTAGAACTTTACACCCCTTTTAACGGCTGGAAATACATTGTCTTTAAAACGTGAAAAAATCACAAAACCAGAAAATTTCTCGACCATATATTCCTCTGTTGGCCCTTTCTGTAGCATTTTTACCGTGACAGACCGAAATGACAAGTTTCCCTACCCTTTTATATAATTCAACTAGTGAAATCGCTACCCTTTCATATATCTGAACTCTGAAAAAGGTACCCCTTTCTGGCAAAGCCCCCCCGTATACGTTATAGTCCATTATAGGGAGTACCCTCCCCACCCCCCATCCCCCGTCCCCCAGGGTCTAAAACTCACCAAAACGCACAAAACGGCTTCGAAATAGCCTGCGAATTGCAGACGTATTTCCGGTCGTCGCTTCTCTCCCTCCGAAATTATTTATCAGAATTATTTTTCGGAGGGAGAGAAGCGACGACCGGAAATCTGCGGTTCGCAGGCTACTTCGAAATGGCTCTGCAAAAAAGGCGAACTGACGGTAAAACACAAACTAAAGAAGAGTCATTTTTGTTTCGAATCTTTCAAAAAGAGGAATTTAGAACCTTTTACATTCTTTCATAAAATTCAAATTCCATTTACAGTTGTGGACTTAGTATCCTAACCTTCGAGTAAATGTGAGTCTGACGATGACCTTGTTTTGATACAAACCTCCTTTGCTTTGTTATGGAAAGCATCCTTGAAAAATAATAAAGTAGTTAGCGTAAGAGCAACTTGATTTATATAATGAAACAGGAAGGTTTGTATCAAAACAACTCCAGCCTCGCTTCCACCTCGGCATCGTGCCCATAGCACTGATCCCCGGGTGCCACGTCGTGTGTCATAAATAACGGATTTAACTTTCGCGGCAAAGACCGCTGAATCAACAGACTCGGAGAGCTCTCAGAGAGAAAGGAGTCGATAGGGTCGAAAAGGGTTTTTTAAAGTAACAGTTGATAGAGTAACCAACGAGAAGTTCAGTAAGTTGTGTGCGAGATGGGAGAACCCAAAAGGTTAGTATTTTAACGGACTGTCTTTCCTGCATGTTAGAGGTATAAAGAGATACAAAAAAGGTTACGTTCTGTAGCTCATTGTTGTCAGTTGTCCTTCTGTGTGAATACTCCTGGTAAGTGTGGCGGTAACGCAAGACATCCACGTTGTGAAATCTCATGGCTTCTTTGGGATAAAATTCGAGGGTATGTGTTAAATTTGGACTAATGTTACTGCACTGATTGTCTGGCCTGGCGCTTGCGAGCAACATAAACTACTGTATTCATCCCCACAAAAAACTGCTATAAACAAAAAAGTATAATAATTTGATAATCTTATACTTAGTCTTGTAATGTGCTGTAAGAATAAGTTATCAAATGCCATAGAGAAATGTGTCCTCAGCTTAGGTTTGGTACCACCAATAGAGGTTAACCATCCTGCTAGGAGATCCTTTCTTTTGCTTCCTTAATTTTGGGGTACTTTAGAAAGACTCTGCTTGAATCAAGAACGATCATTGTTGAGCATGCGTTGGATCGGATGTTTCTAGGATACATTTTTGAACCCAGGACTAATAGCCATGCACTTGGCGCAGTGGGCTCAGTCATAACCATTGCTGTATCAATAAACGGACGCTACAGTCGAAAGAGCCACAATGCAGTTTGACGAGAGAAAACAAGATTGACTAGCCCAGAAGTTTGGGCTGCAGCGACCTCAATGGCTTGATGTGATTCAGGAAGAGCATCCTCTTCAACCTTCTCTTTCAAGAAAACAAAAGGAGGCTGTGCTCGCAGGGCGGTGGCTAACAGGATAGCCAATTAAATTAACTGATACAAATGGTGTCCTGAGAATTTCCCCCTGCCTCATGTTACTTGAAAAAAATTTCATGACAAAAATACTATGGTGCATGCATGAAGTACCTGAAAATTATGTACTTTCAGCCTTAATTTAGGCATTCGTGTATTAATACAGTCCACCTAGCCTGTGAGAGCCGACACCTTTTTCGGCTGTTGTTTCACTCAGTGGGTGAAAGTTTGAAATCAATGCTGGGGGAAATTACTTGATGAAATGTGATATACTTTACCAGGTAAAGTATAATTTTAGAGAAAGTGTTCAGAAAGAGATCAAGAAAGATGTGATGCAAGCAGGCTTGTATGTTATATTTTAGGTGTACTTGATTCAATTATTTATTTCACTTTGACTTCCAGGTATGGGCTCATAATTCCAAACAAAAAGTCTGGGAACAAACCCATAAAGAAGCTAGCAGTCTTTGGAAATGACTCTAGTGACGATGAGGTATGCTTTTTGACACTTAAGCAGCTTTTTTGTACCTAACAGAGTCGTGTAACAACATAGAGGCCAATATGTTGCTTTGGTAACCCTGCTATAAACCATAGAATGTATCCCTGTTTGGGAAAATAATAACACATGCAGCCTATCATATTCTCACAATAAACCTTATTCACGATGCCTACCATCTTTGCAGGCAGTCTTTAGGATCGATGGGATAAAAGCAATGTTATGTGGTGTTTCAAGGAGCTAACAAAATAGTGATAAAATTTTGTAATCATTGTAGTAATCATTGTCAAGTTTGTATATTCTATCTTTTAACCAAGCAATGATTTAATAGTCATGCAAACTGTCCACTTCATTTTTCGAGAAGATCATCATTGTTTGCTATAAGGACATTTACAGTCGCTTTTGCATCCAAAAAAGTAACAATGATGACTTCCACCCATAATTTACCATTATCGTCTTTAAGATGAAAAGTTCTGTTGTCTAGAATAAACAAACTCAACCACGATTTCTTGCATTTGCAAATTTTTTCACTTGTTTGCCCCCTAAGTAAAAGGTGAAATTGCTTTTATCCCATCCACATGCAAAGATCATGGATTTCATGAATAAGGTCCATTACTAAAATGCTTGTGGTACTCTAATATTTCAACCACAGCCTTTGAAACCTAGACAAATTTTGAGTTTAGTGTAAATTCAGAAAGAACTTCTACAGTACTTAGTATTCTTATTGCTCCAAACAGCCGACAGAAGTGTACTTTTAAGTTTACATGTATTATTATTTGTTCAAAAATATATTTCTCTGTTTCTTATTAGCTTAATAGCCTGCTAATTTTGTGGCTACACGCCTGAGATTGCACTTGCTGCTCCTTGATGGATTAGTTAAACTGAAATTTTATTTAGAACATAGATATAATTAACCTTTACGAACAATTTCTTTAGGATAGCGCTCACAAAGAAGTGAATTTATCGCTAATTCAAGAGGCTCAAAAGAAGAAGCAAATGAAGCAGGTAAAGAATAAATTGCATTCTGTTCATCATAATATTATTGCTAATTACTGTAAAATCCCAGTTATTTGTAATAGAAGTTATAGTAGCAAACCCCAACCTCTTATACACTGTGTATAGGTAGCAATTACGACACCTGACTGAGGATCATGAAGTTATCCCTCTATTAAGATTTCTCTTATAAATCTTAAATTGTTTACAGTTAAAGCCACTTAGTAAGAATGTAGTATTTAAGAACCTATTACGAAATATACAATGTGTCAGTTAGACATTCCTATACTGCCAATAATCTGTTTAGCGTAAAATTTGAAGCAGGTTCCTTTTTTTCTAAAATCCGTAAAAAAATTGTACATTAGGGCAAATAATACAAGTCAACATCTGGTATCCTACGTAGAGACACAGGTGCCTTATTCACCCAGTGGCGATTAGGCTTTTGTGCTATATGCTTTTGTTTCCACACTAAAGTACTTCACTTAAATGCTCTGTTTTCTCACTTAAATGGCAGCTTGGTCACCCCCCAAAAGTCATTAAAATGCTTAACTCAAGCTCATCATAGAGAGGCTTTTCATTAATTCTAACTGTTGTAAGAGGGTTTACCATATGTAAGACTAACAGTAATGTATTTATAAAGTGGTGTGAAAACAATGCATACAAGTTTAAATAGTTTTAATACAGCAAAAATGATCCTCTAGACTACATGGCTGTACTTTTGATATTAAGATGAAATTTAATTTTTTTTTCCAAATTTAAGTTTAAGTCATCATTTTCTCTAAAATGTTCAATAAAATAAGTTTTATTTTGAAGATTAAATTTGGCCACATGAGTGTAACATTTTATAATAAAGAGCAACTTAGGGGAAGGATGGGGGCTTACAGTGCGACTACTCAAACTGAGGCACTTGAAAGAAGTAATAGTTGCACTGTAAAAGACAAGGGAGACTTAATAACTGTCTTCCCCTAAAATTGGGGAGGGGGCGTGGGTATTAGAGGGCTTAAAACTTGGATTTTATGGTATTACTCCTTGGAAATTAAGTACATTGTTTATCTTTGACATCAGACACAGATTGAAATCCAAAAAGCACTACGTGAAGATCCAACTGTATATGAGTATGATGCTGTTTATGATGAGATGGAAGAGAAGAAGAAAGCTGCTAACGTAAAAGTTCCAGAGAAAGACAGAAAGGTACACTTGTTTATTTATTTATTTACCGTAAAATTCCAAAAACAAGCCCCAGGGCTTACTTTTTTCAAAGACCCTTTTAGAGGGGCTTATTTTTGGAGGGGCTAATCTACGGAGGGAAATTTGCGTTTCAAAAGTGATTGGGCTAGCCTTATAGTTGGAAGGAGATTTACTGTTTTTGCTTTGTTTTACTGTGTATTTGAGGGCAATTTTCCAAGAACAAACCCCCGCGGGGCTTATATTTGGAAGAGCGATTTAACGGAGGGTTTTTGCGTTACCGGTTTGGGGGGCTTATACATGGAAGAGCTTATTTTAGGAATTTTACGGTATTTAATCGCTTTCACCATGATTATAATGCTAAAATAAGACTAGGAAAAAAATACATTTGAACAAGTCGTAAAAACGAGAGACGAAGGTGCGGAACACATAACAGACCGCGGCTCCAAATTAAGACAATGTTTAGCAATACGTTTAAAGTAACTAAATTGAAAGAGCTTTGTGCGGCACTTGGGAATTAGTACGTCTTGATCAGAGCTGTCGCGAGTGAGACGAATGCCTTCAGGCTTGACGTAATCATCTACATGGGTAACGTGTAGTAGCCAGCGGACAAAAAAATTAAGTCTTTCACTTCATGCCAGTATGTTAACGGTAGCAGATTGAGGCGAGAAAGGCGCTCATGATAAGAAATATCCTCTTGCCACTGCGTGTTTAAGATGAATTTTGTTGCCCTGCGTTGAAGACTCTCTATTTTTGTTATACTACATATCGTACTGGGAGCCCATACCTCGCAAGCATAGCCATGATATCTTACAAACGTGAGATATAGTAATCTCCTATGGTCTGTAGTGAATGAAATAATACTATTGCCGCGCAATAGTTAAGATAGTGTTAATGTGAGAGTCCCATTTGAGGTCCGGCGAGATATTCACTCTGAGGTCTTTTACTTGAGTGACGTGTTTAAGTGAGCTGTTGTTGTGCATGTGCATGCATAAGGAAAATTTCATGAGGAGAAGCCAAAGAAAATCCAGTGTGGTGACATGTTTGGAACATGGTCTGATGGAAAACGCCTATTTTCTTCCTGAATGTCTCCTTTTAACTTAAAAGAGCTGTGTTACGAAATTTGTCGAATTTTCAAACAGTGGGAACTGCCACCACTATAAAGTGGCCGTTGTAGACAGCTGCCTGTTAGTGGAAGTTCGACTTAAAAAAATTTGAGTGGTGTGAGATCTTTCGTTAGTATACAGCTGTTTCGAGCCAAAGGTTGTCGGAAAAAGTGCACGCGACAATCCCGAAAGGTATTGTGGGTGGTTTTTAATTCACTGGTTTTCAAAGAAATCTCAAAGAATGGCAAGAAAGGCGACGTTTGTTTGCGAGTGCTAAAGGAAAGTAACAAAAGTAGGTTCAACAGCTACAGTGTCAGGAACAAGTGTATTGATCATATCCCATATTACCATTCGGATTGTCGCGTGTACAGTTTCTGCGACAGTAATAGCTGTAAAAATCGTTAACGTTTTATGAAATTTGCAAAACTGTAGCCAAAGTACATAGAGGGTCTACTGAAGTCTGCTGCAGCCCGAAAAAGGGAGTATGAGCGTACAGTGGAACGACAAGTACAGAAGGAAAGAGAGGAAGAAGAGGGACAATTTAACGATAAAGAAGCTTTTGTTACTGAGGCGTATCCTTTTATTTTAAACGTTACTTACTGGCTTAGGCTACAATCAGTGTCTTTGCTTTTGTTGTTTTCGCCTCGATAACTTACCCTGCGAACAGAGTCTCCTTCGATCTTCCTGCTAGCAGGGTAGGCTAATTTGGAGAAATTGCAAAGTCCTTATCGTTAATTGTAGTTCACACGTTCGCGTGTTCGAGTATGATACAAGCCCGGGGGGGGGGGGGACTCCGCATATGAAAGGGTGAGGATGCTCGTCGGAAATTTTGAAATAAACCCCTAAAGGAGGCCAATCTGGGCGTGGCCTAACTTTTTTTCACCCCTAAAAGCGATTATGTTAAACTTTGATTACATGAATCGAGTACATAAAACGAATTGAAAATATATAATTTTTTAATATATCTTCGAGTGCAACCCTAAAAGAGACCTTTTATGGCTAAATATAATAGTGTTCTAAGAACACCCTAAGCGAGACCAAAATCCTAAATTTACACCCTGAGCGAGACGACGAGCATTACCACCACTTTCATATACGGAGCCCCCCCCCCCCCCCCGTGGGGATACAAGCAAAGCTTCGGTAAAACGGGCAACACAAACTTAAATGTGCAGCTTGTTTTGCAACATTGCTGGAAAACGAGTTGGAAAGTTATGTTGCGTGTTTTACCAACCACGTTCAAACCTTTCTTGCAACAAATCGGGTTCAGACTGTCAAATGTACTTAGCATCATTAGCCCTAGTCACTGAGACTGTAAGCCTGCCTTGATTAATATCCGTAATGCGACTTTTTATGTTGAAGATTTGCAAAGGAAAGAGGAAAAAAAAAAAAGCTCTATTTTGTTTTTCCTTTGCCCCGGCCTATTACTCCCGCGCGCCTCAGTCTAACATCTTTCACCGCCGAAAAAAAGGAAATTGCGACTGGGCACGAGCATGAGCCGGCTTAACCAACATCAAACTTCTGCCGGTCAGGCGGTATTGTTCCTTGAATGTGAAGCCTGAAGGAAACCGCACACCTGACGCCTTGTCATCATTTGAGTCTTTTCAACGGCTTTAATGAAGGCCAAGAAATTGCAAGGAATTTATAACACTCACCTTTCTTTGTTCTCGATCGGTTGTTTTATTCTTGACGCAATTTACTTCAGATTCCGTAAGAAAATGCAGGAACAGGCAGAGGAGGAAGAGAGACTCAAACGACAAGAGGCCATTGATGGTAAGCCTAAGTATTGATGGAAGGCGAAGCAGTTTAGTGGATGTAATTGGGTCGGACTTTTGATCTGGAGGTCGGCCCGGTTCATGCCGATTGTTCATGCAGTATTGACACGAGATATTGCTTCACATACTCTCCCTTCAATCAGTCAGTCGACAAATGTGTTCCAGACACATTTTTGTTGGGGTAACTTAACCATAGGCTGGCATCCCGACGACGACGTACCCTGTTCCAGGATCCGAGATAGTGGTGAAAGTGAAAAGTCGTTCAAGAATAAGAAAACGCGCGGGGGCTGGGGAGAGACTGCGCGGCGCCCCGCCACCGCCCCCTTTGCCAAGTCACGCACGTCTTATTTTCGCTTTGCTCGTTTAATACGTCCCCATACTATCTCAGAGCCTGGCACAGGCTAACGACGACGCGGAGGCGAAAACGTCAAAAATTTAACTGGCGCTGTTTAACACTTCATAACTCTTGCTCCATCTTGGTCGAATTCTTCTGGAGTTGAATTCTAAAACTGTATCTATTAAATATTGAAGAAAATAGAAAATAGTTTTCTTGTATTCAGGTTCTCCATACAACGCGAAGTTAGGAAGTTTCACGTCGTAGTCGTGCAACGACGGCACAGAAAATTGCTGATGTAAACCTATTGCTTTTTTGCCGTTCTCGTTGCCGTCGCCATCGTCGGTGCTTGAAATCGAGAAACTTCATGCTACCGAAAAAAAGCTCCCTTCAAATGGGCGTAGTGACTCGAGGTGTGCTTTTTAATAACAGCTACTAAGAAAAACTAGAGAGGATATGCATGCGTTCGCCACGTTGTTTGTTTATTTTTTTTATTTCCACTTCTGTTTCGCCCAAAGAATGAATTAGAAGCTAATATTATTATGGCCTGCGAGCTAGCTTTTTCCGTCATATGACTCTGCGCTTCTCGCGATCTCAAATAAAGACCTATTCTTGACCCCAGTGTCTTTCAGCCTGCCCTCTATGCGCAAAAGAGCTACGGGGCCGAGATTAATGGAGAGGTTGCTCACAGGGTAATGATTTTCTGGCACTACATAACAACAAGTGCATGTGGAAGGTCCCACGGTGACCAAACATCAAACTTCATCTTTATAGTCATGCACATTTAGTTTCATCCTTTGGCGTGTTTTCGCAATTATAAAGAAGTTGCACTATACACCCATTTCTACATTTGGCTTTTATAATTGTTGTTGATGCCACGGATAGAGCTGTTCCGTGGAAAACCAGTTAGTCCCTGTCTTAATTTTTGTTGTTGTTTTTGTTGTTGTAGCTGCCAATGATGTGACGAAGCAGAAGGATTTAAGCCTATTTTATCGGAATCTTCTAAACCGGAACGTTTCACTAGGAGGCTCATTTACTGCCGACAATGCGTCAAAAACAGATTCACATGAGGAGAAAAATAACAGAGGCAAATCAAAACTAAAGGAAGAAGAGGCGACTCAAGACACATTTGATGATAAACAATCTGAAAAGCATAAAAATAAAGATGACAAAAGGCATTCAACAAGTGAGGAAATCTCTCGTGAAAATAGAGGACGCCCGAGTAGTCCAAGACATTCAAGACATCATGATCATGGTAGGCGGAAACGAAGAGATAGTGAAAGCGACGAAGATGGACGAAAACAATCGTCAGATTCGCCCGAAAGGGAACGACGGCGACACAGTGACAAGGAACGGCACGATAAAGAACATCGTAAAAGGTCGAGTCATTCCGAAAGGCACCGATCAAGCTACGACGATAATCGACACTCAGATCGTAGTCGAACTAGCCACGATGATCGACGAGAGAGAGATCGTAAACGCGATCGTGGTGAACGGGATCGCAAAGAAATAGACTCGGCGGAAAAAACTGACAAAGAAAGCAGTAACGTCGACCAAAAACCTAAAGAATCAAAAGAAAAGGTGAAAGAAGAAACTGTTGGCAAATTCGCTAAACGAAGTACAGATGAGACTGTCATGTCTGCTAAAGAGAGATATCTCGTACGCAAACGTGCGCGTGACGCTGAAAAGACTACTATGCGAAATGACGACAGCGACGAAGAATAAACTGTTGTAAAATACTTAATTTTATTTCTCGCCATTCGAGTAAGGATGGACAAGGGACTAGATTTAAGAAGTCGCCACTGTAGAAAGGAAAACACAACTTTTAAAAAGTTTCAAACTTGTTTTTCACTATTTGCTGTGTTTCTAGAGTCTGAGAACTAGCTGTTGGATTATTGTGATAAAAAAAGTAGAACTAAATAAGATACGTATACATGTATACATTTGCGATGATACAATAATCCTCTTTACGTAGCCTTCATCCCTTCTTAAAGGTTTCAAATCAGCAGGTAAATTGAAAAGGTAAATTCCTTACCCGTTGGAAGGAACAATTTTCGTCCTAAAATTTAATCTTGTTTAATATTTAAGTGGAAATTATCAATGGTTGTGAACAAAGCTACTTCTAGAAGAATGCTTTAGATGAAAGACATTCACTTTTTCTCAATATTTGTTAGTTTTATTTTAATTAAATACCCTCAAAAGCAGGGTGCAAAGAAAATCACTTTTACAGCTTGCCATTCGGGCAAGCTGAAGCTAGCATTTACTAGCCCAGGCATCATTTCAACTAGCCCCAAAACCTTTTTGACTAGCAGAATTGACTTCACAGTTCTTCTTATTCGAATTCCTCAAAAAAGGTCACTTGCCCGTCAGGCAAGTTAAAAACAGCATTCACTAGCCCAATAGCAAAATCCACAAGCCCCGGGCTATTGGACACTACTTTCTTTGCACACTGCTCGAAAGTCTCTTCGGGGAAACCGTTTACATGTGGAATGCTCCAGTACTTGGTCCTAACTGAACAAGACAATAATTCATATAAAAACTCTATTTTAATCTACTATATGAAAGAAACCTGAAAGTATGCACTGAACCTCGCATGTGAACCTCCATAAAATAGACATTTTTCCACAAATGACAGTTCTGGCTAAACTATTTAAAATTCCTACCTCTAGAAAAGGAAACTTTCTAATGTGGACACAAGTCTCTGTCCTTTGCCTTGGTGTCTATATTCATTGGATATTGTAATGTAAGCAAGATAGTTAAATGGAATCTTAAATACCTAAAGAAAAAGGTTTCATTTTGTGCATTAGTGACTTTTGCAAATGAGAGCTAGGATGAAGAAAATTTCTGTGGAAAAGCGCAAGCTAAAGGCTATTTTTTCCATGGTAAATTATCAAGGTCCACATTTCCACCACACAGTATAACAGCGACATTTTTAAGATCCTGTGCAGGAATTTGTTGGAATTTCTCTGTTAATACTGCTGCCACGCCCACTGCAGCAGAGGGCTCAATTAACAGTTTCATTCGTTCCCAGACCAGCCTCATTGCTGAGATTATTTCTTCTTCTGTTACAGTTATGACATCAGTCAAATTGTCTCTTATGATTGGCCACGTCAAGTGACCTACACTTGTTCTCAATCCATCAGCTATTGTGTCAGGAGGTCCTGTTGAGGATAAAGTTTTACATGTTTCTTTAACGTTCAAGGTCTAATTGAATTGAAGATATTCTTCACACTGTTTTTCAATATGTTTACTGCGCTTTTCACAAACATGCGAACTCTAAAGTTCAAAAGCCGCCTTCACAATTGCGTTTTTTTGCTGCTGTCAATCATAATTACGATCACAAGCAATGAAACTTGAAACACACAAAACAGATCAAAATCCATTAATCACAAATCAGAAAACATGTCCTTTTGAACCTGTTAAAGTACAGTTTTGTTTCCTAAGAGGTCCGTTAAGATGATTGATGGCAGCGAAGAATGCAATTGTCAGTTGGCTTTTGAATTTCAGAATTCGCATGTTATTGAAAAGATCAGTAAAATAGTAGTCATGTGGAGAATTTCCTTAAAGATCAATACCTTTTCCATGATTAAGACTTAAGAGTCTGGATTTAGGGTAGGGGGAAGAGGTAAGGCATCTTTTTGTTGTTGTTGTTGTTGTTGTTTTAAAATAGAAGACCTTACTTTGGAGGTGACTGCAGGTCAGTGACTGGTGTTTACCATAAACTGCCGGTTATAAGCCCTAAGCTTATACGTATCTTTATAAGGGGTTTTAGGAGGGCTTATATCTCAGGGAGACTTAAAACTAGAATAGAACAAGCGCTTTGAAGCAAGTTATAACAGTGCTAATCAAACTACATTGGTTTTTAATTATAAGCTACAAAATCTCAAAATAAACTGAATATCTATTTTAACCCTTTAAACCCTAAGATCAAAATTTGAATTCTCATTTGCGGCCCCTATTCATTTGCTACAGAAGTAGTGGGGAGAAGTTGATAAATACCAAACAAATTCATCTTGTGTGATCATGTCCGTAATTCTCATGACCACTCTGTTTTACAAAGCATTGATATTACTAGGAGAAATTTGATGCTGATCACCCTTAGGGCTTAAAGGGTTAATACACTTGGAGGGGGGCTTAAAATCAGATGTATTTTTTGGTTTACGGTAGATAGGCCTTGAGCTCGGGGAGCTTAGAAGTGGGGGAGCTTATAACCAGCATTTTTACAGTATAGGTACTGCTTTGCTTTAAACTGACTGAATAGATCACACTTGTACCTCTTAGAAACAAATTATTTATTGCAGGTTATTGCAGCTACAGGTGGTTCTAAGCACACACCTGGAAGAGGAATCCTTTTCTTGGCTGCAAATGACTTTGCACAATCATCTGCATTGAGAGGCTCAGCACCATAAATCTTAATGTCAGGCTTCAGTGCTTTGGCAGCAACACATATCCCACTGAGCATTCCACCACCACTAACAGGAACCACGATGGCATCCAAGTTTTGAACCTGCCATGAGAACTTGTGATATCAAATCAGAAGACCATGCACACAGTTGCCTGACAAGGAAAGCTAAATTCTTAGAAATAAGTACCATTGATCTATATTCTAACGTGCGATTTTCCAGTTGATACATGATGTCCAACAGGGTTGTAAACAAAGAATTTGGAGTCTTTAGGCACATGCATACATGTATCCACATTTAACAAATCGACAACAATTTTCCATGGTCTGTACTCTTATCATCCATAGAAATGACGTTAACATGTTTAAAATGTCTGTGGAGCCATGAGCCATAGGCGAGTGGTTTTACTGCAAAGTTTTAAACATTTTGACGTCATTTTTTTGGTAGTATAAACCATGGAAAATTGTTGCCGATTTGTTTTTACCATAACATTTGATGGTTTTTTATGTCCATTTCTGTTGAAGTTTCTCGGAAAATTGCAGTTGCTTGGAAGAGAAAGACAAATTGCGCAACCAACACGTAATTTCCATGGTCTGTACTCTTTCCAAACATAGCTCTTGACCAATCAGCGCATGAGAAATCACTCAGTTATTGTGAAAAAAAGATTACTCCTTCAAGTAACCTCTGATGGAAATTCATACAACACAAAAATTAGAATAAGTTCTCAGTTACTGTAACAGCGGACTCCCTATTATTTGCACCCCCTGGGGAAAAGCCAATTGATTGAAATTATCAGGAGGTTTGAAAATTCAAGGCTAAAATTACAATGTTTGACTGGTGAAGGGAATTTACATTTGGTTTGAATTATCAGGAATTTTTCAAAAACCAAGGGCCTGAGAAATCGAGATTCTACGGATGTAAGAAAGTACCCGTACATAATTTAAAAATTATAAAGAAATGGTGAGCAGCTCAGCCACTGCAGTTATAATTTAGCTAAGGCTATAGAAGCTTGATTGAAGGTTCAAACCTGATCTAGTAGTTCCACAGCAATGGTTCCCTGGCCAGCAATGATGTGAGGATGGTCAAATGGTGGAATGAGGAACGAATTAGCTGTCTCCTTTACAATTTTCTCTGCAGTTGATGCCCTATCCTGCGAATATAAAACAAAAGGCTTCAGCTATTTCATTTTACCACAAGAGACTATCTAATAATGGCATATATGTACCTTTAAAAAGTGGATTCACTCATGACTGTGGTTTTGGATTAATTACGAAGAGACATTTCATGCATGCCAGATATTTCAACTCACATAAGCTACTAGCTTTCTGTTAACCATAATTTGTTTTGTATAGCTGACCAGTCTGCAAGGTGACTTAATTGATCAAATTACTGTTTAATCCATAATCTTTCCCCTCATGCACCTTCCTTAACCCTTCTCCCCACAAAAATTAACACTGGGGCAGTACAGACTACAATCACACATAGTGTCTATATGTGGAGAGAAAAGAGAAAAGAGGGAAAAGTGATGGATTCTCTCAGCTTCAACCCCATTACCAGGAAAAGAACTCATCAATATAAGCCATACGCAGCAATAAACAACTCTTTAAGATAGACATCTCTGAAAAACAGACATTAATAATTGGTCTCTCCTGTGCATGTTCTCCCACCCTTTTTAATTAACTCTAACTAAAACTACAAAAGAAGCAACACCTCAGCAGAGTTTCCGCAATCAACAATTGTTGCTCCATAGCCCCGAACAGCAGCTTTCTTCACTAGTGGTGCATTTAATGGCATTGCAATGTAAGCCTCAAGTCCCATAGTTTTTGCTGAAAGTGCAAGAGCTTGTGCATGATTGCCACTGCTATGAGTGACAAGAACAGGTTTGTCACCTTCAGGCAGTGAATCCAACAACTGAAGGACAGCATTCATTGCTCCTCTTATCTGGAGTGACAAAAATGTGGCAATGTTTATTTATTATTTATTTATTTGCTGATAAGGTACATGTAAACATAACATAAATGGAAAACAAAGCGTAGCCCTTCAGGGTTAAACCACCCAAAGCCGGCCCCCTTCCCCCTCCGTCCAAAAAAATATATTTAAAAGAATTTTGATCATTGATCCTAACTGAAGAAACAGATATACAAATATGAGAGTGAATATGACAAATGTCACATTCACATGGTGAATGTGTACAAACAATTTGAAGCTTCTTTGATAAATTGAAATGTTTGGTAGTGGAGTATAAAAGCCTAACCTTACAGTCCAATTTTTTTAACTGCTCACCAACTACAATAGTGGCCAGTTACCATAGTCCTGCAAGTATTGTCAGTAAAAGAAAAAATCACTGTAAACTCCAGAGGTCATAGAATCGCCTATACTCCAGTGGCATAAATACAAGGGCACCCAATGACTATTTTCTGTAAAATATCTGTTTGGAGAAGCAGGTATTGGCTACAATTTTCTATTACTTGAGGACGGCTAATATTTCCTAGATGATTGTTGCACTGATGTACAATTTTTGAAGCTTTTCTAATAAATTCCCTACGATTTTCTGAAGTTTAATTTTCACATTTCACTTCCCAAGTTTGGCTATTTTTTTTGTAGAGAAAAGGAAAAATAAAACTTTCGCACTGAAAAATTCTATGTAGAGTGAAATCAGAAAATGTCTCACTTTTGTAATACGTTAAATTGCATCTAAAATTTTTGGGAAAATAGTACCGAAGCCCTTGTAATTTTGAAAAGACTCAAGTTCCCCTAGGATGACCAAACAGATACAAATTCTATAGCTCCACTAATGCATTACTAGACATCTAAAAATACTCTGGATAGCCTAAAAAGTGTTATAAAAAATTAATGTATTTAGGGGGAAACCGTCGCTGGGGCCGTATACCCCTCTAATCAGGAATCATTAGGAAAACTAGAACCATAAGCTTCTCTTTTTTCTCTAGACATCCCAGATTTCTATGATGGTCGGATTTAATCTGTGAATTTTAAATCCCCAATCCTCCAGGATTTTCCAAACATCCTGAAATGACTCAATAATTTATTTTCCACTCTCTTGAGATCTACAGTAGTACTGTTCAGCATCACCTCCACCAGACCTGGGGCTTAATAGCTTATCTTAAAATCTTGCCTACCGTGTTGGTTTGGGGGGCCGGGGGGTGTGGGTGAGCAGGGATATTATGTTGAATGCCATTAGACTTGCAGTTCATTTCCAGTACTTCCTGTAGATATGTAACTCACTTCAGAGTCTGACCTTGAAAGCACCAACTTTTTGGAAGAGATCGCATTTGAAATGCAGTGATCTTCCAGCCATACTGTCAAGAGTTGAGCAGGTCATTACAGGTGTTTTGTGTATATACGGTGCAATTCTTTGGGCTGCATCTTGCACATCCTGAATGGTTATTACAGCATCACTGGTTGAAGGTGAAGCCATTCTGCAAAATTCAAAAGATATGAATCATTCCAGAGTACAAAAATATTGCAAAGTTTGTATCTACTTTTAAGGCTCAATCAAATCCAACTTCACAATTAAAGCTGTGGACTAGCCCTCGATTCCTGTAAACTTCTATAAGGCATCGAGGGTTACAAGAAATCGCTTGCTACCTGCCTAAATCTTGAACACACGAGTACGTCCTTCGAAGTCTGGTTAGATTCCTAAAGACGATTACCGTCATTACCATTCACACATTCGAATAACTCTCCTCGAGCTAAAGTCGTGGTAACGATTCACCTTCCATTCTGCTATACGAAGTAACAGTTGAAAGATTGAAAATCCACTGAAAAGAAATACCGTGGGCTCTTTATCACAGTCGAAATTTTTGACCGCGCGACTGGGTTCTTTTTAGCCTGCGTAGCTGGCGGTATTCTGTAGTAGTGGAGTGAGATTTGGCGGCGGAGCCGTTGTAATATAGTGGAGTAAGATTTGACGGCGGAGCCGTCACGAAAATACCG
Source organism: Porites rus (assembly GCA_964035705.1). Classification (NCBI taxonomy): domain Eukaryota; kingdom Metazoa; phylum Cnidaria; class Anthozoa; order Scleractinia; family Poritidae; genus Porites; species Porites rus. Next base: position 9,969,852 of record OZ038002.1, read on the forward strand.
CCTGCCAGAGAACCATGATTTTTCGAATGCCGCCCACTTTTGTCACCTTAGCTGATCGCAATTAAATCAGCCAGTCAATTTGAAACTTCCGATTATTTTCGCGCCAGACAGTTTAGAAATAAGCGTTGACAGGCTAAACACGACTCCTAAGCTCGTTATAATGTGAAACGTGACCTTGTGAGTTTGCTTGAACAGAGGTTTTTTATTTTCTCGGCTCTCGCGCGAAGGTTACTAGCACTACACAGTGCATGTATCATTCTAAACTTTGACTGAGTAAATCTTTTTTTGCAACACCAGGCTTAACATTAAAAGGTCATGAAGCTGGTTTGTTACATGCATACTGAGTAACGATTTCCGGTGGTTTATTCTTCTGTAGGTGTTCCTGATAGGATTTGATCTCAGATGCAGTTGTATAGTGTTTTAATTTTCTTTGACCTTTGTTTCTTACGGCTAAATAAAGACAATTCCAGCGCTGTGAAGTTTAAAGACGTCATTTCGGCAATTTGGTCATCAATTATGCTCTTTTTAAAGCGGAAATCTCAGTCACAATCACTTTACATGTACGTCTTTTTCAAATTGCCATCTGCTCCCTAAATTGGGAAATATATGCGAAGGCTCATCTAACATGATTGACATATGTATGGCCCTCGACCAATCCGTTTCCCCGCACACTGGTGTGCGGACTATTCAAAATACCGGGGTTTTCTGGCAGGCGGTATTTCAACCGCCTCGTCCCTACTCCCTTTTTTTGGAACAAGGCTCCGCCGCCAAAACTTTAATCTCGCACCCACACAATACCGCCAGCTACGCAGGCTAGGTTCTTTTTCACTATGTGTTGGGTATTAAAGTTCGTTTGTAGTCTTTTAATATACAGATTCGTACCTTTTTGGGGGTGAGAGAAGATCGAGGGTAGGTTGAAGCGCGCGGGGACTCATGGAGACCCCATGGAAGGGACGAAGAACAATAAAAAAATTTTCCTTCGTCCTTTTCCATCAGTCCTCGGGCGCCTCAACCTAATAACAACCTTCTCTCACCCCCAAAACACATAAATAGCAAGTAGGTACGAGTCTGGTCTTTACAGCGGGGATTCGGGATTTTGACAAAAAAAAATGTTGGCGGGGGGGAGGTGGGATTCGGGACTGAAAGTATACACGGCATGTACATGTGGGATGTCGAAAATAACCGTAGGGGTTACTGCCTTGCGTGTCTCCCTCGGGCGCGCCCGTTCTCTCCTTCCTCCACTACTTCCAAGCGCCTGCTACGCAAGCTACTAGACTGCGAGCACTCTCTCTTTTGCTCGAAAATCTGTGAGCGGGTGCACGGCTTTTAGCGTTTACGATGTCGTTTGGGTCGCTTGTTATTCGAGTAGTTACCGGTAGTTTGTTTTATATAACTCGGGGTAGAACCATTGCCTTCTGTCAAAGAAGGTTTATTCCCTGGATATCGTAGATCAAGAGTACGAGTGGTTTGCCGACTCAAGGTAGAGTTCAGGTTACTGGGTTCCAGGGAGCTTTCTCAGACGCCAGATCGTTTTTTGTTGCAGTGCCCCAAGGATCGATCCTCAGACCTCTTTTATTTGTGCTTCATGTGAACGATTTACCCACTGTTACTCGCAATTTTAATACGCTTTTGTATGCTGATGGCACTGTCTTAGTCTATTGTACAACACCCACACATTTACTGGAACATTTGAAGTACAGTAATTTAAATTTTGATTTAAATTTTAAAAGAACCTGCTTTTACCCAAGTTAGCCAAAACAAGTTCTTGCATAAATGGTAATTTTTAGCACAGAATTTAGGCTATTTAAGTTCTTAGGTTCTTATTTTCTGAAGAAAAAATTAAGGTAGCTAATAGTATTTAGTGGTATGCAGCTTACTCCTTATATAACATCTGTATACCATTACATTGCAGTTAGTGCAGGAGTGATAAAACACCTATGCCTCCAAACTAAGGATCCTGAATGTTCACTTATCGTTTCCCCTGGCATACAGAATCTTTTACAGAAAAAAATGAGAACCTGATTCAAATTTTAGGCTAAATAAGTTCTTTTATAGTAGAGGATCGAGGGCTAACTGCCAAATTTTAGCCTTGCAGGTTTTTAAAAACCAAGTTCTTCCAGTACTCGCGGGTTTTTTCTGTGTGCCTGAGAAATACACGACTTAGTTAAAAGGTAAACCAGACGTTCCTCCACGCGAAACGCCCCCAGCGGCGAAGAGCGAGGAGAAACGGATGTTTTCGCAGGCTACTGGCTAGGATGGCATAAAACAAACAAACAATAACGACCTTCATTCAAGAAATTTGTCATAGAACTAGGAACGATAGCTTAGCTGTGAAAAAAATTGTGTTCTCTGAATCCGTATATTTATAGCTGAAAATATGTTGTCCCCAAACTCATGCTTTCCTTTAAAACATTATCGATAAGATCAAATATTAAAATAGTATTAAAGATTATTTCATAAAATCGAGAGCTTTAGTGTTCTTTAAAAATAATGACAGCTAATATAAACCACTTTCTCTTGTGGATAGTTGAAAGCTGTTATTTTTTCCAGGGCAGATTGTCCAAATCTACATTTCCACCGCACAGAATAATCCCAACATTCTTCAGATCTTGCGCAGGAAGAGCTTGAAATTTTTCCGATAATACCGCTGCCACGCCTACAGCAGCAGACGACTCAATCATTAGTTTCATTCGTTCCCAGACCAGCCTCCATGCAGAAATTATTTCTTCCTCTGTTACGGTTATGACGTCAGTCACGTTGTCTCGTATGATTGGCCAGGTCGTTTTAGCAATGCAGGTATCTAGGCCATCAGCAATAGTGTTAGAAGTAGCTGAGAAGAAGTCAGAAACAATGTTTTAGTCTCCGTCCACAATAATGCACCATTTTCCACCATTGACACCTTGCTATGTTCACGTGTTAACAATGTAACATCAGTGAAGAATGATCATCGCAGCAAATTTTCCAATTTAAGCAATTGGAAATAAGAAGCCTGAAAAAAATCAGGGCTTCAACGGGATTCGAACTTAACCCGTGACCTCCGCGTTACCGGTGCGTTGCTCTACCAACTGAGTTATGAAGCCACACATTGGGAGCGAGGTCAATTTATTGAGTTCATATCTCCCGTGAGGAGTGAAATGATGTGAAGTATATATGAAATAATTCATTTTGAACTGCGCTTGTAGATGAAAGTGAAGAATGATCATCGCAGTAAATTTTCCAATTTAAGCAATTGGAAAGAAGAAGCCTGAAAAATGAATTATTTCATATATACTTCACATCATTTCACTCCTCACGGGAGATATGAACTCAATAAATTGACCTCGTTCCCAATGCCGTGGCTTTATAGCTCAGTTGGTAGAGCAACGCACCGGTAACGCGGAGGTCACGGGTTAAGTTCGAATCCCGTTGAAGCCCTGATTTTTTTCAGGCTTCTTCTTTCCAATTGCTTAAATTGGAAAATTTACTGCTATGATCATTCTTCACTTTCATCTACAACCGCAGTTCAAAATGAATTATTTCATATATACTTCACATCAATGTAACATCATGACAATGTTCGATGTTCAAACTGAATAGTCTGAATAGTTTACTGTCACCGAGTAGTATAGGGTGCACCGAATTAACCCCTTTTTTGGGGAGGATTCTCATTAAGGTGGGGAGGAATACATTAACGCCGATGACGTCATAGGCTATTGTCTTGATCTCATGAATAAAATGCGCAGGAATCTCATTAACTTGCGGTGGAATCTCATTAAGTATATCCAGTTTGACGGGTTTATCAATGATGTCATGTTCTATTTTTATCCTGTGGCGGTCATGGTTGGTATAACCGGTTTGACAGGTTTTAGTTATTTTTGGAAGATGATGTCATATGTATTCCGGGGTACTATGATGTCATAGTTGTTAACTCAAGTCCACGAGTTATCGGAAATAGAACGAAAAATTTAGAATTTATTGTTGATTTTCAAGGGCAGATCGGGCAGAAAGGGCAGAAAGGGCACCTTTTTAGCCTGTGTTTTTTCCCTGGGCGCACGTGGAGATCCCGCGTGTAAGTCGTGCGCGTCGAGTCAGGAAACAGGAATCTCATTAAGATAAGGTCATGTGCTATTTTTAGTTGGTTTAGGATTTCTAGTTACTTTAAGGTCGATAAACGTCTTCGTTTTCGATTGGTTAGTTAGAAAATAAGAAACGTTTTTATTGGTTAATTCATACTGTCTGAGGAGCAAAGTCAAACTTGCCTGTGACTTAAAATCACAGAGGCGTAATGTAATTATGCAAGTCCTATTTCCTGCTGCTGTGATTGTCCTAGTTCCGGTTCACTGACTTTTGGCGGGCAAATCGTGCATATTAATGAGGGCAAAGACAAACTAGCTCTTGTCCTATTTGCTGCTGCTGTGATTGTCCTAGTTCCCGTTCACTGATTTTTGGCGGGCAAATCGTGCATATTAATGACGGAAAAGGCAAAACAAATTAGCTCTACAGGAAAGACCCAAGGGAGAGAATCTTGACGTATTATTATAAAACAAATAACTTAACAAGGATCAATTAAAACACGCGACTCATAATTGCTAGCAATAAAACCACAAGAGAGATACCGTTTTAAAAACTTTATTAATAATAAAAAGAGTCAAATACACAGCGATTTGAAAGGAAAAGGGATGAAAATTAATCCATTGACTGACTATTACAAATCAGTTTTTTCTGTTCCAAAATAATCCTTCCGTGACTACACAATTTTCCTATGGCCTCTAAGACAAGAGTTCGACTTTCTTTGTTTCTTGCACTTTGTCTTGTTCTTTGCAGTTCGTCTTTTAGCTTTTGCTTTAAAAGAAGCTTCATTTCTTCGTGACCTTGACAGTTCGTACACTGTTTCTTGTGTCTGCACTGGATTGCGAGTACTTGTTGAGTGATTTTTTCCGGAATTATCCGCTTCACTTTCGTAAACGACGACTTTAACTTTAGGTTGTAGTTTCGCCTCTTGTAAATACTGTCTTCGCTGTATGTGGTCTAACTGATGAACATCCGCGAGATGGTTAGCTAATCTGACAAGGTACTTCGCCCCGCACGATGAAATCGGACAGTTTCTGCAAACTCTCTTGTAAACCATGTTGACAGTTCGATGACTGAATACAAATGACATCTTTTTCGCAAATAGTCAGGTTATATATAGTGTCAGAAAGGCCAAACACAGGCCAGAAAGGCCATAACCAGGCCTGAAAGGCCAAAACCAGGCCAAAAGGGACAAAAGGAGACAAACAGGCCATTTCTAGTCATATGTCTTTACTTTTTCTCAGACACACGCGTGGGTGTCGCGCATCGCTAGTCACGCAACAGCTCTCAACATTGGAATCATCATCTTTATTAAGTGTAATCACAAATAACAGCGCCTAATTAAAAAGGTTTTGACCGTGAATTAGTAATTGGTATTTCAAATTTCAGATTTTTTAATTTAATGTACAAGTTTACTATTATTGTTATTATTTTCAAGTCAGCAATACAACACTCTTAAAGTTTGGTTGTTTACAGTTTTTATTGAAACGCAACAACACCAAGGTCTAGGAAAAATAATTCTATAACATTCATAGTTGGACTAGTCTTCATCTCGTGGAATGGGCTGCTGTTGATACAGTCGATTGAGTAAGAATTTTCGCTTATCGATCGCTAGTTCTGTCGATTCCAACCAATCAAATCCTTCTGTGTCTTTAAGCTCTTTTTGAGTTTCCATCACTTTTTTGAAGGTCCATTTGGGGTCAATGTAGGGTCGATGTAGGGTCGATGTGGGGTCGATGTAAGATCGATTATTATTTACGAAGGAGAATGCTTAGTAGCCCCGCCTTCACCAATTTTCTATAAAAGAGGCGCGTTGCTCTCTGAAGTTTAGCTTCCTATCAGAACGCGTGTGGTTCAAACCAAAGATGACGAGCGCAGGCTATACCTTATACCTTCAACAAGGTGCTGGAAAATATGAAGACAGCGAAGAAAGCGATTTCTCCGAAGAAAGCGAAAACTCTAGCCAAGGAACGGACTCTTCCCAAGAAGAGGAAACAGAAACTTTAGAGCCTTGGTCACGCATTCTTGATGAAGCCGAGAAACGCCATGAGACCCAGCTCAACGAATTGATCAATGAGTACGAAGGGGACGGAGATTCAGAAAATGTGGCCCGCGTGAAAGCCGAGAACGCTCTTCTTCCTGTTTACAGAAAAGAGCTAAGAAAAGTACTCTTAGAGAATCTACAG
>OZ038002.1:9976287-9983787 GCA_964035705.1 Porites rus
ATTTTCGCTTATCGATCGCTAGTTCTGTCGATTCCAACCAATCAAATCCTTCTGTGTCTTTAAGCTCTTTTTGAGTTTCCATCACTTTTTTGAAGGTCCATTTGGGGTCAATGTAGGGTCGATGTAGGGTCGATGTGGGGTCGATGTAAGATCGATTATTATTTACGAAGGAGAATGCTTAGTAGCCCCGCCTTCACCAATTTTCTATAAAAGAGGCGCGTTGCTCTCTGAAGTTTAGCTTCCTATCAGAACGCGTGTGGTTCAAACCAAAGATGACGAGCACAGGCTATACCTTATACCTTCAACAAGGTGCTGGAAAATATGAAGACAGCGAAGAAAGCGATTTCTCCCAAGAAAGCGAAAACTCTAGCCAAGGAACGGACTCTTCCCAAGAAGAGGAAACAGAAACTTTAGAGCCTTGGTCACGCATTCTTGATGAAGCCGAGAAACGCCATGAGACCCAGCTCAACGAATTGATCAATGAGTACGAAGGGGACGGAGATTCAGAAAATGTGGCCCGCGTGAAAGCCGAGAACGCTCTTCTTCCTGTTTACAGAAAAGAGCTAAGAAAAGTACTCTTAGAGAATCTACAGTGGATGCGTGCAATGAAAAAAGATCCCACCTTCAAAAAAGTGATGGAAACTCAAAAAGAGCTTAAAGACACAGAAGGATTTGATTGGTTGGAATCGACAGTACTAGCGATCGATAAGCGAAAATTCTTACTCAATCGACTGTATCAACAGCAGCCCATTCCACAAGATGAAGACTAGTCCAACTATGAATGTTATAGAATTATTTTTCCTAGACCTTGGTGTTGTTGCGTTTCAATAAAAACTGTAAACAACCAAACTTTAAGAGTGTTGTATTGCTGACTTGAAAGTAATAACAATAATAGTAAACTTGTACATTAAATTAAAAAATCTGAAATTTGAAATACCAATTACTAATTCACGGTCAAAACCTTTTTAATTAGGCGCTGTTATTTGTGATTACACTTAATAAAGATGATGATTCCAATGTTGAGAGCTGTTGCGTGACTAGCGATGCGCGACACCCACGCGTGTGTCTGAGAAAAAGTAAAGACATATGACTAGAAATGGCCCGTTTGTCTCCTTTTGTCCCTTTTGGCCTGGTTTTGGCCTTTCAGGCCTGGTTATGGCCTTTCTGGCCTGTGTTTGGCCTTTCTGACACTATATATAACCTGACTATTTGCGAAAAAGATGTCATTTGTATTCAGTCATCGAACTGTCAACATGGTTTACAAGAGAGTTTGCAGAAACTGTCCGATTTCATCGTGCGGGGCGAAGTACCTTGTCAGATTAGCTAACCATCTCGCGGATGTTCATCAGTTAGACCACATACAGCGAAGACAGTATTTACAAGAGGCGAAACTACAACCTAAAGTTAAAGTCGTCGTTTACGAAAGTGAAGCGGATAATTCCGGAAAAAATCACTCAACAAGTACTCGCAATCCAGTGCAGACACAAGAAACAGTGTACGAACTGTCAAGGTCACGAAGAAATGAAGCTTCTTTTAAAGCAAAAGCTAAAAGACGAACTACAAAGAACAAGACAAAGTGCAAGAAACAAAGAAAGTCGAACTCTTGTCTTAGAGGCCATAGGAAAATTGTGTAGTCACGGAAGGATTATTTTGGAACAGAAAAAAACTGATTTGTAATAGTCAGTCAATGGATTAATTTTCATCCCTTTTCCTTTCAAATCGCTGTGTATTTGACTCTTTTTGTTATTAATAAAGTTTTTAAAACGGTATCTCTCTTGTGGTTTTATTGCTAGCAATTATGAGTCGCGTGTTTTAATTGATCCTTGTTAAGTTATTTGTTTTATAATAATACGTCAAGATTCTCTCCCTTGGGTCTTTCCTGTAGAGCTAATTTGTTTTGCCTTTTCCCTCATTAATATGCACGATTTGCCCGCCAAAAATCAGTGAACGGGAACTAGGACAATCACAGCAGCAGCAAATAGGACAAGAGCTAGTTTGTCTTTGCCCTCATTAATATGCACGATTTGCCCGCCAAAAGTCAGTGAACCGGAACTAGGACAATCACAGCAGCAGGAAATAGGACTTGCATAATTACATTACGCCTCTGTGATTTTAAGTCACAGGCAAGTTTGACTTTGCTCCTCAGACAGTATGAATTAACTAATAAAAACGTTTCTTGTTTTCTAACTAACCAATCGAAAACGAAGACGTTTATCGACCTTAAAGTAACTAGAAATCCTAAACCAACTAAAAATAGCACATGACCTTATCTTAATGAGATTCCTGTTTCCTGACTCGACGCGCACGACTTACACGCGAGATCTCCACGTGCGCCCAGGGAAAAAACACAGGCTAAAAAGGTGCCCTTTCTGCCCTTTCTGCCCGATCTGCCCTTGAAAATCAACAATAAATTCTAAATTTTTCGTTCTATTTCCGATAACTCGTGGACTTGAGTTAACAACTATAACATCATAGTACCCCGGAATACATATGACATCATCTTCCAAAAATAACTAAAACCTGTCAAACCGGTTATACCAACCATGACCGCCACAAGATAAAAATAGAACATGACATCATTGATAAACCCGTCAAACTGGATATACTTAATGAGATTCCACCGCAAGTTAATGAGATTCCTGCGCATTTTATTCATGAGATCAAGACAATAGCCTATGACGTCATCGGCGTTAATGTATTCCTCCCCACCTTAATGAGAATCCTCCCCAAAAAAGGGGTTAATTCGGTGCACCCTATACTACTTTACCGCATGCATTTTGTAATTGAAACGATGATTAAACAGATTTCAAAAGACAGGGGCACCCAACGAGAATATAGTTCAAAACCACTTAAACATGGCACTGTTAAACGTATTTTAGTATTTAAACGGCAGATATAGGCATATTTTCATCCCCTAAAAATTTTTCATCTGTTCGGATTTCCTAGCTGAAAGCCTAGTGATCCGAAAATTATAGGGATCAAAACTTACCTTTTCGAAAATTTCAGCCAGAAAAAAGGCTTCCGAAAATTCTAGGTGACCTTTTTAGGGTAAAAATCCGTTAAAAATAGGCAATTATACCATTTTTTTAATGTTCGAAAATCATAGGAGATGCAGGCAAGCAAGAAATTTTACAACAAATGTTCCGAAAATTCTAGATCTAAAATCGTCTTCCGAACAGATATTCTTCCGAAAATTGTCGTTGGGTGCCCCTGAAAAGAGAAATGTCCTTAGATAGTGATTGTGATTTCCCATAGACCTCTTCAACTTCATATTTTTTTATTAACCTGACATACGTTTAACTAATTGCACATAAATTGAACTCAATCATTTTCCACTGCATAATGAACATTTGTTTATGTACGTACATTTTCGACTTACTTGTAAGAGGAACCCTCTCTTTTGCAACAAACGACCTTGCACAGTTATCTGCATTTAAAGGCTCAGCAGCATAGATCTTGATGTCAGACTTTATTGCTTTGGCTGCAATACAAATCCCACTGATCATTCCACCACCGCCGACAGGAACCACAATTGCATCTAAGTCTGGGACCTGCGGACAATGCAAATACGGAAGCCCCCTGACAAATATGATTATTTCGCCGTTTCTGGATTAGCTCAAATCCATAGCTAATTACTCAAAAAATGGTGCTTATTACAATATTTGGAAGATGCGAGCAATATGCCTTTGATCCGCTGATTCGATGATATATTTGCTTGGAAAGGAGAATGAACGATGGTATATTTGCTTCGGAATTGTGTTCACGGCTATTCGAAGACGAAGTAGCTGAATTTCTGATTAACACTGCCGGAAGAATAAATGCATGCAAGAATAAGTAAAAAACATATTGCTAGATGGATGTTATCTACTTTTTGAGGAGCATCCGCAATGAAGAAAAATCATCTGTTGAAACCTCGATCTGTATAATTCTACACATCATACTTATGGTTAAAGCACCCAGCCTCTCCCTTAAAGATAAATAGAAGACCACTCAAGTTAAGAAGGGTTTTGTAGATTTCTTTTTACTGGCTTTGAGTTTCCAAGTTTATCGTTAATTGCTTTTATTACAAGTATATAATCGGGGGCGTCGCGTTTAGCCTTGGCTTAATCTATACATTAGACTGATATTTAAAAAAGCTAGCTACCTGCTCCAGAAATTCAACAGCAATTGAACCCTGGCCTGCTATAATGTGAGGGTGATCAGATGAGGGAATAAGATATGCATTTGGGCCATGGTCTGCGATGAGTTTCTTGGTAGCTGCACACCTGGCCTGATATAGGGGAGACAAATCATTACTTGATAAACTGAATAATAACATCAACTGATCACTATGACTATAACTATAATCACCACTCTCGGGGTGATAGCGACATAGGATGACACAATCCTCCACCAATCAGAGCACACGAATCTTTATAATCACTTGAGTAATTATACTTTAGCTTGATATTGCTATCAATGCATCTTATATACGGAAGTATTCTGTAACTAAGTCAAAGTTCAGTAGATTTGTGAATCTCTTTGTGAATCCCTAACAATAACAGTTAATTATTATCAGCTAGAATATAAATATAGCTCCGTCTGGGTTAAATTTACACTTTACATTTTAAATACCTCATAGGTATTAATGAAACAATCAATAATAGTTGCTCCATATCCTCTGATAGCAGCTTTCTTCATCTTTGGTGCCCCTGACGGCATGACAATGTAAGCATCAAGTCCCATTTTCTTTGCAGTTAGTGCAAGAGCTTGACCATGATTTCCACTGCTTGCAGTGACAAGAGTAGGTTTCTGATTCTCTGGCAGAGAATTCAATAACTGAAGAACAGCATTTGTTGCTCCTCTGATCTAAACAAACAAATAAATATAATAATTTCTAATTAATTCTGTAAATAATAAAAATAATTGTTAAAATAGCCTTTTGTACAATAATTTATCATTTTCTTACAGAGAATCAATATGGAGTAGAACTTCTTATAAATTCAAAGTAATATGATTGTAATAATAAGAATACACTTTGTTTAAAGAGGGGAGCACTGAAATAGTTAGAATAACTAATAAAATTAACTTAATAGTTTGACAAGAATCTATTCTGAGAAAACAAGTTTACCACTGTCTTTACGACAAACGGACGCAGTGAAATCTTTCAAACATATGCAACTTTTGAGTTAACAGCAGACTCTTGATCATTTCATTATTTAATTTGTTTGATAATTTTAGATTATATTATATAATTATATCTTTTATTTCTATATAGTTTAGTATCATCTATTTAGAATATGTAGCTATATCTGGCATTTTATATGGTTAAGTATTATTCATTTATTTAGTTATTTATTTTTAGTATTTTAGAGTTTGTTTGTCTTTATCTTACCTCTTATATATCTCATTAAATCCTTCGAGTTTGTTTGTCTTTATCTTACCTCTTATATATCTCATTAAATCCTTCTAGGTTTGCTAAATTGTTGTTTTTCAAACAATGTCTTCTACAGGAAAAAGGAAATTTAACTTGAATTATTGTTTTCATCCCCTGGATTTGTATTTCAACGAGATTAGACATCAGATATATTTTACTTCACTCAGAGAAATGCGAGTTTATGTGGATATTTCATTAATCACTTGATCATCATCGGCTGCTAGAAAGCACATTAGTGATGGCCACAGAGTGATCATGTGGGTAAACTGCAACATAATACATCTCTATGGTACTGTCAACTCTGATCCTTATCGCTGTTCAGTGATGGCTGTCGCAACATGACCGAATTTCATCTTTTTGAAATCTTTTTTTAAAAACTCATATGCATAAAAATGTTATTTTCAGGTTAATACTAGAGTGTTAATACCAATTGCTGAATACACTTGCATTATCCTCTAGAAATATGCCAAGAATGTAATGCAAATTGAAAACACGTGTTAGAGGATCCATCTCTGATGTAGACTACGAGTAGTCCCCCATTTTTCCTCAGGGATACTAGAGCGAGCGAAACGCGAGCGCGCGTGAAAATCACTCCACGCGAGCAAAGGCGACACCCGGCGGGGGGAGAGTAAACTTTTTCTCTCTCCCCGCCGCATGAAACTTATGCAGGCATAATGTATCTAACCCTAAAACCAGCTCTTTTTGGCACTCAACACAATTCTTCACTTACCACACTACCCTTCCTTCTCCTTCACAATTCAGCTATTTCGTTCCTCCTCAAATTTCATAATTTTCTCTTTTATATGTTACATAGCGAACTGCGTTGTTGCAGTTAATTTCCACCTTAGCAAATGCCACAACTTTTTTTACCGGTAATTTCAAAAAAATTAGAAGATATAAAATAAAAAGAGAAATTTATAGCAGATCGTCGTTTTTCTTGATTGTATAGCGTATTGTTAAATTGTTGTTATCACTCGCGATCGTTAGCTATCATTATTTTGAAATATGATAGTAATTAAAAACCCGTAATAGCGAACTACTCCCATGGACCCGAATCGAGTCTAATTTATCAACCCGTAGTGCAGCCATAAAAAATTTCTACACCGAGATCAATGGGCCATTTGCACGATGACGTCTTTTTACTACTAGGACCAGAATTCATTTCGTTTTTCCTTTCATATTTAAATTTGGTAGTCCCAGTGAGGTTTTATTAACAAAAGCCTTAATTTGCACAAGAAAGCAATACCCTGAAGGATTCCGGTCATAGTAGTAAAATGACGCCATCGTGCAAATGGCCTATTACTGAGCGAAACAAATTGCTTACTATGTGGCCTTGCTCACGTATCGTTCAAAATGTCAGGCTTGGACACCAGTTTATCATGTTTCAAAACGAGATATGAAACCGAGTATTTTAGACTTCGTGAGACATTAACTGAGATTTTATTGGAAGTAGCCTGTGAACAGGCCTTGGAAGAAACTAGAAAAGCATTCCCCCCCTGGTCGTTTTCATTCTTTCCACTGATGCTTACGCTGTTATTAAAATACTGAGTTATTCCTTTAGTATCTGATATCTGTCCCTGGACCACAGGTGCCCGTACAATCTAAGTGTAACTGTTTGTAATTTGTTTACCCGCGAAACACGTAGGCGTTCTTACGAACTCGTTTAAACGTGTCTGTGAGGTGCAGATCGAATTGAAATTTGGAAGTGTTGGTTCTTGCCGGGAGAGGGGAAAACTGGAGTATCTGAAAAAAAACCTCTCGGAGCAAGGGAGAGAACCAATATAAGGCGTCGACTCCAGGATTTGAATGCGGGCCACATTGCTTGGACTGTTGGAGGTGAGTGCTCTCACCAATGCGACAGCCTTGCTCCCTAAAACTTACCTTGAAGGCTCCAGTTTTTTGGAAGAGTTCGCATTTGAAATGAAGCATCCTTCCAGCCATGCTGTCAAGAGTTGAACAGGTCATTACCGGCGTCTTTTTTATGTACTGTGCGATTCTATGGGCTGCATCTAGCACTTTATCCAAGTCCACCTCACTCTCACTGGACGCCATCCTTTAATTTGAGTTGGGCATTCAAAATTTAT
>OZ038002.1:9988787-10046287 GCA_964035705.1 Porites rus
TTCGCAATATATATATCCTGTATATGATGTTGCTATTGAACAATTATTCCTCCAGCCCGAATGGGCTCTGAGTCAATAGCCCATGAGGGTTGTAGGCCGAATGGGCTACTGACTCAGAGGCCATGAGGGCGAGAGGAATAATTGTTTTAGTAAAATCCAATTATTTGGTCAAAAATATCGAGAATAAAAAATTCTAGCTAGGTAAAAGCTAGACTTTAATCCTTTTTCGCCGCTAAAAAGCCCGCGTTTTTCGCTACTAGTGGGCTATAACATATAGCCTAGTAGTAGCTCAACCAATCAGAGTGCAGCATTGATAATAGACCACTAGTTGGATTTTACTAATACATGTTTACCTGTGATTTGAATTTTCTATATGGGTATTATTTCTGGAGGATTTATTTTCACGGGTCTTAAATTTCGTGATTTTTTTTACAATCCCCAAAAACACGAAATTAAGTTCCAATAAGGTATATATAGATATATAAAAAAGCTAGCTACCTGCTCCAGAAATTCAACAGCAATTGAACCCTGGCCTGCTATAATGTGAGGGTGATCAGATGAGGGAATAAGATATGCATGTGGGCCATGGTCTGCAATGAGTTTCTTGGTAGCTGCATCTCTTGCCTGATATAGATACAAATAATTACTTGAAAAAAACACCAACAAATAAACTACAAATCGCTACATTAAAAAGAACATAGATTTTTATCACAAATGGGGAACAACAACATTGCCAGTACACGGTGGACATTTTAAATAAGCAATACATGGCCATGCTTTTAATTCTGTGCCTTCAAAAATAATAATATTTTTCCCTAAATATTGTTATGGAAAGACTTGAATTTATCAGGACTATAGAATGTGCATTTCCAGGCTCTTCCTAAGGCGAGAGGGTCTTAAAAGCAAAACCTTTTAAACAGACAATAGATACCTTAACTATGGAATTTTCAGAGGGGTGGGGGTGGGGGCTCAAACAAAAAATTTTCCGTGAGAGGAGTATGGATCAGGGGCACCCAACGAGAATATAGTTCAAAACCACTTAGACATAGCATTGTTAAGTGTATTTTAGTATTTAAACAGTAAATATACGCATATTTTCATCCCTAAAAATTTTTCATCTGTTCAGATTTCCTAGCTGAAAGTCTAGTGATCCGAAAGTTATAGGGATCAGAACTTGCCTTTTCGAAAATTTCAGCCAGAAGAAAGGCTCCCGAAAATTTTAGGTGACCTCTTTAGAGTAAAAATCCGTAAAAATGAGCAATTATATAATTTCTTAGATGTTTGAAAATCCTAGGAGAGGCAGGTAAGCAAGAAATTTTACAACAAATGTTCCGAAAATTCTAGATCTCAAGTCGTCTTCCAAACAGATATTTTCCGAAAATTGACCTTGGGTGCCCCTGATGGATATCATCTAGACAAACACAATGTTCTACAGTGGAACCTCGATAAAACAAAGGGCCAAGGGACTGGCAAAATTAGTTTGCTATAACGAGGTAATTCATTATATTGAGGTTCTTTTTCATATATTTTACTATAACTGGGGTAAAGAAAATCGTTCGTTATACGGAGGACTTTGTTGTATAGAGGTTCGTTTTTACAAGGTTCCACTGTACCAGTGAATGATAGAGGGGCTTCGTGTAAGTGGAGCAAAATGAATACTGCTTGGTGAAAGATTGTTATTGGCTGTCCAGGTATTAAAAACATGGTTTTGTTCATCAACCAACCAAGGACAACTTTAGCAACCTGACCATTATAAAACTGACACAGAAAGAAAGAACAGTCAGACATTCTCTTATTGACATTGCATTTACACGAAGATTGCAACAGTGACAGAAAGTAAAATTTTGGTATCTTCAAAGTACAGCTGTAGCTGATGTACAGTATATATCAGCCTCTATCATATTACTTCACCATTAATACAATATTCTTATATACTGCTGAACTGAAAGTTCAGTAGATATATAAATCTGTTTGCAATGATTTAAAACTTATCATTTCAAGATACAGGATATAAACAAGGACATATGTTACAGGTCAAATTTCATTTCAGGTTAATTTTTTTCTTTCACACAGATTTATTCTCAATTTTCTTTTTCTTCCAGCAGGGCTAGGAGACAAAGGAAAAAAAGAATCAATCTAGGTTAAATCAAAACTAACCTGAAATCAAATTTGCCAGACCTTTAATATATATACAGAGCTCTACTTTTAACCTATTGGGTTAAATTTACAGATTATGTCTTAAATACCTCATAGGCATTAGGGCCACAATCAATAATAGTTGCTCCATATCCGCTAACAGCATCTTTCTTTACTTGAGGTGCATTGGATGGCATTGCGATGTAAGCATCAAGTCCCATTTTCTTTGCAGTTAGTGCAAGAGCTTGTGCATGATTGCCACTGCTTGCAGTGACAAGTATAGGTTTCTGATTCCCTGGCAGTGAATTCATTAACTGAAGAACAGCATTTGTTGCTCCTCTGATCTAAAAAATTAAATAGTAAAATAATGTGATTAATTCTGTAAATACCCAGACCTGCCAACCCTTATAAAGGAAAATCTGGAGACTCGTGAAAACAAATCTAGAGTGAGATTCTATTTTTTCCCGATTTATGGTCGTTGTTGTATAAACAAGATGCTGCTTTTGTTGATGATTCTACTGAGAGGTAATCACTTGTATGAAACTTATAGCAAGTAGTCATTTCTTCCAGACAAGCCAACTTTTCATGGCCAAAAATGCCAGACAAAAAGTGCAGCCATCAAGGTTCAAAGAGGCACTTACATTCCTTATTAAATTTCCATAGTTTTCATCTCAGAATGATTTTTCTCCAAAAGCCGTGAGATTGTAAGTCTTGTTGTGAGGCCGTGAGAAAAGTACAAAAATTGTGAGACTCATGGCAGAATTGCAAGAGTTAGCAGATTTGAAATACTGGTTAGGCAGTAATTAACCATTTTTACAAAGACCATTTTTTTTATGCACCTTCTTTATCCACCCCCCCCCCCCCCCCCCCCCCACCACCACCACACCAATTTTGCAGAACAATTGTCATCAATTTCTCTTGGGACGAATGCAGTACCCAGGAGAGATTTGAAACAATGGTCATGCAAAATTTGGGGTGTAAAGAACGGGCATAATGATGGTACTAATCAAGCAAGGTCCATGATTTACGGACAAGAAGTAAACAGGTTTGTTGACAATGGATGGAGGATCGATATGTTATGGCAGAACTTGTTATCACCACAAAGTAAAAGATGATGTTAACAGTAAAAGAACTTTGACAAGATTAAAAAGAGAAGTTCTCATTAAAACTTGTAGATTTCAGATTCATGTCTGTATGTGTATTATTATGTGTGGGGATGAGCAGTCAATTCACATGTGAAGTAAGATCCAAGTAAGTAATACAATTTTTGTATGCCCAGTTTTCTTAAATTAATATTATTAGTCTTTGTAGCCATGTTATTCGTTCAAAGATTTTCCAATCTGGCCAATGCAATACCAAGAGGTCATTGTGAAAAATTCACTGCTGAATTCAGGAATGTAGATTTGAATTTGATACTACCTGCAGCAGCAACATACTGAGCTGGGCTGGCATGACTTCAGTGTGAACAGAGAAGTGCAGTGATTTCTTTTCAATTAAACTATAACTAAAGTTGACCTCAGTTGAACTTCACTTTCTAGGTCATTGTTTTCTAGCTCATTGCTTTCTATTTGTAGGTTGTCACTTTCTAGGTAGTTGTTTTCTAGGTCGCCGTTTTCTAGGTTGTCACTTTCTAGGTCGTCATTTTCTAGGTCATAAAGTGGGGTTCCACCAAATCGTATTTTGATCAGCACTGCTATAGCTTGTTTTGATGCGCTTTTTCGATTCCAGTAACCATAAAATTCAGAAAATAAGCCCCAGGGCTTATATTTTTCAAAGGCCCTTTTTGAGGGGCTTATTTTTAGAGGGACTTTTATTCGGAGGGACTTATCTACGGAGGGGAATTTGCGTTTCAAAACTGATTGGGTTAGTCTCATAGTTGGAAGTAAATTTACCAATTTTTGCTTTGTTTTGCTTTATATTTGAGGGCAAATTTCCAAGTGCAAGCCCCTGGGGGGCTTATATTTGGAGGGGCGATTTAATGGAGGGTTTTTGCATTACTGGATTGGGGGACTTATATTTGGAGGGGCTTATGCATGGAGGGGCTTATTTTTGGAATTTTACGGTATAAACCCACTCGTTTAAGCCCCCCCATTTATAAGCCGTAGCTCCTAAATACAGTGGATCCCTGTATCAACAGGGGGGCCGCATTACCAGGGTGGGGTCAAATTACATGACTAAAGGGCCACAATGACAAATACACCATACATTGCATCCACACTTCTTGAACAACTGTTCTCTTTGTTAACAAACAACCTAGCCTCCCATGCAGACATTCTTAGGGGTTCGTCACACGTTCCTGCCCCACAAACGGAATGTAGATATTGCGTACAATAATTGTAAAAACTGCATGACACTTTCCTTTTGTAAAAATTAATTTAAAAATTAGCGGCAGTTGTCGTATCTGATATCTGTCTGTGGATCGGGACGTACATTCCATTTTTATTCCGATCCCACCCTATGAATGAGTATCCCTGGTAGACAACTTGTAGAAATCCGTTTTAAAAGGGACCAACAAAAAATGAGGGGGGAGGGAAAGGTTTTTTCACACGGTTCTGACAAAACCGTGAGGTGGTAGAAATCTGCTCATCCATAGGGTGGGTGGGGGCAGGGGAGGGGGGGGGTTCGGAAAAAAAAATGGAACATCCCATCAGACAAGCGCCAATACAATCAAGAACTAACCTTGAAGGATCCAGTTTTTTGGAAGAGTTCGCATTTGAAATGTAAAGATCTTCCAGCCATGCTGTCAAGAGTTGAACAGGTCATTACAGGCGTTCTATTTATGTACTGTGCGACTCTTTTGGCAGCTTCTTGCACTTCATCCAAGTCCACCTCAATATCACTGGACGCCATCCTTTATTAAATTTGAATTGAGAATTCAAAATCTTGAGGTTTTACCTCAAAGTAAAAACCTGTGAAGTTTTTCTTTGTTTTCTAGCTATTATTTTCCTTGGCCCTATTGTGTTATTAAAAACTTCTCAGTGGCGACTTTCGTGAGTTTCACAGGTTTTTACACCGAGGATGAGCGAAAATTGATTAGAATTTTTGTATGCTATTGTAGGCCATCAATACCAACCTAGCCTTCATTCAGGCATTCAAATAGCGATTCGTTTGTTTACTGTACCTGCACACAGCTTGAAATTTCCTATGAAAGCCAAAGATCCTCGAAACGCCAACCAACTAGAACGCCAACCAACCAGAACAGACAAGAACAGGAAACGAATCTGTGACCCCTTTCCGCAATATCATTTTTATCGTGTCAGCGGTTGCTCGCATGATGTAATTCGAAGTGACCCGAGGTCGTCCCTGAAGTCGCCTTCGTGATGGTGGTCTAAAATTACAACGTAGCATTTGCAAACTACCGCTAATCCCGAGAAAGTAACTGAAAACATGGTCCAGGAGCCCATGCGTGGTCTCTTTGCTCGAGGTCTAGAGAAATGCTTTAACGACTGGTCTTCTGTCTATTTTAGAGCGCACAAAACACAACGGCAGGACTTTTCCGCAGGTGGCGGGTGGCAGGTGGCAGGTGGCGGGTGACGGGTGACGGGTGGCGGGTGGCAGGTAGCGGGAGGTGGGTAACGGGTGGCTGGTGGCGTGTGACGGGTGACGGGTGGCTAGTGACTGGTGGGAAAGAAATACTACAACTTAAAAGCGAAAATAAGAGATCAAAAGTGACAGACACGTTTTTTTAGAATAACTAAATTTTTGCTAATTTGGTTCACGTTTCCCGACTTGTAGTTTAAAATTTACAAAATGTTCATTTCGAGAAAACAAGGAGATGTAATTTTTGCGTCATCTTCCCTATAACGAGACTACAGATAATAACACCAAAGCTGTAAATGTTGATGGGTACCAGTGAAGGAGCTGTCAACATGGTGGGGATGGACAAATGATAATTTGATGGACATTATATTAAAACTCAGCCCTGTCCTGGATAAAAACAACCATCAATTCATAAAAAGCGCGCTGGTGCTGATTGAAAACTGGTTAACTTTTACTAATGCGAGCGACCGCTCACATGATAAAAAAGATATTGCGGAAGGGGGAACAAGAACATCCGGAGGGCTTACACACTAGCCTGAATTTCATCCGATTACTTCGAGTCGTTATTACTCCCTCAGTAACTTGAGAGGCGAAAACGATTCGAAGCAATCGGATGAATTTCAGGCTACTTGGACACAAGTGATCCAAGTATTTGACGTACCTACTCTAGCAATAGTTAACCGCCAACATAATACCGTGGGCTCATAATATGAAACATGTGTTGTCAAAATGGCGGCGTCCATAAGGCCTTTTTCATTGGAAAAGAAAAAATGATGTACAAATCAGATGAAAAAACCTTCTGAATATACATAACGTAAATAATATGAAACGGTCTCAGCCAGAGACGTCAGGGGGTCCCCCGGCGAAGAAACATGTGTCCACAAAAATTATTCCAGCGGAAAACATTGGCGCTGTTGCAAATGAGGTGAGTTGACACAAGAAACCGCTATGTTCACTGGTTTGTTAAGACTAAATATACTTTTTCAAGTTCGTAAATGCACCTTTAAAGCTCTGTTACTTGTTACGTGTTAGCTATACAGTAGTAACATATTTTTGAATGAGTCGAGATTAACCAACAATAATTCAATTTCAGCAATTTTTGCAGGTTTGAAAAATTCCAGGCGTAGTTAATCGATGGAAATCAATCTATATAATCGATATCAAACGATATAATCCGCCGATTGTTATCAATTGATATCGGAAATCAAAGTCAAAGAAAAAATGATTTGTTAATCATTATCGATTAAAGAAAATCAATAACAACCCATAATAAACAATATTATTGGATGAGATTTTTGTGATATTCGGAATAATCAAGGTGGAGGTTAGTGTTATCAGTTGAGCCGAGGGCCGAGTTTGATAACACTCACCAAGACCTTGATTATTTAGGATATTACAGAAACTGAATCTGATAACTGTTTTATTGTACATTGTTTTGAAGAAAATAATGACAAACACGCGAAGAACCTGGATTGATATTGTTATTGGAAATCGTGCATTGCACTTGCAACCTACAGATTAATCAGTTATCTGCCAGCAGATAACTAACTGATCTGTTGGTTGCAAT
Source organism: Porites rus (assembly GCA_964035705.1). Taxonomy (NCBI): domain Eukaryota; kingdom Metazoa; phylum Cnidaria; class Anthozoa; order Scleractinia; family Poritidae; genus Porites; species Porites rus. Next base: position 9,996,031 of record OZ038002.1, read on the forward strand.
GATTTCCAAAATAAGCTGTAGGCTCTTAGCCATTGAGAAGACAGTTAATGGGTAAAATGAATAATAATAAAAGTGATCATCAATAACAAGCAATAATCCTGGGGAGTATATAGTTCAGGCATTCTGAGCATGATGATGCTCTTCGGGAAACAACACCAATAAGAGCAGCTTTAGTTTAACACATCATGCTACCCCTGGCATAGTCTTCATTGTGTTCCATTTGTTGTTTCTTTGGTTTACTGATTGCTGATTATTGTTTTGCTACTGGATTATTCTCTTTTTCTTGTTGATTTTAGGATTTATCCTTACATTCTTTTCATTATGTGACTCATTGAAATCGCAAGAACACAGATAACTGATTTAGTATTTTATCAATTTATGGGCACACTTGGAATTGTCTGAGCCATAACACTATACAGACAAATTAGGTAAATGTTGAACTTCTGTCAAATGATGTAAGTATTTTCTGATAATAATTGATGAATCAGTTATTATCAATTTCTGTAAAAATTAATGTTAATCAAAGTCTCAACATATATCATTATTGATTTCTTTCGATTGATATCAGTAATTGATATTGATAAAAGATTGGTATTGATTACTAATCATTGTTATTGATTATCGGTTTATCAATTGGATAATTCAATTTGTGGGTGTTTTACACAAAAGTCGATTCTCAATTTCTCACCTGAAATTCAGAATCAACGTAGGTTTAAACATTACTGAGTTTACGCAACAGGGTTGGAGAGGAAAGAGGACGGCAAACCTTAAGTGACAAGTTTTTCCATTTTGTATGAAAAAATTTTCCGCCAAACTTCACCTTCTTTTAAACAGATCTTTTTGTAAAATACCAGAAAACAATAATTTTAAGTGAATATCACGACAAAACACTTAAGTAATAGTTCTGTCACGTTTATCTCACCAAGTGTTTTGCTTTGCATAAACCTATTATGGCTGATTTGCTTCTGTGTTACAGGTGTTGGTAAATGTGCACGTAAAGTATTGTAAGCCAAAGAAAAGAATGCGTCTTACAGTCAAACCGGCAAAACTGTGAACATGTGAAATATTTCAGGATTGTTTATTCTGTTACAACCAATCACAGCAAAGATCAGGACACGCAAACTAGCCACAAAACCACAAACTAATTAACATTCTTGCTTGTGGTTCAGTTTCTCACACCTTGTTAGCTTTTTTCTTACAACACAATAACATTCCAGAAATAGTTCTGGTGTTCACAGTTTTCTGGTTTTGACTGTAAATTGTACTTGGTTAAGGTTCATCTGGCCTGCTACTTCACTAAATGACAACCTTGCAACTTATATGTGCATACCATCTCTACTCAGTATGCAGGATGTTTGTCACCTGAACCTACAATAGTGGCCTCACCTCCCACAAGTCCCCTGAAACTTAGTACGTAGTAGAGCATCCGAACAAGTTGTTTGACTCCTCTTGGGAGTACTTGGATTTTTTCTTCCGAGCTGTTTGTGTCACTGACTGATAAATCATCTTTCTCATCTTTAAACTCATTGGCAAAAAATATTATTGAAACTTTCATTCAGTAAAAATTGCAGCTACCAGACAGTATTTCTCACCTTTTCATCTGTAAGTTTGTACAGGATGACCATCTAGAAACAGTGATGTCATATTAAAACTACAGTGTATTTGGTGGTGTTATAAATGGTAAACATTCCATGAGATATACTGTATGATTTATGGGACCTTTTCTATGGAAACAAACTGTTGAAGTCACTGGCCTTACAGGAGTGGAAAGCAAGATTTTAGCAGTCTCTACCAACAATGAAAATTGCCAATCTTAATACTCTTACCTATAATTTTGTTGATGTTATTTTTTGTTATTGTTGTTTTGCTTTAAATAGGATGAACTAGACTTGAAGGTTCTACAGTTTCAAAATAAAAAGCTTGGTGAAAGACTAGAGGAATTAAAGGTGGAGGAAGAGAAGTTAAAAGATCAAGTGGAAAAACTTAAGAAACAACGAGAGTCTGATATGAACATCATCTCTGTTATCAACAGACACTGGATGCAGGTATAAGTTTTCCTTTTTAAAAGAATAATTAATTTTGTGAAGGGTCAAAAAATAAGAAGCTCCTACATCTTGCTATAATGAAAAATTAACAAATAAGGGCATCGTATAATTTGCATTTTTAGTACGTTCAAGCAAGTGATTGCATCATATCCTATTAACTCAAAAGTACATTGTAGCTAACTGCATTAAAGTTTTCATGAATGACTTAAGGGTAAGAAAGCAAAGTCCTTGAAGATTGGTTGCCACATTAGAGAACTCAGTAGAAGTAGCGGCTAATAATCTCCTTTTTGAGGGGTTGCTGTGTTGGTTAAGTAAATAGATGTAGACATAGTATAGACTGTATCAGCAATGCTGGGAGGAATCTTTCCTTAGTTACTTCACTTAAAGAAAAGACATAGCTAGGACAGCTGTGAGCAAAGAAGGTGATGCTTTTCATCAGCTGCTTTTTGAATGCACTGTACGGCCATTATGATAGTTGTTTCACTTACTTTACTGATTTTACATGTTGGTATGGCAGATAATTATGTCTTTTTTTCAGCTTGATGAAGACATTAAAACTATACTACAAAGATATGAGGGAATTGGTGAAGAGGACTCTGAACAGACTTCCAATGAGGCTACTCTGTCATATTTAGACTACCTTGCAAATCTGGACTCAGACCAAGTTAGAGAAGAAGTGGCCAAGAGATCTACTGCAACAAAAGAACACACCAGGAAACTGTTAAGCTATGTAGAAAAGTCTGGACCTTTCGTAACTACACCTGCACCGAAAGTCATCAAAGAGCTGTCAAATGATGAGATTGATGTAGTAGGAGAAGAGAGCAATGGTAATGTAAATGTTACGGTATTAGTCATTCGCTGAGCATGCATGATGTTGGTGTTCCTAAGATGGAATTTGTACTTATCCCAGAGATGCCAATGTCTGGAGACTTACCAAGGCTGTGCTTTGAAAAAAAAATGGTGGGAGCCCAGTGCTTGGAACCTGTGAAAGTCAGGAAGCCCAGCAATATGAGTTTTTTGAAAAGGCTAAGATTTCTATGACACCCAAGAACAAATGTTAGGCACCAGGGGCCACTAGAGCACAGCTCATTCTACAGTAAAATCAAAAGATTGTCTCTTTTGCAGTACCCACCCCCATTATCAACCCAATGTGCCCTTGATCCAGACAGATGGACCCAGTTAGCTTTAAATCGTAACGTGGAGGTGCCTGCAGATACTATACCTGGCCTTACATGGAGTGCAGACCGACAGTTGCCTCCAATGGTATACATGAAATGACAGAAATAATCAAAAGTCACTTCCATGTCTATAATGACAAAACTAGTCCTTGCCAGTGATTAAAGGCATTTGAAAGTGCCCTCAGAAACCATCATACATTGTACTAGTAACTTAAAAATCTAAAGCATTGTGGGGAAATTTGGGGCTAATTTCCACACTATACCACAGAAGAACTAAAACAACATTTCACCAGAGAGATGTACCATAACGATCAACATGGAAGACCAGGAGATTCAGAGCCACTTTGAGCACCTAATTTTTTACATCCCTTCAATGATCATTAGTAATCAAGACAGTTTTGGTATTGTCGTTAGATTCATTAGTTTCAAAAATCTCTTGTTGCCTTTTGTGGGGCTTAAAAGGGCATACACCTGCATCTATTGTAGCTAATAGCCAAAATTCATCTTCTAATAGAAGAGGAACAACAGCAACAAGAACTTACTCAAAAAACAAGTGCTGATGAACAGGAAAAACCTGATCTAGAAGCCGACAATAAACAACTGAGAGAGCTTGTCACTTCACTTCATCAAAAACAGCAAACTACATCCCTCGAGGTAATCTGTAACTGTTAATACCCATTTACACCCCCACCACTTTTATTTTATTCTTTATTGTAGGTATGATTGTTGTCGTCTCTGATTTTAAAGTTTCTTGATTAAATGCACATGTGTAACTGCCTGTAACAGTAATTTCTGTCCAAAAAAAGACATCCTAGCTTTTTATGTAATTAAAAGCATTTTGCCTCCCATATTGTGGAACATTTATTTTATTTATACTAAAGAACATTTTTAAGCGTTGTTTAAAAGCATGTTTAGGTTTGGTTTAGATAAGATTCAGGAAAACACATTCGTTATTCTGATATTATTGTTGAGTTGCCAAGTAAGGTCAGATATTGACTGTAAAATTATTAAATAATAGCCAAGTCTGTAAGAGTACACAGTATGAAATTAATATATTTCATTCCGTTTGGACATGTATAAAGAGCTTGTGACTGTTTTTATGTGCCATATGTACACATGCAGGAAAGATCCACTGTGCATGATAGCTCCATGAAGGATTGTGTGTGGATTAGACAGAAAATTCTAAAGTTTTTATGCGGATTCCCACTAGATATTTTTGCATTTAATAAGTTACATTACATTTTGGTAAAAACGACTACCATTTACATGTATTTCTAGTTTTCAGAAATCCGAGATAAATATGCTTTAGCACAAAAGGAGATTTCCCAGCTAAACACTGAACTTCAAGATGCTTTATATGAGCTTCAAAAAGCCAATCACCGGGTTGACAATTTGGTGAAGAGGCTTAATGAACTGGAAGACGTGAATAAGAGACTGCGTGATGGAAATACAGCACCAGGAGAACAAGGGGACAGTGGGCCAGCTCAGGTAAAGTCAAAATGGTGTATGGTGCGAAAACAAACCTTGCCTTCAGGGGCAGATCTTGGATTATTTAATGGGGGGTGGATGATTATTGGCCATCAAACTATACTGAATTTATTTTAACTTATCTTTGGTTTGTCCCAAAACATGGCGATTTATGAAGGATAAAGGCTGGTTGGCTTCACAAGGTTTTTGAGACCCACGTGTTTCTATATTTTTTAGGGACCCGTGTATTTCTGTTTGTTTTTCCACGTATTATGTTTTAATTGGTAAGCTGTTCTAAAGGGAGGTAGCTAGCCACCCAACCCACTCCCCCTGGATTCACCCATGACCCATGCCTGCCTGCCTCTGCCTACAGCACATACAGTCAACTCTTGCCTTGTGGACACCTTGTTATAACGGACACCCCGATAATACGGACAGCAGCTAAATCCCAGGCAAAAATAAATTGCAGATATTTGACTGTAATAAACTCCCACTGTTGCGCACTGTCATGAATGAGGACACTAACTCATGTCCCTACAGTGTCCGTGGTAAAAAGAGTTGACTGTACGTTTAATGTTATTGTAAAGTTAGGTCTATGTTGCTGGTGTTGAATATAACAAAGTGCACAGCATGAGGGTGTCAGCACATGTATGTTGTAGTCTAATCCAGAAGTGCAAGCAGTGTTTTCTCAATTTAACATTACAGCAGCTGCATGTCTCACATCTGTACGTGTATTTGCAGGGATTAGAAAGTGCCATCCTTACATGGCCAATAGGCCATTTGCACTAAGAGATCATGTGACATCGTTTTACGAAAATGAAAGTTACATGATTTTTTTCTTCAAAAAACGATTAGTGGGTCCTATTTTTAGCAAAATAATAGTGATTTGGTTTTTCAAACTTGTACCATTTTCTTAAAATGAGTGAGTGCGTAGCTGGTCACGTGACCAAACTGTGATTTTTAAAATTATGAATTACCTCTTTCTGAACACAAATTTTGCACTTAAACTTCAAGGAAAGTGTTGAAAAGTTGATGTGGGAATGTTTACAGCACATCTGAGCGTAACTATCAAACGTTAACAAGATCTAAGCAAAAAGTAGTTTTGGCCGCCATGTTGGAGGGCAAGAGTATGCCCTCCAACATGGCGGCCAATACAAATGATACTACTTTGTTGAAAAATCAAAGTGCCATAAAATATCTCCCTTAAATGCGTTTCCTCTCAAATTTCGGGTGTAAGATAATTTTTATGTGCTCTGTCAATTTTTGGCATCAGCAAGATTCCAACTCATTGTTTAAAGGAAGCTTTGGTCACGTGACCTCTTAGTGCAAGTGGCCTATTCACATGGCCCCCAAAATACATCTAGTAAATGTCATACAATTTCGTCCTGTATAACACAGGCATCTCTGTAATGTGAACACATGGCTTTGTCCCTTAAGGGTTTTTAAATTGACATTACTTGGGGTAGACTTGTGTTCTTAATCTTTTTATCTTTTTGTGAATTGTCGGTGTGCACTTGACAGTGGGGCCTTTCATGTCTCCTGTTCCATTGCCATCACTAAGACAATAGTGCTGTAAATGTGTAGTATGCACTTCTGTCATGTATATCTATAATATTATCATCATGTCCTGTTTAAAAAAATGATGATGATTAAAAGTTACTGGTGTATTTGTAACCCATATAACACCTGTTGCTTATAACCCTAACCACAGAATGATGAAGCATCTACTGAACTGGAGGACTTACAAGAATTATCCAAGACTAGGTTGGAAGAGTTGGAAAAACTCAATGACAATTATATCACTTCCCAACAGGAGCTGGAAAAGCTCAAGCTTGAGGTCAGTATATAAGCAGCATGATATGTATGTTTTTAAACTGATTTGTTTGATTTGATTGATTTTTCATGGTAAGAAATGCCTTGTTGTCACTGATGACTTTAAACCTGCATGGTTAGAGTTGTAGTGTGGGTGGGTAAAGGGCATTCAGAGCTGACAGTTAGGGCCTGGGGCTAGGATTGTTCCCTAACTATACCTAACTACTGTAAATTTGCACTTATAAAATCGTCTTTCTTCCCCACAAGGGTGTTTCAATGAAAAATTGGTATAAAATGGGGATACAAATTATTATCCTGTGATAAATTTTTATCTCTGAAATTTTCTTACATGGAAGTAGGAGGAGGATGTTGGGGGACTGTCAACACCGCAACACCACAGCAAAAAATAGCAAACACCACATCACCTCAAAAAAAGTTGAGGAAACACCAACATAGCAATTTGATTTTTGTCCTATGATTAATCTATTCTATTAATCTCCATATAATCGGGGAAGGAGGATCTCGGAGCTGGTTTTGATTTAGTAGAGCCTCAAACTGACCTCAAGATTCTAAGAACTCTATTTCACTAATGCAGGTACAAAGAATGCATGGTGGCATGTTATGAACTTACCAAGTAGAATTTGTCTTTATGACAGTAGTTTGGATCCCCGCCCTTTTTCCCTCTTCATAAAAGAAGTGACACAGTCGGTTATGCACTCTTTTGTAGGCTCAATGACCTCGATGTTGCAGCCATTGACAACATGTTTACAGGATGAACTAACCATTAAAAAAATTGAGTAAATGGGAGTTTTTAATTCAAGTCTCAATGTTCTTAATGTTCCTTGTTTCAATATTCCTTGTTTAGTAACTAAGGCCAAATAATGAATCACAACACTGCAAAAGGTCCACAAGTTATTTTGTTTCACCTAGTACCAATGGTATAAAATCAGAAACACTGCACACCGGTTTGAGATCACTGCGACACTTGAAGATGGGATTTTATTCAAATTAGCGACACCGCAACACTGCAAATCCCAATGTCCCCCTCAAATAGTCACCATATGTGTAGTGAATAAACTTAAATGTCTGTGTTGCAGGTTAGATGTCTGAGAACCAGCTGTTAATTAGTTTGATTTTCATTTTTTACAAGCGTGTTAAACCAGAAATGAACATACTACAATATGTACAATTTTACAAAGAGGAAATGCTGGAATAATAATGTGATATTTTTTTTACTTTTCTGCTTCAGATAACCAACATTCCTGAAAGTGCAGTTCTTCAATCAGCTCCTTACAAATGCTTACAGTCACAATTCACTGTTTTGTATGGAGAAGTTACCCAGGTTGGTCAGAAGAACTATTAAATGAACCAATGCTTTGCAGTGTGAGAGATATGGAGTGGGCTGCCCACTTACATGATGAGTGTAAAGTGGTGACATATGCAGAAGGCCCCCAACTGAATTTTCAATATTTCTTCTTACGAGAAAAACAAGCAAAAATATGCTGTAGCAACTGCCCAGGGTCATCAAAAAATCAAGTACCAACATTACAGGGGTGGTGTCTTGAGGTTTGCCTACAGTTTTCAACATATGTTGTTAAATCAGCAAGAGTGTCAAGTTTTCCAAACTGCTTCAAACACTCTCCTGCGTGTAGATCTCTTCATTCTTTCAATAATCCCTTGGGGTTTGAATAATTTGGAAAAGACAATTATAGGTAATAATTTTGCAATGTTTTCCTCTTGTCTGGTTTTAAGACTCTCTTAAAGTATATTAATTGCAGCATGTAAAGAAAGTAGTGTCCAATAGCCCGGGACTAGTGGATTTTACTATTAGGCTAGTGAATTCTGTTCTTAACTTGCCCAACAGGAAAGTGAAGTTTTTTGAGGAATTCAAATTACATAAGAACTGTGTAATCAATCCTGCTCATCAAAAAGTTGTTGGGGCTTGTGAAATGAATTTTGGGCTAGGACATGCTAGCTGCAGTTTGCCCAAATGGCAAGCTATAAAACTGACTTTCTCTGCACCCTGACTTGGGTATATTTTTCTTGACTTATTGTGTTTATGTTTCTGTAGCTTCGCCAACAGCTTGATGACACTCGGCGTGCTCTCAGCTCAACTAAAACACAGCATGTCTTACAGCTGGAGCAAATTGAGGTATCTTTATTAACAATTTTTTGTATCTCTTTTTCTTGTAAGATCACTGATCCATACCACAGTAGTTAAAAATGTAAAATCAACAGGTTCCCTATTGCTTGGGAGCTGAAACAGCAAAATCCAGTGATCCCGAGGCGATATAACAGCCCACTGACCTTACCAACTCCACCAAAACATTTAAAGTGACTTTAGGTAATTTATTGGCCTCTACTCACATACCTAACGAGAAATAATCTACATCAAAAGATCCATGGATTGGCACCCAAGCAACCATTTTCATAGAGCAGTTTGAACATGAGACTAGGCTACTGAGGGATGTTTTATTGAGTCTAAATCCTCAAGCGGCATGGGCATTAGAGGAAACTCTTCAAAAGTGTACAAACTTGTTCAACATGATTAGTGAAACCTGTATTAAGAGTATGCCCATGTCACTCTTGCTGGTGTCTGCTTTTTAGAGGTGTCTCCCTAAAGCGAGTCCTAATCTTTCCTTTCTGGAGGAAATTCAAGGACTCATTGACGCTATGTCTGCTTTATATGAGTGAGGTCTGTATTCGAGCCAAGTGGCTCATCACATCGGAGCTTAACCCAGTTTCTCTAGAATGAAGTGACTAGGGATTTTTCTATTCTGCCCTGGACGTGATGCCAGTGCATTGCAGGGTTACAGTGCATGAGAAAAGTCTTGTTGGTTAGTCCAGGACTAGTAGATTTCCTTCCGGCCATATTTTTACTAAGTCATAAACTAAGACAAGCAAGCAATGGTCCCAGGCAAGCTATTCCTTTTTTTAGCTATGGGTTAATCCCTGCACTAGATTCAACGGTACCTATTTTTAAACCTGCGTGATGTGGGGTGCACATTATACAGGTTTTAACATAACCTCGCCTAAAGGTTTTTCATATGACCTCCTCACAGACCACTGATTTTTTTGTTAGTCAAACAATGTTACAATGCAGAAGAAATACAAAGCGGAGATAAGTGAACTCCATGATGCCTTGCTACAAGTGAAAAGAGACTACGACCTGCTGCGAATGGAGTTTGAACAAAATCTCAAGGCAAATGAACAAACAGGTTTGTCTCTTTTTATTTAACTATGGAAATTTACCTTCCTGTTATAATGGAGTACCATAAAATTCGGAAATAAACCCCTGGACTATTGTCTTTGTTGATGACTTTATTTAGGGGCTTCAAGATATTTTCGAAGGGGCCTTATAACAGGAGGTAAATTGTCTGTCAAAATTGGGTTGGTCTAAAAGTGGAGGAAGTTTGAGTGAAAAAGTCGTCTATGTACAAGATGTGGTAATATTTGGAATGTGATACGTAACATTGAATCTCCATGTATTAAGGTTCCAATGTCAAACAAAACCACGAAGACCCATATTTAAAATGTGTCACAGCAAATATAAGAGATGTCTGGCTATTAAGGAGTCGTAGTTCCTACTGGTATATTTTGCACGTGAGGGTCATTTCTAACAATAGACCTTGGAATGTGATAATTGGAGGGTTATTAGCCTGTAGGTAAGCTCTACATTTGAGGGGTGGGGATGAGTTTTTGCAGAGTAGGTTGTTAATGGAGGACCTATTTCCGTCAATTTGCAGCTATTAAATCTTCGTAATCCCTCCCAATGTCAATGAAAGGCCGGGGGCAAAAAGAGCTTAAATTTCAAGATGAATTTTCGTACGTGGATTCTAGCACTACATGTGACTGTCAGTTCACTCAAAAAACGAACGCATTGGTCAGAGAGGGGTTGAGTTGCATTCATAGCTGCATGTTTTTGGTTACAGGTCCAATGACGAAAGAGATGAGCCACATGCTTAGCAGCTTACAGGTAAGTTATTGCAGGGAAACAAAAATGTCAGGCGTTTCGATTCAAGTCGTTCGTTACGAACTCAAGCAGTGAAATTGCACAAGAATTTTGACCACTTCAGGTATAGCTTGTGCGTGACAAAGAAAAAAAAAAACATTTGGGGTGTATATTTTTCCTTCTTTAAGCCAAGTACTTGAAACTATTCATTTACACCTCGACTAAATAAACTTGTATCGAAACGACCGGTAACAAAAATATACAGTGCAAAAGGGCTATCACTAAGATTTCAAGTTCAGTGCCGGATACAGACGTTGAGATAAGTGGGGGTGGGGGTGGGGACACCAAATTTTTCGGCCCTTTGAGCCTCAGTTTGGTCCCGAAATAGGGAAGGGGGCGGGCTCCTCGCCTGGATCCCCCACTGAAGTTGGCATATGCAATTAGTAGGCTGGGGATTTAAGAGCTGGAAAGTTCTCTTCGGTTCTATTCTCCTTTTGTTTCCAAGGAAACCAACTGGGGTTATGCTCCCAGTACTGTTGAGGACGCGAATACATAGCCTGCATAGCAAGCGTTTCCAATCGAGTTATTGCGCGAAAGTTAGAGGGGTAATTGCTTTTTTTTGCTCTCGTCCCAACTTTTCTCGACGAACTCGTACGGAAACGCTTGCTACGCAGGCTAGCGAATACAAGACCACGACTTTCTACTTCTCTTTGAAAACTTGGACTCGTAAGGGCTTTAGGATTGAAAAATTCACCAACATTTGACAAAATGGAACGACATGGAATGAGAGTGATGAATTTTTAAACAGAGTGAACTCACTTTGTAGGGGACGTCTTGGCCATCGTCGTCGTAGTCAAAAAACAATTGGTTTTATGAGAAAAACAACAGGCCTGCACGTGCATCGCGCTTTTTAGTACATTTCTTTGTCGTCCACAGCACGACTACTTCTTGAAACTTCATAATGCGACGTTTAATGCGGGAGGTGAACATACGACGACGAATTTTCGTTTCTTTTCTAATCCCTGGATAAAGTCCTTAAGAATTCAACTCCAGGAAAAATCGCCTTGATTTGTCAAATTGAGCGGGTCCACGTAGACGCGACAAAGTTTGATAGGATGCAAATTCATTTGTGTAGCGAGGTTTTCTCTGCCGTCTTCGTCGTCGTTACGTAAGCTCCCTACGTTACGCTGAAAGTTGCTGAAAAGTGGTTCGAAATATTCATCCCCAAACAGTCCCATGGTGCAATTCAAGACAACACTGGCTCGAGCCAGTCTCTCACACGGAAGACCTTAGATGACAATAGGGCCATTTAGACGAGGAAAAATAAGACGCGTCTTACATAAGACGCGAACTGTATCATTTATACGAGCATGTCTTATCTAATAAGACGCGTCTTAGCTAAGCCGCGTCTTATTTTAGACGAAATGTGCCGTTTATACGGAAAGTTCGCGTCCTATTTAAGACGCGTCTTTGTATATAAGACGCGTCTTATTTTTCCTCGTATAAATGGCCCTAATGACCTCAACCAGGTTAGGCGTCCAGTGGTGTTAGTAAAAACAAGGGTTTGGGTGGGGTGCTCAGTCTCGCGGTCTCATAAAACCTGGTCTCGGTCATTTTTATTTAAGGATTTTCCTCTCACACAACCTCAAAGTGACCAACAGGCCATTTCTGAGTTGCCTCAAGCCTCTGTTGCAAATCGAGGCTAAGTGCCAAGCTATTGATACGAAAATGATTTTTTATTCTCTTGCAAATAAAACTCATTTTCACAAGAAAGGTTTTGCACTTAGCCTCGTTTTGAACGTGAGTTTTTGGACTGACTGGAAATGGAATGGCCAATTAAATCTTTCTCATTCACTACCGAGCATAAAATTCATCGTCTTTCTCTATTGTTCACCATATGTGATCATTATTTTTCAGAGTCACAATCAGCAACTTAAGACTGAAGTGTCGAGATATAAAAGAAAATTCAGTGAAGCTCAGGTTCAAGCCACTAAGGTAAAGATAACTGTAGATAGTGGTCTTGTTTTTCTTTTTTAGGTAAAGCAAAGATTTGCCTTTATCAAACTATTAAAGGCAAGATTTAAAATGGTACTACTCAAACAGAGAAGTGTTACCCTGTTGAGGCGCGTGAGGGCAACACGCGATGCGGAGAGGAGGCCTCTTTTTCTTTTGTCCCCTCGTGCGTGCGTCCTCAAAATTTCTCCCTTGCGCGACCCCTGGTATGCAGCAACCACGTAAAGGCTGTGGAACGATTCAGCTTGTGGCCAAAAATCAGTGTTTCTGATGTGCGGATTTTACTGTATTTGCTTTAGCTATCCGAAGAGCTAAAACTTGCGAAAGAATCACCGAAAACGTCATCTGAGGCTGAGAAGCAGGAAGACGGTGAACAGGCTAAAGACCAAACAGAGACAAAGGCAACTGCTAAACCAGAAGAAGAGGGCGAGATAGATGATGGTGAGGAAACAGCAGCCTCAAGCAGTAAATCCTCTGAAGCAGAGCTAAAGGAACTACGAGCTAGTTTGAAGTGAGTGTTCCGTTAGTCTACTGGGGGAGCAGGGGTAGGGAGCAAGGAATGGCGCAGTGGTGAGAGCACTCGCCTCCACCAGTGTGGTCTGGGTTCTAATCCCGGCGTCGCGCCACATGCGGGTTGAGTTTGTTATTGGTTCTCTCTCTTGCTCCGAGATGTTTTTCTCCGGGTACGCCGGTTTTCCACACCTCAGATATCATAAGAGTACAATTTTCCATTGTTTTTAGCCTGGTAAGCGACCAAGCTCCCGTAGGTGACCACTTACTCTCCGCCTTTTGAGTCGTCGGTTACGGGAGGTTCGACCGTATCAGAAGCATATGCTTATATATATGGGTTACATGCTTCTGGCCGTATATATATGTAGACTGAGAAAGGTTTGAACCCAGACTTATAGCCAAAATTTTGCAATAGAAGAACTGGAGGTTACTCGAGGGCGAAGGTTTATATTGAGCTCGCATTTCACCTAGTTTTACCCTTTAGAATTTATATAAAAGTAAGTTCCCTGTTAATAACAAGTTGTTGCATTAAATTTAGCATATGAAAAGTTGTTTATTTATTTTCTATTTTTTTTTGCAAAATTTTGGCAGAAAATCTGAAGAAAGCCAAAAAGAGATGAAGATTTTATTAGACGTTTATAAAGGCGCTGCAAAAGATCTCCGTGATAAAGTTGAGGTAAAGATCAGATAGGTGAATTGTGGTAAGTATTTTTATGAACAAAGTCTCGATTTTCTCTTCTTTTTTTTTTCCCTTTGTGTGCCTTTTAGCTGATATCCGCGGAGAAAAAGCTGAAAGAGGAAATAGAAGAGCAGAAGGTTCGAATAGAGAATCTTGAAAAGGAGTTAGAAAAGTATAAAGGTGCTTTAGCTGACGAAGAAGCCATAAAGAGGCTGAAGATGGCAGATGAAACAATCGAGCAACTACAAAAAAATTTGGCGGCAACGAAACAGGTGACGTATAACCACTTGTTTTCTTTCAAGAAAAATCAGGTTTCCCTCAAAACCAGTCGCACCGTACGATGACACGGTCAGAAGGTCTTGTCACGTTACTGCTTCTTTGTCCGAACTTTTAAATTGAAGTTGTTCGAGTTGTTAGCGCGTAGGATTTCTCATGGTTCGCTGTTAAACCTTGTCATCGTGCTGTGACCGGAGACGTAGTCAGTGAACTTTAGTATGCCCCAAGACAGAAACTTTGCTTTAATTTCTATTTCTACAATCAAGTCAGTATATCAGAAGGTACCGCCAAAATAATGCTTGGACTGACCCTTTGATGTACTCGCATTTCATCCGCGGGGATTGCTAATACTCTTGGTGCCTTATGCTTCTTAGCGTCCCACGCAGACATTCTTAGGGGTTTGTCTCGCGTTCCTTGTGGGGCAGGAACGCGTGACGAACCCCTAAGAGCGTCTGCGTGGGAGGCTAAATGATACTTTAACTGTTAAACGTTGTGGCCGTGTGGCGCACGGGGCCCTTGGCTCCTCGTGTTCCTTTAGCACACACCATATTTAGAGTCGTGAAAGGAAAACCCCAACTGGAAGATCTTTTGCCGACACAATGCACGTATTGCCCTCAGCATGACTGCCTGGAAGATAAAAGTATGAGTGCACGCTTATCCTGCCAGCAAGCTTGACATCTTGGGGGTTGCAAGAAGTCACGCGAGTGCCTAGTGCAGGCTGTACATTTGTCACTAGACATGTTGTGGTCAAGATGATGGTTTTCTCATCCAAACAGTGGATTTTTTTCTTGCCTAATCTAGAAAAACTGCAGCTAACTGAATGGAGGATAACAATGTTGTTGCTGTTTCCTTCTACAGGAAGAAGATGCCGTGTTGGCGGAAATGGAGTTTACAGGTCAGGCGTTTGAGGAGATGCAAGAACAGAACGTTCGGCTTCTACAGCAGCTACGAGAAAAAGACGACGCCAACCTGAAACTCATGTCCGAGGTAAGATAAACACGTCGCCAAGCTGAAGTTCTCGTGTAAGGTAATTCTAAGCGAATAATAATAATAATTCCAATCATATCGATTACTTGGAATTGCCCGAAGAGAAACCAATATTACTTTTGCATGTGATTTGTTGCGCTAACAACTATCTTGAGAAGCCCCGCAAGCTAAATTTCGTCCAGCAATGAGGGCCCAGTTGTTCGCGCTGAAACGAGGTTAAATTTTATCCAGGCTTTTTTTCTTTTGTTCCACAGTATTTTCTGGGATAATTTTCTCTATTCTTTTTAGAATATCTAATCATCAAATTGTATGCAAAAAGAATTAAATTGAATTTGCTATTTAAGCTTTCATATCTGAATTCAAATTTCGCGCTAACCCTGGGTTATCTTCACCCATCTTTGACCAATCTGCGGCCCAGATGTTTTTTTTTTTGTCTCACGCTAGTGACATGACAAAATTTTCCCATTTTGAGCTTCCTTGTTTATTTTCTTTCAGCGAATAAAAGGGAATCAGATCCAAAAGCAACTGCGCGAGGAGATGGACGTGTTATCTGATCACGTGACTTCTCTCAACGCACACCGTGAGACGCAGACTCAGTATGTGAGGAAACTGGGGGAAAGGGAAAAGGCATTAGAAAATGCAGTGGTAAGGAGTTATGATTAAAAGATTAAAGAGACTATGTCCCGAGAATACCGTATTTTCTCGATTAAACGCCCCCAGCGTTTATTTAAAAATCGGCGGTTTTGATCCGGCGTTTAATCGGAGTTCGGCATTTAATCGAGAAAATACGGCATTGCTGTTTTTGGTCAATTCTGTGCTGAAGTTATAAATGACCCATACACAAAACGCTCCTATAGAAGAAAGATATCGAGCAAATTTCATCAGGGAGCACCAACCATGATTTTTGGAGGCATATCATTGAAACTTCCAAAAATTTCAATCCATGTCCATCCTTGCGTTCCGACGACACGAAACAGTTTAATGTTTGAATAGAGTCTAAAATAAAAAAAAACTGGACGATTATTTTTGGAGTTAAATTTATGCAAAGGCACTTTAACGGAGATTTTGTTAGCTCTGTGTCCTGCGTCCCTGACGCATAAAAATCCCCAAAGACGCAGAGATAGACTGATCGACCTGAAGATGTTTTTTGTAGAATATTCTGTTTGTGTGATTTCTGTGGCTGTTCTTGTGGCTATTGTTTAACAGCGCATATTTCTTTTAGTCTTTGTTATGCTTGACAATAGAAGGAGTATTTTTTCTTTCAGTTAACTGCAATACAGCGTTTTGGAGTTTGTCCTTAGATTGACTTTTTGGTTACATAAAGAGCCAGGGACTCGTGTTTTTGAACGGGGACTCAATGGCTCTGAACTGAGACTCATTCAGAAGATGAGTCCAGGACTAACCATAACTATTTGTAACAAAATCACTGCTTTAAAGCTTAAAGGTAGCAACTAGCGTGACATAGCTCTTTTAAGCGATTAAGGTAATAATGTTCAACAACAACAGCACAATAGGCTTATTATAAGCCAAAGACACGTTGCTTTGGTGTATTTGTGCCATTGAATCCAT
Source organism: Porites rus (assembly GCA_964035705.1). Taxonomy (NCBI): domain Eukaryota; kingdom Metazoa; phylum Cnidaria; class Anthozoa; order Scleractinia; family Poritidae; genus Porites; species Porites rus. The sequence continues at coordinate 10,012,519 of OZ038002.1, forward strand.
TGTATCTCCGATGTAAACCCGATTGAATTCTCCTTTGTTTCCGTTACTAGACGTCACTGGAGAAAGATCTCAACTTGAGGCAGCAGGCAATGGAGCTGCACAAACGAAAGGTCTGTAATAGCATTGGTTGTGTGTTGTATAATAAGCTGAATATTTTAACAGTTTGTCGGTTAGTACATGACCAACTGTCCTACAATTTCAGCATTTTTTGTCAGTTTATAACGACCTCTTTTGTATCTGACAGGCGATAGAAAGTGCACAGGCCGCCCAGGACATCAAAATTCGGTTCGACTCGTTTCAACAGCAGTTTCAAGAGGTGAGATGCGTGTATGAAGTCTTTTCTCGCCACTGCGACGTGGATACCCTTTTGAACACGACACTGATGTTAGCCATTTTTAAGTTGCGCGGAACGAGACTCAGTTTGCGTTGTGTTGCATTATGGGATTCTTTTGTGACTTGAGTTTTGACACTCTTGCCCTCGCTTTAGGCCCCAGGCCCCAGTTGTTTAAAAGCTATCCACCGGATAAATCCCAGTCCACTGTATAATGCAATCGGTTTCTCTAATTCTAATCCGCAGGATAGTATGGTATCAGGGGCTAGTTGTTCAAAAGGGGGATAGCGCTATTCACTGGATATATCACTATCCGCTACATGGCGGATTTGGTTTGCCTTATACGTATCGAGTGGATGGTGTTTTTTTCGGTGGATAGCGTTAGCCATCTTTTAAACATCCGAGGCCAGCTGGCCCAAGTTTTTCAAAAGGTGGATAACGCTCTCCACTGGACAAATCTCTATCCACTGTATAGTACAATTGGTTTCCCTAATACTTATCCGCTGGATAGTGATTTTTCCTTTAGATTGCGCTATCCAACTTTTGAACAACTGGGGCCTCGGGTAATAGATTCGAATTTTCGAAAATAACCCGGTGAAGAAATCCTTTCGGCAAACTAACAAATAAATTCAAAATGTCACAACCTGACACCAGATTCTCGATATAAAAAAAAAAAAAATTGAGTTCCAAGTGGGATCGAAACCACGGCCTTCCCCTCTCTAGTCGGATGTTCTATTAACTGACCTACTGAGGACTCTATGGTGAGCTATTTTGCTTTGCAAAGTGATTCTTCCTTTTGGTTGCATATGACTTCAATAAGAAATCGCCCGACTTGAATTTCCCTCAAATTATGTCTCTCTTGTTTCAGGCCCAAGAAAGCTTATCCGAGCAAACCCGTGCATCGGAGGAGGAAGCATTCAAATCCCGCAGAGTTCAGGTTATATTGAGTGACAGCTTCTTTTCTTGTGTAACGTCTTTAATCACGTTTGGGGCTCCTCTGCTTTATACCTTTTTGACGCTTCTTATTCAATCTTCTATTTTAGGAGGAATGCGCAAGCCTCAGGCGCAAATTGGAAAAGGAGAAGAAAAACGTTTTGTATGGTGCGGCAGATGAAATTCTTTTGGAGGAAATTAAACAATATAAGGTAATGCTCAAGAAATGATTTTTCTCTCTTAATGTCCTGTTACAAGAGCTACGGGAGAGAGAACAGGTTCGACCCAGTGACGTTCAAGAAGGAATTTAGAGGCGCTATCCACCCTTCAAAAGTAATAGTCTTATTTTGCTCGCTTAGTGATTCGCTGAAAAGAACTCGCACCTCTTTCTCTAAACCAATTAAAATTAATCCTAAAAAAAGACAATTTCTATTAGTTTTCTCGCGAACATTTTTCCCGTAAATTTGTTTTCAATTTGCAGCGATTTGCGATGAGTTTCGAAACTAATAGTCTTATTTTTCTCTGTTTGTGGCTCGCTGATAGACCTCGCGCCTCTTTCTTTAAACCAGTCAAAGTGATTGATCGTAAAAATGTGTTTTCAATTTTTACAGCGATTTTCAGATGAGTTTCGAAAGTAATAGTCTTATTTTGCTCGCTTTGTGATTTGCTGAAAGACCTCGCGCTTCTTTGTCTCAACCAATGAAAATTAAAACAAAAAAAAAAAATTGTCACTTGTTCGCGAGCATTTTTCCCGCGCTTAGAGCCGGCCAGCCCACATTGTGCTTGACATGTCATCTGACTGGTTTATTTGAATGTCTGCACGTATTACAATTGGCCACACTGGTTTCCATGGTTCTGGGTTGGCAACTAAGTCTTAAGTTTGCTCGAAAGCGTTCTAATCATCCTATTTTGTTTTTATACTTTCAGGCAAAACTGACTTGTCCGTGCTGTAACACAAGGAAGAAGGACGCCATCTTGACTAAGTGTTTTCATGTGTTTTGTTTTGAGTGTCTAAAGACCAGATACGACACAAGGCAAAGGAAATGTCCCAAGTGTAACGCCACTTTTGGCAACAATGACTTTCATAAGATATACCTCTAAAATAGTTGAAGCCGGCAAAAAGGTTATGGGAGGCTGGCTAAATTTAGCCTCATTGGCAGGTTACTCGGCGACATAGCTTGGAGAAGGACTGGGAGGAGAAAGACGAGGAGCACTGGGAAAAGAAAGTGCGGAGAAAGTTGGACACTTCATGTGGCTTGCATGATGTAGTATTCTGTATCGTTTTTATGTAGCACTGAGCTACACCAAAAGAGAAATTCATTTGTAAGGTAGAGAACAGATTATAGGGGAAAGAGCTCTTGACATTGCAAAGGATAGCCATTTGAGGACTAGCAATGTAGTTAACCTCTCGATCGGCCTTCGTTATCGTACATAACGTAACCTTGTGACTTTCTAAGAGTTTTTTACTTACTATGTAGATGCTCTCGCTGAGAAGTGTCATTAAGCTTGAATAGCAGCAACGGCTCGTGTAAAGCAGCAGAGTTCAAGCAATACAGAATTAATATGCTTGTAAATAAATAAATCTTTCTGAATTAGCAGCTTGTAAAATAATGTGTGAGTGGCCTGCGAAATCACTAATTTCCTTGTCCCTGTATGGCGTCTTCCCTGGCCTTCTCGGTCAATGCATTTTGGTGACGTAGCAGAAACGAACAGCAGTGAGACACAAACGCGCTAGGAACACCTGACCCGAAACTTTTAGTGAGGCTAGGACCAGGCGAGCAATTAACCTAGCCCCCCTGGGTCCCCCGTACTCGGCCCCCGGAAGAGTGAGCCCCCTCTCTCGCTCCGGGCGCCGAGTAGGAGATCAGAGGACCCTGGGATCTGACCCTAAAACAATAGCTACACTTGTAAATTAAACTTGTAACAGTTTCATTTAATTGGCCCCAGGACTTCTGCATACGAACTGGAGAAGACTGGTTATTTCGATTGCAACCTTGCATTTTATCGGTCAAAATAAGAGTAGACTACGTTTCATTTAGCTGTCAGGGAAGAAAATGTCGTCGTCGTGCCTCTACGTCCTTCATAAATCGTCCCATAAGGAAATTTCACCTCTTGGGTTTGCAGAGACTGCAAAGATCAGAAATGCACCAAAAATCGCACCTGCAATATTGTTGTTTTGTTCATTTAAAAACTTATTGATTTTTTGAAGTTCTCGTTGCTGCCGCTGTCGTCGTGGCCGAAGTTCCCTACTGATTTTGTGACTAATCAGTCACAGACCACAAACACAATAAAAATAAAGAAACAGGTATTATGCCGAAGAGTGGCGCGCTTTTCGTAACTTAATTAGGTGGCAGGCCGGATTGGTGAACAACGCAAAACAGTTCGGTCTTCCAAGATCTTTTTCGCTGGGTAACGTATTCCTCGAAAAAGCGGGTCTCTCTAATAGGCACTCCCCATTTTCCCTTTGCAATAAGCTCCCCTGAAACTCTCCCACTTTCATTTCCGTTAGGTTTCCTAGTTATCAAGGGCGCTTTCCATCCAACCAAAGACTTAGTGGTCAGCTTAGAAAAGCGAACAAATATCGTATCTTTCTGTCTCAGCCCGGATCAGGGTGATTGATCTGTTTAACCAAATGAAACAAGAATACAATACGATATTGGACGATGCAGACTCTGCGAATCGAAATAACTTTGTCCCATGTCAGAGCTTTACATGATGCTCTTCGCGAAACGTTTCTCAAGGTGACCAAAAACAAAATGTTAACTGCTAAACGTCACCGAAGCCAGCTTTAGGCGCGCACTGATTTCAAATAAATATCTCTTGTTTTGAATAGAGAATGGTGGGTAGGATCGAAAAAAATGCAAAACGCGGCAAGAGTCTGCAGCCGAAATGCGTCGGTTTCCACGACTTTAAGCAAGAGAAGTATCCTCTCTTGCCTCAATATCAGTTCTGTATTGTTATTAATGCTATTAAATTTTCCCTTACTCGGAGTAAAATCCCGGGGAGGGGGGTACTCCCTTATAAGGGCTTAATGGGGACGTGCGGCCGGCCAGGGTATGTCTTTCGAGATTTTTGTCTTAAACAGGGTATCAATTTTATCATTTTTGTCTAAATCAGGGTATCGATTTATCAATTTTTGTCTTAAACAGGATATCTTTCCTTGGACGATAAACAGCAAAATTTTTACAAGCTCTAATTTTAATTAATATTGACTTCCGTTGACTTAAACAGGGTATCAAAAATCGGAATTCTGTCTTAAACAGGGTCAGGGTATGAGGGGCCGCGCCGCACCTCCCCACCAAGGGATATATCGAGTACCCCCCCCCCCCCCCCCCCCCGGGAGTAAAATTTACTAATTGTGAAGAAAACTTTTTTTTCCGACCACTTCCTGATCGTTGACCCAGAAAGCTCGTCAGTCGGGCTTGGCAGTTCGACGTTTCTGGAAGTTTAGCGATTGCACTCACAATGTGATCACTAATAACCCTAGCTTGGGACCAGGCTCCGCATTGGGGGAAAAAAGGAGAAAAAATCGGCGTGGGCGAAATTAAAGAAACAATCAGCGAGCGAAGCGAGCCTGAGAGGTAGTCTGGTGAGGGGAAAGGGTGGCCTTTCCCCCTTCCCCAACTGCACCGCTGGGCTTGCTTCGCTCGCCGATATTTTTCTTGTTTGACCCCGTTTTTTGCCTTTTTCTCCCCACTGCAAAGCCTGGTCCCAGGCTATAATAATCCTAGATGATAGATCGGGAGCTAAAAGAAGAAGAAAAACTTGGAATCGCGTTTCATCAAGAAATAATGGCTTTGCGGTTACGTGACGTGCCTGAAAATTGGGCAGATATAAATAATCTCTGTTTTCGCGCCACGAATGGTCAACCTCTTTTCCTGTTGTTTCCATTTTTTACCGCACCCTTGACAGGGAAATAGCTTTGTCGGAAATTCCTCGGCTGACAGGAACCCACCCGAACGGAAACCGAACTTTTACGAGCAAAAGGATTCCCAGTGCGCATATCCATTTCTGGCAACTGACCGTTGTTACGCGGGCGTAATACTGTATGAAGAAAGAGGGAAGTGGGAATTGTGAAGGATTTGTTTGCATTCATGGAACAATATTTGTTTAGTTAGCAAGGCTGCATAGTTTCTGGCACCTTTATGGCTTGAATTATGTCTTCGAGGATGAAGCTACGTCCAACGACAGATTTTTGCGCGGATTGTAGCGCTCCAGGTGAGGAAGTTAGCTAGATATTGAGTTGAGTCATAACCCGCCATAGCGCGGTAACATGACAGTAACTTTTTGTTGATGACAGGTAACATGGATCCTTGTAGAAATCTGCCTTTAATGAGTTTAGAACTAACTGTTGATCACTGGTCTTTGAATAGGTCCAGAATGGGCATCGGTGAATCGCGGAGTATTGATTTGCGACGAATGTTGCAGTGTACATCGAAGTCTGGGCCGGCATATTTCTCAAGTGAAGCATCTTCGACATTCGTCTTGGAGTCCAACTTTACAAGCGGTACGTATATGTCATGATAAAAATATCGCTATTCTTCTTGCTGCTGTCTTAAGGTACAATCCGACCTCGTGATCTTATTTAGATGTTGGATAACAGTGTGTTGTTGTTATTGGCGCGGGAGTTTCAAGAGAGAATGGTTTCGATCAAGTAAGATGGACATCATTGCAAACATTCACGTCTGTAATTGATTTATTGTAAAGCTCGATTTGAAGGTTACTTACCACAGAAAACTATACTGTTTAAAGTAACTTAGCTTTTCTCCAAAGTCTACTACCCCGATTATAGTTTGTTGACCAAGGGATTCAGTTCTGAAGTGTCAAAATAGTGTTCCACGGACACTTCCCCCTTGTATACAATAACATTACTTATCATTCTCACAGTGGGGAAATTAATCACTGCTTGAATTCTCAAATCTTTCCTAACAATGAACAGTACATAGAGAAATTTACTCTTCTGTAGGATTTCTTTTATTATCTTTAAACTACTAAGACCCTTTTTCTAAGACCGTACAAAAAAAATATGATTACACTACTAGATCATTGGAAAACAGATCTTAGTAAATTCTGCCAAGAAGATAAGGCATACCAATCATCCCTAAACTCGAAAGCAAATGGTCACAATTATATTTAAGTTTTGCTTAACATGAAATTAAAGTGACAAAAACTGGATCCTGTTCCTTTGTAGCCATTAATTTCATAGTGTTTTAATGGTTCAGTGGACACAGCTTATCATGGTTCGAAATAACTGTAGCAAAAATGAACATCTGAAAGGTTTCCTATCCTGTGTGAATGTAAGCTTGTTATAGGCAGGTGTTTTGTGTTTTAATTAAAACAAAATCTTTCAGAAAACCTGAAGCATGTTTTCTTGTTATCAAATTTATTTTTGTTTACAATTGACATGGATTTCAAAATTAAATTCTACCATTGGAAATTAGACTTTTCTCTATTAACATTTTAAATGAGTCCCTTTCCGTTTTTGTTTTTCCATAATAACATTGGAAGGTATATTTATGTTATATTAAGTACCTCTTCTTCCTTAGCTTTTTGGGGGCTTCCTGTAAAAACGTGAGGATTTGATGGAGAAAGGTGTAGGATAATATATGCGTAGAATGCTGATTGATGCTAAAAATACAAAAACAGATGATTATTTAAATTGAATGATCTTTCAATTAATTTAATTGAAAGTATTGTAAAATGATAATAGATATGATGCAAAAAGGCAGCAAGGTAAGGAAGTAGGGAACTAAAGAATAACTATTTTGAAATATAGCCCTATATTGCAAATGTGTGGCATCATTACATAATCTCGCGTGATTGTATGGTATATTGGTACATTGCATCTGCCAGGGGCTTCATTTTAGCGGAGGTTAAGGTCGCGGAGGACACCTTGGGCTCACTGTTAAACATTAATTTTCATTTTAATTATTTAAAGTAGATGAACAAGGAACTCAGACTTCTTTTGACAGGTTTACAAGATATTCTGGTGGGTGTCCAGGGTTTCTAGAGACTACTCGGTGATTAGCAAAAATTTAACCCAGAAATGCCTGCTAGTGACAGAAAAATGAAAGTATTTTAAAGGAGGATATTAATTGTGTCATATTTGTTTCTCAATACTTTATTGGATGGAAACAAACTAATGCTAATAGAGCTAAAATTCTTTACTTGGTCACTCAAAATTTTTCAGAGTCCCTGAAATTAAAATTTTCCCCAGGGAAACCACCCTGATTCCTCTAATAGTTGGATAACCCACTTCCAAACCTAGCCTCACTTGCGATTGCCTTTAATAATCTAACATCTTTTTGCCTGCACAAATTTTTTCCCTCGTAAAATTTTCTGGATAATCCTGGGCTCATCAGGTACTTGAGTAGTCAAGGAGGTTTTGTTTCACTGACAGAGAATGTGACATTTTTCTCCTTAATAATAATTATTACCTTTGTGCAACAGATGGTTAGGCAGCTTGTTACAAATGGAGCAAACTCAATATGGGAACATTCACTGTTAGATCCAAATCAAATGAAGAGTGGATTAAGGAAACCAAACCAAAAAGATCGTGTGCAGTGAGTATGCTACTTGTATTAAGCCTACTGAAATCACCTAGGTGAGACCGCAATCCATGTACAGCCTGTGACATACTGAAAGAAATAACTTGTTCTTGAGATACATGTACTTCAAACCGCCATTATAAAGTCAGCAAGGCAACAGAGCCAAGTGTTGGCTTTACAGAGGTGTCAAGGAGGGTATTGACTTTTTGATGTCTTTGTACTTGTATATCCAGAGGAGTTGTGTAGGAGAGATTCTGCTGTACTAATAATCTATTGTTTAGACTTGGTATATGTCTTTTTAACTCATCAAAAATTTCTTTGGTTTTGCTAAATGTTATTTTGTAAAAGCAATCAACCAACCAACTTATCTATTGGTTTACCAATGTAATAAGCCCACATGGAATGGTGGGAGAAGGCTTGAAAAACTTGTAAATCACGAAGGTTTGTCTTCTGTGTAATAGACCAGCTTCCATATTTTTTCTCAAGTTTTGATTTATCAAGACCAGTTAGCAAATATTCATTAGCACTCCTGGAAAAAGGCGCCTTAAAATTAGGAAACATACCAATTTAAAGGTGATACATTAAAAGTGAGCTAAGATATTGCTCCATAAAATTAATACCAAAAGTTCATAGTTGTTTGTATGGTGGGGGGGGGGGGGCACAACATTACCCCCCCACCATACAAACGTCTGTAAAATTTGACGACTTTGCCGAGCTATATCTTCGATAGTTTACAACAAATCACGTTCAAACTTGGTACATCTTTACTAATATTAAGGCACTCATTTTAGCCATGTTGATGGATTTTTGCTAGCTGGTCCCAGTCAAAAGTTGGAAAAACCATGGAAAGGTTTATTATTACATATATTATTCTTTGATTATGATAGTTATCCTTTGAAAAGATCCACTATAGGCATTTCACACAGAAAATATTTTTTAGAAATGGCCCTAAGAAATGACTTTTGAAGCCAATACATATCTATGCACATATATAACTTTATTTAACTTCGGGTTTTAGATTAGCCCAAAGGCTAGTATCTCCAATGAATTACACATACAACATCACACATAAAAACATATCAACATGAAAACGCAAACTGGTGGTAAAAGTAATAATCCAATTTATGAAACTATGGTAAAATGTTAACGATGTCTTTCTTTATTTTTTATTCTTAAATTTTTAGTCCCACTAAAGCAACCTTCATCAAGGCCAAGTACCAAAGACTTGCATTTGTTCCTCGTCTTCCATGTAAAGATGATGATACAATCACAGTTGCAGACCTCAGCCAGGTAGAATCTTGATTTTTGTTCTTTATTATTATAAACAGAACATGGCTGCTTGGAGATACAAAATTTCTTCCAATTCTTGTCTTGAACATATTTCGCTTGTTTGTTGTGCTCACTTATGCTTGTGAACTACATTTTTGACTTTACTCGAATAGAAATTTCATATCTCCGCACAGCTATGCACAGGTAAATGGAGTCTTAAAAACAAAGGCTGCTCAGACACCCAAAACTTGAAAATCTTAAGAGCCCCAGACAGAAAGCTCAGAAACTTCAGATAATTATCATTTGAAAGTTTTAGAAGCCATAACTAATGGTGAGAAGCAGTGAAAGAAATAGCTTGGATTCTTCTAAGACAGCCAAGGTCAAGGTGCAGCTACAGGGGCGACAAGCAAAGTCCAGTATTAACTTTTTTGTAACATAAACTACCTCAGAGTACTTTTTTTTCTAATAACCTCTATATGAGATGGATAAGGCCAGATTAAACCTAGCGTGTGAACCAGTTTTTATTATAAATACAGTTAAACCTGTATTCAGCAGACCCCATATGGGATGGACTGTTGCATACGGGTTTCATTGCATGTGACAATACTTGTTGATACGTAAGTGATACCTTTTATGTTTCCATTTTAGCAACTTCACTCGAGTGTAAGGACTGGGAATCTTGAGACATGTTTGAGACTTCTCTCTTTAGGTGCAAGAGCAAACTATTTTCATCCTGTAAGTGATAAGAAATCTTGTTAAATAAGTCAAGAGTTGAGAATTCCAATGTTAGAATGTGGAAGATATTTAACGTCATGAAAATTAGGCCAGTGGCTTGCTTGAATTTGTGAGTCATGGCAGAAAACGGCCACCATTCTCGATTTTTATCCCCAGTATTCACAGGATACCCAACAGGAAACAAAATTAGGAAATGGTCTGTTGACAAATTTTACTGTATTGAGCTGCTAGCTTCTTTTTGGCTTTTTATTCTGAATTGTGTTCAGAATAAAAAACAATAATACTTAATAGTAAAATGAATAAATCAGGCAATCTTTACCATAAGGTAATTTATACAATGAATTGTACATGTAAGTCAGTTGGACTTACCTGTTATTTACTGTTAAGATTAATTAGCAGTGAAGTCACTTTGATGATGTCGTGACTGTTGTTTTCTGTCAGGAAAGAAATAATACTCCTCTTCATGTAGCAGCTAATGCAGGGCAAGCGCTCCAAGTTGAGCTTCTGATCGTACATGGTGCTGATCCCACCAAACCAGACCTGAATGGAAAAACCCCCGTGGATTGTGCTATGTAAGTGATCAACTTTAAATCTTCAGTAAAGGTCATCTTTATCATGCATGACTAGGATAGGCTTTGAGATCCAGGGCTAACATTAGTAGTGGGTAGCCTGTTATAGCAGGCTACTGCAGTAAAAACAGCCAGCTACTTTAAGTTTGAAAATGAGTCAATATACATGTATATGTTGTGATTCAATTTTATCCTTGGGTTGATTTTAATTTTCTTTTGTTTTAAACTCATTATAATACATTATCATACCCAAAGACAAAGGAAAATAAATTTAAACCAAGGACAAAATTAAACCACAACATGTACACAATGTAGGAAGAATTCAAGGCTGTTCTCTAAGACAAATTGAAGGGAGACCATTGCTTTGACTCATTGAAATCCAGGGTGCCCAGTTTGTGATTTCTAAGAAAAAACTTAGATTTCCTTGTCATCTTAAAGCAAAAGTAAAGCACTATGGCTCACTGGGCACTGCTACATGTAGAGCACAGCCCTTGATTTGTGGGATAAATAAATAGCTACTTTCCCTGAGAGACCAGCTTCTCAAGATCTGAATGACAGCCCTGAAGATCTATGCATTATTTTCAATACATAAGTTTTAAGATTTCTAAATTCATGTGGGAATGTTCTTTATGAATTTTGTCCAAAAGAAAATATTACAATGTACCTTTTTAGTAAAGCACAAGCATGTGTGTTACATACATGAATGCAAGTTATAACATTTTAACTGTCTTAGAGACCTCCATTCTCCATAGAAATTCGAAAACTTGCAAACTACATGTACAGTGTAAGAGGACTTGAAGAAAATAATTTCATTCTCAGACCATGCAAAAAACTGGTCACACTTGATGTGAATTTATTGTAAATTTCTTAGTGTTATAATCTCATGTGAACAATGTTATTTCTGCAGGGAGGCTGGCTATACAAATATTGCCCAGCGACTTATTGAAGTTCAGTTTGAACTTACAGACAGACTTACTTATTATTTATGTGGCAGACGACCTGGTAAGTGCTCTTTTCCGCTTTGTTTTGGAAGTCATCTTAGAGTACAGTGTACAACATAAATACCTTGAACAACATTATAATCATCATCATCATTGTCACAATCATTGTAGCTTATATTTATATCATTATCATTAATATGTTTTTTTATGGAGAATTTGGCTGCTTATGTATTTTGTCATTGTTCAAATTTTCATTGTCTTGAGAGAATTTAAACCAGTAACTAATACACATTCATCACTTATGGAAATGAAATCGAGTCTAAAGGGGTCCAGTTTCTTGACCGACACGTCCTTCATAAAATTATTAGGGGTGGCTAATTTGCAGTCGCTCAAGATACACTGTAGCTCAAAAATTGCTGCCTTGGTGCCACAGGAACACCAGATTAGGATGCGTTCTGACTAATGCGGTGAATGAATGAATAAATGAAAGATTGAGTGGTTGATTGATTGATTGATTGATTGTTTGATTTATTGATTGAATGAATGAATGAATGTTTCCTTATGTCTTGGACTATGATAATGGTCTGAAACAAAGGAAAATTGCCGCAATGAAAATCAGTACATGTTTAAATGCTCTTCTGGGTGTTTTGAAGTTACAATGTGCATGAAAATCATTGTTTAAATCATGTCTTTAAATTTGTAATTTCAGACCATCAAAATGGAGTTCACTACCTTATTCCCACCATGGCAGAAAGGTACATAATTTTTGTTTCACAGAAGGACACCTTAACCTTGTGATACAAGCATGACTTTCAGACCATTTCAAGTATAGTCTTGTCCCAGTGCTTTCATCTCTTTGTGGTTGTTATTTTATCCCTTTAAGGCCCAATATCCACATACAAATTCTCTAGATTAGTCTCCATACATTTCCATAGTTGATCATTTTATTAATTCTCATAACCTTTTGTCTTGATTGTGTATTGGTGTTGCTAAGAGAAAAGTTATGTTGGCCACTCTTGGGACGTAGTCTGAAATGCACACGAGTTAATAACTTAAATAGTTTAAGAACACTTATTCCATATCGGTGTTATGTTGTAACCATGAAATGTTTTGCTTTGCTTACAGTTGTTTGGATTTATCAGATGATGCACAAAAAGCTAAACTAAAACTACAAGCTGTAAGTTGTTTGAGGAGTATTTTTATGCTGTTTGATGTGCATCTAGTAATTATTATTGGTCTTGCTTGCTTTAGCTGCAAAACTTTAAAAATGCAAGTATTTTTTGTGTGTGTGCATGCCAAAACGGGGTCCCAGGCATTTCTAGCGGAGTCCATGGAGCCTGGGGATAAGAATGGTGGCATGACAAAAACCGTGCATGGAACGCCTACAAAATATTAATGCAAAAGATGTCAAGCTTTTCCGAAATGGGACGGTTCATGATTTCTATCGCTTGAAAGCATTGATTGCTTTGGAACAAGTGATTACTTCAGTGGTTGAAGAGAAGAAGAATCTTAATGAGCAAAATGATTTTCACGTTATGCTTTCTTAACTTGTCAAGACAACACTTGTAATACTTGTTGACTTCTTCTTTATGAACAGTTGAGTCACCATCTGTTTGAAGAATTAGCTTCTGATGTGTATGATGAAGTAGACAGAAGAGAGTGTGATTCAGGTACTCTTTACATGTACTTCATTTCCTTGAATAATATCTGTCCTTTGATTAATTGCCTCCCTCAAATAATCCCACCCCCCCCCCCCCCCTTCCCTTTGATGGAAATATTTAAAACTAATTGCCTCCGTCAATTAATCAACCCCCCACCCCACCCCTTTCATCACTTAAAAACAGGGTTGGCACACACTTTGAAAGTCCTTGAAATTTAAAAATATAAAAATTCAAGGCCTTGAAAGTCCTTGAAAATTACAGTCGGTGCTGAAAAGTCCTTGAATTTCAGTGCTAACTTTATCCAACCCAGCAAACACAGAAAGACCTTCAGGATAATAAATTGCTCATGTCGTGGAGGAAATAAGAAGGATGTAGAGTCCAGCTTTATGAAAAACAAGGGTATTTTGTCTTTTTTTGTAAGCTTGCTAATTTGTCCTCTTTCTGTTCATTTGTCATTAGTTTGGCTAGCAACACAGAATCAAAGTGCTCTTTTAAGTGACACCACTACAGTACCCTTCCTTCCAGTTAATCCATCATTTTCTTCAACAAGAAATCAGGTAGGCAACCCATGGCAACTATTATTATATGATTATTATTCACAAGTGTTCATTCTAAGTGTTGATTTAGCCCAGCATTGTTGAGTCTTGCTGAAACTGCAAGGATTTATCAGAACATGGTGACCAGACGAGGGAGCGTTAGTCTTACAGATGTCTCAATAAATTCCAAAAAGGAACTATCGGCTTTTATTTAGAAGGTGTGGTACTTCACCAGGACACAGGGTTACCTAATTACTTTTACTGAAAAAGATGCATGAGACGATCATTTTATTAATTAGCTAAAGTAGGGGATTGTACACGTGACTTCCAGTTATGTCGTATTGGTGTACTTTCTATGTTTATTTATTATTTCTTTATTTCTTTTCATTAACAGGGTAGACAAAAGTTAGCACTGTTTAATGCCAAGGAGTTTGCGACATTAATTGTTGATATATTGAATGATGCAAGGCGGCGGGAACAAGACTCCAATCCTGATCTTACACAAGGTATGGCAATCTTACTTTCTCAATGATAACTGTCCATTGTACTGCACAGCAGAGAGGGGTTGCTATTTTTTATGGGTGTTTGCCTCTGATAAAAAGCTTATCTACCACCTCATAGAGTTGTTCTGCTATATGTAGAGGGCAATACATTAACATTAATATTGTCTTGTCTCATCTTGTTGTCTATTAAGTCTATTAAGAGAAATTATGTTTGGGACTTTGGTAAAGTAACCTCTTAACCCTTTAAGCCCCAATATCCACATGCAAAATCTCCAAACTGATCTCCACACATTTCCTTCAAGAATTAGTTGAGAGAATTTGCTAAAAGATTTCTCTTTGGAGATCATTTTATTAATTCTCAGAATTTTATCTCTTGACAATGTATAAATATTGTTAGGAGAAAATTGATGTTGGTCACTCTATGGACTTAAAGGGTTAATACAGGTTTGACTGTATACTGTGGTTTCTATTGACCTATTCTTACTTTATTGCCTATTTATTTCTTAACTAAAAAAAATGCAAATACACTTTATCAAAATTTTTATCCCCTTTATAAAATTGTAAATAATTAAGCAATTCAGCCTGCTGGCTGCAATTTGATTATTTTAATAAATTTAGCTATCTGTCTATGTACCTTTACAGGTTTTGTTGAATCACATTCACTTATTTTCCCCATTGAAGAAGGTGAATATGACCATGAATATGATGAAGTACCATCAGATGAGGAAACTGCAGACAAAGATTCAACACCAGAGGTTTGGTGAATTCTGTTGTTTATTTATAACTTGCAGTTTTTATGTCATAAGTTTGTGCTTTATTTTGCTCTATTTTTAATCAAAAATAGTGATTTTCTCAATAATAATATTGTAAACAATGGTGAATTCATATATCTCTAACAGTCAAGGCAGGTCAAGCCTACCCCCCAAAATTCTATTGATGAATTGATTATTTGAAAAATGAATCCGTTAGTTGTTCCCATAACTAGTGTCAAATTCAAATCAGCATTCCTGCATGCGCAATGGACAGTGAATATTTTATGAGAACTTCTCTGTATTTGGTGAGATTGAAAATCTTTGAATGGATAAAACTGCTTCAAAGATATTTACATCAATTCAGGGAAACTGAGCTGGTAGAAATTTCGTAACTGCCTTGTGTGTGATTTCACGGCTCATTACTCATGCAAAAATGCAGAGATGAATCTGAAATCTACAACTACCAACAGATTCAACTTTGGAATAATAGTAGTTGTGACGTATGTACCTCACATATGAATTCAATACTCATTTTGTATGCAAGAATGAAGGAATGAACCTGACATTGGCAATGAGTAATGGATTCAATTTTCAAATGATGTTTAAATCCATTGAAAGAAGCTATTGCAGTAATACCCTTGACCTGGCTTGACTGTAAAAGGACTTGCGATTTGCTTTACTAGTATTGGTTATGATTCTATTTATTTTTTTAGACCCCATCACAAATAACTTCAAAAATTCAGATTGAAAAGGTGAGTATGGCCTCATTCATGTTGTGTGAAAATCTAGGGCTTATATGCATACAAGTCGCC
Organism: Porites rus; assembly: GCA_964035705.1. Taxonomy (NCBI): domain Eukaryota; kingdom Metazoa; phylum Cnidaria; class Anthozoa; order Scleractinia; family Poritidae; genus Porites; species Porites rus. Next base: position 10,028,109 of record OZ038002.1, read on the forward strand.
TTGCCCTGTTCTTAATTAAATAATAATAAATTATTTAATATTATATTTTGATGATTCTCTGCACAATGAGATACTTTTCCTTTGCAAGTAGTGTACAAAAATCAGCTTAATTATTTTCCACATTGTCCTGACTTGTACTAAAGAGCAAGGATTTTTTGGTATTTGCTTCGTGTTTTTGTTGTTGTTGTTGTGGTTTTTCAACTTTTGATTAGATGCAGACGTTTTTCTAAATATGTGAACTCAACGGAAATATTTTTGGAAATGAATAATAACTCAAACATCCTCTGTGTAAATTTACTTCTCTCTGCTTCAGGGAACCACCACAAGCTTTCTAGAGGAAGACTCCGTACCCATGGAACGTCATATGAAAGTGGAAACTGCCTTAGCTACGGCTAATGTAAGTTTTATGATTATTCCTGTTGACAGCAATCAGACTGCAGCTGTTTCAGGTGGGAGGGGCACGAATTTTTGGACTGGTTTTTAAAACGAAATGTGGATGAAGGGAAATTTGAAATATGATTGTATGTAGAGTGTAATGTTTTCATAAAGTCTTTGTTGTCTTTACAGGCCCGTGTACAGCAGCTCCTTCAAATCAATGCTAATCAAATTAATGAAATTCAGAATCTTCAATCAGTGGTTAGTAGCAACTTCCAGCAGTGCTGGTCACTATTCACTTTCTCCGTTTTGTCCAAACGTCAATGATTTTCCGTGTCAGTCGTGTTCAGGTCGTTTCTCACTTGGACCCTGTTGTTTGAAGGCTGATTGGAACTTGCGCACGAGTTGTTTTCATTTCAGCCAAGTGGAAGAGGCGTGGGAGACGCGCGAAGACATGGAAGGAGAAGGAGTCTTACGCGTCTCTTCCTTGCGCGTCTCCCGTTCCCATTACCGTTTAGCCAAGCGGAAGAGGCACGGGAGACGCGCGAAGGCATAGAAGGAAAAGGAGTCGCAGGCGTCTCTTCCTCGCGCGTCTTCTGTTTCCATTACCTTTTAGCCAAGCGGAAGAGGCGCGAGAGACGCGCAAAGACATGGAAGGAAAAGGAGTTCTACGCGTCTCTTCCTCGCACGTCTCCTGATTCCATTACCTTTTAGCCAAGCGGAAGAGGCGCGAGAGACGCGCAAAGACATGGAAGGAAAAGGAGTCCCACGTGTCTCTTCCTCGCGCGTCTTCTGTTTCCATTTCCTTTTAGCCAAGCGGAAAAGGCACAGGAGACGTGCGAAGGCGTTGAAGGAAAAGAAATCCCAGGGGTCTCTTCATCGCGCATCTCCTGTTTCTATTACCTTTTAGCCAAGCAGGAAACGACTGCCACGCCAGCTAGGCTTATTGTATTGTATTCTTTTTTTTTGTTCTTTTTAGTCATAAGTGCGTGATTGTTTCTTAATTCTTGGTTAGGTTCGTAAGCTTCAGGATGAAAATAAGGCACTGAAAAGTCAGCTGGGAATTCCAAATGGCGGAAGTCTCACTGCCATCAGTGATGATAATGTATTCACCCCTAAGGTACGTAAATACATTTACTGCTGAGGTAATGACTTGCAGCCTGCCTGTCTGGCTGGCATTTAAGGTGACTAAGTCACGAGCAGGTCAATTCTGGGCGATCATCGTTAATTAGTACCTCTGCCCATACATAAAATGCTGCTGTAGAGTTATGAAGAAGTTATCCAACAATTTTCATCAGGGCCGAGCAATGGCCACAATAACCTTTTTAGTGATTTTGCTGACATGGCTTTAAAACTTGAAAAAAATTTGCCCTATAGGCCATTTTCGAGTTCCAAATACACTCACTTTCAAAACGAGGCTAAGTGTCAAACCTTTCTTGTCAAAATATGTTTATATGCATGAGAATAAATTATTATTTTCATATCATTGACTTTGCATTTTGCCTCACTTTAAAACAAAGGCTTTGGGCAACTGGGAAAAGACCTATTTTAAGGACTAGTGAATTCTGTCCTTAAACGACGGGCGAGTGTAGTTTTTTGGGGGAATTCTTACACAAGACCTGTACTCGGAACTGAGGCAAGTATCCCCTGAATAGCGGTTGGGCAAGGGTTTGTTAATAATTTACCAGCAAATAAAATATTTTTTAAAAAATTCTGCTCGGGAATCTTTTTCAGTCATTATTTCAAGCACCTAGATAATGTATGAAAAATCGACATTGCGACATTGTGTGTAGGATTTCCACAACTACAGTCCATCGATTTAAGTGAGATAGTTTAGAATGTGAAAGTTCACATCATTGTGATAAGTGTACACGTAAAGTTATCAACCCTCTTTATGGTCAGTCACGTTTTGAGTGCATAGGTGTCCCCTGAATGGAGGTTAAACCTGGGTTTTGGGACCCAGAAAAAGTGTCCTTTCCCCTGATTGGAGGTGTCCCTTCAATAGGGGTGACAGATTCAGAGATAATGTGAACGTTTTTCCGGGACCAAATTTTGTATCCCCTGAACGGAGGTGTCTCTTGAATAGAGGAGTCCTAAAGGAGAAGTTCCACTGTAGCTGAAATGACTTTTGGGCTGGTACATGATAGCGAACGTTTGCCCGAATGGCAAGCTGTAAAACTGACTTTCTTTGCACCCTGCGTCTTTATGATGGCTCTAACTCTCTAATGCTCAGCACCACAGAACCTTGTTACAAACGGCAGAGGGTCGACTATGTGGAAAAGTCGTAGTTTTATGATTTAATCTGTTTATTACAGGAAGAAAGTGACGACGAAGATGATAAAGTGGATATCGAGGAAATTACACCATATGAAGCCCCGGGCTCTCTGCTAAGAAAACGCACTACTCAGCCTACCTCCACGGGGCATTCTCACAATACAACTAGAAGCAAAATTGTCAATCCTTACGACAATGTGGCAGACTCGGCAGAAGAACAAGAAGAACGCAGATATCTTAATGTTGATGAGATGCGAGAACATGAGAGAATGAGTTCCTGTAAGTTTAGTCAGTTCAGTGGGTCATTTACTATACACTGAGGAACAAAATTTTCCCACAAGACCGAGCATTATTCCTGGGTTAACTGTAAACAGGGTCTGTGAGTTCTGTTAGTAACAAACCTTGTTTTTGCTATAACCACCCCTCAATTAACACGGCCCATAAACTTTAAATTTGCAAAGCCTCAGTCTTGTGTAGACAGTGACAATATATGCATGTATATGTAGCAAACATCAATTTGTACCACATAACTAAGTGTTCATTGGCTTTTAATTAACTAGCCTGCGTAGGAAGCTTTTCTAATCGAGTTATTGGCCGAAAGTTGGAGGAAGAGCAAAAACAACTCGTCCCAACTTTCTCGAAGAAATCGCTTGGAAACGCTTGCTACGTGGGCTGGTTTTTAACTGTTCATTAAATCCTTACCAACATAAGAAGTGTCATGTTCTTTTCTCTTATCAGATTTTTTTGGACATTTTTCATCGTAATAGCCCACGTTCGATAAATTAAAATTCAAACATTTCTCCGAGGCTTACTGGTCATTTTTCTATATTTGGTTTGGTTTTCTTTCTTCTCAAGTCTGTTTTGGAAAGTGCGAGACAATAGAGTCTTGAAAATTTTGCAATTTTGACCCTAAAGTCTCAGAGACATATTAGAAATTTAATATCTCGAACGTGGGCTACTTAGGACATTGTCAACTTGAGTCTCACGTTTGCCGTTTGCCGTAAACGTGATTCTGAATCGGCTCTCAAAGACTGTATATTTTCAATTCGATTTTATAGCGGACAGTCCTTTTGATGATCCGCTAGATCAGAAAGCTGTAAAACTGATTCATGCGGTCGATGACTTGGTAAACCAAGCAACGCAAAATTCCAGACAGCCATCACAAGAGGATGTAGTGCGGTGTACAGAACAGATCACCAAGAAAATTCAAGAACTATTGCTGTCCGCACAAGCTGGGAGACATAGCTGGTAAAGACGCTGCTAAGTTAACAGGCGCTTCCGCCGCCATGTGTTGAAGCTTAGTTCATGAACGCTCCCGGAGGGATGCTGCTTAAACAGGGAAAAGGGACTGGAGAACGAGCGCGGGGAATGGGAAAGTAAAAAATGGGAACAAAACAGAGAATTGGGAAATGAAGTTCCTGATAGGGCTAGGGTTCAAGTTAGGTTTTTTTTTCCCAATTTCCATTTTCCCGTTCCTCGTTCCCCGTTCCCCGTTCCCCGTTCCTCGTTTTGGTAACATCCCTCCCGGAGTGTCTTTAGCTCCAGGCTTGTCTCTTGTACTTTCTGTCCATGCCCGGCAAAGGTAACTGTTACTTGATTACAGTTTGCAAGACGCCCTTGCTCGTTAATACAGCGGTTTTTCTCCAGTGTGGAAAAAATAAACCCCTTTAGCTTGTATGCTTTATATCCCCATTGAAGTTCTCAGGGGAATTTGACCCCCAGTCTTTTCATATGCACGTCAATAAGACAAAATTTGAAAGAAACAGTTTTCTGGAACATTATCACATGACCTTCATGGGAAAAACAAACACCAGCTAAAGAGGTCTATTGTCGCTTTATCTTAATAGTGTTACGCTTTGTGATTGGCTAAAAAATCTCGCGCTTCTTTCTAAATAAACCAAGGATGACAATTAAAGACACAAACGTTTTCCTACGCCACATTAAAGAGCTGCGAGTTCTGATTGGTTCATAAGATTGACTGTCTTTTTTTATATGGAAGTAGCTGCCGTCGTTCTTTATTTTATTAGGAATGGCTAATTGACTTTGTTTCTCTTTTAGTTTTATTCCATGTTCCAGTAATATTTTCACTGCTGTTAATGATATGGCGACCTTGTTTCCGGAGGTAAAGACATGATGTATTTCAGATGTACATGTAGTTTGAATTGTGTGAATCGCTTAAATTGGGCGAACCCTCGCGTTATATGTGTGTTTTATAGTTATCTATAGTTGTTTGATTTTCTCAGTCTAAAAAGAAGGATTTAATCGCCCCATGTAAGGTAATCGAAGAAGTCTTGGTTTCTGGATTCCGCGCTGCGGATTCTGGATCCAGGTGCTGGATTCCAGTCTTTGTCAGTAAAAATTGGGTCTGGATTTCAATCGTTAGTGGGATTCCGGATTCCAAATACCAGGATCCAAGACTCTGGACTCCCTTAAATTGGGCGAATGTAAGGTTAAATGCACACTTGTGCGAATTATCTGTGAATTCGCATGAGATCAAGTTTTTAATCGAACCGCTATTTTATTGTCTCCATGTGCGCTGTGTAAGTACCCTCGTTTGTTCATACTAAATCATCTACCAGGTAATCAGTTGTAAATTTATGAACTACCTCTGACTTGGCTGTTCTTGAATGTCTTGAATAGACATCTAGCCTGTGTCAGGAGCTCAAAACCCAGAGCTGGCAACTTTTATGTACTTGTGTCACGGTTTTCACCGACCAGTTTATTTTAAGAACGATTTTGGCGCGAAACAGTCAGCAAAAACTACAGACCTAACGTTGTTTTTGTTTGTTTGTTTGTTTTTTACTTTTTAATCACGTTTAGTTTTCTTTGGTATTTTACACTTCGAATGCGTTCATAAACGGAGCGAAGCGTCCATTTTGTCGGGAAAAAATGCTCTAAAATGTATCTAGAAATAAAGCAATCCGAGAAAACGCCGTGGCATAGACCTAGTATAGGAGTTGTTCGCTCCTGCCTGTATGCAGACTTCTCCCGTTTCCATTGTTGTATGCGGAATAGTGAGTAGCAAAGGAAATAGGGGGCCTCTGCACGCAGACTAGGCACAGCATACCCAGGATTTTCTAACATAATTTCATTGTTTTAGGACCCGGATGTGGACAGTATGCGCGTGTCACTTCAGCTGATGAAGAGCAGCGCTGCCAGGCTTCAGGTGGAATGCAAGAGTGCTGTACTACCCGGCAATACTGTAGACATGGCATTTCTTACCCAACAGGTCATACAATGCGCTTATGACATCGCCAAAGCTGCAAAACAACTTGTTACTACCTTCTCAGTTGAATAGAAACTGCTCTAGATCATTTTTCGAGCCTTGAAGAGCGAATAGTACTTTTTTACGGCAGGGCTGCAAATAATTTTTCTGTTTTAAAAGGACACTTGTCCGACCAAGTGCAAGTGTTGGTCCCACAAATCAGAAACGTTGTCGAGCAAACATTGTTTTGAGGGGGCTGTGTCCGGCTGTCTAGTTCACTGGTTTTGTATGCGTGCTTCAAGTGTTCACTTGAGAAATTACTTGTGAATGGCAAAATCACAGCATCGTGTTAGTACAGGTAATAGCATGATTTATAGTGATACTTGGCATAAATACCACGAGTGATATTTCGTAATTGTTATACGTAATTCCACGAGCTGTTAGGCAAGTGAAACTTGAGACAATTTTAAAATATCACGAGTGTTATTTGTACCAAATATCATGTACAAATCATGCTATTATTTGTTTATACTACTACCCAGACTACTACCCGCAAAAGGTTTGTAATTTTTTGACATGTAGGTATTTCAAATTAAGCTGAAATACCACTCCTCTAAGCCAATCAAATTGCAGAAATTTGCGGCGTTTATCGCTTGCCTTTTTAGAACTGGTTATTACAGTTAAACCGTGCGGTCGAATGTTCTTTCGTTAGGAAAAAAAAAACATGCAAACCAGGTAAAAGAGCTACGTCATGGTTAAGGTATCTTGAAAGTAATTCATATTGATCAGCTCCAGCCTAAATTTATAGACTAGTGTACTATTTCCTCTTTGATGCCGGTTTTTGTGTTGTAACAATTTTTAATATTTTGAGGTTTCCTTTAATTTCAAGATAATTTTGTCCGTTGCAATGTTATGGAATCACCCAAAATATCATTACAGAACCTCAGCTCTTAGGCCTCGTTGTCAAAACCGCTATTAACTGTAATAACGTGTAATTTCTCTCTTAAACTGATGGCACTTCATTCGTTGCTTTATTTCGGATATGGGAGAGAATAGCCCGCGAGCAAGCTCTCCAGTTAGGTATTCGCGAGAACTCGCGCGAGAGCCGCACGCGAAAGGAGATCACTCAGACACATCACACGTTAAAACAAAAATGTCCAACTCCAAATAACCTACAACATTAGCTCCGTTAATCTAATGTGTTGGCTTGCTCCATGAAAAATGCAGTATTTTAATGGTAGATATGAAAAGTATCGTTGGAGCAAGTGTTCTTGGTTACAGGGGAACCTCGATATAGTGAAGGGCCAAGGGACTGTATACAGAGGTTTCGTTATATCTAGGTTCTTTTCCATATATTTTACTATTACTAGGGTAAAGAAAATCGTTAGTTATACCGAGGACTTCGTTATGTAGTGCTTCGTTATATCGAGGTTCCACTGTACAAAGTATTAGTTATTTTATATCACCTGTGTTTCAAATTACGTCATGCCGGAGAGACCGTGGAAAGCATTATTATAAGCATTATTACGTTTTTATAGGTTTACCCACATTGAGGGTCAAGCCACAAGATTGGGTAGTCTATTAGCTTTCTTTCAAAAAATCAACATAATTCAGAATTTGTACTATAAAGCTAAGGGTTATTGCAGCCACAGTTATTAGAAACCACTGAGTTTCATTTCTACAAAATGTTACGTATTCCAATGATCCGCGAAAGGTTTTTTTTTTTTGTAAATTTTGAAATATTATGACTCTCTTTTCTTTTCATTCAGTATTTTCCATTGATTCAGAAAGAAATTCAGATTTATAGACTATAAATTATATATATATTATATAAACATTCTTAAAATATATAATTGTAGCAATACTAGGTTCAAAAGTCTGATAAATGTTTCTTAAAATGTCTGCGCCGTTGTTCAATGCGTGTTTTACGTGATAGAGTGCCGTTTGGGTGGCCTTTAACGAAGTAATTGGATTAATTTAGTGGGTAATCAACCCTGTCTTCAAATCCTTTCGCTAAGCCCTAGGGATAAGGTTGGTAAATGAATGGAACAATAGCCTTACAAGAGATATTTTTAGCGGGAAAATAAGCGCAGCGCGTTTTATTCATTCCTGCTAAACTGACAGATGACATGAACCAATATTAAGGGAGTCAGGCCAAAACAAACATCACTTAAACGAGGTTTACATGTTATTGCCCTCTTATGCTAGTATCCGTGCTTCAAGCAAGAAGTTTGAAAAGAGATATCGTCAGGAGCCTATCAATATTGAGGGACTCTTATTTCATCAAATAAAGCCACGAAATACTGTCTCGCAAAAATTGCGAAATTAATTAAAAGTACCATAAGGTAAAAAGCTGGCCCTCATGGAGGTTGGGCTGTATACGCTCCTCTTCTAACTCTTATTTTTTAGACTAAAGAAGGTCTGTCCAGCTACAGTTGATGAAATATATAGTAAACATGAAATCAAAATTACAGAATGTTCATTTTTGATTCCCAAAGGCTGCAATTTCTCCCTCGTTCTCCAGCCGACTTGTAGACAATTCCCAACACCATAAGGCGCTGCTCCTGATGATCCGAGAGGGAAAAAAGTTGGTGAGCGTTCTTCGATGATCTTTTTAGCACGTACGAAGTTGTCTGATACGTACCCCAAAGGTGCACCTCAAGTTTCCTTCAGCCTTGCTAGTCTGCAGAACAGGCGGTATTTTTCTTCGCGTTTTTCAGTCCAGCGAAGGCAAGCGCGAAGCTTGTTCAGAAGATATAGACTGCCTTAAGCCCGAGATCCTGCATTGCAAGTGCTGGGGCGGTAGAGAATATTAATAATAACATAAACATCAGATGACCAAAAATACCGGGTAAAATTTGACCGGAAATAAATGTAGGACAATAAAAAATGGAAGTATAGGGTCACAGAGTTTTGCTTTTTTCCCAGAAGGGGGACCATGTGTTTATCAGGTAAGGAAAAGGGGAGGGCCACGATAAAATGAAAAATCCCCCAGTCCTCTCCACCCCCATTTAAAAATCTACCTTCCCTAAGAATTTGAGCAGGCCCACTCCTTCCCCGACTTCGTATTTTCTCTCATTTTTTAACATTTTATTTTTCGTTTTCAGAGTTTACAAAATGCGAACAATTTTCACAGTTTCGGACGAAGGAAGAAAAGGGAGGTTCCCCCACCCCGTTTCGGTTGAAGTAGAGAGAACGCTCGTAAGGTAAAAACATTTCAATAGTCTTTTATATTTTTATCATTTATAGTGAAAATTTTTCTGCTGTAAAATTTCTTGTACGCCTTGCTTATTCACCCGCGTCTTAAAATATTGAAACAAACAAACAAAGAAACAAACGTGCAAAAGCACTTTCACCCACCCGAAAGGATTTCGTTTATTTTGTGCATTGTTATATCAGAGCGTTATTTATTTGCGACAATGGGCTCTCCTTGATTCCTCAGAGAAGTGCTTTATCTGCTCTGACACCAGTTCTTTTATTAGTGAAGTGATCAAATGAAGAAAACTACAACTTGGGTACTACTGCTTAGCCGAAAAGACGTCTGCGCTTCGAGACCAGTGAAAGAACTTTGATTCCTGTCGTCTCTTTAGAAGGTTAAGGCAATGTCTACACTATAAACCTGTTCAATGACCCGGGGGGGTACTCCTATGATGGCCTATACGGGGAGGCTCCGCCCGAAAAGGGTCCCTTTTTTAGGCCTCAGGTATTTGAAAGTGTAGGGATTTCACTAGTTGAAGTATTTTAAAGGGTAGGGAAATCTGTCATTTGGGTCTGTGAAAGGGCTAACAGATGAATTTTATGGCTTTATAAAGTCAATAAAACGTTTTATGTTAGTGATTTATTCCTATATAAAAGATAGTGTATTTACACGTACACAGGTTAAGAGGGATGCAAAGTAGTAAACAAGGTAAGTCAGCAATTTTTCTGGAAAGTACGTACCTTCCATTACTGTAGAAAACGAAAACCTATCCATGCGATCCCCACTGTACGGCATAAGAGGGTATACGAAAGGGATACCTTTTTCCTGAAAAAATGGTATATAAAAGGGTAAGGGGTTGGACCTCGGGGCGGAGCCTCCCCGTATAAACATTTGTTGAGTCCCCCCCCCCCCCCCCCCCCCCACCCCTACCTCTGAGTCAAATGACTGCCACGAAGAGTAGCATAGCGGACCTGTCCGATATGTGACGATCCACTTTCAAGATCGGCGCGTCGCAACCTCTCTCTTCTAAAGACCCCGCTTCGAGATCACTGTTCTTAGGTGTGAGGAGAAGGTCTACCCGGTACGATTTTCGTGCCGGTGCAAGAGCTACACATTCCCGTACCCGGAAACAGATGGCTCTTTGGAGGACTGGAACTATCAATTGTGGTCAGCGGATACGCAAAAAATGACAACAGCGCGAAAATGGCGGCCAGTGGAGGGAAGGACATTTTGGCCGCATCTCCTCCCAAAATCAGTAGAGATAAAATCCTGTCAGATTTCCCGTTACACTGGCACATTTGGCATAACGATTCTGCTTCGCTTGAGGAGGAACTTGCATTAAATAAGGTTGGTTTTTCGACTTTGAAACCGTAAGAGAAAATATGTACGTGAATTGAAAGTAGCGGTGTGTCGTTTTTTTTAAAATGCATCATCGTAGACAGTTTTTGATTGCTTGCGGTTTATCTACAGCATAGTAAAGAGTTGGTAGATCCTCGCGGTAGAACACCCCTTCATTTAGCGGTAACTCTGGGGTATTTGGACTGCGTGAAGAGTCTACTTCGAAGCGGGTGTGATGCAAACGTCATCAATAAAGATGGGTGGAATGGTAAGGTTTCTAAGCTCATATCTCTTCGACATGTTACATGACCATTTTTCTTTTAAGTGCAGATTTTGCTTCAGGTATGACCAACGTTGGTAATAACTCATTTATTCTGCGTCTTTCGCAAGGGAGGTTATCAGTGATAAAGAAGTGAAATTTCGTCAGTTTGGTGCAGTGTTTTTGTAGCAAGCATGTTCAGTTGCTTTTATTTTTAAAGTTAAAAAACCCCTATGTAGCCATCACAGTTCTTTATTAATTTATTAGTTTCAATGAGTAGCTTTCCACCTGATGACATCCTATAAATGTCCAGCAGAAGAAAACCCATGCAAATTATATTTTATTACCGTTGAAAGGCTTCAGGAATATGTTCATTTGCCTTTACAATGTTAATGCTGGCTGCTTAGTTCCTCTATTTTTAGAGATATGTAAACAAGGATATTTAAAGTTTCAGTCAGGGTTTGCACACACCTTGAAAGTCCTTGAAAGTCCGTGAATTTTAGATTAAAAATCCTGAAAAAAATCTTGAAAATTGCAGTTGGTGCTGGAAAGTCCTTGAATTTCAGTGCTAACTTTATAGTTTAAGGAGAGAACTGCAAAAGAAAAGGAGCAAACACAGAAAGACCTTCAGGATAAAATTGCTTATGGTGTGAACAAACTAAAACAGACATAGACTCAAGGCTCTCTTTTGCACTGAATGGAGTCCTTGAAAAATGGGAAATGTGTCCTCGAAAGTCCTTGAAAAGTCCTTGAATTTTTTGTTCAAAAAAGGGTATGAACCCTGTACAGTATATTTTGTACATAAAGCAGCATCACAGGTGGGATTCTTCATCCTTGAAAGGGAAAAAATGCTACAGGTTAAAGAAAAGGAGAAGTACATTGTATTGTCCATGCTTTGTGCCATGTATTATTCTCAGCTGTCCAAACAAAAATTGCACTAGATAGAGGATGTAAGTAAAATTTATTTTTTCTATCTCTTAGTATGTCATGAGGCAATCAGTACAGGAAATCCTGAAATTTTATCACTTGTCCTGCAACATCGTGATTTTCAAAGAGGAAGTCAAAGGCTTGCTGGGATTCCAGATTTACTAGATGAACTCAATGCGGTAAGAAAGTTAAAATTTCCCGTGTTCATCTATTTTGGCATATCATAATATTCTGACTACTGACAGCTTATTCATGGCAGTACATTTCTAACAAGTACAGCGTCCTCATACGGTCATTTATATGTACATGTTGCAGTTAATTTTATATCTCGGGTAATTTTTCTTTTTCTTTTGTTTCAGCTTCATTAGCATACATAATATTTTTACCATACCCAAAAACAAAATAAAAATAAAAATTACCTAAGATAAAAAAATTAACTACAACATACATTTATAACCTTTTCAATTTGCCCAAATTATGCTGTGGGCATTTGTAATGACAACCGCAAGATGAAAAGTACATGAAGTACATTTTTGTGCTTAATTTATGTCAGGGAGCAAAGAAAGTCATTTTTAAAGCTTGCCATTCGGGCAAGCTGAAGGTAGAATATACTAGCCCAAATGTCATTTCAACTAGCCCCCAAAACATTTTGATGAGCAGAATTGATTTCACAGTTCTTCTGTAATTTGAATTCCTCAAAAAATTTCACTTGCCCATTGGGCAAATTAAGAACAAAATTCACCAGCCCGATAGCAAAATCCACTTGCCACGGGCTATCGGACACTACTTTCTTCGCACACTGCATATTCTTTTGGAAAGTTTTGAAATTTACTTTAAGATTGATGTCATTTTGCATTAAAGAAGTTCCAGGAAACTTAACTAATGTCTAGTAAATGACTTTAGTTTGAGAAGCACTTACATACTGTGCAAACATTTTCCCTGACCAAATCTGTCAACACTTTTGAGGAGTTTTTTGTAATCTTACACATTATAGAAGGGATTTGAAGTAATATTATTCCATTTTGCTTAACCCTCTATGCCCCATACCCAAGAGTAACCAACATAAATTTTCTCCTAACAAGGCTAAGGCACGGATCACAAACTTAAAGCAATGTTGGGAAGATGCTTATCTTAATTTTGTAAAAAGAATCAGTCCTGACAACATAATCTTCTCTTCTCACGTAATGCACAGCAGAATTGTTCTGACTCATCTTCAGCTTACAATTCACATTCAAACTGATCATTTACCACCTTGCCTCTTATAACTGATCATTTACCAAGTTTGTAACTGTAAAATATGCTACCATTTAGGGTTTGAATTATTTATTGTTTATGTAACTGACCTATACCTGCAATTCAGCTTTGAGCTGCAAAAGGTGTCAATCAACAAGGCATGCATTCATTCATCATTTATTCATTCATTCGTTTATTCCCAAGGATTCATTTATATCAATATATACAGTAAAGAGAAAAGGTTACAAGAAACAATTAAATAATCCTCAAAAGGGAAATGTTTTGATCTTTTATCAAATTCTCTTAACAAATTCTTGAGGAAAGGTATGGCAGTCAGTCTGGAGAATTTGAAAGTGGATATTGGGTTTTGAGGGGTTAATTTGCAGGTTCAGGTGCAGTTGCAACTGAAGCATTAAAATTTTTAATACAGGACATTTTGTCACACCTGCATGCCTGCAAATTAAACCCTCTGTAATAATATATGTACATACTTACTTTTTACCTTGTAATCTACAGACACCAGATTTCTATGTTGAAATGAAGTGGGAGTTCACTAGTTGGGGTAAGACAATGTTAAGATTGTTAATAAGTTTTGAATGTAAAGTCCTGGGTGTAGCGTGCATTATAGTATCTTTGGTTAAATAAGTTCATCCAGAGAGAATTTGTACCTTAATACAATGTATGCGGTTAGTTGTGTTGTTGTTTTTTCTTTTTCTGATCTTACAGGAGCTACATCGCTATTTTTTTATTACTTTATCAAACCCCCTAAAAACACAATAATTCAAGGAAAGTGTGAAATGATGTGTAAGTTTTTTAAATAAATCAGGGTTTGTACAAGTCATGGTAAACCTGGAAAGTCATGAAAGTTAAGAGTTTTATTTTCAAGGCCTGGAAAGTCATGAAATTTAATTTTTGGTTCTTGGAAGTCATTGAAAATTAAAGCTTTGTTTGGTAGATTAGTTACTGCAGATGACAAAGCAAGGATGTAAAGAGGAGTAATTAGACAGCGTGAAACGGCATGAATTTTGGTGGATACCAGAGTTTGTTTCTGTTGCACTGTTTAAGGTCAAAAAATATGCTAAAACAAATAAAGGGACAGCTAAACCTAAGGTATGGCCATGTCTTTGGCTTTCAATGGCCAGAATGGAAACTGACTTCAATCAGGTTTTGTGATACCAGTTTTTCATCATCTTTGCAGTACCATTCATGTCAAGGATGTGCCCAAGTGATACATATAAAATATACAAGTGTGGTAAGCAATGAAGTTTGGGAATAATTATTTAATAATAATTGATATCATTTATCATGAATGTTCCACACCTAGTTTAAGTCTGTTGCTTTTACAGACATTTGGTGTCCGTAAAACTGAGGTATTTTTGGTAGCAAGGCTTATGTATGTTGAGGGAAAATCTTCCAGTACTACCTCTCTGTCTGCCCAACTGTCTTGTAATAAGCCTTGTGAGGATCTTCTCTTTTTGAAGCCCTTTATTACATTTACTGATCATGATTTTGTAAAAGATACTGTATTTTCCAAAAATTCAATAGTGAGGTTAATTTACCACTTCTTAACACAGAGACTACAAGTAGTAAATTAGATTAATTAACAGTATAACTTACAGGTGTACAGTTAATGCTGTTGACTGTTATGATATGCAGGTGCAAATGTCAGAGCAGACACTACATTGATTGGCTTTGACCAGAATGACTGGCAAAGGGGAAACAGGAGTTATGTTTTCAAGGGTGGAGGTAAAGCATGTACTATCCAAGCTCTTTGAACAGAAACTCTTCAATAGAAAGTTCTAAAAAAACTTCTGTGATTTTCCATTTACATGCACCTGAATCATTCTAATACACCCTGTACAAAGGTGACCAAACTCTGCTTACGTCAATGTAGTTGGAGACACTTCTTTTGCTTCCTGCTCAAACAGGCTTGCACAGGAGAGGTTCAACCATACTGTGAAGGAGCTTAAGTTAATACCTTGACAGTCCATGCAAGTGTTTTTGCCTAGTTCAATTATTATGTATCATTTAAAGGCCTACAAAGTGAAAGTGTGATAGCAGACTTCCTGTATTGGGCTTCCTGGAATTATAACAAAAACATTAATGCAGTCAAATACTGTTTTTTTTATTAGTTGATGGAGGAGAATTTTTAGAAATAGACCACGATAAGAAGAGATATTTCAAGGAAACCCTTCGCATCAGGTAAATATTGATATAATGCTTGATCTTTATTTATTTATTTTTGATATTTATTTGTATTTACCTGCAATCACTGAATGAATATTAAAATTTTTTTTAGTTAATTGTTATGAATATTTTGATTCATAAAATTTTGCACATAACATTAATTTTGATTTTATTATGTATATTTGAACTTGTAAACTCCACTAAATCGTAGTCGACAGTTACTGGCACCGGACAAACGACTTATTGATGGACTCAAGCAAGACTAACTACAAGAGAATGACAGGACAACTGACAATTTGACTAGCAGTGAACAACTGTTTACTGTGACAATACACAGAACAAAATTAAACACCAATGACGTTTCAAGTCTTCATAGCCAATAACATCACAGCTTAACTGACAGACAACCAACAACATCGTGACTTAATTGACCAATCAGGTTAATAGCCAGAGTTAAATACCATCAACTGACGTGATACAACGCACTTTGACACTAAAGATGATTGCCCACACAGGTTGTCGAAATGTCAGTCACTGTCAATAACAGTCCTATTCAGGGCTACATTCACCCAGACGATCATACTCAACCTATGTATGAAATGACATCTGGGTTCAAGCCTTTCACAGTATCTACTTTGATCAACCAAAAAATAAAGTTTACTTTGTCAATATATGGGCTGTACTTGCATTCAGTGTTGTAAAGAATACTGTTGTGATAACAAGAGGTTACCTTTTTTTATTATAAGGGATGATTTCCGTGATCTGGAAGCTCTCAAGCCAAGTGATGATGCTGTGAATGTCAGACTCACAACACCATCTGTAGCAACGATGCTTAACACAGATAACGTAGCATTTACGAGGTATTCTTGCTTTCATATTTTTGTAAAATTATGAAGTCCTCTGCAAGTTTTCTTAGCATCCTGTATGGCTGATGATGCTGGTAAACTTGAGGAAAATTCAGTCTTTTTTCCTACTGTTAACAGTTACATTTAAAATACTTGGTCCATTCTGCTGTATCATGTGCTAGGGAATGACTCTCATTGATTGGGAACAGATTGTTTATTATTCGAATCAGAAAGTTTAATGGACAGTCATATCGAAATTTCCACTGGTTTCCTCATTCAAAAGGACAAATTTCCCGTTGATTGGATTTTCAATGACGTCAGTCAAAACTTCACTTTCAAGAGACACTGTAAGTTTCAAATGTTTAAAATAACTTCACGGTCAAACAATGTAAAGTTTGAAGAAGAAATTAGGGTACAAAAGCAAGAAGTCGTTTATAATAATTATTATCAGAAATTTCAAAACATCGCAATAGATGATTTCCTGTGCCTTCACTTTTGAATATTATGATAATGACTTTGAGAATGTTTTACTTCAGGCACAAGACCATGTGGGGGTGGGGTGGGGACAAGACAGAAGTGGTGAATGGGTTTGAGTGTAAAGTGTTCACAGCTACTGGAGTGGAAGTACTCACTAAAACAAGAGTAGAACATTTGAATGCTGAGGATAAACAAACTGCCCAAAGTAAGCTGTAACATCTTGACATTTTAAGTCATAAACTACGGGGCCCCGAACGGTGTAGTGCAGTATTATTACCTTACAGCATGGAAAGAACTCCCTTATCACTCTTTCTCTTGGTCTTCAGCCAGTCATGATAGACTGTGCAATAAATGGAATTTAATGCAATTAATGATAAGGAATGTCATCTTTTGTTGTAAGTCACTGGCCTTTTTGGTGGCACAGACGCAGTCAGCCTTGCTTTCATGGTCTCTATGTGTCGTGTCTGGTACAGGGTTTCTTAGAAGCCACTGGCTTCATTAGGCATTTAGATCTTACATTAACGGCTTTACCCCCACCCTTCCTCTCTTTATTTTCCTTTTCATGATTTCCCTGTCTGGACTGGCAGCCATGATCAGGAATTTGAAATGAAACAAATAAAGCTGCTCTTCTTGTTTGTTGAGGAGACTACGTGAATTATTTGCTGCTCTCCAATGTTTAGGAAATCACCCTTGTGTATCTACATGTATGTGTAAATATCTCTTCACGCACAATTTGTTTTAATTTGTCATCTTGTAATTAACAATCGTATTATTTTATTTTGTAATTTGGAAAATGTAAACGTACCAGTTAGTATAAGACCTCAAATAAATATTTGTGTCATCTTGTTTTTGTCCTTCAAAAGCACATTAATTTATTTTGCTTGAATTAGCACGATAAACTACTCTGTCACTTAGGAAGGTGCCCAGGGGCCCGTTTCTCGAAAGTCCCAGTAACTTTTCGGACCCGAAATCAAATTTTCAAATCGAAATATAAAGAATAAGAGCACTGGTCCTGGCTAGCAGACTACTCCATTTTGTTTCACTAGCTGATAGTTTTATCATGCTAGATGCAAAACTATTGATACCTCGATCTTTAATGTAAACGGAGACAGCTTACTGGGCCCGTTAATTATCGGGACTTTCGAGAAACGGGCCACAGGATGTTCAGGGACTTCCGCCTTTGGCAAAGCTAAGGCCTAGACGTGGCCTTCCAGCCATGAGCCAATGGAACCATGGGCCTGTCAAACTGATTTGTCAGTGGAAAAATAAAAGGGAGAGGGCAGGTGGGGGTAAATGCACAATCCAAAGGCTAAACGAAGCCAGTGGCCACCAGGAAAGGCTGTACTAAGCACGTACAGCTGATGGATTTTATTGACCCATAGATCATTAAAAAATTGAATTAGTCAGTTGTTGCTGCATTCTTGCGTACGTAATGACCAGTGGAACTTCGCCAATAACAGGAAGATTGGAATCTCTATTAAACCCTCTCCTGTCTAATCCACTGATTTGTTACAATCATTCAATTTTCCTTCCATAGACACCAATGACACTTTTGCTGCAAATGGTCTTCAGACCCTTCTGGGAATTGAGGAGGAGAATTTTTCAGCTAATGTAGAGGTGACATACTGAGATCATAATTTTATACTATAACAGATATGTTGTTATTTTAAGATTTACAACTGGACTGGGTTGTTGAAAGCTGGGTTAAGATAACCCAGGGTTAATGCAAAATTTGAATTTAGATAGGAAATTAAAGCTTAAAAGGATATTAAGTTTTAAGGCCTGGGAACAACAACACGCTATACGCTACTATGCCACTACGCTACTACGGTATCATTACAACCTGCCTTTTATTTTTAT
>OZ038002.1:10048787-10186287 GCA_964035705.1 Porites rus
AAGGAATTGTCAGTAAAGAAGCAAAAGTTTAAAGCCACCATTTCAATGGCTGATAAACACCCTTTGTCTCTTCGAGATCAAGTACTACCTATTGTTAAATTATTGGTGAGTAATGGACATGAGACAGAGTAGATCTAGTGCTATCACCTACGACTCTCGTGACTGTATGAAATAGTAAAATTTAATTGTAAAAAAATTATATCATTCAGTGGTAGCACATCCACTTATAGTGATTCTCCATTTCCCATATGTTTCTGATTAAATTGCAATTTGAAAATGCTAATTGTTGAGGATAGCTTCTGGGTAGATTACAGTACCAGGAAGAAAAACCTTGGAGCAAGGAAAAGAAATAGCAACAATAATTTTGACCTTTATAAACATGCTATTATCTAACTGTAATCACCTCCAGAATTACACCCCTGGACCTGGTTGTTCAAAGTAGGATCAAGATAATCCCCCCCCCCCCTCCCCTCCAACCAGGATACAGGTGTAAATGCAAAGACTTACAAAGTAAATTCCTGTTGAGATCTTTTGCCTACCCTTTGTTCTCATAAATGACTATCGTCAAAATGAACAGAAAAAACTGCTTCTGAGCAAAAGAGGAACATGGATTAAAGTTTAATCCCTGGTTAGTGATAATTGATATTGGTCTTTGAACAACCACTCAGACCCGATGAAACAGGAACTTTGAGTTTATTGAATGGCTTCAAAATCTTCCGATGTAGATTAACTGAAAAATGACTATCCTGCACTAATATTTAGATTTGGGTTATTTTGGTTTTAAAAAATTGGACATAAAGTTTAGCCCTGGTTATATCAGATACAAAGAAACCATTAAACATTAATTTCTTTCATTTTTCTTTATGAATTATTAATAAGTTTCTAAAGCTCTCGTAAGCAACCACCCTCTATTGTTTTACCAGGGGATGGGTTGCTTACAAGAGCTCATTCTTGTAAGCGATTAGCCTTAGTTACCTCCTGTACAACCTCTTTTTAGTGCATCAGTCAGCATATTGTTAGATCCTCTTCTTGTTTTGACCCCAGTTAACATAATAATTATTATGATTTAAAGTGAATTGTCAACAATTCTATGGTAATACATTGTTTAACAGGCTATCAGCAACACTCATTTTGCAAAGCTAAGGGATTTTATTGCTCTTCATTTGCCAGCTGGATTCCCAGTTAAAATAGGTAGGTGTAGTATTGTATAGTATAGTGCTATCCAATGTTTGAACAACTAGGCCAGCATTCAACCAAATCAACTCTGCCACATTCAATTATATAGGTCTCTAACGAATACCTTGCTCTCTATTTAGATTCCTCTTGAGGATAAAGATTCTCTTTCTTTGACTTTTTATTCTATAGCTACTGTAAAGACAAATTTGTGTGTACTTACATATTGTAACAGTCAACTATTTAATTTCCTACTTATTTATTTAGAAATTCCACTGTTTCATGTCCTCAATGCCAAGGTAACATTTGGTAATATTGGTGGAGGAGAATCCCCAGTGTCTGGGGTGCATGCAATAAAAGTTGATATCAAGGAAATTGATGAGAACAATGGGACCTTTGCTGCAGAACAGGATGAAGCAGAAGTAGCTGGTGTTTCAGGAATGGCTTCAAGATGTGTCATAGAGACAACTTGTTTTGATGCTCCGGTAGGGTACAGAGAGGTTAATCTGGATCAGCATCCTACAGGTAAGTATAAGTTCTAATATTATTAAAGTTATAAACAACTGCATGGCTAGATGGAGGTTGGGTGCATGTCCAGGGTATCTGGGGCTTTGACTTGTGGCAGCCCCATAGATTACATATTGCCCCCATGGCTGGCACGACAGTGCTACCCAGCCATAAGTCCCCATTAAAAGGAAACAAAATAGGTAGCTGTCACAGTGAAAAAAATAAGTGGAGAAAATGTAACAGTACAGGGAGGGAAGTTGGAGGGGGGGGGGGGGGGCGTAACTAGCTAAAAGAAACCTTGTGGCAAGAAAACACTGCATGAAGGAAACAGTCTGACCATATGCCACCAAATCATGTGAAAGACGACAGTTGTAGTGAACTACCCTAAACCACTACCACTGAAGGCACTCTTACAGTGTGGTTGTTAACTCCTTTAAATTGCATCTGAATACTTTATATTCCATACACAACCTCAGCTGATGTTTTAACTTCACCTGGAAGACACTCATTCTCACAGTAATGGCCTTAAATTATTAATTAATATTAATATGCTGTTTCTTACTGATGATCACCTGATCTTGGCAGCTCCTCTCAGGGATGAGGAAGATGAGATGCTTCAGCTAGCAATACAGCAGAGTTTATTGGAATACCAGCAGAAC
This sequence comes from Porites rus, assembly GCA_964035705.1. NCBI lineage: Eukaryota > Metazoa > Cnidaria > Anthozoa > Scleractinia > Poritidae > Porites > Porites rus. The sequence continues at coordinate 10,051,127 of OZ038002.1, forward strand.
CCTGAACAGAGAGTGACGCTACAGGCCTTAACAGACAGTCAACAGGAAACAGAGGATGACCTTCAAAGGTAAATGTTAGGCCTACACTGTCGTAAAGAGTTATGTAATAATGTAATGTAATAATCAAATAACTCTTTTAAAAGTGTCACCTACTAGCATAAGTGTTCAAGCCTGAACTTATTTATTTATTTAATCACTTTCACCTTTGATATACTAAGATATGACTAGGATAAAATACAGATTTGAACAAATTACAAGAATGCCAGAGACAATGGTGCAGGACACACAAAAGAGCATGGCTCCAAATTAAGTGTGCCCTTAAGAATAATACACATTCAAATACTAAAAACATTATAAGAAGTATAAACATCCTGTTTCCAAGTACCATAAGAACAGTTCACTCCTGCAGCCATTAAAAAGTGTCATTAGCAGTAGTTGCCAGCTAATAGAAGATTAAGTGACATGCTGCATTTGCAGCAGATTGACTTCCAGGTGTTAAAGTTAGTGACGTCGTAGTGTGTACAAAAAGCAGCAGAATAGCATTGGAGTAGTGAGAATTAAACTGGTTTTAAAAGAGTGGTAAGAGTACGAATGGATTCAGGTAGAGCATTCCAGATTTTAGTAATACAGCTAAAGTAACTAAATTGAAAGAGCTTTGTGCAGCACTTAGGAATTAGTAAGTCTTGATGAGAGCTGTGGCAAGTGGGAAGAGTACCTTTATATGTAGGCTTGACATAATTATCTATGGGTAAGGAGTAGTAGCCAGTGCAACACTTGAAATAAAAAATTAGGTCTTTCACTTCATCCCAGATGTTAACAGCAGCAGATCGAGGCAAGAAAGGCACTCATGATAGTCAGATACGAAATATCCTCCTGCCAGTGTATGTTCAAGATGAATTTTGTTGCCCTGCGTTGAAGACTCTCTATTTTTGTTATACTACCTATCATTCTGGGAGCCAATACGTCACTAGCATAGCCAATACATGATCCTACAAATAGGATCATTGTAATTCCCAGTGGTCTGTAATGAATGACATAACACTATTTAGCTGCAAAAATGCGAGGATGCTATTTGCTTTTGCTCTAAGATAGTGAGTGTTCCATGTGAGGTCTGGTGAGATAGTCACTCCAAGGTCTTTTACACTGTACTTCAGTGACATCTTTAAGTGAGTTGTTCAATTTGTAATTGTAGCGAAATGGGTGGCACTTACATGAGACGATTAGTACCGCACATTTATAGGTGTTAAACTTTAGGTGCCAATCATTGCTCCAGCAATGCAGACTGTCAAGGTCCTCTTCGGAGTGACTCACAGTCTTGTAGACTTTCAATGATGCTCATCCGCAAAGATCGCGATACGATTCTAAATCACCAGTGGGAGATCATTCACATAAGCTAAAAACAGCAGAGGACCAAGGATGCTGCGCTGAGGAACTCCTGATGGAACTGGAGAATGGCTTGACGTTAAACCATGGACCAAGTACTGGTGAATGCGTCCACCTAGATAAGTCTTGAATCACTGCAGAAGTTTGCCGCTGACTCCATACCAGGAGAGTTTAAGAAGCAGCCTTTGGTCAGAGACACTGTCCAAGATTCAAATACACAATGTCCAACTGCAAACGCTTATCTAGAGACTGGCCAATTTCGTGATAAAATACCAACAGCTGTGTGACCATTGAGCGACCATGAAGAAACCCATGTTGTGCATTATCAAACAAAGGACAAACAAATTCCTTGAAGTGCTTGAATATGCATTGTTCTAATACTTTGGATATAATGCACAAAAAGAGAGATGGGTTGCACAGCTGCACAGAGAGATGGCTACACATTACATTGTTTTGTGTGAAATGATAGCGCCAAGCAGAGTGAATCAAATTCATTGGTTATTATTCAGTGTGGTTGTTATTATTACTGTCGTTGTCACTTGAATATTTCTGAACTCTCAGTTATGACAGTAGTAATGCATAGGCAAAAGTCTGTTATAATCTGTGGTTATGCATGAAACCTAGAAAATGATAATATATTTTAAGTGCTATTCTCAGTAGTTTTTATTTTGTTTGACATGTATCCTGATATGATGCACATGATGCTCACAGTTTACATATAGAAGATTTGTAAGGTCAAAAATGGTAAATACTCAGACATTTCCTAGATGGATCCTAGCTGTTTCCTGTGAAATGTGATGTTAAGGGAAACTGTTCTCTACAGTACTACATGCAGACACCAGTACACTGATAATGATGCAATCAAATAAAACGAAAAAGCCATCATCATACACCATACATCATCGCACTCATGTAAAAAAATGCTAAGTTATTAATATTTTTTATTTGAAATTTTTAAATCTAGCTAAAAAAAAAATTTAAAAATGTTGTATTTCTGAGGCCTGAGCCCAGTGGTCAGTTGTCATTTCACTTCTTTTGTTGACAGGGCCATAAGGGAGAGCATGAGAGAAGGTGGTATTGAAGGAAATGATGAACCAGCACAAAATCTGTCTGAAAACAGACAAGATGGTGATGGAGCTGTCAGTTATGATGAAGACTTACAGTTGGCCATGGCATTGTCAGAACAACAGCTGCAAGAAGATGAGCGACTAAGAAAACAAGAGGAAGAGGAACTTGAGAAAATCATCCAGCTGTCTCTTCTAGATAAGTAAACTAAGCATCTACACTGGAGATTCTCTTTACTGTATCGATAGGAATTTTTTAAACTCTTTTTGAGAGAATTTTGATTTAAATCCTGCTTTTATATCTTTTACTTCTTATTTGAATAGTTGAAAGGTTGGGAAAGGTGTAAGTACTTCCCTACGGTCAACTTGTTGGAAGGGTAAATTTGTTATCTTTATGGATATTTTTTTTATTTGCCCTCTGGATAAACTGTCATAATCAACAAGTTTTCACTAATTGTACATTTTATGGTGTCATTTTGAACAACAATATTATGATTTGAGGTAGGGAGGAGAGATTGTAAACACAGTCATATTTTTGTTTGTTTAAATAGATATATTTATTTGGGTCAACATTGGTTGAGTAAACCTTTACATGGAAGGTCCAGAAACACATGCAGCTGACTACATGTAGGAAAAACATTGTCAAAATACATGACAGTTTAAACCAGTCATGAATTGAATCAATTTAACAAGATATATTATTATTAAAATTTGCTGTTCTTTAAAAATTCTCAATTCAGTTAAACCAGCAGTCAAGGAGTAGCATGCCTGTTTAGTAACTGACAGTAACACTATACTATAAATTTTTGCTGGAAAACTTTTAGACTTCCATGTAATTTATTATATAATCCTTGATTGTTGGTGTAAAGAAGTATAATTAACTTTGACTCAAGCTCTAACAGAATATTTGAAGCTGCAGCTTTTATCTCCCTGTGAGGTTCAAGTAATACTCAAAATCCATTTTACTTTCAAATTGCAAAAGCAAAATATTAAATATTACGGCCTTTTAAAAATAGTTAAATTTCAGTGTACATTATGCTTTTTGTATTAAGTTATTGGTATCTTGAGCTGTCATTAGAGATGCGGTAAATGCTCTATAAATTCAGATATTGTAGAAGCATTTCACTTCACGTTAATATTAATTTATTGTGGTCAGCCGAAGTAAGATCATAATAAAAATGGTGCAACACCAGACCAAAACTAGTAGTTTCCAGTTGATTTGTTTTGGGTTTTGCTTGTGATAAATGTTAAAGTTATGAGTTGACTGACATGGAGTGAAGAATTTACAAGCGTGCGAGTAGTGCACTAACAAGAAAACTTCCGCGTTACCAAGTATGTACCAAGGTTAAGTTGGTGCAAGAAATTGGCAAAAACTATAAAACTCTTTAAAACTTATGACTGATTTTCATCCAACTTCAACCACCTCAACAACCCAAGATGCAACCACATGGTTGTGAGGGTAGGAAGGCACTGTTTTGTTGTTGTTGTTGTTTTTAATTTTTAATTCTTGATCAAAACTTCCACTGAAGTTAATTATCTGATAGCAAACCCTGCTCAGCTTGAACTAGATGTACCAGTACTTTTAAAAATTTCCTTAGTAGTGTTATTAATTACACAACTAAAGAAAACATGCACTGTCACAAGTTCCATACCAGGATGACTACTTGATTTCACATCAAGTTAACCTGTTAACATGGTTTTGAACTCCTCAGCCCCTCTCAAACATGCCCATCTTGGATTAACAAAAGTGGGAAATAGCCTTGAGTGACCATGACAACAAAATTCAACTCCTTTTCAAGTTTATTCTCATACAGGTACATGTATATTCTAATAATGAAAAGGTACATAATTATTATTAATAACAATTAACAATCTTCACATCGCCTATCTCACGTAAATATTAGACCTATTGTCAGTAAAGGTTACAAATGTTGTACTTCCATTCTTTCTGTAAACTATCATGTAATAATAATTAAAATTAAGGTGATAAACATCTGCTAGAATTATTTTAAATAGCCTAAAACTATATATATATATATGTTTATGTCTGATTTCCTCAAGATGGTTTACTAGCGTTTATTTCGTAAAACAAATGCTATTACTAAATCATTAGTGAAAAGCAAAAAAGCTCTCACTGATACTAAATAATTTGTGAAATTTGTTCTATGGATGTACTCTAGACAGAGCAAAAGCACTGTGCCCCTGTAGGTTTTCCAATGTCATGTTAAAATGTCCCAAATGAACAACATAAAATCCATTTGAATTTTGCCAACGATATACTTAAACAACAGAGGGAATAATGCAGAACTCTAAGCTCATATTCTAATGAGTTGTAAAGTCTTTTCAGGTTGGACAACTACTGTAATAGTGATATAATTATTTAAAGCACTCCTAACAGACTATGAGACCTAGACCTAAACAAGCCGATAAGGCCAGTGTTCATCTGTAGATGAATTATTCAATAACAGTTATCAAATTAATGATTCTTTAACTCACAAAAGTCTACAATGAAAGTTAAGGAAGAATACCAAATTTCTGTTTGAAAAATACTTCAGAGTAGTACCACCATAAGACAGTACCAAAGTGTTTCATTCACTGAATAGCATATAATCTTGATCACAAGATGTTATTATTTAACGTCAAAAATGTTTTTTGGGTTTTGACATGAACAATCCACTATCTTATATATTTCCATCATGTCCCTTGTTATGGGCCTGTGGCATGGTTGCTCATTTCACAAGGCTCTAAACACATTCTGGTGTTCATAATGTCAGTAAGAACGAAAAAAAATTTGCAACCATTCATGGCAAACATTTTTCAGTATGTTTTCAGTTCCCTTGTGGAGTTGATTTTCTGCAAAATTTCACCTATACTTTATTTTTCACACCTACTGTTAAAATGTGTTAGCATTATTAGATACTAAGACTTAAAAAAAGACTTTTTTGTCAATGTGTGTCACCTTCTACTGAAAAGTGAATCACACTAATCTGTAATCTGCGTTCGCAATAGTGAACAACTTTAAATCCAAAAGGATCGTTGGTTATTGACAGAACTGTTTCTGTGAGATAAATAATGAACTTACGTAACGGGAAGGGAGAAGAAAGAAGATGGCAAACCTTGTATGAAAGGCATGACAATAATTTTGTTTTAAATAACTTTTCGCCAAACTTCACTTTCTTTTAAACAGATCTTTTTGTAAAAGGCCAAAAAACATTGGTGTTAGTGAAGATCACCACTAAATATGCAAGAAATAGCCTTTCACGTTCATCAAGCACAAGTGATTTGCCGTCCTCTTCTTCCTACCATCTTGTTGCATAAACTCACTAATATTATGTGTAGGAAGGTTGCATCTGTGAACATTGCATACTTAAAGGGATGGCTTTCAATAATATTATTAGCTTTAATTAGTTCTAAAAAAATAACATCAGGGGCAGACTTAGGATTGTGGAAGTTTTCCCAAGATGGCAAAAGGAGAGTGTGCATGTATTTGCACTTAAGGACTACCCAAGATCCCACAGTGTACAGTTCATGTTAGGCTATGTAAAATGTACTGGAATCTTCTTACGTTACTAAGTAAAGCTGCACCTTGATGTAATAAATTAAACCAATCCCTCCAACTATACTACAATGATGTTATTATAGCTATGTTATAGCTTATGATAAGTTTTTACATCTTTTAATGTTACGTCTATGAACAATATAGCTCTACTTCAGACACTTAAATACCATTCACTGTTACTCATCTAGGGTATTATACAAGTTCTCATTGAAACTAAAAAAGAATTATTACAAATTCAAGAAACTGTAAAATCAAATATATAATTTCTTGTGCTATTATACAATCTCTATGATTAACAATTGATTTTTGGTAATGGCTTATGTACATAGTGCATTGGTAGATTTGGTCACAAAACACTCTGCTCTGAAATTTTTAATTATACACTTCATCGTGCATATGTTGGATTGACCCCATTGGTGGTTGACGTGAAAGTATTTTTCGAAACTTGACAAAAGTCTTTGTTGGATCCAGGGAACAAAGAAAGTCAGTTATACAGCTTGCCATTTAGGCAAGCTTCAACTAGCACGTACCAGCCCAAGAGCCATTTTAATTAGCCCCCCCAAAAATTTGATGGGCAGGATTGATTACTGTTTTTCTGTGATGTGAATTTCCTTGGTAAAATTCATTTGCCTGTTGGGCAAGTTGAGAACAGAATTCACTAGCCCGATGAGAAAATCCACTAGTCCCGGGCTATCGGACACGACTTTCTTTGCACGCAGGTCTGATCTGAACCTCTTGTGTATGGACCAACTCTTGTTTGCACTCAACATGTTTAAAACAGCTTTTTTTCAACAATACTGTTGGAATGAGAAACTTTGAAAACAACTAATTGAAAAACCTTGTAAATTTTGTTTAAGTGAATTATTTTCAGAAACATTTCTAAAAAAAATTTTAGCAATGTCTTGCATGCTTTGCAACCCAAGGAAGGCTATTTTTTCCAACATTTATATCTCAGTTCAACTTACAGGGCTTTCTAATAATTTAAAGGTGCAATTTTAATCTATGCTAAAGTTTAATAATTTCTCTTTAAACCAAAACTGACTCCAGGCAGTAAGAATATTAATACCACCAGATAGTTCATCAATTTATCCTGCTTCTTGGGCCTCTCTCAGACGAGTTTGGTGCCATCTTTTCTTTTTTTTAATTATACACATTCCGGCTCTGCTGGGCTTGTATGTCCATTCCTTGTTTCCTTTTCTGTACTGCACTTTCCACTACTTTGTACCTCACCTTAATTAATAAAAACGAAAATTAACATACTCACTATGTGCAGACTGTCAGTTATATTATTTTATCGAAAGAACAGTCTTATGGTTTCACCCTTGGGTCTAACATTAATGTACACTATCTGTCATAATGACTCATCTCACCTCTGTTGCCACCTCTGTTGTGATCCGAAAGGCAGCATTTTTTTCCAACTTTATATATCACACCCTTTCCTTTGGCGCACATGATCATGTCCAACACTAGCACACACAGGGCAAACAAGCCTAGGAATACTAAGCCAATCTGATAGGGGAGGACATCCACTAGAGAAGAAAAGAACAAAATAATTACTAGCCATATAATCATCACCTTTACTACAAAGGATTTTAAAAAGTTTATTTCTATTTTTTGGTGTCCGTGATATACACTGTAGTATTAACAAAGGGGTTGCTCAGTACTGTCACCTCTATGATAAGCCCCAGAGGGGCATTTTTCCTCAGCCATTTTTAAGGGTTGGTTTATTATAGGGTGCGACCCATGATAGCAATAATTCATTTTTTTTTCCATAAGAGGTGCTACTGACAAGACAGCAATATTTTAGCATTCTTTGTTAGCTGGTCATGGTTCTACATGTAAATAACTTGTTTTGTCAGTCAGTTTTCTTGCATCAAACCTTTGCATTTTTGCTGATAAACACTAAATGTGTTTGTGTTAACTTAATAATGCTTAGTAATGCCATTAATGATAAATGAATGTGTGATGTAACAAGGCAGATCATGGCAATTATAGGTACAGGAATAGCTTATATGAGAGAGGAGGGTCTTTATAAATTTTGGCTACTCAAAATGGGGTTTCATGGAGAGCTGAGGTTACTAATGTTATTTTTGCTTATAGTTATCTCAAACTACAACCTGTAGGAAAAACACTTTCTAACATGCAAACTTAGGCGCACAAACCTTTTTCATTACCACCTCCTTGTCTTTGGGGAGTTGGTCCAGTTTTAATGCATTTACAGTTGTCTACATCTGGCATTTCTCCCTCATCGAATTTACAATGATTTATTGCTTCGCAATCACATCCACAACTGGTATGATTAACCATAAGGACGAATTTGTCTTGTTTGGTCTCAGAAGTAGGATCTGTTAAATCCAAGCTTATTTGTTGTGTTGACTTTGCTACACATGGCTTTTGACTGGGCTGTGAGTTGTCACACGTTCCTTGGCAACGATGCAGTTCTATATGGTGTGGTTTGAAACCCTTTGGTTCTACCGCAATTATTGTTGGTCTTAATTTGCAGGGCTGATCTTCCAGTTTTAATGATGACACACATGCTGAAAAAAGAATATCCCCGAGTTAATATGAATCATTGTTTGAGAGACTCAGAGGGACAGAAAAATTAAGACCTTTAGAGAGGTCATGTTGTTTTTTGCAAACTCACACATTTGCTTCCACAGTATTGTTTCATTTATAAGAACTGTGTAGTCGAGACCTGGATTTCAGGTTTTCAGGTTCCTGATTTCTAGGAAGCTTTGTAAATTGTATTGGATGGATTTGAAAAACCATTGTAATTTCTTAAGTCTTGTACAACTTTTCAAGTATTTTTAAGGGTTTCTGTAATGCCAAATTGGACAATACTGTAAACTTCCGCTTATAAGATTCATTTTTTGCGCATTTGATCATATTTACATGTATTTTGCGCAATATAAATATTAAATTATTAATTATTATTATTAAGCCCTGGGCTTATACAACTTCGTAAGGGGTTTTACAAGGGCTTATAAACAGGGGGCATTATAACCAGACTTAAAAAAAGTGTTTCAATGCAAGCTACATAACAGTGCTGATCAAAATACTTTTTGAATTTGATCACTTTTTTAAGCTTCAAAATGTTGTAAAAAGTCAAATTCATTTTAATACAAGCTAGAGGAGGGCTTAAATTCAGGGGGGATTTAAACCAGATGTATTTTTGTTCTACAGATGGATGAGCCTATAAATGGGGGCAGGGGGGGGGGGTCACAGGATATTCCAACAGATATGAGATTTGGAAACCCTAGGCACAAGCAAATATTTTGAAAGTGTATTCTTTTTTATGACGATATATAGAAAACTGGATTTATCTTTTGTCCATAACTATGCTACTTTTTGTCACTAATTTTATGCTTCACAATGGGGTTCCTGTGGCACATTGACAACCTCCTTTCCGAGAGAAAAGAGCTTTGTTGTGAAATTTTTCCTCTTTTTTCAAACTATTCCAGCGATTGTTGTACCTCTCGTTTTTTTAAAGTTCAAGCTGTTGATTTCATTAACATATTGCTCAAAGAACAGGTTTATCTCTGTACAGTTGACTTCCTCGCAGCGTTCTATAATGTGGTCCATAAAGAATACTATGACTACCGTAGTACATTATCTCATGGAGTTAACAAATGCATTCCAAATTTGTTTTGAAATAATCTTTCCTCTTCTTAGGGAAACTTAATTAGATCTTAACTTGGATGGAATCCTTCTAAAAATATAACTTGTCAATAACCTTTTAAGTGATTAAAAGCCGAGCTAATTCTTGTAGCTACGGAAACGTTCGTCACTATTAAATTTTTTAATGCAAATACTCAAGATATCTTGTATACTAGCTGCAGCATACTACTCAAGCATGTGGAAAACGTGGTATTTTCAATTCTCATAAAATATTTATAACACTACGCCCACAAAGTAATTTTTGAGTGGGAATGAACAAACAAAGTTTTATACTTAAAATTGATACCGTCAAAGTGAAACTGTTTTCTTTGATCAGACAGTTAATGTAGCCTTTCAACGCGTCAAAACATCGAAATTTACGGGGGTATTGTAAAATATTTACGGAAGCACACTTCTTTTCACGTTGAGTTGTAAATCATCAGAGGTTATAATCTGTCGGTCCGAAGGAACTAATGAAACGGTAACAAACATTGACTAAAGGTTAAGTCGTCAAGTCGTAAATTTGTTTGGCAAACGATGGTGGCAAATTCCACGCATTTTTTCCCATGTTTGTACATAAATGAATTATCATTTCGTAAGCAGAATATCAGAAAAGTTGCGAAAACCAGCCCACATAGCGACACCGTTTGCTTAGCTGACCTAAACAATCTAGAGCACGAGGTAATTTGTTCATTTATGTGGAACAATTGAATTTCGCGACAACTTTCACACCAAAGCTTTTAAACTGAAATCAATATGTATACCAATCGCTTAATTTAATACGAGTACACGTCCCCAGAGTTTAAAACCATCAAAACTTGATTCAAACCTTCTCCGTATGGAGTGCTTCGGTAGGAGAAGAGCTTAATAAAGACGAATGAATTCAAATTGTCGGACAAACGGATCTTAATAATTGGTTTGATCGAACCAAGACTTAATTCTTATAGTGAGCGGGTTTCTCACGATCAAGCGATTTAAAGCATCGCCATCTTGATCTCGACCTCTGGCATTTGGCTAGTTGATTTCTGCTAGGCCGGTGTTTCATAGAAATCAAAGCAGAAAAAATCTCTCCACCCACCAAAACGATTGTTTCTAAAAAAAATTGCCGTCTGCAGCCATTAAGAAATCACTTACTTTGTTGAAAAACAAGAGAGGCCATGATCACTGCAATTAGCACGGATATCCTTGACATCGTTCTACAAATGCTGCACATGCCAGACTCCATGTTTCTTCTGTTTTTACGTATTACCGGGTAGATTTGGTTTCTTGACTCCTCCAAGATGCTGCAACAAGAATCGGAGACAACGAATGAATGAACTACAACGCGATCAAGGAACTCATAGTATGTGTCATTTACGTTGATTCCCTCCCTCCGGCCTAACAACCAATCAACGAAAAGCTTGTTCAAGCAAACTTCCGCTTTATGGCATCACCCAGCCGCGACAAATTGAAACGCCGGAAATGGTGAGTTACTTTCGTATTTTCTAAATTTATTTGTTAATGTTTCAGTTATTCCCTTCAACTCTGGCCCTAACAGTTAGCTTTCCGTTCTAATGATTATGAGTGGCTTAAAATCCAACACTTTTCTCTGTTGCAAATTTTAAAATGTTTTGGTTAAATCCCACGACCTTTGTTTGCCGCACCTGTGACCTCCCACAACAAAATTTTATCAGATTTATTGATCCATGTACGTGAAAACCCAGCCCATTCGTTTTATTTTCCTGTATTGATTTACTCGTATTGCTTACACCGGGGCCAGGAAGTTTTTTAACAAATTAAGAGGTTATCGATCTAGTTTACGGTGGTCTATTTTCCCCAAATAAAGCTACTTATCTTGGTCTTAGTTCATCGTCTTACTTCCTTTTGTAAATAAGTAAAGTGGCCATATCTCCATTTTGAATACGTCGCTAAGTTTTTACATCCTATTTGCAGTGTACTAAATTGCAGCAGTGTAAACGAAGACAACACGCGGAGTTCACAAAACCAAGCCCCGTTTTGATCAGTAACCTTAACTTATTAGCGGTATTTGTGCTGCGTTTGCCATTCCTGTCATTCATTTTTAATTTTTTTTTATCTTTCTCGACTGGAAGTTTGCAAAAAAATTAACGTTTAATCTAAAAAAAAGGAGAGAGCTCCGATACACAAGACCGAACGCTGCGAAAATCTATTGTGAAAATTTTATGGAAGGCTGGCCGTAGTAAGTGCCTTGCTCTATTTATAATGAAGTGTGTGTTGGCTCGCGTGACTGACTGGTATTAGTATTACAAGTGTTTTTCGAGCAAAAATAATCTATACTTTTCTTTAGCGAACAAATAGGACTCGGCGGAAAAGCATGACACCTGGAGATATAAGATAACTAATTCCGTCGACTTCCTGTCTTATAATCATTAATGGTGTCTCAGTCTGCATCCTTGCGTTGTTCAGCTGTGGTGAAAAGCACGTGTCTACTGGTAAACTACGAACAAACCTTCCTTCTTCCTTGTTTTCTCGGAAAACTACTGAAGCTTTTCCTTTTACTTCCTAATCCCTTTCAATTTTATATTCATTTTACTGTCCCCCGCTATTGTAGAATTCCTTCATGAAATTTTTTTAACGAAGTTTTTTTTAAGAGATATTGGTTTTGTAACAGAGGAAACAATCGAGAAACAGTAACTTGTGATTGCTTTCCCTGTTGCGAACGCAGTTTCCGCTGAAATTGTCCAACCTTTTTTCTTTCTTTTGAAGTTCTCAATTTTTAAACAAAAATATGTTTTTCATAAGACTGAAAATTAACAACCCCCAGTGATGTGTGGTGTAATTACGTGGAAAGCAATTTGTCACCCTGCACGAAGCGTTACGTGACGTCATAGCATGCCAAGTCGTCAATTCGGAGACCGAAATAATGAGGGAATATTTCATCATATTTTGTCCATCGCGCTACAAACTCGTGCTTTTTAAATTGCGATCAGTTCAATATTGTAGAAGGTGGCATTTTATCATGACAGTTTGACGCAAAAAAATGTACTTAGATTTAAACCACGAGGCACTTGTTCAACGAGTGGGCGATTAGGTGATAAATAATTGCAAATTCTATATATATTTTACATAAAAAAAAACTAACTATTGAATAGTTCAGACATGCATGGTCAACCATTCAAATCAAAGAGCAGTTTTCATGGCTATAAAAGGCAATGGGTAAACAAATTAAATTTTTATGATGCGTCAGGTTTAGAATGTTTTTTCTAAACGTAAGTGAACTCTAAGGTTACCATTTTTATTTACCTCAGAATGCCAAATTATTTTTCAAAACGCTGCTAATTTGCTATTTCCGAATCAATCATTTTGGAAAAGGTATTAAGCTTTTCTAACAAGGATAATAATCTTCGAAAATTGGGCTTAAAAACCAGATGAAATTAACACCGACAGTCAAAAAAAACGCTTTAATATATCGTGTTAAAAGAAGGTATCTGTATTGCACCCACTTTTTGCTTTTAACGGCAGCAAAGATTACTCTTTCTTACCTTGTGAAAAGAATTTCTTCTTATATTCTGATCAACGCGGTTGTGTTTTCCTAACAGCTTTCCTTGTGGTAAACAAAGCTCTATCGACTTTCACTGGTATATTATAAACGAGTGTTTTCGTTCTAATAATAAGTTATCGATATCTTTCACCCAAGTTTTATGTCATTCGGTCGGGAGATGGAATTCTATTTATGTCCGTTGTTCCGTTACGCCTAAATACTTTAGGCTTAAATTAGAACGCATGTTGACAAAGTTAGGAGTGGTATTAAAAAACCTTTTTGGTCTCGGAACTCTAGAAAAGACGACAGTAAAACAAAAATGTAATCTGTTACATTCCAAAATCTGGTACACTAATCTTAAAGTATAACGCGTTACTGCTTAGTAATCAATACTCAACTTTTATTATTCAAATATCGATTAAAATGACTCTTTACCTTAATCATCATTCAATGCTGTCAGTTTAACATGATTAAAATTACACCAAAAATTCAGTTCTCATTTTGATCAGTGTCTTTTTGACAAATAAATTTCTTCATTAGAGTCTACAGTGCCTGTTTCGCTTTAGTGTAATCTCTGGTGATTTCGCGATAACTATACGGCTAATGAGCTAATCCCGGCCATCTTTTTTTTATGTTCAAGATACCGTGGAAGCAAGACAAAAAAGATTGCCGACAATCTTTAGCTACAATTGTTCAGCCATTGAATTCCTTCTGGTTTTTTCTTTATCCATTTTTGGGAAAATTTCTGTCTTAGATTTGCTTTGTTTTACTGTGTACCTTAGCTCGATTTTTTTTCCGTATACATTAGAGACGGTAAAAGAATAACAAACCAGAAACCTCATGCGCAAATCAAAACCACCCACACATTTAAACCGCGTGGGCTTATTTTCGTGTCGAACAAACTCAAATTAGATCCAGAGGTGTTCATATAGCTTCCGTCTCCCCGGAACAACACGCAGCAACAGACGTCAGCAAAAATGTCTCCGATTCCGAGTCGACGAAAAATTCCGAAACGACATCGAGCTTTTCATAAATGGTGTTAAGTCTAGGTGATGCATCTTGGGAAGATTCCAACAATTTCCGAACGAGTCGACGACTCTTGGTTCAACAAATAAGGTAATTGTCGGAATTCAACAAGGTTAATTGTTTGGAAACTAGAGGTATTTCTCTACATTTCCGTTAAGGAAACGCTTGAACAAAAATAATTTATGTGTGCCTGGAATGATTGTATAACTTCGCGTATTATTGATCTTATAAACACACACCCCACAAACACACATTCCCTGAAAAATGCTCTTTTTCCGCATGATTTGCTATAAACGGCACTCCCTAATAAGGTTAAAGCCGCAAAGTAATAATTAAAACCTAACGCTCAATGATCCAAGGGGAAAACGGGAAACATCTTTTGGGGGAAGAATCAAGGTCATTCCAATCTATATGTATAGTGTATTGGTGCATTTTTAGCATGATCCCTGAGCACATTGTACACCTGATGAAAAATAGAGCTCTTAAACTACAAAAGCACAATGTTAAACATTCCTATGCACAGGACCAAAGGTTTGCTGGACTGATTACATTATTTTGTATAAGAAAAGAGCAAGAGAGTGATGAAGCAGTTTGCTCAGCAGAGAAGGAAAAGAAACAAACAGTTCAGAGTCCATTATAGATGGCTTCGATCTTCATTCTTTTACATGCGTCTCAAAGAAAGACTTCTTGCTAGTCAGTTAATCCCTTGTCACACTCGTCGGCTTTCAAAAACTCCACAAACTGGCCAACAAATTTGATCTCATGAATTTAGTCATTTTTCTTCAATATCCCTCACAAAATCTTCACGGCAATTATCTATTTTTTGGCAATAACGAAGTATATTTTGCATGACTATACTTAGTTTTTAAGAAGCGTTTGCCAAAAACGGAACCGGAATAACATGCATTGAGAATTTTTGCATTACGTTTTTGTATTAGTCTTTGAGTCAAGAACCCAGTGTAGAAATACCCTTGGATGAAGATGCCATACATATTTCCATGCGAATCTCCGAGGCCAAGCCAATACTAAATTTTGGATGATGGTAGCTGGATATTTGATAGGCAGCAAATTGTTCTGCTCTCTACGTGTACTAAAATCCAGGTGTGGAGCACGCGCGGAGGCAGTGTTCGGCAGCGCTGGGCCGAACCGAGTTCATATCACGCACTAAACGTGCTCTCCCGGCCGCCCACGCTCGCATAAGTGTCGTAAAGTGGCCGTCTGGTCTTCTCTCTGCATGTCTGTTGAGCTTTTGTAAATTATGTCATGTTTACATTTTCGACTTAAATTATTTGTTTTTGTCATGTTTGATCCGTCCCACATGTCTTTCTGCTATATAATACTGCCTAGGGTATTTAAAATGGTCATTTATTTCGTTGTTTATTTATTTTTATGGCATATCCAAGCAGCATTTTGAACGGTTCCAGGCAGAAAAGTCGTATAAAAGGGGCGATTTTTCTCAGTATTGTTTGAGGTGTTCGTATATAGCACTTTTTGTCAGCCGTAAAGTAATAAATACGAATTCTGGGAGGTGACGCTTCATCAGACAGAAATATTCTACTGTATCCGCAGTACATAGTATCAAAAAACGACCCAAAACGTTTATTTTTAGCTACTTCAACATAACAAGGCAAAAAAGAGTTGACATTTATACATCATGATTATCTTCATTTAAAATCTGTTGAAATCTCGTTTAAGTTATCGTTCGCTACCTGTATGTGTCAGCTTGGATTATGCCGGATGATTCCGGCGTTGACCGTAAAATCCCCCGCAAGAGGAAATCCGCGGCTAGACAATGGTGAAGTCGTAATTGTTTTCTAATCTTATCTATAATGGCCAGCGAGTGTGTTTTCCATTACTCGTTCACTCCAAAATATACCCAAAATCATTCCTCCAAGAATAGTTTTGTCAGTTTTCAAAGAAACAATCTCCACCTTGAAAAAGGTACACTATAAGGTACCCCTGAATTTTGTCAAAGGACTTTCCAGTTTATAAGGGCCAGTCCGGTCAGCAGACGCAAAAGCCTCAACTCACTCTTAGCTCGGCTCTCAAGATGCCTTTATTTTAATGTGAAGAATGCATACTAGGTGATAATTTCACCTTTTATGGCCTTGTTCAACTGTTTTAACCTCGGCGAACTGAATTAAATTTGGTGTCTGAAACAACAGGTGTGCTTTTTGTACTTTGGGTCGGCCAATGTACTTAATTAATTTCAGCGTCTTATCCAGGCCTATTACTTAAAATGTATCTCTATAATCTGCCAATTCAGTAGGGGGCAGCGGGATTTTAAGCGAAGTGCTTGGCAGCGCTAGCGAAGTAATTTCAGAAATTGTCTTTTAGATACAAAGGGAGCTCAGACAACCACGAACGACCACGTGCACTGTAGTAAAAAACGTCACCAAAAAGTGAATAACCCTTCTTTCAAACTTTATCGGGTTTTATATTTAGCCTCGCTCAATTTGCCAAATTCACACGATTTTTCGTAGAGTTCAATTCTTATGGACTGTATCCAAGTTACAAAGAAAGTAAAAAAAAATGTTGTCGTGTGTGTCCGACGGGGTGTGTCTACGTTCTCCATAAAGCGTGTCTTGCTGCGGTCGTCCAAGAAATGTACCAGTGATGCACGCGCGTGCAGAACCGTTGTTTTGCTTATAAAATAAAATGTTTTTTGACAGTCTCCTCGCCGTCATCGTGGTTACGTAAGCTTCGTAACTACAAGTTATGCATTATCTTGATTTTTGTCTCTTGCCATAGCTTGTTGTCTGGCTGTGGTCTTTTTATCATCATGGTGTCTCCAAAATACTCGCTATTAAACTAGGTCCTATTTTCTCATGGAGAATCTGAGCTCGTATCAGAGTTCAGTACTGTAAGCCTTGAATTGCCAAGTTCTGCGCCTATTTTGAATCTCATTCCCAGGTCTCCCATGGTCGCATTTTACGGGTAGATCAGAGGACAGCGAAATGACGTCTGGGTACAAGATAACTTTGTATTTCATTTTCAATAGTATAGCCCGCGCGTGCGGACGTCTCGTATGTTTCTGTTTGCCGCATGTAACAAAGGGAAAAGGAGACGTCTACATTCCGGCTAATTTTTAGAAATCATTCTTCGTTAATTCCATCGTAAGTAGAAGAACTGATAACTATGGTTAACCAGGATTAATTAACTAAAATATAGTCACTTCTCCCGCAAGCGACCACCCAGGTGGTGGTCGCTCACGAGAATCGACAAATTCGGGCAGTTTGTTCCGAGAAGAGGTCCTGACATATCAAATTTTTTGAAGACTTGAATTTACTGCATGCAATTTCCAAGTTATGCACAAGTATATTTCCCTGTTTTCACCCAAAGTTCTGAGCTCAATGCTCTGAGCGGCGTACAAAACATAAAGCGAACAGAGACCAGATCATGTGTCAAGTGGTCGCATACAAGAGGTTAAAAAAAAAACCGAAAAATAATAAAACCATCAGGCCAATAAAGTGGTCGCGGTCGCTTATGACAGGTGGTCGCTTACTGGAGGTTCTGGTTAAAAGGATTTTACTGGGAAAATTTTGGAGTCTTGGATAAAGGGCCCCATATGGGAGGTGGTCGCTTACGTATGGTGGTCGCACACAGAGATTCCACTGTATTACTATGAACTGATCGTTTTGTTTTGGTTTGTTTTTATGAAATGATAACCAAATTATGGTCTGACTTAAGCAAACGTTTTTTTTTTTTATCGGCTCCTGCTTTACATAAACGTTTACCTCCAGATTACAGTGCAGTCGAACCTCTATATAAGCAACCAGTCGCCAGAGGCCTGGAAAACTTGCTAATACCGCAAATCCTCTATTAAGCCCCCCACCTCTCAAATAAGCCCCCTTCCTCTAATATGGTCCCCCTTTTCAGGGGAAGAAAGTTAATAAGCTTCCCCTCCCCTCCCCTCCCCTAATTATTTTTCATTAATAAATGATAGACTGTATTAACCAATCACGACTGTAAAACTTCGTGTGAACTACTCTGGGGTGGTTTGTTTACCAACTGGAAGTTCGGATTTGATTCTGATCCTCGGCTGCAAGACCTAAAACTTCTCGTACTTGAGCTTTTCCACGTTGTATTATAGGGTTTTTTTGGAGAACTGTTACCATCGTCGTTTCGAAATTAAATAAGCCCCCGTCTCAGATAAGCCCCCCCCCCTCCCCCCCCCCCCCCTCCGCTCAAATGGGCTTGAAATATATAAGCCTCCAGGGGAACTTAATAGAGGATTTAAGGTAGGTCACGCCAAGTTGAACCTCTATGAAACGGCCACCTTCGTGTCATCCCCGCCCCAAGAACTGATTTATTATGTGTTGTTTTATACCTCTTTCAAATAACGGGCTTGAAGTGTCTATTGTGCTTTTTTAGAATGTTGATGACAGTGTAAAAATTAAGTGAAAAACAGAAAGTTTCGGTATATTTGAAACAAAATTATTACAATTTGGAGTGAAAGGCAATTATTATGTTACTATAGATTGCGTCGGTTTTGTTTTCGGTGACCTTCTATTGGGCGCTCAGTTTTTAATTTCCCCTAGAGAGTCAATTTAATCTATAAAGGTTTGAATGTAATTTGAGGATTTATATTAAGCTTACCTTCTTCAAAGCTCCTTCGATCAAATGACGTAAAGTATACAGCGGGAGGGTAGGACCGAAACTCAGTGAACCGATGTTAAAAGATTAAAAAAATATGCTCGCAACTACAGCTTTATACTTTTACAACTTCCTACTATTTTAAGCCTTCCTTTCAGTACAGAGTGTTATGCGGAACTTTAAAGTTTCAGTGCCTCACTTGAACTTGTATTACCAGCCAAATATGTAAGATCTGATCCTTTCTTGTTAACAACCTTATTTGGCATTGTTTGGGTGGGTTGTGGTGGGAAAAGAAGGTGGCCACCGCATCTTAACCTCAAAATAGCCAAGAGAATTGTACGAATCCAGCTCTTTGATGTCCACAATACTTCGAATATTTTCATTAGTAAACTCGGCACAAGTCCATGATTCAAGAAACGTGCTGTAGATATAATCCGTACTGTTCTTCCTTTTTTTTTCTTCCTTTTTCCATTTTTAAGTTTTTGTTGCTGTTGTCGTTGGTTTTGTTTCCATTGTTACTTACCTTTACATGGTCGTTAACAGTTGACGATACGTTAATCACTGTTTACTTTACGTCACCCTGTATAGTATTTACGTATTTCCTACCAAGTACCTGCTAATTACGGTAGCTCTTTTCCACAGAGAGCTAAATTCATCATAATGTAGAGTAAAAAAAGTTCATCTTCTCCATATTTATCCAAATAACTATCTATATAACTTTAGTTGCTTACCATAAACATTCCAGGAATGTGACGAATGCATCGTGTTTATAATAACAAATACCCCCGGTAATAATAATAAAACAAAACTGAATGCAGGGCAGGCACTACGGCAAAGGGCTGATTTATTTTAGGCCAATATTTCGGCTAACAAAATTAGCCTTCCTCAGGGCCAGAGCTATACCGAGAGAAAATTTCTTTTAACGGCTCCAAAAATTTGAATTTACAATATAAGGTGTACAGTGACACAATCTATTCTGACGCATTTTTGTGCCAAGTAAGGAAGTGAAAGATCAAGATAGAGAAATGCAAAAGTATCCAGTAATTTTCTGGCCCAGTTGTATTCCCGTTAAGAGACTTTTCTCCTCAATAATTATAAATTGAACCTCTTCCAGTTTACAAGGGAAAGGGATGTGATTCTGTTTCAGCCCAATTACCAAATACCCCGGTTTCTTGTACGTCATTTTAGCACGTCAAGGCCAGGAGCTAAGAAGCCTTTCTAGGTAAGAAATTTCGGTTTGGTAAAAAAAGCTATTGATATACAGACGAAGCCAATTCAAGATCAAGATAGCTTATTAAAGTGCAAAAAATGTTTTAGCGGGAGTGATCGACACCGTTATAAGTTGTGAGGAAATTATTTTTTGCTTTTGGATCAGACAAATAGGGTTTATCTATTATATTTTGGACGTTATGGAATTAATAAAATATTCTACGCAAAGGAGCACAGATACAGTCCATTCATCCACATTGCTTATTATTTTCTATATTGTTTTAACGTATATAATAACGGAAGTTGTCCATAAATATTTCAACTTCAGCATTTCCCGCGTTTTATGTGTCGCACATATATGACTAAATAAACTGCTCCAGGCAGAAATAACTAAGTATCCATGGCCCAGTTGTTCGAAGGCCGATTAGCGCTTAACCCGGGGTTAAATTTGACCCGGGTTTCTCTTTCTTGTGTTCAAAAGCATTTTCTCGTATAATTTTCTCTGTTATTTTTAGAGCTTCCAATCACCAACTTGTAGACGAAAAGGATTAAAACGGAAATGCTTTTTAAGCTTTCAAATCTGAATTCAAATCTCGCACTAACCCTGGGTTATCTTAACCCAGCTTTGAACAACTCGGCCCTGTATAACTACCTTGTTACCAGTTAAAAACAAATAAAAATAAATGATGTGTATTCGCGCCCTTCAATGACGTCAAGAAACTGAAGTGAATCTATATTAAATAGCTACAATATTTAAGACACTGATATTGTTCTTTGGTTTGTATTAAATTTATCGAGTTGTCTTTGAACTATATTACTGATTTTCCTATATCTAGCTTCTGGATCATGCCCTCTATATTTATCTCAGTCTGTGTCTCTCGCGGGAAGAAGGGCATTCTTTCCCCGCTAAAAGGGAGGGGTTCCTTACATGGAAGAGGGATATTTCGTGAGACACAAAGAAGGGCCAAAGGTAGCCCAAGCTCGAAATATACGCATCGGCGAACATCGGCATTGTTGCGTAACATTCGAAATATAAGGATTTGTACCTCCCGAGGATTTGTATGGGAAAAAAACCCCATCGTTTCCGTAACCTACGAAAATGAAAGGATTTCAATAAAAAAAAAACAGCTTACCTTACATAAAATGTGTGTTACGTCTCTCCTGTGTGGTCCATGGGGCCGATTTATGGCCGTTTTATGGGTTGTACTGTAAAAGGTTAACCCGGCTTGATATAGAGAAATACAGCACAACCCATAAACGGCCATAAATAGGCCCATGGACCACACAGGAGAGACGTAACACACATTTTATGTAAGGTTAGCTGTTTTTTTATTGAAATCCTTTCATATTTTGTAGGTTGCGGAAACGATAGGTTTTTTTCCCATACAAATCCTTATATTTTGTTACCTTTACATCACTCTGTTTAGTGTTTACGTATTTCCTACTAATTACATTCCATGCAGCCCTTTTCCAAAGATCTAAATGATCATCATATAGGGCAAAAGATGTTTTCTGTATCCATAATTATCCACATAACTCAGTATCTTGTGGATTGCTCATAGGCGTACGGGAAATTTTTTGCCAGGGGGGGCGGTAAACCATTTGCCCAAAAAATTCTCGCAAGTTGCCCGAATTTTTCCGAAACGTACAGTCGAAAAGAAACGAGGACCATACGACGCAACAACAGAGGCCGCACTGGCTCGATACTGTAACAGTTTTTTAGGGTCAATACCTCCCAATTCTGAGCATAACTACGTCGCCATAGACAAACATTTGGAAAAATTGCCACCACAGTTTTATTAGATAAAGATGAAAATCTGTCATGATCAGGAATGCAATGACATCGGAGATGTCATAGCAACGAAATGACGCCATTGCCTATATAACTTGCAGTAATATTTCTCGGCACAGGGAACTGTTCTTACAAAATCGTTGACGGAAACGTTTTCCTCAAATAGTCGCCTCGATGTTCGTGAAGTTAAAACGGAAACTGTGAGAGTGTTATTGGGATATTTTGGAATGACGTTTTCATCGTTAGAAATATGGTAAAAAACGAAAATCTTGCTGTTTGGCCGTTATCGAACTGAGAACTAGTCAGCCACTTCTTCATTTTCAGATCCACTGCTGATGCTATCTGCCATACACTATTCTACGAGCGGGAGATGATTCTATCGAGATATGCGGAAGTTTATTCTAATCAATTCACGACTGGAGAGAGTCCATTCCAGTTAGTGCAGTGCAGTGCAGCACAGTGCTCAACAGTAAAAAACCTGATATAAACCTGATGAAGACTGGTATTGGCCAGTCGAAATATCGCAACTTAACTCTATTTCACGTTGTTTGATCAGTCCCTGCAAAAATCTTCTTGACGGTAACGTTTTGATCTATTTTGACTGATCACGATCTTTTCGGATCCGACGTTGAGCAGGATTGATCGTACACGGTTTTTGCAGTGGTTTTTTTACCTTAACTAAACACTTTAAGAAACTACAATTATGTAAATCAACGTGTGATACCCTTTCCTAATAACCAGAAACTCATCACGTGCTAGGCAACCTATGTCTCGAGAGAATGTAACTTGATTATTACGCCGACCAGGATTTTTGTCAGAATAAAATATAAAATATTGATCTCTTCAAAATAACAAAAAAAACAACGAAACGTCTTTAAAACCTGGCTTTGCCCAAATTTTCTCTTGCTTCCCAAAAAATCTGAGTTGCCCAAAATTCGGGGGGGCTGCAGCCCCCCTCGCCCCCCCGGCCCGTACGCCTATGGGATTGCTTACCATAAACATCCGGAATATGATGAATGCGGCGTGGTTTCAGGGTCGTTGCATATATCAAAAATTAAATGAACGATACAAAAGGTACAGTGGTTCTTCAAGAAACCCTTGAGGGACTCCCTAGACATAGCAAAATCTTTACTGACGCTTATTTGTGACAAAGTATTAAAATAGCTGGAAGATCAAGAAATTTAAGATGAAATTGAGATACATTTTCCTTCCAAACCGCTGATTAGATCGATAGTCATAGCCTCCTAAGTGGGCATTACGACTGTTTTTTGGGGGAAATGATGTTGATTTGGAATCAAAAATAGAAAATAAAATAGATCGGAAGATCCGAAAATAGATCGGAAATAAAAAGTTACGGTAGAAAAGGTATACACATAAACCAGTTAGTCCGCTAATGGGATCAGAGGCACCTTGTTGTGGTGGTCACTGGACTATCTGTTAATTGTCAGACTAATTATTCACTTCATATTTTAATTTTTAACAGCCCCCAAATCCAATATTTTCCTAGTTTCCCAAACTTTTAAACATCTCCCTCCCTAAATTTTATACATTAAAAACATTCGAAAAATCATCCAAAATTTCACAAATTAAGTTATTGAATTAAGGACTGTAACTTAATCGAGTCATTTTTGCATTGAATGAAATCTTGGCTAGATATTTAAGAAAAAGGGTGGAAATCAACACAAAATGATGCTTTTAACCGTTCTGCTCCCTTAATATTCGTGTGGTGAACTTGTAAATTAGCTTGAGGAGATCTTTTGAAGGCTTGGTCTTAGAAGACCAACAAAAAGCTGCGTTCTGTTTCACAAAATTAAAGCGGCTGTAGTCTTGCACTTGTGCTGGACAGATAATTCATTGCAGAACTATCCAGGAATTTGATGGGCCCGTTCGCTTCCCCATTCAAAGAGTTTTTCTCTCCGGCAACTTCAAATTGACCTCTTTCAGACAGTTTTCATTAAGGGAAATATTATATGTTTTAAGCCTCTTTCGGGCGAACTACTATACGTCACTCTTTCTTGTACGTCATGTTTGTACGTCGTGACTTGGGGCCCCGAGGTTGTGTTACGTCAGCTTTTTCGTAATTTCTTCTTTTTTGGGGGGGGGGAGGGGGGGGCTTTTATAAAAGACAAAGACACATTCAAGTAAGAATACTGACAAGATAGCTTCAGTATTAAAATGCCCAGAATTGTTTTAGCATAAATGATCGACATGGTTATCAATAGTTAGGAAATTATTTTCTTCTTTTGGACTGACGAATAGGATTTGTTTATTATATTCTGGGACCTTATAAACGTGTATAAAATGATCTCATAAGTAGTAAAATGTCTTTCTTTGATGACAGCAGAACA
This sequence comes from Porites rus, assembly GCA_964035705.1. Taxonomy (NCBI): domain Eukaryota; kingdom Metazoa; phylum Cnidaria; class Anthozoa; order Scleractinia; family Poritidae; genus Porites; species Porites rus. Next base: position 10,075,260 of record OZ038002.1, read on the forward strand.
GATACATTCCATTCATAGATCATATTGCTCTCTTTATTCTCAATATTATTTTCAACGTATACAACAACTAAAGTTGTCAATAAATATTTGAACTAAGTTGTCAATAAATATTTCAACTTTGATAATTCCTACATTTTATGCTACAAGGTTTCGACGTAAGGGCCTGCTCCAAGCATAAATAAATAGGTGTCTTGGTAACTGTCATGTTACTAAATCAATAAATAAATATGAAATAAATAAATGATGTACATTTGTGCTGACTTAAACAACTTCATAAAACTGAAGTGAATCTATAAATAGCTATACAATAAATATAGAGACTGCTATTGTTCTGTGGTTTGAATAAAAAATATATCTGAATTATTTTGGTAGCAAACGATTTTAATGATATCCTATCCCGGACTCGAGTCAGTTAAACGTTAATGGTGAAATTTGGCAAAAAATGAGACATAAATTTCTCGATTTTTCAAAATATTTATCTTAAAGGGATCTAACGTCCGCGAAAGTTGAGAATCCTTTCAGTCCCATTTTAGTTTTTGGAAAGTTTAAATCAATACTTATTGATAAATGAAACTCAAATCCTTCTTAACGTTGGACACATTATATTCAATGCACATTTTTAAAAAGGTAATTCAACGGTTTCTCGTGGTTAAATTTTGCGTCGCTAAGTTTCGCGTCAACCTAAATTTCGCGGTTTTATTTTTTGTGAAATCGCGACAATTAGTAACGAAAAGTTTATAATCGAGGTTAACAAATCAGTGTGACGATATATTTGCATTTTTCGATTACAAGTGTTTTTAGAGAAAATTTTCTCTCTGTATTTGTTTAAGGACGTAGGTGGAGGCAAGGCAATTTTGATCTTTTTTTTCTTTTTTTTTTTCCTCAGAATCACGTCTCCTCCGTGTGGACCAGCGGCTTTCTTGTAATTACTGTATAACTATAAAGAAAAAGCTGTCTAAAAACTACACATCACTGATCGCCGCCATGTTCCTCTCTCCCGTCTGTGTGGGTAGATCTGTCATGACTACTACACTGCTGGATTGACTGAAGATGTCTTCTCTTGAATCTTCAATGTTTGAACGACTTCCAGTTATAGTTACTGTAAGAGAAAAAATGTTTTAAGAAACCTGCAAATTGTGAAAGCTTTGGCTCATCTACGAACTAACTTGCTCCCCTAATAGAACAGATTTTTATTTGATATAAACGAGATAGATTTTAATATTCAAGGGTCGTAAATTCAGACTCATAGTAATTCCTTTGACCAATCATAATGAGCGCAGGCGCAATCGTAATTAAGCGCGGGAAAACGTATGCGAGGTGAGGATTGGTTGGGGAAGTGGCGCGAGATTTTTAAGCCAATAGAGAGATTTACAGTCACGTTTACGCAAAACGACAAACGTGAATTTGTACCACATGACCCATTTTTCCCCTTAATTGTGTTTACTATTAATTCTACATAAAAATGCGTGGTTTCTCGCCCGCCGGTTTTATCCATAAGAATTGTTCTGGACAGTTTTTATCTGCTTATGTTTTCTATTTTGAGAAATTCTCACCTTGAATCTGACAAACAAAGCCACGTGAAGCCAACGCAATCGCAAAATTGCAGTTGATATTTTAGGCTATTCATTATTTTATCGTGGTTTCAATTTGTTTGGATAATTGCTTGGGCTTCTGCATGTGTGATATACGAAAAGGATATTGCTATAAAGTAATCAGACAAATTACCTTTATCTGCCGAACAACTTCTCGTTAGACGGTAAATTAGACCAGCTTTCTTGCGGTAAAGGATGGTATCAAACACCAAATACATGAGTACAAACTGTCCTAGGAAAAGGCCGATGTAAAATTCCTGAGGAAATCCACCTGAGAAAAAGAAAACAACGGCAACTGATTTAATTATTAATATATTGCTTTTGCTTATAAAAAGTATTTTTTACTATCAAAATAGCTCGAATTTATAGCCGGGATTTAATGGAGCCGAAACTAATCGTGGAACTGAAAACATCTTAGGTATCCTGCTGATGAACATTGGTGACTTATAGATATTTCTAGCGACAACAATTTGCTCTGTACAAGGGTGGGGCACTTCCTAAAAAAAGAACCACGGAATGGTTTGAGCTGGTAACGTTCATTGTGTCAGTAAAAGGTGATTTCATAGCTCATTCCAGGTACCTTGATAGGTGACTTGTGCAAAACATTCTTACCTTTCTGTGTAGGTTTAGTAGAGGATACTTTGCCCGTTTCTGGTTCCGATATCGTTCTGGTACACATACATGTTTCTTCGTCTACAGAGTTTTGCATTTTTGTGCAGTTCCTAATTCTCTCTTCCGTGCAAACACACCCACACTTTTGTGAGCTCCAAACCTGAAAACACACAAGTTATACTAGACTCAGTTAATTATACCATTTTCCTGGCGTAAATAAAAATCACTCACATCGAATCTTGTTGACAACTCTCGCGGTGAACGAAAGACAACGTATACAATTTCCTAGCCGAGATGCGTAAAGGTGATGTTACATAAGACGATTCGCAACGACGATTTTAGTGCAACACAGCGCTGCAATGTTGGAACAATGTTGTAACCATCCGAAACAATGTCGCAGCAATGTTGCAACGCTGTGTTCTGCCAAAAATCGTCGTTGCGAATCGTACCGGGAACGTAAGTAGCTCAGGCGATGCTGACGTAAATTGCATAGTGATCATACCTTATTTAGTGGACATATTTCTGGCTCCTTATTGCAAACACATCTGCAGTCATTTTTACTCCAGACGAGCCCATTCCCACAAGGCTTTGGTGGCTTATCACCATATTTACACCTGCATTGGCAAAGGTCTGGTTTCCAGTTCTCCCAAATCGGGTCACACTGGCTCGGACTCAAGGTACATTCACATCCACAGCTAGTGTGGTTCTGCATGCTAATTTCCCTCCATTGTTTTGTACCAACTACTTGCACCGTAACAGGGACCTCAGTATACTGTGTTGGCACACATGACCGAACTGAAGGCTGAATCTTGTCACAGGATCCACCGCACCTATGCAGATTGATGAAGTACGGAAAGAAGTTGTAGCTTGGGTTGTCGGTGGCTACTAATGTAGGACGCGGTGTGCAATATTCATTTTCAACATGGACTATATATAAAGAGAAGAAAAATTCACTTCGTTATATAAGTATTTTTTTCCATTTGAACACTTTTTGAAAGTGACAGTATACTCTTTCCTATGTCGGTTTGACAAAGTCGAGACAAAGTAGTGGCTAATGCAACCTTGCGTAAGACATCAGTACTTTTTAGCGTAACTTAACTGACGACCAAAAAAACTTCACTTTAGAATCATAGTTTTAAGTCCTTATTCAAAGAAGTGCCTGACGAGGTAATTTTGTAAAGTAGCGGACAATCGATAGTAGTCGTGAATAGTCACATGATACGATTTAGGCACACAGAGGGGGGCGTAAGGGGGGTACAAATACCGCAATACCGCACACAGTAGCGCGAGAATACCGCAATACCGCATCAAAATTTAGCCAAATACCGAAACCGCAGTTACAAATGGGAAAAAGTTGACGTTGTCAATAGTACAAATCCTCCTTTCATCAGACACCAATCCCAACTTAGTCACTTTCTACTTTTATGAATTGACCATTTTTTAGATGGAATGAAGAACACTTTGATCTGACTGATCACTTAGTTGATCATCTAGATCGCTCGCGATTGTCTTGCGACTGGCACGAAAGTGGCGGTAAGAGTGGTAAGGAGGGTAACCACAAGGTCCATGAGGTCATAAATAATGCGACATGTTTACGTATATATCATTGGATAAAAAACTTAATGTCGTTAATCATATCAAGTATTAACTGAAATTACAAGCCATACGATTTGTGTGCACTGTTTGCGATCCCCGACTGTGCAACTACAGGAAGACATGCAAGTCACGCAGGCTATCTAGGGAGACCTTTTAGGATTTGTATTCTCTTGTCATGAAAAAGAAGCAGATCACCGCGACACAACGATTTTTTCACCGACTACTGCGACATAAAATTTAAACTCACCGCACACCGCTTGGACTCTGGAAACCGCAATACCGTACTTTGAAATAAAAATTACCGCAACACCGCACCAAAAATAACCCAATACCGCAATACCGCAAACCCTTACGCCCCCCTCTCAGGTAAAAATTTCGAACATAATCACCCAGTGTTAACTCCAGAGGAAAAACTGAGGTGTAAATAATAAGTGTTAAATGAGCTGAGGTTTTGATTCATAGTATACCAGGAACACTATAAGTGAATGACAAAAGAAAGGAAGACAAATACCTGAATTTCCCAGCATGGGAAGGAGAAGAATCAAAGCAAAAATTCCCTGCATGTTTCGTTCTCTTCTTTCTTTGATTATGGTAATTCGCAAAATGGCTGCAATAAGTAAGAGTACTACTAATTAGACCGCACTCAAAATATTAACTCAGTCAATCACCAGCTTTGCTCTTAGTGATAGAACCATCGCCGGTTCTTTGCTGAATTGATATGACTATAAAAGATGCTTTAAGTCTACTTAATTTGATATTCTTTTAATTGACTTATGGGATAATGGTTTCAATTAAGTTTAACTTACCTGATATGATATGCTTTTTTTAAAAAAGTTCGTTTTCCTTCTTTTGGATCCTTACTTGTCTAGTTGTTCCTCAGTTTGACTAAGCATCGGTCCACGATGTTCTTTTATAACAGCTCAAGAACCGAGCTGAAGTTATGACAACGGATATCCTCTCCTGCTGTCACATTCCCAGACGAGCTACGCCACACGTATCACTCGAACCTTCCCGACGTCATCCCAGAAGACTCTGGAATGTTTAAAAGAACTCAAAGGCTTAACTGGACCCAAAAACCGGTTCAACTCTTGCACAAACTTGCATTTTACTAGCCTTGCAGTTATCAGTGTGATGCTGGCGTAGTAAGACTTCAAACGCACCAATTTCTGCCCACAATCACTTAGGGCGATTTTAGTAATTTCGTCCGGAATTACGGTGGTAAGTGAGGTAAACGGAGGTAAACGGAGGTAAACGAATTCATCACGCAATTTGTTCGCAGGAAAAAGGAAGTGGCCACACAAATTCTTTGCAAGCTACATTGTAGCTGAGTCATAAGCAGTTACTGCAAAAAACTAAAATAAAACAAGGGGAAATGACATGAAAGCACTGTAACTTTTTCCTGTAATCCTGTAGATCATTGTAACTAAATCCAAAATCGAAATAAGATACAAATATCACTAGCTCAAGCAGTCAAAAATTGCGCAATATGAAACCCTTGAATCAGAGAAAAATAAACATTGGGTGTTTGGGATATCGATGTTTTTGTGTATCCACCAAAAATTCCTTTCCAAGTTTAGTGGGCGAAAAAAAAACGTGAATCTACTTATGTTGCACGCTTTCCGATAAAGGTGTCTCATGTACTGAACATAGTAACAGATTGCATGTAGTCAACGCAACTCCTCCGTGGAAACAGCAAAAACTAAAAAACGGGACAAAAAAAAAAACAAAGAAAATGTGTGAAACATGCAACTGTTTTGCAAACACTAAATGCACGCGCCATTTCAGCACTAATCTGTAAACCTGAAGAAGGCTGGTATAGCCAGCCGAAATATTCTAGTGTTATGAAAAATAATACACGTTGTTCTGATCAGCTTTGCAGTAGTCTTTGGACTTCTCGTTTTTGGTTCAATACTAATGCCTGCCATTATTTGTCCTCAAAATGTTTTCTCGATAACCAGCGGTCTGTGAAAATGTTTGCGTTTCTTTCAAGTTGTGATTCAAGTGTCTCCGTTTTGGTTTGTTTTCGTTTTTAACTTCCTTTCTTCCGATCCGATCCTTCGGCTCGCCTATTTAATAAGGGCGCGGTGATAAGTGCCCAAAATTGACGTCACGGGGTGCAGAGGGTAGCGCAGGGGTCAGTTATATTTGGCAGTTCTGTCCAAATTAATTTTAGCCGATAGCCGACGCAGAGGATTGAGGAGGCCTCGTTGAATTTATGCTGCGCGAAGTGAGTGCAGGCGCGAAACCGAAAAAAAGGGCCAAATTTTAAGCCTTTATACTTAATGCTTTTGTTTCGCCACTAACATGCTCCACGTTAATCCTCCATTTTTCCTACTAAAATGCTCGGTAGTCCCCCAAAAAGTCACTTAAATGCTCGACAATGCTCATCATATAGATTCAATTTTTAAAGCAAGGACGAGCTTACAAAAAACAAGGACCGGATCCTATAGCTAATGCAGGATCTAATCGGCATAATGAGGCCTTTTTCTTTATTAATTCTAAACATTTCAAAGGGGTTTAAGGCTAACAACTGAATGTATAAGTGGTATGACAACAATATATACAAATAAATAGTTTCAACATAGCAAAAAGATCTTCTACAAGGTTGTATTAAGGTAAAATTTGAATATATTTTTTTGAATTATTTTTAAAGTCGTCATATCTCTTCAAAAATGTTTCCATTTTCCTTTTCTGTGAGAAAAAAAATTTTCCGGGAAAATGCCACTAAAATGCTCGAATAATGCTTAATGCTTCACTAAAATGTTCAAAAAATGCTAGCATTATATAATCGGTACAAAGGCCTACCAAATTTTGCGCCCACTCACTCTCGTCTAGACTCGTCGGCAGCCGTCGTAACGCAACGCTCCTCCCCACTAGTTAACGAGCGTTGCGTAATGAGGGCTGCGAAGGAGACTAACCTTAGTCATGCCACATGAGCCTCTGCCGGCAGGGGAAAGTGAGACCGCTGGCAGTTTCTCTGAATTATTGCGTGGGTGCGCATGTTACGTAAAAGCGGAGGGAAATTCTCGGCTCGTTATCTCCACAGTCGAGTCTCCCGTGGAATGGGGGTGGGGGAGACAGTACCAGGGCTTGATTTATCCCTGTTGGACATTTTTCAGTTCTTAAAGCTTGCCTGAGCGTCAAGCGTCAAGCTTTTCTAGAACAAAATTAATTATCCCTCAAGGAAGATGGTACAGTATACATAGCGTGATGCATCCTTGGTTTTTGCGAAATCAGCCGATAATTAAACGATCTTCATTGGCGGGGAGCGAGGGCACAAAAATAGCTTCCCGTGATCTCACATACACGTTCTCTGAGCCTGAGCCCAAAGAACGTCTGCGTGGGAGGCCTCCACAAATACGGATCCTCCTAAATAGTTTATGATTTTTATCCCAGGGTTCAACCTCGCCAGGCACCTCTTTAAGCCATCGATCGATAAGCTAAGTACTTAGGGCAAGTATTAATCATCTACCGTATTTCCTCGAACAAGCGCCCGCTCTAATTAGCGCTCTCTCGAAATAAGCGCCCCCCTCCAGACCCCTCACTTTTTCAAATGGTAGGGATACAGGGAAAACCAGTTTCTATGGCTGATTTACTTTTAACCTTTTGGCCTTCGACTTCAGCGGAATCATGAGGGAGAATAGCTGTCCTATATCCATGTGCGCTTGCAGAGTTCCTTTATGTGCGCTTCTGGTAAATGCCGCAAACGTCTTGGGAACAACTAAACCACTCTCTAGTTCCTTTAGAGGAAAACGTAATAAGCGCCCCCTCGAATAAGCGACTATCCTTTTAACTGAAATTTGAAATAAGTGCCCGGGCGCTTATTCGGGGAAGTACGGTACTTTTACACAACGATAGAAACGTGATGGTGAATTTGAAGCCTGGTGAATACTTAAGTATAATAATGGCCTTAGCTTCCATAAGTCTCTCCTGGCTTATTACAGGTAGAGCATTTGGACTGGTAACCAAAAGTTCATAGGTTCGACTCCTATTGGGAACACCTGGGGTCAATTTAATAAAACTTTTGCACGTGTAATTTACAAGTGTAGCTATTGTTCTCAGACTGTAAAACAATGGCTACACCTGTAAATTAAAAGTGTAAAATTTTTTATTAAATTGACCCCTGGATTCTTTCTCTAACTGGGTCAGTAACTGAAAAATCATCAATCTAATTTTACTTTAAACTACTTTTATTGTAAATCTTACATTACACGGTTTTTGCTACAAAAAATAAAGTCTCTCTTCTTATTTCCTAAAAAGAGGGTAAAATTTTAACGTGTTTCACAAAACACTACTTATCTCTTTTCATAGAAAAGAACTTCAGACTAACTTCAACTACGGTGCAAACTGTAGGAAATAGTTTCTACCATTTTAACATTTTTACTTAGAAACGTGTTAAGAATGTTTGCCCATAAAATCTTGAACAAGAAAACCCCATTAAAACTAACCCATCGTTCGTAAGTGATCACTTATTAAGTGATGAATACTACTTCACTGTAATTTCACAGTGTTGTTTTTTAAGAACACAACGCACTTAGAATTGTTCGGGGATTAATCTCATGTATTCTGTATGTTCCTTTCTTGTACTTGCCGCTGTGGTTTGTCTTCTTAAACATTAGTCACGACCTGAAGAGGCCATTTGATTTGGCCTTTCGAGATTTGACAGTCAGATGACCTGTCAGATTCTGCAGTTCCAAAAAAAAAAGGATATATTAATGTCTAGGTAAAGGGCATAGCTGGAAATAAGTCGTCACGTCTTAAAGTATTACTTGACGGTGTTGATATCGTGATTTGTTGGTGACGAGAAGATCGCTCATTGCCCCTGATCAGAGGCAATGACTGTTCTGCCAGACACTGACAAATCCTGACATTTTGAGAACCAAGTTCAATGATTGTTATGCTTGTTTTGTTTTGTAATTTAGTGGGGAAATGCGGAGCCGGTCGCCATCTTGTCCCTCAAAGACGGTGTCCAAACAGGGCATGCGCCCAAGCAGAGCACTGTCTGTAATGCGCATGAGGGGACAATTGTCTGTAGGCAGTTATCAGCAGTGACTTAGAGCGCTTACCATTTGTATAGAAAATTCGAGAATTTCTGTGAAAATTCAAATGGAACGTTTCATCTCTGTGGAAATTTTTCAGATAAAGGTACACCTTCTGAGGTATTGGCTTTTTCCCGCTTTTACCGAAACGATCGAAATTTTCTATACCTTTGCGTGAGTCACAATGTGCGATGCTTCCTCTCCTGAAAAAGTGGAAAACTGTATTTTGTAAATGGTACAACCCAATCCCGTTCCTTTTTTCTGTGCGAAAAACAAGACCGTATCTTTTTACGGAAAATTTTAGCGAACTTTTCGCGCAAATGGTAAGCGCTCTTAATGACCTGTGAACCGATCAAAACTTTTGCGTCATAAATTATGTTATTCTTGATAAAGGGCAACAAGTAGCTATAGGTTATTGACATAATCCGTTATTGAGACTGTCAAGTTGATTTTATTGTTCTACAAACTGTGATGGTATTTTTCCCTGTTGTGTTTTCGTTTACTTATTTTGCTTTGTTTCATGATCGAGGAGACACCCCAACACTACAACTTAACTGCCACGGTTTCAGTTCAGGACAGTTCTCCATAAAGCGAATTTGTTGTTGTTGTTGTTTTTGTTTTGTCTTCTTGTGGGATTCTTGAAAATACAGGAGAAGCCAAAGTCAGCATGAACTTTAAAAATGTACAGAAAAGTAACCAAACATTTTCCAGCGATAACAAAGCAGAGATGTTAACCTTTATTGAAAACTTTGTGGCAGTCTCCAGTTTTCGTTTTGGACTTCATTATGTCTTTGTGTAGCCTGCGTAGCTGGCGGTATTGTGTAGTAGTAGGGTGAGATTTGGCGGCGGAGCCGTTGTAAAATAGTCGAGTGAGATTTGACGGCGGAGCCGTCACGAGCGGCGAAGCTGCGAGAAACCGCCTCGTCCCTACTCCCTTTTTTTGGAACACGGCTCCGCCGCCAAAACTTTAATCTCGTACCCACACGATACCGCCAGCTACGCAGGCTAGTCTTTGTGTCACTTGTAAACTATTTTAAAAGCCATTTCTATACCGCACAGTGCATACCAAACTATATAAAAAGTCAGTAAGTGAGTGAATGTAGCCTGTTCCAGGCTCCAAGATAGTGAGAAAAGCGGATCGAGAAAACTGAGCGAAAATTGCGTGGTAGTTGTGGAGAGACGGAGTAGTGCAGCATGTAATCATTTTTTTCAATACCTGATTCCAGTATACCAGCTCCTGCCTAGTAGACCCTATGATTGGTCAATTGTGACAGTTTATTTCAACTCTTACTGCGTCAATTATTTGACACTTTGAAACGAGAATCTGTTTTTCAGGAAGTGGCCGGGGTAGTCGGCGGTGCTAACAGGCTTCGCCTTCTATCTTCCCGCCATTTTTTCTCGTTCGCTACCTCACGGCTCGTTCGCTTTTCACGCTCGTCCACCCTGTCCGAGAGCCTGGCACAGGCTAAACTAAATGAGAAAAGTACTCGAAGATGGATAAAAAGGAACCTTATCATCCGATTATTATGTCATTACTTAGATTACCTGAATCGGTCGTAGCGACTGATCCCGCGACTGATGATGTCTCAGGAGTCCCTTGAAGAGTTTGTCGTTGTTGTGAATTTGACGCTTTACATCTACGCCGGCAACAGAGTGCCAAGACGAACAACACACTAACTACTAGAACTGCCAAAAGAGTAACAATCACAATGTGTATAATCGAACCTGTAAAAAAAAAAAACAAAACCAAAGGAGCTTTAAATCTTGTGTTAAAAGCAAGAGATAGATACCTAGAATTGATATCTGCAACTTAAAACTGAACAGAGATAAAACTTTATCTCAATAGCCAGTAGTCGACGGTCTAGCTTGCTCATCAAATTGATCACGATAGGCCGTAACCCACTGTCCTCTCCCTAACAATCATTTTTTGACCTGCCCCCAACTCTCTATCTGTTTCGACATCCAAGATGGTGGGAGAGAATTCGTGTCATCGCTCGCGCTGCAAAATACGCCTGCTTTGCAAGCTATCGACTCTCTCTTAAGGAACACGTCTTTAGGACGGACCGACACATCCCTAATGCGAGCGATTAGAGTTGGTACCTGCCTTCCTCCAGTCTGGTTCACTATAAGGCGGATACCAACTGAAGTGACGTACCCAATGTTCGTCGTTGAGCGAGGTAAGAGGCAGTTAAGTGTAATACAATTTGGCAAGTCAAGTCAAGTCTGCAATTCCGTAATCTTGACCAAATAGCACATTAAACCTCATTTACGTTAAAATTTTTCGTTCCACGTTTTCCTTGGTAGTAGGTGTATATAAAATAACATACTTATACAAAATTTTCCTTGACAAGTCTCCATGTATACTGTCAGTCCGTTAGATAGTTGGTAATTTAGTTAATCTGACAATTGGTCATCGGTCAGTCAGTCAGTTAGTTAGTTAGTTAGTTAGTTAGTTAGTTAGTTAGGTAGTTGACCAGTTATACAGTAGGTCAGTCAGTCAGTTCGAGAAAACGTCAAGGTTTATTGGAAATATGCAATCTTTTTAAAAAAAGGCCATGACTTACTTTTAGACATTCCATGTGATGCACTACTCTCAACGCATTCACAAGTGTCAGGGTTTAGGGGAACATTTTTGTTCTCGCAGATACGCTTGTGAAACCCATTGCAGACACAGGAACATGTCTTACGGTCCAATTTCTGTAGAAGGATAAGCATGTAAAAGTATTTACAGTTCATTTCACTTTTACAGTACAGTTAGTTTGATATCGGTGCAAAGGGGATCTGCATAAACGAACCTCTCTCGAGCAATAGCAACCACAGTAAAGTGTCATTGAAATGAACATCTTTGGGATCTTCTTTCGGCGTTAAGAGAGCACTTCCCGATTATAAAGAACCAATGAAAATGACCGAAGAAAGGCAGAAATAATCGCTAGTGACCGGTTATTTAGACAGGCGTCTGTCCGACCCGCCCCCGCTTGTTTCAATACAGTGCAATTGGGTCCCCGATGTGATTGGTTTTAGTATTTTTACAAGACAACAATTCTGTAATCACCCGGTTGTATTCTAGTTTTCGTCTGTTGGTGTGAAGCTACCTTAATGGGTCACAAATGTTATGATGAATACTGAGCTGCTGAACAAGCAACTCCTTTGGTGTTAATAATTATTTTCAGTCGCTTAGCTTCAATGTTCATTCTACTGTGAAGATCATGTTCACTTTCCGAAATTTACTGTTATTCTGGAAGAGGCAGGCCACTAAAACGAGCTTTAAGTTGTAAAATTTCTAACATTTAATAAAGCCGTCTTACCTTTTTTCGTGAGCAGGCAAATGGCGATCTATTGCATTGATATTTACAAAGGTGTTTATTCCACCTGATGGAGGAAAAGCACACGTCCATGAAATGAGAAGAAGGAAAAAAGGAGGAAACGATAAAAAAGGGAGCCCCGTTTCTAATTCCAACTAGATCCACTTATGATCACTTCTCTGTAACGAACTCTTGGAGCACTCGGGCAACTCGAACGGGAGTGGCTAGAACGGCAACTTGAGATGAGTAGGTCAATTTCGAGCTGCCTCAACTGCGTGGTCTTAAGCTCATTTTCACACGACAGGTTTTACAGTTGCCTCATTTTAAAACTAAGGAAGAGTTTTTGAAACTCGGAAATAGCTTATTTCTGGGCAAAAATGTGACCGAGCGAGAGAAAACGCTATCTTGTAAAATACTAAAAACAAAAATCTGCACAGGTGTTAGAGATAGCTTAAAATGGACACGTAGTGAAGTGGTAGAAAAAGCATGAGCGACGAGTGGGAAAGTAAAATTTAAATGCCGTAAAATCGTCTTACCGAGGGGCTTATTTATTTCAAGCCCATTTGAGGTGGGGCTAATAGACACGGGGGGCATATTTGAGAGAGGGGGCTTATTTAGTTTAGCTAAGGTAATGGCATCAGTTCTCCATAAAAAAGTAGAATGCAAAGTGGAAACGCTGAAGTACAAAAGGTTGAAGGTCATGCAGCCAAAGATAAAAAAAATCTGAGCTTCCAGGTGGTGAATAATTCATCCTGGATCAGTCCACACGAGGTTTTACAGTCTACAGTGAATAAAGTCTATCATTTTTTATTGAAGAATAGTAGGGATGAAGAGAGGGGGGCTTAAAAGAGAGGGGGGGGGGTTATTAGAGAGAGGGCCTTATTTGAGAGGGGGGCTTAATAGAGGATTTACGGTATATGAACCCAAGGTAGCCGATCCACAAGTAGCTTCCTAGTGTACTTCCGTTTGTAACATAGAGTCGGTCATCCTCGCGAAATAGTTAGATGACCGCCTCTATAAAAGATGCATTCAAACAGAAGGCAACCAGTTGGTTATTTACAAGCTTAGTGGAGGATTTGAGCTCGGAACGACCGCGAACAACTCCAGCAAGTGGCGAGTGCGTGCCACGGCCACGCTGCCTCCTTCGTTTACAATATGTATGTTTTATAAGGTGTTTAACAAGTGGAATTGCTTTGTTTACCTTGTCAAAACATTTCACTATTATCCAACTAAAATTCTGGAAGGTGACCGCTCCTACCTGATGGAGATGACCACTAAATACAGCTCAAATAAACGGTGAACTTGGATTTGACAAACGGCCGCTTAACACACAGGTAAATAGAGGTTTGACTGTATATATGAGTTCTCACCTAGAGTATTTCTTTCGTTTCATGACGTCAGGTGGTGGTGCGTCGTCAAATTCACAGTCACATTTACAGGTTTCTTCATTCCACCTCTCCACCCGAAGGTCGCATTTATCTGGTCCACCTGTCGTACACTCTGCACCGCAGCTTGTGTGGTCATACACACGACGAAATTCATATCTGTTTCTCTCAAATGAAAACACTTTTATGTTGATTTCCTTTTGAACAGTGGCTGCGCACTTCTTGATTTTCGGATTGACCTCCTTCCACGAACCCTCACAACGGTGGAGTCGGACATAAAAAGGTCGGAATCTATGCTGGGAATCAACTTCTACTGTTGCAAGTACTGGCTCGTTGCATTTGACACCCTGTAGCTCAGTTGACTCAGCCACTGGGAAAGGAAAAAACATAATAACTGAAAATGAGACACTACGGTAACAAAAGTGTAAAAGTACTTCTTTTCACAGCACTTGTTTTGATCAGTGTTTTACTTGGGTCCGAATGGGTATTATTTATTATTAGGTTCGTGACTGGAGCTGAACGCAGATACTGATATTTCCCGAACAGTATTTTGTATTTGAGCACAAAAGAAGAAGAAAAAGGAAAGAAACAGTTACACCATTAAAAAAAGTATTATATTTGAGTGTCAATGTAGTATTTAGCACGGAAGAGTATTAATTGAGGATTTTTACGTCTCTTAGGCTACTCGGGATCCTACTGGAGACGCAATCGCCATTCAGCGTATTCTACGTGGTCATCAGAGCCACTCAAAGGTCTAGCCGTTTGCAGGGAAAAGGCCGTACCTTCATTCCTCAGTTATTTAAAAGACCCTGACCGTGGGTATTGTGTTGAAAAGTTCTGAATGAAATTCTAAAATCATGAAAAGAAGCCGTCACGTTCTTTTAGAGAGCGAGTTTTGAAAGACGAGATGATGAAGCTTTTTTCACTAACGTAAATCCTCTATTAAGCCCCCCCTTTTCAGAGGAAGAAAGTTAATAAGGCCGTCCCCCCCTTCCCATTACCCTCCATCCTTACTCTTCGCAAACAATTAACGTGGACTGATCGTTTATGGTTTATTCAGGCTGGAAATTCATATTGCTCTTGGTCTTCGACCGCATGAGCTCCAACTTCATGTGCTGAACTTTTTCAACTTTATGCTCTAGTTTTCTGAGGAGAATTGTTACCATTTTCTTATTGTTAGAAAAAGCAGCATAGTGCCCGGTAACCACAAGTCTGTCCTCGAGAAACCTTGCTGCCGTTGATGCATTGCGCTAAATTAAATAAGCCCCCCGTTCTTTTAAGCCCCCACCCTCTATTAAGCACCCCCCGCTCCCTCTAAAGTGCATGAAAAAAATAAGCCCCCCGGTGGCTTAATAGAGGATTTACGGTATTTCAACCTCGTTCCCAGGTTCTCTCTCCTACGAGTAGCGCTCCGTAGGGACGGGTAGGAGAGAACCCTGGGAACGGGGTTGACGGTATTTTAGTTTTGACATTCGCATCAACGCGCTTCTATTTTGCTAAAATTACTGACTTACTAACGAAAAGCGCCAACAGTAAACTTCCACTCAAATGTAATCCAATCGCATGGCAAACGCCCATTTAATTTTGAAACAAATTCTTCGCATTCATTAGGTTAACGCGATAAACACTTGATGCAATCTTCCTTAGCTCGTCACGCAGTTCGTCCTCTGTTGAAGAGGATTACGTGACGAAGCAAAAAAACGATGCCAAGCCGGAATACAGTTTCCCTAAATTAAGCTTTCCACAATATACAGCCAAATACGGTGCGGGCGAAATCTAAAAGAAAAACGATCTGCTCACACCCAAGATTTTTGGACTTAATCGCTTCTTAAACGTCACTGAATTGCACGTTTGTCAGAACTCAAAACAACAGTTTCATATTTCCGGCTTAAACGAATTAAAAAAAAACCACTCTTGTGTGGAACCCAGGGTCTGATTGAAGCTATAATTTAAAACTATATCATTTTGACAAAAGACGATTTTGGGGATTAAATATTTTGGGGGTGGATTTTAATTGCGAGAACGCGGAGAAATCGCAAAGTGCCACAATCAGATCTTCCCATCATGCAATGACTCCACTAACAGATACCGGAAATAATATTTAGTTCCGGTACTGACCTTTGCTTCGATTATCCTCCAAAAATCTTTACAGTTTTAATATCATCGAAGTTGAAATCTCGAATAAAAAATGCTGTAAAAAAATACGACTGAAATAACGTATAAATCTCAGTTTTGATTCAGGTTTTTTTCTTTCTTCGGTCATCATTAACCAATTTTAGAAATGTAACTCGACTGCAAGTCGCCTGGAAGTCGTTAATACCAAAATAACGTTAGATTTGACGAACTCGGCATTAGGGGCTTTTTATATTTCTTATATCCTGTGTGGCTGAATCGGTATTACTAATAAACGGGGGGGAGAGGGGGAGAGAGAGAAAATGGGTTTTACCCAACCGGGTTAGCTGGCCTAGCGCCGAACGCTACGAACGAATTTTTTATTTTAATAGTCTATTTTATTTTTAACAACGCTAGGGAGAGAAATGTTCATCGACGGGCTGGATGTGGACCAGGGAACACCTCCTCACATAGGCTATAGGGGAACGAGTACAGTCTTTTTACATGGTATAATTTCTCCCCTGAACATAATTTGAACTATAGACGGGGTCTTTATTCTAGTTTTCGTGTTAACGTAATTAAAACTTTGATGAAGTAAACCACTCTTCCTTCCTCTTCCCAGGGTCAGGGAGTATGACACTTTCATATTTTGTAGAAAATAAAAACAGTCAAGCGTGCACATGGCAAGTACCGTGGCACCGGGAAAAAACACCGGAAGTGCAGTGAACCTTTAAACTGAATTTGGGCCTCGGTGGTTCGCTTTCGTTTTCTAATATTTTAAAGGATTGTTACATCCAAAGCCGAAAACTCATTATCTTGGCATAATTAAAACGCTTTGATTTCTCGTCTGCTTAAAATATCTTTCAACTGGGCTCGGCTAAAATCCACCTGAACAGAGGGGTTTCCCCTGTGTCTTTCGAGCAAGAATGCTGTAATTATGGCTTCTTTATTTTATACAGAAAGTTTCCAAGTTTTTTTTCGCCTTTTTGACTCAAACAGAAGCAACAGAAAGAAAATTTTGTGGCAAAGACTGCATCGTATAACGTAAGACTGTTAAGAGGAAGTGTGTAGTGACGAGTTTTTCAGTATTGACTGGGTGTTCATTCATTCAACGCCGCATCGTAATTAGCGGCAAAAGTGACCGAATACAAAGTTCCACGTACATTACTTTATGATAAGTGTACATTTGAATCGATCTGGGTTGTTGTCCGAGGCAACATGCATGTAACTGCCAGCAAATAAGCGCTGCCCTCAACTCTCATCTGCTACCTACTCGTGTAACCAATGATTCCATGAATGAATGAGTGAATGTCTAATGAATAACAAGTGCTTTACTCACCGAAGCCTCGTAATACGGCGAAAAAGAAACAAATGAAGCTGATTATGGTTGAATCCTTCATCTTAAAGAAGTCAACAGGACCTCTCTCTCTCTCTCTTTGACCAGGAGGCGGTTCAGTGGCTTTAATACTCGGAAAGCCTGTCCTATCGATCTGCTTGACTGGGGGCATGTAATTCAATGCTAAAAAGTGTCCGCTGTCGTTAGTATTTGACTGTCACTTATGTAAATTATGCAAATCTATTAAGAGGGTTGGTCAGTCATATGACTACAGGTGTGACTAGGAAAACAAAAGGAAAAGCAATTACAGATTTAGGCAGTGACTTCTAATGCAAAGATGGGTTTTTCCCTGCTAAATTTAAAGAGCTAGGGCGTGGGAAAGTTACTAGCGGCATTGAAACTGTTATTTCTGTCCTTTCTTATGGCATGCAAAGAATTTATTCAAGTGTCAAAACAAGTAAACGTTTGACGCAAGGCAGGCGCTAGTATGCTACACAGCCGTTTTTAGTGTCGTCAAGCAACGCTCCCCCCAGCGTTAAGCGTTGCGTGATGACACTAAAAGCGGCTGTGTATCAGACTCCAAAAAGGTTCCCGAATAAGTGCCCGGGCGCTTAATCGAGGAAGTACGGTACTTTTACACAACGATGGAAACGTGATGGTGAATTTGAAGCCTGGTGAATACTTGAAAATAATAATGTCCTTAGTTCCCAAAAGTCTCTTGTGGCTTATTACTGGTAGATCATTTGGACTGGTAACCAAAAGTTCATAGGTTCGACTCCTAATGGGAGCATGTGGGGTCAATTTAATAATAAAAACTTTTACACGTGTAAAACGTTTATTAAATTGACCCCTGGATTCTTTCTCTAATTGGGTCAGTAACTGAAAAATCATCAATCTAATTTTACTTTAAACTACTTTTATTGTAAATCCTTACATTACACGGTTTTTGCTACAAAAAATATAGTCTCTCTTCTTGTTTCCTAAAAAGAGGGCAAAATTTTAACGTGTTTCACAAAACACTACTTATCTCTTTTCATAGAAAAGAACTTCAGACTAACTTCAACTACGTTACAAACTGCAGAAAATAGTTTCCACCATTTTAGCGTTTTTACTTAGAAACGTGTTAAGAAAGTTCGTCCATAAAATCTAGAGCAAGGAAAACCCTTCGTTCGTTAGTGATCACTTATTATTAAAGTGGTAAATACTACTTCACTGTAAATTCACAGTGCTGTTTTTTAAGAACATACAACGCACTTAAGAGTTGTGCGGGGATTAATCTCATTTATTATGTATGTTCCTTTCTTGTACTTGCTGCTGTGGTTTGTCTTCTTAAACATTAGTCACAAACTGATGATGTGATTTGATTTGGCCTTCCGAGATTTGACAGTCAGATGACCTGTCAGATCCTGCAATTTCAAAAAAGATACATTAGTGTCTAGTTAAAGGGCATGGCTGGAAATAAGTCGTCAGGTCTTAAAGTATTACTGGGCAGTGTTGATATCGTAATTTGTTGGTGGCGAGAAGATAGCTCATTGCCCCTGATCAGAGGCAATGACTGTTCTGCCAGACACGGACAAATCACGATATTTTGAGAACCAAGTTCAATAATTGTTATGCTTGTTTTGGTTTGTAATTTAGTGGGGAAATGCAGAGCCGGTCGCCATCTTTTTTGTTTCCTCAAAGACGGTGTCCAAACTGGGCATGCGCATAAGCAGAGCACTGTCTGTAATGCGCATGAGCGGACAATTGTCCGTAGGCAGTTATCAGCAGTGACTTAGAGCGCTTACCATTTGTATAGAAAACTCGAAAACTTCGGTGAGGATTCAAATTGAACGTTTCATCTCGGTGCAAATTTTTCAGATGAAAGGTACACCTTCTGAGGTATTGGCTTTTTCCCACTTTTACCGAAACGATCGAAATTTTCTCTACCCTTGCGTGAATTACCAGTGCTAAGAGTGCCATGCTTCCTCTCGAGAAAAAGTGGACAACGGCATTTTGTTAATGGTACAACTCAATCCCGTTCCTTTCTTACTGTGCGAAAAACAAGACCGTATCTTTTTACGGAAAATTTTAGCGAACTGTCCGTGCAAATGGTAAGCGCTCTTAATGACCTCTGAACCGATCAAAACTTTTGCGTCATAAATTGTGCTATTCGTGATAAACGGCAACAAGTAGGTTGACATAATCCGTTATCGAGACTGTCAAGTTGATTTTATCGTTCTACAAACTGTCCGTGATGGTATTTTTCCCTGTTGTGTTTTCGTATACTTGTTTTGCTTTGTTTCGTGATCAAGGAGACACCCCAACACTACAACTCAACCGCCACGGAGTCAGTTCGGGATAGTGCTCCAGAAAGCGAATTTGTTGTTGTTGTTGTTTTTGTTTTGTCTTGTTGCGAGGTTCTTGAGTCAATACAGGAAAAGCCAAAGTCAGCATGAACTTTAAAAATGTACAGAAAAGTAACCGAACATTTTTCAGCGATAACAAAGCAGAGATGTTAACCTTTATTGAAAACTCTGTGGCAGTCTCCAGTTTTCGTTTTGGACTTCATTGTGTCCCCTTGAAAGATGAGATATAAATCTTCCGCGCAGTTGTATAAAGCCGAGCAAAACTACCGCACTCGCAGAAAGTATGCATCTTGCACTTGTAAAGTATTTTAAAAGCCATTTCTATACCGCACAGTGCATACTAAACTATATAAAAAGTCAGTAAGTGACTGAATGTAGCCTGTTCCAGGCTCCAAGATAGTGAGGAAAGCGGATCGAGAAAGCTGAGCGAAAATTGCGTGGGAGTTGTGGAGAGACGGAGTAGTGGAGCATGTAATCATTTTTTTCAATACCTGATTCCAGTACACCAGCTCCTGCCTGGTAGACCCTATGATTGGTCAATTGTGACAGTTTATTTCAACTCTTACTACGTCAATTATTTGACACTTTGAAACCAGAAACTGTTTTTCAGGAAGTGGCCGGGGTAGTCGGCGGTGCTAACAGGCTTCCCATTCTATCTTCCCGCCATTTTTTCTCGTTCGCTACCTCACTGCTAGCTCGCTTTTCTCGCTCGTCCACCCTGTCTGAGAGCCTGGCACAGGCTAACTAAATGAGAAAAGTACTTGAAGATGGATCGAAAGGAACCTTATCATCCGATTATTGTGTCATTACTTAGATTACCTGAATCGGTCGTAGCGACTGATCCCGCGACTGATGATGTCTCAGGAGTCCCTTGAAGAGTTTGTCGTTGTTGTGAACTTGACGCTTTGCATCTACGCCGCCAACAGAGAGCCAAGACGAACAACACAATAACTACTAGAACTGCCAAAAGAGTACCAATCACAACGTAGGTAACAGGAACTGTGAAAAAAAAACAAAACCAAAGGAGCTTTAAATCGTGTGTTAAAAGCAAGAGATAGATACCTAGAATTGATATCTGCAACTTAAAAACTTTTATCTCAATAGCCAGTAGTCGACGGTCTAGCTTGCTCATCAAATTGATCACGTCAGGCCGTCACCTATTGTCCTTTCCCTGAGAATCATTTTTTGACCTGCCCCCAACTCTCTATCTGTTTCAACATCCAAGATGGTGGGAGAGCATTTGTATCATCGCTCGCGCTGCAAAATGAGCCTGCTATCGACTCTCTCTTAAGGAACACGTCTTTAGGACGGACACATCCCTAATGCGAGCGATTAGAGTTGGTAACTGCCTTCCTCCAGTTTGGTTCACTATAAGGCGGATACCAACTGAAGTGCCGTACCCAATGTTCGACGTTGACGGAGATAAGAGACAGTTGAGTGTAATACAATTTGGAAGGTCAAGTCAAGTCTAACCATATAGCACATTAAACCTCATTTACGTTAAAATTTTTCCTTTCACGTTTTCCTTGGTAGTAGGTGTATATAAAACAACATACTTATACAAGTTTTTCCTTGATAAGTCTCCATGTATAGTGTCACCCGTTAGATAGTTGGTAATTTAGTTAATTTGACAATTAGTCATCGGTCAATGAGTCAGTCAGTTAGTTAGTTAGGTAGTTGACCAGTTATACAGTAGGTCAGTCAATCTGTCAGTCGAGAAAACGTCAAGGTTTATTGGAAATATGCAATCTTTTAAAAAAGGCCATAGCTGATTCGACTTACTTTTAGACATTCCATGTGATGCAGGACTCTCAACGCATTCACAGGTGTCAGGGTCTAGGTGATCATTTTTGTTCTCGCAGATACGCTTGTAATACCCTTTGCAGACACAGGAACATGTCTTACGGTCCAATTCCTGTAGAAGGATAAGCATATAAAAGTACTTACAGTTTATTTCACTTGTACAGTACACTTAGTTTGATATCGGCGCAGAGCGAATCTGTATAAACGATCCTCACTCGAGCAACAGCAACTACAGTAAAGTGTCATTGAAATGAACACCTTTGGGATCTTATTCCGGCGTTAAGAGAGGACTCCCGATAGTAAGGAACCAATGAAAATGACCGAAGAAAGGCAGAAACAATTGCTAATGACCGGTTATTTAGACAGGCGTCTGTCCAACCCGCCCCCGCTTGTTTTAATAAAGTGACTGTTGGGTCCCCGTACAGATTTTGTGTGATAGCAATTCTGTAATCACCCGGTTGTATTCCAGTTTTCGTCTATTGGTATGAAGCTACCTAAATGGGTCACAAATGTTCTGATGAATACTGAGCTGCTGAACAAGCAACTCCTTTGGGGTTAATAATTATTTTTAGTCGCTTAGCTTCATTGTTCATTCTACTGTGAAGATCATGTTCACTTTCCGAAAATTTACTGTTATTCTGGAAGATGCAGGCCACTAAAACGGGCTTTAAGTTGTAAAATTTCTAACATTTAATAAAGCCGTCTTACCTTTTTTCGTGAGCAGGCAAATGGCGATCTATTGCATTGATATTTACAAAGGTGTTTATTCCACCTGAGGGAGGAAAAAGCTCACGTCAATGAAATGAGAAGAAGGAAAAAAGGAGGAAACGATAAAAAAGGGAGCCCCGTTTCTAATTCCAACTAGATCCACTTATGATCACTTCTCTGTAACGAATTGCCTCTTATCCTTCCATCTGGATTGGGACTGAAACTCTTGGAGCACTCGGCAACTCGAACGGGAGTGGCTAGAACGGCAACTTGAGATGAGTAGGTCAATTTCGAGCTGCCTCAACTGCGTTGTCTTAAGCTCATTTTCACACGACAGGTTTTACAGTTGCCTCATTTTAAAACTAAGGAAGAGTTTTTGAAACTCGGAAATAGCTTATTTCTGGGCAAAAATGCGACCGAGCGAGTAGCCTGAGATCATGCCCTCTCCCTATCACCCCTTTAAGTCTCTAAGCAAAAAAAAAAAAAAGAAAAAACGCCTGATCTCAGGTTACCGAGCGAGAGAAAACGCTATCTTGTAAAATACTAAAACCAAAAATCTCCACAGGTGTTAGAGATAGCTTAAAATGGACACGTAGTGAAGTGGTAGAAAACGCATGAGCGACGAGTGGGAAAGTAAAATTTAAATGCCGTAAAGCATTTGTGGTGGGGCTAATAGACACGGGGGGCATATTTGAGAGAGGGGGCTTATTTAGTTTAGCTAAGGCAATGGCATCAGTTCTCCGTAAAAAATAGAATGCAAAGTGGAAACGTTGAAGTACAAAAGGTTGAAGGTCATGCAGCCAAAGATCAAAACAAATCTGAGCTTCCAGGTGGTGAATAATTCATCCTGGATCAGTCCACACGAGGTTTTACAGTCTACAGTGAATACAGTCTATCATTTTTTATTGAAGAATAATAGGGATGAAGAGAGGGGGGCTTAAAAGGGAGGGGGAGCTTCTTAAAGGGGGGGAGGAGGGGGAGTTATTAGGGAGAGGGGCTTATTTGGGAGGGGGGCTTAATAGAGGATTTACGGTATATGAACCCATGGTAGCCGATCCACAAGTAACTTCCTAGTGTACTTCCGTTTGTAACATAGAGTCGGTCATCCTCGCGAAATAGTTAGATGACCGCCTCTATAAAAGATGCATTCAAACAGAAGGCAACCAGTTGGTTATTTACAAGCTTAGTGGAGGATTTGAGCTCCGAACAACCGCGAACAACTCCAGCAAGTGGCGAGAGCGTGCCACGGCCACGCTGCCTCCTTCGTTTACAATATGTATGTTTTATAAGGTGTTTAACAAGTGGAATTACTTTGTTTACCTTGTCAAAACATCACACTATTATTCAACTAAAATTCTGGAAGGTGACCGCTCCTACCTGATGGAGATGACCACTAAATACAGGTCAAATAAACGGTGAACTTGGATTTGACAAACGGCCGCTTAACACACAGGTAAATAGAGGTTTGACTGTATATATGAGTTCTCACCTAGAGTATTTCTTTCGTTTCATGACGTCAGGTGGTGGTGCGTCGTCAAATTCACAGTCACATTTACAGGTTTCTTCATTCCACCTCTCCACCCGAAGGTCGCATTTATCTGGTCCACCTGTCGTACACTCTGCACCGCAGCTTGTGTGGTCATACACACGACGAAATTCATATCTGTTTCTCTCAAATGAAAACACTTTTATGTTGATTTCCTTTTGAACAGTGGCTGCGCACTTCTTGATTTTCGGATTGACCTCCTTCCACGAACCCTCACAACGGTGGAGTCGGACATAAAAAGGTCGGAATCTATGCTGGGAATCAACTTCTACTGTTGCAAGTACTGGCTCGTTGCATTTGACACCCTGTAGCTCAGTTGACTCAGCCACTGGGAAAGGAAAAAACATAATAACTGAAAATGAGACACTACGGTAACAAAAGTGTAAAAGTACTTCTTTTCACAGCACTTGTTTTGATCAGTGTTTTACTTGGGTCCGAATGGGTATTATTTATTATTAGGTTCGTGACTGGAGCTGAACGCAGATACTGATATTTCCCGAACAGTATTTTGTATTTGAGCACAAAAGAAGAAGAAAAAGGAAAGAAACAGTTACACCATTAAAAAAAGTATTATATTTTGAGTGTCAATGTAGTATTTAGCACGGAAGAGTATTAATTGAGGATTTTTACGTCTCTTAGGCTACTCGGGATCCTACTGGAGACGCAATCGCCATTCAGCGTATTCTACGTGGTCATCAGAGCCACTCAAAGGTCTAGCCGTTTGCAAGGAAAAGCTAGTACGTTCATTCCTCAGTTATTTAAAAGACCCTGACCGTGGGTATTGTGTTGAAACGTTCTTAATGAAATTATAAAATCATGAAAAGAAGCCGTCACGTTCTTTTAGAGAGAGCGAGTTTTGAAAGACGAGATGATGAAGCTTTTGTCACTACCGTAAATCCTCTATTTAGCACCCCCCCCCCTTTTCAGAGGAAGAAAGTTAATAAGGCCCTCCCCCCCTTCCCCCTTCCCTCCATCCTTGTTCTTCGCAAACAACAAACAAAATTAACGTGGACTGATCATTTATGGTTTATTCAGGCTGGAAATTCATATTGTTTTTGGTCTTCGGCCGCATGACGCCAACTTCATGTGCTGAACTTTTTCAACTTTATGCTCTAGTTCTGTGAGGAGAATCGTTACCATTTTCTTATTGTTAGAAAAAGCAGTATAGCGCCCGGTAACCACAAGTCCGTCCTCGAGAAACCTTGCTGCCCGTTGATGCATTTCACTAAATTAAATAAGCCCCCCTCTCTTTTAAGCCCCCACCCTCTATTAAGCCCCCCCCCCTCCTCAAAAGTGCTTGAAAAAAATAAGCCCCCCGGTGGCTTAATAGAGGATTTACGGTATTTCAACCTCGTTCCCAGGTTCTCTCTCCTACCCGTAGCGCTCCGTAGGTACGGGGGTAGGAGAGAACCCTGGGAATGAGGTTGACGGTATTTTGGTTTTGACATTCGCATCAACGCGCTTCTATTTTGCTAAAATTACTGACTTTAATACCTAACGAAAAGCGCCAACAGTAAACTTCCACTCAAATGTAATCCAATCCCATGGCAAACGCCCATTTAATTTTGAAACAAATTATTCGCATTCATAAGGTTAACGCGATAAACACTTGACGCAGTCTTCCTTAGCTCGTCACGCCGTTCGTCCTCTGTCGAAGAGGATTGCGTGACGAGGCAAAAGAACAATGCCAAGCCGGAAATTAAGCTTACCACAATATACAGCCAAATACGGTGCGGGCGAAATCTAAAAGAAAAACGATCTGCTCACACCCAAGACTTTTGGACTTACTCGCTTCTTAAACGTCACTTAATTGCACGTTTGTCAGAACTCAAAACAACAGTTTCATATTTCCGGCTGAAACGAATTTAGGGAAGGTACGTTTTTTCTTGGGGGGGGAGGGCTGGGGCATTTTGGTATTTTTTCCAAAAGAAAGTGTTGGCCCTCCCTCACGTTTTGATTAAAAAACTCCTGACCCCCCACTTTTAGGTGACTGACAAAAGTGTGACCCTCCCCTCACTACCACATGGTATGCTCCATGCCATAGAAACCTCAGAGCATTTTGCTTGTAAACGCAAAATGTTTGAATATGAATAAATCTCGATATTGAATATGTGCGCGCTGAAACAAGAAAATGCGAACGATCAGTGTGGGATCCCGGCTTTACTTTTTTTATATAGATGAAGTTTGAATATGGAAGTATAAATTTCGAGGAATTAAAAAGTTTTGAACGTAGAAGGGAAAATACACGCTATTTAAGAGTAAGATTTTCACGCGAGTAAGATTTTGACTTCAATTGTGCAGGAAAAACAGACAAACATTCCGCTAGCCTCTGACTCAAATCCAGAGTTTGACAGTGACAGTGACAGCGACAGGGTAGAGGGCATTGTTGGATCTTCTAGCAACTCTTCAGAGCTTAATGACTCAGGAGATCAGGCAGCGGATAGAAAAAAGCTGGAACAAGAAACCATACCTGAGTCAAGTACGTCACGATACGGACGGAAAAGGACACGAGTACTCCGAGAAAATTATGTGCCATGGAATAATATACATGTAGAAACCCAGTAACCTTGTAAAACTAGTACCTGCACCGAAATAAAAGAAACAAGTTGAAAAGAAAAAACTTAGTCTGTTAAAGAAAAATGGAAAATAACATCACAAAAATTCTCATTAAAAATTCTGGAAAAGGTGTGTGACCCTCCCCTTGAATAGCTGAAAAAGAGGGTATGGCCCTCCCCCTTTAGTGCTCACTTTCACTGATGACCCTCCCCTCTGAGGCCCCAGCCCTCCCCCCCCAAGAAAAAACGTACCTTCCCTTAAAAAAAAAACACTCTTGTGTGGAACCCAGGGTCTGATTGAAGCTATAATTTAAAACTATATCATATTGACAAAAGACGATTTGGGGGATTAATATTTTGGGGGTGGATTTTATTTGCGAGAACGCGAAGAAATCGCAAAGTGCCACAATCAGATCTTCCCATCATGCAATGACTCCACTAACAGATACCGGAAATAATATTAAGTTCCGGTACTGACCTTTGCTTCGATTATCCTCCAAAAATCTTTACAGTTTTAATATCATCGAAGTTGAAATCTCGAGTAAAAAATGCTGTAAAAAAATGCGATTGAAATAACGTATAAATTTCAGTATTGATTCAGTTTTTTTTCTTCTTCGGTCATCATTAACCAATTTTAGAAATGTAACTGGACTGCAAGTCGCCTGGAAGTCGTTACATGTAATACCAAAATAACGTTAGATTTGACGAACTAAGCCTGCGAAAGCAGTTTCTCCTTCGCTCTTGGAGAAACAGATGCTTTCGCAGGCTATGACGAACTCGGTATTAGGGGCTTTTTATACTTCTTATATCATGTGTGGCTGAATCGGTATTAATAATAAACGGCGGGAGAGGGGGAGAGAGAGAAAATGGGTTTTACCCAACGGGTTAGCTGGCCTAGCGCCGAACGCTACGAACGAATTTTTTATTTTAATAGTCTATTTTATTTTTAACAACGCTTGGGAGAGAAATGTTCATCGACGGGCTGGATGTGGACCAGGGAACACTTCCTCACATAGGCTATAGGGGAACGAGTACAGTCTTACTACATGGTATAATTTCTCCCTCTGAACCTAACTTGAACTATAGACGAGGTCTTTATTCTAGTTTTCCTTAGAACGTAATTAAAACTTTGATGAAGTAAGCCTCTCTTCCTTCCTCTTCCCAAGGCCGGGGAGTATGACACTTTCATATTTTGTAGAAAATAAAAACAGTCAAGCGTGCACATGGCAAGTACCGTGGCACCGGGAAAAAACACCGGAAGTGTAGTGAACCTTTAAACTGAATTTGGGCCTCGGTAGTTCGCTTTCGTTTTCTAATATTTTAAAGGACTGTTACATCCAAAGCCGAAAACTCACCTTAAATTCTTCTCAAATTTCTGTTAAAGGCAATACTTGATTATCTTGGCATAATTAAAACGCTTTGATTTCTCGTCTGCTTAAAATATCTTTCAACTGGGCTCGGCTAAAATCCACGTGAACAGAGGGGTTTCCCCTGTGTCTTTCGAGCAAGAATGCTGTAATTATGGCTTCTTTATTTTATACAGAAAGTTTCCAAGTTTTTTTTTCGCCTTTTTGACTCCAACAGAAGCAACAAAAAGAAGATGTTGGGGCAAAGACTGTATCGTATAACGCAAGACTGTTAAGAGGAAGTGTGTAGTGACGAGTTTTTTAGTATTGACTGAGTGTTAATTCATTTAAAGCCGCATCGTAATTTGCGGCCAAAGTGACCGACTACAAAGTTCCACGTACATTACTTTATGATAAGTGTACATTTGAATCGATCTTGGTTGTTGTTGTCCGAGGCAACATGCATGTAACTGCCAGCAAATAAGCGCTGCCCTCAACTCTCATCTGCTACATACTCGTGTAACCAATGATTCTATGAATGAATGAGTGAATGTCTAATGAATAACAAGTGCTTTACTCACCGAAGCCTCGTAATACAGCAAAAAAGAAACAAATGAAGCTGATTATGGTTGAATCCTTCATCTTAAAGAAGTCAACAGGACCTCTCTCTCTCTCTCTTTGACCAGGAGGCGGTTGCAGTGGCTTTAATACTCGGAAAGCCTATCGATCTGCCTGACTGGGGGCATGTAATTCAATGCTAAAAAGTGTCCGCTGTCGTTAGTATTTGACTGTTACTTATCTAAATTATGCAAATCTATTAAGAGGGTTGGTCAGTCATATGACTACAGGAGTGGCAGGGAAAACAAAAGGAAAAGCAATTACAGATTTAGGCAGTGACTTCTAAAACAAAGATGGGTTTTTCCCTGCTAAATTTAAAGAGCTAGGCCGTGGGAAAGTTACTAGCGGCATTGAAAATGTCATTTCTGTCCTTTCTTATGGCATGCAAAGAATTTATTCAAGTGTCAAAACAAGTAAACGTTTGACGCAAGGCAGGCGCTAGTCTGCTACACAGCCGTTTTTAGTGTCGTCAAGCAACGGTTCCCCCCCCCCCCCCCCCAGCGTTGAGCGTTGCGTGATGACACTAAAAGCGTCTGTGTATCAGACTCCGCAATGGTTCCCGAATAAGTGCCCCGGGCGCTTATTCGAGGAAGTACGGTACTTTTACACAACGATGGAAACGTGATGGTGAATTTGAAGCCTGGTGAATACTTGAGAATAATATTGTCCTTAGCTTCCAAAAGTCTCTTGTGGCTTATTACTGGTAGAGCATTTGGACTGGTACTCAAAAGTTCATAGGTTCGACTCCTAATGGGAGCATCTGGGGTCAATTTAATAAGAAAAACTTTTACACGTGTAAAACGTTTATTAAATTGACCCCTGGATTCTTTCTCTAACTGGGTCAGTAACTGAAAAATCATCAATCTAATTTTACTTTAAACTACTTTTATTGTAAATCCTTACATTACACTGTTTTTGCTACAAAAAATAAAGTCTCTCTTCTTGTTTACTAAAAAG
This sequence comes from Porites rus, assembly GCA_964035705.1. Taxonomy (NCBI): domain Eukaryota; kingdom Metazoa; phylum Cnidaria; class Anthozoa; order Scleractinia; family Poritidae; genus Porites; species Porites rus. Next base: position 10,104,115 of record OZ038002.1, read on the forward strand.
AGGGCAAAATTTTAACGTGTTTCACAAAACACTACTTATCTCTTTTCATAGAAAAGAACTTCAGACTAACTTCAACTACGTTACAAACTGCAGAAAATAGTTTCCACCATTTTAGCGTTTTTACTTAGAAACGTGTTAAGAAAGTTCGTCCATAAAATCTAGAACAAGGAAACCCCTTCGTTCGTTAGTGATCACTTATTATTAAAGTGGTAAATACTACTTCACTGTAAATTCACAGTGTTGTTTTTTAAGAACATACAACGCAATTAAGAGTTGTGCGGGGATTAATCTCATGTATTCTGTATGTTCCTTTCTTGTACTTGCTGCTGTGGTTTGTCTTCTTAAACATTAGTCACAAACTGACGATGTGATTTGATTTGGCCTTCCGAGATTTGATAGCCGAGAGATGACCTGTCAGATCCTGCAATTTCAAAAAAGATACATTAGTGTCTAGTTAAAGGGCATGGCTGGAAATAAGTCGTCACGTCTTAAACTATTACTGGGCGGTGTTGATATCGTAATTTGTTGGTGGCGAGAAGATCGCTCATTGCCCCTGATCAGAGGCAATGACCGTTCTGCCAGACACCGACAAATCACGATATTTTGTGAACCAAGTTCAGTAATTGTTATGCTTATTTTGGTTTGTAATTTATTGAGGAAATGCAGAGCCGGTCGCCATCTTTTTTGTTTCCTCAAAGACGGTGTCCAAACTGGGCATGCGCATAAGCAGAGCACTGTCTGTAATGCGCATGAGCTGACAATTGTCCGCAGGCAGTTATCAGCAGTGACTTAGAGCGCTTACCATTTGTATAGAAAACTCGAAAACTTCGGTGAGGATTCAAATTGAACGTTTCATCTCGCTGGAAATTTTTCAGATGAAAGGTACACCTTCTGAGGTATTGGCTTTTTCCCACTTTTACCGAAACGATCGAAATTTTCTATACCCTTGCGTGAATTACCAGTGCTAAGAGTGCCATACTTCCTCTCGAGAAAAAGTGGACAACGGTATTTTGTAAATGGTACAACTCAATCCCGTTCCTTTTTTACTGTGCGAAAAACAGGACCGTATCTTTTTACGGAAAATTTTAGCGAACTTTCCGTGCAAATGGTAAGCACTCTTACTGACCTCTGAACTGATCAAAACTTTTGCGTCATGCATTGTGTTATTCGTGATAAACGGCAACAAGTAGGTTGACATAATCCGTTATCGAGACTGTCAAGTTGATTTTATCGTTCTACAAACTGTCCGTGATGGTGTTTTTCCCTGTTGTGTTTTCGTATACTTGTTTTGCTTTGTTTCGTGATCAAGGAGACACCCCAACACTACAACTCAACTGCTACGGTGTCAGTTCAGGACAGTTCTCCATAAAGCGAATTTGTTGTTGTTGTTGTTTTTGTTTTGTCTTCTTGCGAGGTTCTTGAGTATACAGGAAAAGCCAAAGTCAGCATGAACTTTAAAAATGTACAGAAAAGTAACCAAATATTTTTCAGGGATAACAAAGCAGAGATGTTAACCTTTATTGAAAACTTTGTGGCAGTCTCCAGTTTTCGTTTTGGACTTCATTGTGTCCCCTTGAAAGATGAGATATAAATCTTCCGCAAAGTTGTATAAAGCCGAGTAAAACTACCGCACTCGCAGAAAGTATGCATCTTGCACTTGTAAAGCATTTTAAAAGCCATTTTTATACCGCACAGTGCATACTAAACTATATAAAAAGTCAGTATGTGACTGAATGTAGCCTGTTCCAGGCTCCAAGATAGTGAGGAAAGCGGATCGAGAAAGCTGAGCGAAAATTGCGTGGGAGTTGTGGAGAGACGGAGTAGTGGAGCATGTAATCATTTTTTTCAATACCTGATTCCAGTATACCAGCTCCTGCCTGGTAGACCCTATGATTGGTCAATTGTGACAGTTTATTTCAACTCTTACTACGTCAATTATTTGACACTTTGAAACAAGAAACTGTTTTTCAGGAAGTGGCCGGGGTAGTCGGCGGTGCTAACAGGCTTCCCATTCTATCTTCCCGCCATTTTTTCTCGTTCGCTACCTCACTGCTAGCTAGCTTTTCTCGCTCGTCCACCCTGTCCGAGAGCCTGGCACAGGCTAAACTAAATGAGAAAAGTACTTGAAGAGGGATCGAAAGGAAACTTATCATCCTATTATTATGTCATTACTTAGATTACCTGAATCGGTCGTAGCGACTGATCCCGCGACTGATGATGTTTCAGGAGTCCCTTGAAGAGTTTGTAGTTGTTGTGAACATGACGCTTTGCATCTACGCCGGCAACAGAGTGCCAAGACGAACAACACAATAACTACTAGAACTGCCAAAAGAGTAACAATCACAATGTAGGTAATCGAACCTGTAATAAAAACAAAACCAAAGGAGCTTTAAATCATGTATTAAAAGCAAGAGATAGATACCTAGAATTGATATCTGCAACTTAAAACTGACCAGAGATAAAACTTTATCTCAATAGCCACTAGTCGACGGTCTAGCTTGTTCATCAAATTGATCACGTCAGGCCGTCACCCACTGTCCTCTCCCTGAGAATCATTTTTTGACCTGCCCCCAACTCTAAGCTATACAAGATGGTGGGAGAGCATTCGTGTCATCGCTCGCACTGCAAAATACGCTTGCTTTGCAGGCTATCGACTCTCTTTTAAGGAACACGTCTCTGGGACGGACATATCCCTTATGCGAGCGATTAGAGTCGGTACCTGCCTTCCTCCAGTTTGGTTCACTATAAGGCGGATACCAACTAAAGTGACGTACCCAACGATGTTCGTCGTTGAGGGAGATAAGAGACAGTTAAGTGTAATACAATTTGGCAAGTCAAGTCAAGTCTGCAATTCCGTAATCTTAACCATATAGCACATTAAACCTCATTTACGTTAAAATTTTTCCATCCACGTTTTCCTTGGTAGTTAGGTGTATATAAAATAACATACTTATACAAGTTTTTCTTTGACAAGTCTCCATGTATAGTGTCAGTCCGTTAGATAGTTGGTAATTTAGTTAATTTGACAATTAGTTATCGGTCAGTCAGTCAGTTAGTTAGTTAGGTAGGTAGTTAGTTAGGTAGTTGACCAGTTGTACAATAGGTCAGTCAGTCAGTCAGTCAGTCAGTCAGTCAGTCAGTCAGTCAGTCAGTCAGTCAGTTCGAGAAAACGTCAACAAGGTTTATTGGAAATATGCAATCTTTTTAAAAAAGGCCATGACTGATTCGACTTACGTTTACACATTCCATGTGATGCACGACTCTGAACGCATTCACAAGTGTCAGGGTTTAGGGGAATATTTTTGTTGTCGCAGATACGCTTGTGAAACCCTTTGCAGACACAGGAACATGTCTTACGGTCCAATTCCTGTAGAAGGATAAGCATATAAAAATATTTACAATTCATTTCACTTTTACAGTACACTTAGTTTGATATCGGTGCAAAGGGAATCTGCATAAACGAACCTCACTCAAGCAACAGCAACTACAGTAAAGTGTCATTGAAATGAACATCTTTCGGATCTTCTTTCGGCGTTAAGAGAGCACTTCCCGATTATAAAGAACCAATGAAAATGACCGAAGAAAGGCAGATACAATCGCTAATAACCGGTTATTTAGACAGGCGTCTGTCCGACCTGCCCCCGCTTGTTTTAATAAAGTGCAATTTGGTCCCGTGCAGATTTTGTGTGATAGCAATTCTGTAATCACCCGGTTGTATTCCAGTTTTCGTCTATTGGTGTGAAGCTACCTAAATGCAGGTTTCAAATGTTATGATGAATACTAAGCTTCTGAACAAGCAATTCCTTTGGGGTTAATAATTATTTTCAGTCGCTTAGCTTCATTCTCGGTTAGCTCAATGGGATAAGCGCCGGTCTGCTAAGCGGGAGGCGGACCAACACTCAGGGTCTATAAATAACTGAGGAGAAAGTGCTGCCTTTGTAATAACATCTTCAAACGGTGTGACTTTCTAGTTTTCTCGGATAAGGACGATAAACCGTGAGCCTCGTTTCATAAGCCCTTGCACATGTAATAAAAAATCTGTGGGACGTAACCCACAGACTCTTCGTAAAGGGTAGGGCACGTAGTGCCCGGTGTAGTGCAGTGGTCTATCTTACTTTCACACTCATGTATAGGGGCATCATTACTCATTTCTTCATTACTTGTAAACTGCACCTTAAGCAGTCTGGCAAAGTCCCCCAACCAGTATTGTAAATTATCCCTGAAAAGCCCTGGGGGGAGTCGATAATATGATATTAGAGACCTTTAGCATCAGGTAAACCGCAAACCTCAAACCGCAAACCGCAGTTACGCGTTTGCAGTTTCGCGTTGCCGAGATTTCAAACTTTAGCAAGGCGTTCAGTTCGATTTGTTCAGTTCAGTTCAGTTCACTTTTATTTAGCCAAAATACAATACAATACAAGAATACATATAGGAATTGTAAGGTTGCAAGGGAGCCCAGAAGAAACCAGAAGGCTTTATGAAGCCTGAGCTCCCCAGTCTAAAAGAAATAAGCAAAATAAAATGATATTCGCGGAGTGATACGTTAAAAAAAGGAACCAGACAGAGACTGAGTTAAGTTATGAATTTAGCAACAAGATAGAAAAAAAAATTTAACTCTGGATTGGAACAGAATGCTTTCCATTGTTAGTACGGCTGAAAGGAATATAAAATTGATTTGAACTACGCGTTCATTGTTTATGGCCGCCATGTTGTTTTCATCAAGTCGAAGTGCATCACTTTAATCGCCCAAAAATCAGCAATAATTCATTGATTCGAGATCAAAAATCCAACAAACACATTGCAAACGGATACAAAAAGCTAGTTCATACCTTTAAACGCGAGGCTGTACAATTTTTTGTGGCAAAAAACCTTGCCGTAAATCACTTACCGCTGGAAGCCCTTCCTGCGGTTCAAACGTGAACTGCAAACTGCAAACGTGACCGCAAGGCCCTGGTCACGTGACATTTTGCGGTTTGCGGTTTGCCGTTTCCCACGAAAAACCTGATGCTAAAGGTCCCTATTTACTTTACTTACTACCTTACTGTAAAGATCATGTTCACTTTCCGAAAATTCACTGTTATTCTGGAACATGAAGGCCACTAAAACGGGCTTTAAGTTGTAAAATTTCTAACATTTAATAAAGCCGTCTTACCTTTTTTCGTGAGCAGCCAAATGGCGATCGATTGCATTCATAATTACAAAGGTATTTATTCCACCTGAGGGGAAAAGCACACGTCCATGAAATGAGAAGGAGGAAAAAAGGAGGAAGCGATAAAAAAGGGAGTCCCGTTTCTAATTCCAACTAGATCCACTTATGATCACTTCTCTGTAACGAGTTGCCTCTAATCCTTCCATCTGGATTGGGACTGAAACTCTTGGAGCACTCGGCAACTCGAACGGGAGTGGCTAGAACGGCAACTTGAGATGAGTAGGTCAATTTCGAGCTGCCTCAACTGCGTGGTCTTAAGCTCATTTTCACACGACAGATTTTGCGGTTGCCTCGTTTTCAAACTAAGCAAGATTTTTTGAAACTCGGAAATAGCTTATTTCTGGGCAAAAATGTGACCGAGCGAGAGAAAACGCTATCTTGTAAAATACTAAAACCAAAAATCTCCACAGGTGTTAGAGATAGCTTAAAATGGACACGTAGTGAAGTGGTAGAAAACGCACGAGTGACGAGTGGGAAAGTAAAATTTAAATGCCGTAAAGCATTTGAGGTGGGGCTAATAGACACGGTGGGCATATTTGAGAGAGGAGGCTTATTTAGTTTAGCTAAGACAATGGCATCAGTTCTCCATAAAGAACTAGAATGCAAAGTGGAAACGCTCAAGAAAAAACGGTTAAGGTCATGCAGAATAAAACAAATCCGAACTTCCAGGTGGTGGTGAGTGAGCCAGTTGGCCTCGTTTTAAAACTAAGCAAGAGGTTTTGAAACTCGGAAATAGCTTATTTCTGGGCAAAAATGTGATCGAGCGAGAGAAAACGCTATCTTGTAAAATACTAAAACCAAAAATCTCCACAGGTGTTAGAGATAGCTTAAAATGGACACGTAGTGAAGTGGTAGAAAACGCATGAGTGAAGAGAGGGGGGCTTAAAAGAGAGGGGGAGCTTCTTTAAGGGGGGGGGGGAGTTATTAGAGAGAGGGGCTTATTTGGGAGGGGGGCTTAATAGAGGATTTACGGTATATGAACCCATGGCAGCCGATCCACAAGTAACTTCCTAGTGTACTTCCGTTTGTAACATACAGTCGGTCATAGTCGCGAAATAGTTAGATGACCGCCGCTATAAAAGATGCATTCTAACAGAAGGCAACCAGTTGGTTATTTTCGAGCGTAGTGGAGGATTTTAGCTCGGAACAACCGCAAACAACTCCAGCAAGTGGCGAGAGCGTGCCACGGCCACGCTGCCTCCTTCGTTTACAATATGTATGTTTTATAAGGTGTTTAACAAGTGGAATTGCTTTGTTTACCTTGTCAAAACATCACACTATTATCCAATAAAATTCTAGAAGGTGACCGCTCCTACCTGATGGAGATGACCACTAAATACAGGTCAAATAAACGGTGAACTTGGATTTGACAAGCGGCCGCTTAACACACAGGTAAATAGCTATAGAGGTTTGACTGTATATATGAGTTCTCACCTAGAGTCTTTCTTTCGTTTCATGATGTTAGATGGTGGTGCGTCGTCAAACTTACAGTCACATTTACAGGTTTCTTCATTCCACTGCTCCACCCGAAGGTCGCATTTATCTGGGCCACCTGTCGTACACTCTGCACCGCAGCTTGTGTGGTTATACACACGACGAAATTCATATCTGTTTCTCTCAAATGAAAACACTTTTATGTTGATTTCCTTTTGGCCAGTGGCAACGCACTTCTTGATTTTCGGGTTGACCTCCTTCCACGAACCCTCGCAACGGTGGAGTCGGACATAAAAAGGTCGGAATCTATGCTGGGAATCAACTTCTACTGTTGCAAGTACTGGCTCTTTACATTTGACACCCGGTAGCTCAGTTGACTCAGCCACTGGGAAAGGAAAAACATAATAACTGAAAATGAGACACTACGGTAACAAAAGTGTAAAAGTACTTCTTTTTACAGCACCTTTCGTGATCAGTGTTTTACTTGGGTCCGAATGGGTATAATGATTAGGTTCGTTACTGGAGCTGAACCTAGATACTGATATTTCCCGAACAGTAGTAGTTTGTATTTGAGCACAAAAGAAGAAGAAAAAGGAAAGGAACAGTTAAACCTTAAAAAAAAAGGATTATATTTGAGTGTCAATGTAGTATTTAGCACGGAAGAGTATTAATTGAGGATATTTTCGTCTACTAGGCTACTCGGGATCCTAGTGGAGACGCAACCGCCATTCAGCGTATTCTGCGTGATCACCAGAGCCACTCAAAGGAATGGCGAGGAATGTCGGAAGCTCGTTGTATTTGGGTCTTAAGAAAGGTTTTGTCGTAGCCGCGATTAGCAAGGTAAACTATAAGTTCGTTAGTAGGTAGTTTGCAATTGTCCGGGTTAGAGCAAATGCGACGGAGGCGAAGTGCAAGGCTAAAAGGAATAGCTCGTTTGGTATGTTGAGGGTGGCAGGATGAAACTAGTAAATACTGGTGTTTGTTTATTCAGGCTGGAAATTCGTATTGTTTTTGGTCTTCGGCCGCATGACTCCATCTTCATGTACTGAAATTTTTCAACTTTATGCTCTAGTTCTCTGAGGAGAATTGATACCATTTCCTTATTGTTAGAAAAACAGTATAGTGCCCGGTGACCACAAGTCCGTCCTCGAGAAACCTTGCTGCCGTTGATGCATTTCGCTAAATTAAATAAGCCCCCCGTTCTTTTAAGCCCCCACCCTCTATTAAGCCCCTCCCCCCCCCCCCCCTCTAAAGTGCATGAAAAAAATAAGCCCCCCGGTGGCTTAATAGAGGATTTACGGTATTTCAACCTCGTTTCCAGGTTCTCTCTCCTACGAGTGGCGCTCCGTAGGGACGGGTAAGAGAGAACTCTGGGAACGGGGTTGACGGTATTCTAGTTTAGACATTCGCATCAACGCGCTTCTATTTTGCTAAAATTACTGACTTACTAACGAAAAGCGCCATCAGTAAACTTCCACTCAAATGTAATCCAATCGCATGGCAAACGCCCATTTAATTTTGAAACAAATTCTTCGCATCCATAAGGTTAACGCGATAAACACTTGATGCAATCTTCCTTAGCTCGTCACGCAGTTCGTCCTCTGTTGAAGAGGATTACGTGACGAAGCAAAAAAACGATGCCAAGCCGGAATACAGTTGCCCTAAATTAAGCTTACCACAATATACAGCCAAATACGGTGCGGGCGAAATCTAAAAGAAAAACGATCTGCTCACACCCAAGATTTTTGGACTTAATCGCTTCTTAAACGTCACGGAATTGCACGTTTGTCAGAACTCAAAACAACAGTTTCATATTTCCGGCTTAAACGAATTAAAAAAAAAAACACTCTTGTGTGGAACCCAGGGTCTGATTGAAGCTATAATTTAAAACTATATCATTTTGACAAAAGACGATTTTGGGAATTAAATATTTTGGGGGTGGATTTTATTTGCGGGAACGCGGAGAAATCGCAAAGTGCCACAATCAGATCTTCCCATCATGCAATGACTCCACTAACAGATACCGGAAATAATATTTAGTTCCAGTACTGACCTTTGCTTCGATTATCCTCCAAAAATCTTTACAGTTTTAATATCATCGAAGTTGAAATCTCGAATAAAAAATGCTGTAAAAAAATACGACTGAAATAACGTATAAATCTCAGTTTTGATTCAGGTTTTTTTTCTTTCTTCGGTCATCATTAACCAATTTTAGAAATGTAACTCGACTGCAAGTCGCCTGGAAGTCGTTAATACCAAAATAATGTTAGATTTGACGAACTCGGCATCAGGGGCTTTTTATACTTCTTATATCATGTGTGGCTGAATCGGTATTATTAATAAACGGGGGGTAGAGGGGGAGAGAGAGAAAATGGGTTTTACCCAACCGGGTTGGCTGGCCTAGCGCCGAACGCTACGAACGAATTTTTTATTTTAATGGTCTATTTTATTTTTAACAACGCTTGGACGAGAAATGTTCATCGACGGGCTGGATGTGGACCAGGGAACATTTCCTCACATAGGCTATAGGGGAACGAGTACAGTCTTTTTACATGGTATAATTTCTCCCCTGAATCTAACTTGAACTATAGACAGGGTCTTTATTCTAGTTTTCGTTACAACGTAATTACAACTTTGATGAAGTAAGCCACCCTTCCTTCCTCTTCCCAAGGCCAGGGAGTATGACACTTTCATATTTTGTAGAAAATAAAAACAGTCAAGCGTGCACATGGCAAATACCGTGGCACCGGGAAAAAACACCGGAAGGGTAGTGAACCTTTAAACTGAATTTGGGCCTCGGTAGTTCGCTTTCGTTTTCTAATATTTTAAAGGATTGTTACATCCAAAGCCGAAAACTCACCTTAAATTCTTCTCAAATTTCTGTTAAAGGCAATACTTGATTATCTTGGCATAATTAAAACGCTTTGATTTCTCGTCTGCTTAAAATATCTTTCAACTGGGCTCGGCTAAAATCCACGTGAACAGAGGGGTTTCCCCTGTGTCTTTCGAACAAGAATGCTGTAATCATGGCTTCTTTATTTTATACAGAAAGTTTCCAAGTTTTTTTTCGCCTTTTTGACTCCAACAGAAGCAACAAAAAGAAAATTTTGTGGCAAAGACTGCATCTTATAACGCAAGACTGTTAAGAGGAAGTGTGTAGTGACGAGTTTTTTAGTATTAACTGGGTGTTCATTCATTCAAAGCCGCATCGTAATTAGCGGCAAAAGTGACCGACTACAAAGTTCCACGTACATTACTTTATGATAAGTGTACATTTGGATCGATCTTGGTTGTTGTCCGAGGCAACATGCATGTAACTGCCAGCAAATAAGCGCTGCCCTCAACTCTCATCTGCTACATACTCGTGTAACCAATGATTCTATGAATGAATGAGTGAATGTCTAATGAATAACAAGTGCTTTACTCACCCAAACCTTGTAATACGGCGAAAAAGAAACAAATGAAGCTGATTATGGTTGAATCCTTCATCTTAAAGAAGTCAACAGGACCTCTCTCTCTCTCTCTCTTTGACCAGGAGGCGGTTGCAGTGGCTTTAATACTCGGAAAGCCTATCCTATCGATCTGCCTGACTGGGGGCATGTAACTCAATGCTGACAAGTGTCCGCTTTCGTTAGTATTTGACTGTCACTTATGTAAATTATGCAAATCTATTAAGAGGGTTGGTCAGTCATATGACTACAGGTGTGACTAGGAAAACAAAAGGAAAAGCAATTACAGATTTAGGCAGTGACTTCTAAAACAAAGATGGGTTTTTCCCTGCTGAATTTAAAGAGCTAGGCCGTGGGAAAGTTACTAGCGGCATTGAAAATGTCATTTCTGTCCTTTCTTATGACATGCAAAGAATTTATATAAGTGTCAAAACAATTAAACGTTTGACACAAGGCAGGCGCTAGTCTGCTACACAGCCGTCTTTAGTGTCGTCACGCAACGCTCCCTCCCAGCGTTACGTGATGACACTAAAAGCGTCTGTGTATCAGACTCCACAACGGTTTCCAAATAAGTGCCCGGGCGCTTATTCGAGGAAGTACGGTACTTTTACACAACGATAGAAACGTGATGGTGTGAATTTGAAGCCTGGTGAACACTTGAGTATAATAATGTCCTTAGCTTCCTTAAGTCTCTTGTGGCTTATTACTGGTAGAGCATTTGGACTGTTAACCAAAAGTTCATAGGTTCGACTCCTAACGGGAGCACCTGGGGTCAATTTAATAATAAAAACTTTTACACGTGTAATTTACAAGTGTGGCTATTGTTATCAGACTGTAAAACAATGGCTACACTTGTAAATTACAAGTGTAAAAGTTTTATTAAATTGACCCCTGGATTCTTTCTCTAACTGGGTCAGTAACTGAAAAATCATCAATCTAATTTTACTTTAAACTACTTTTATTGTAAATCTTACATTACACGGTTTTTGCTACAAAAAATAAAGTCTCTCTTCTTATTTACTAAAAAGAGGGTAAAATTTTAACGTGTTTCACAAAACACTACTTATCTCTTTTCATAGAAAAGAACTTCAGACTAACTTCAACTACGGTACAAACTGCAGGAAATAGTTTCCACCATTTTAACATTTTTACCTAGAAATGTGTTAAGAAGGTTCGTCCATAAAATTTAGAACAAGAAAAACCAACTAATATTAACCCATCGTTCGTTAGTGATCACTTGTTAACTGATGAAAACTACTTCACTGTAAATTCACAGTGTTGTTTTTTAAGAACACAAGGCACTTCGAGTTGTGCGGGGATTAATCTCATGTATTCTGTATGTTCCTTTCTTGTACTTGCTGCTGTGATTGTCTTCTTAAACATAAGTCACAAACTGACATTGACAGTCAGATGACCTGTCAGATTCTGCAATTTTTTTAAAAAAAGAAGATACATTGGTGTCTAGATAAAGGGCATGGCTGGAAATAGGTTGTCACGTCTTAAACTATTACTAGGCGGTGTTGATATCGCGATTTGTTGTTGGTGGCGAGAAGATCGCTCATTGCCCCTGATCAGAGACAATGACTGTTCTGCCAGACACTGACAAATCACGATATTTTGAGAACCAAGTTCAATGATTGTTATGCTTGTTTTGTTTTGTAATTTAGTGGGGAAATGCGGAGCCGGTCGCCATCGGTGTCCAAAATGGGCATGCTCATGCGTCTGTAATGCGCATGAGCGGACAATTGTCCGTAGGCAGTTATCAGCAGTGACTTAGAGCGATACCGTTTGTATAGAAAACTCGAAAATTCCGGTGAGAATTCAAATTGAACGTTTCATCTCGGGGAACTTTTTCAGATAAAGGGTATACCTTCGGAGGTATTGGCTTTTCCCACTTTTACCGAAAAGATCGAAATTTTCTATACCCTTGCGTGAATTACCAGTGCTAAGAGTGACATGCTTCCTTCTCGTGAAAAAATGGAAAACGGTATTTTGTAAATGGTACAACTCAATCCCGTTCCTTTTTTACTGTGCGGAAAACAAGACCGTATCTTTTTACGGAAAATTTTAGCGAACTTTCCGTGCAAATGGTAAGCGCTCTTAATGACCTCTGAATTGATCAAAACTTTTGCGTCATAAATTGTGTTGTTCGTGATAAAGAGCAACAAATAGGTTGACATAATCCGTTATCGAGACTGTCAATTTGATTTTATCGTTCTACAAACTGTCCGTGATGGTATACTTGTTTTGCTTTGTTTCATGATCAGGAAGACACCACAACACTACAACTCAACTGCCACGGTTTCAGTTCAGGACAGTGCTCCATAAAGCGAATTTGTTGTTGTTGTTGTTTTTGTTTTGTCTTCTTGCGAGGTTCTTGAGTATACAGGAAAAGCCAATGTCAGCATGAACTATAAAAATGTACCGTAAAAGTAACCATGCATTTTTCAGCGATAACAAAACAGAGATGTTAACCTTTATTAAAAACTTTGTCGGCAGTGCCCAGTTTTCTTTTTGGACTTCATTATGTACCCTTATAAGATGAGATATAAATTTTCCGCACAGTTGTAAGCCGAGCAAAACTACCGCACGCGCAGAAAGTATGCATCTTGCACTTGTAAAGTATTTTGAAAGCCATTTATACCGCACAGTGCATGCCAAACTATATAAAAAGAGAATTGGTGATTGAATGTAGCCTGTTCCAGGCTCCCAGATGGTGAGGAACGCGGATCGTGAAAAGTTGCGTGAAAACTGCATCAGAGCTGAGGAGAGACGGAGTAGTTTTCAATACCTCATTCCAGTATACCGGCTCCTGCCTGGTTTACCTTATGATTGGTCTATTGTGACAGTTTATTTCATCATTTGCTACGTCAATTATTTGACACATTGAAACGAGAAACTGTTTTTTAAGAAGTGGGCGAGGTCGTGGGCTACTTAACTGCTCTTTGGCTTTTCTCGCTCGTCCACACTGACTGGGAGCCTGGCACAGGCTAGACTGAATGAGAAACGTTCTTGAAGATGGATTAAAAGCGACCTTATCATCCGATTATTATGTCATTACTTAGATTACCTGAATAGGTCGTGGCGTCTGATGATGTCTCAGGAGCCATTTGATGAGTTTTTGGTCTTTGTAAACTTGACCGTTTGCATCTACGCCGGTAACAGAGGCTCAAGACGAACAACGCAATAACCACTAGAACTGCCCCAATCACAACGTAGGTAATCGAACCTGTAAAAAAAAAACCAAACCAAAAGAACTTTAAATCATGTGCTGAAAGCAAGAGATAGATGCCTAGAATTGATATGTGCAACTTGAAAACTTTTATCTCAATAGCCAGTAGTCGACTGTCTAGCTTGCTCATCAAATTGATCACGTCAGGCCGCCATCCGTTGTCCGCTCCCTGAGAATCATTTTTTGACCTGCCACCAACTCTCTTAAAATTGAAGGCAAGGCTGATCGGACAGCTAAGGTTTACAAATTTATTTGCCCAATATTTCGACTAGACAACACTTAAACCCTATATGATGAACAGACGAGATGAAATTTAATCTATGGACATATATTTTTATGTAACCTTGTTATAAAAGGAGAGCGTTTGTACCATCGCTCGCACTACAAAATACGTCTGCTTTGCAGGCTATCGACTCTCTTTTAATGAACACGTCTGTAGGACGGACACATCCCTAAAGCGGGCGATTAGAGTTGGTACCTGCCTTCCTCCAGTTTGGTTTACTATAAGGCGGATACCAACTGAACTGCCGTACCCAACAATGTTCGTCGTTGAGGGAGTTAAGTGACAGTTAAGCGTAATCTTAACCATATAGCCTACTAAACTTCACATACGTTAAAATTTTTCCTTCCACGTTTTCCTTGGTAGTAGGTCAGTGTATATAAAATAACATACTTTTACAAATTTTTCCTTGACAAGTCTCTATGTATAGTGTCAGTCCGTTAGATAGTTGGTAATTTAGTTAATTTGACAGTTAGTTGGTTAGTTAGTTAACCAGTTATACAGTAGTTCAGTCAGTCAGTCAGTCAGTCAGTCATATCAGTCAGCCGAGGAAACGTCAAGGTTTATTGGAAATATGTAATCATTTTAAAAAAAGCCATAACTGATTCGACTTACCTTTAAACATTCCATGTGATGCACGACTCTCATCGCATTCACAGGTGTCGGGGTTTAGGGGAACTTTTCTGTTCTCGCAGGCACGCTTGTAAACCCCTTTGCAGACACAGGAACATGTATTATTGTCCAATTTCTGTAAAAGGATAAGCATATAAAAGTACTTACAGCTCATTTCACTTTTACAGTACACTTAGTTTGATATCGGTGCAAAGGGGATCTGCATAAACGAACCTCACTCGAGCAACAGCAACTACAGTAAAGTGTCATTGAAATGGACATCTTTGGGATCTTATTCCGGCGTTAAGAGAGGACTCCCGATAGTAAGGAACCAATGAAAATGACCGAAGAAAGGCAGAAACAATCGCTAATTACCGGTTATTTAGACAGGCGTCTGTCCGACCCGCCCCCGCTTGTTTTAATAAAGTGCAATTGGGTCTCGTACAGAATTTGTGTGATAGCAATTTTGTAATCACCCGGTTGCATTCCAGTTTTCGTCTACTGGTGTGAAGCTACCTAAATGGGTTACAAATGTTATGATGAATACTGAGCTGCTGAACAAGCAACTCCTTTAGGGTTAATAATTATTTTCAGTCGCTTAGCTTCATTGTTCATTCTACTGTGAGGATCATGTTCACTTTCCGAAAATTTACTGTTATTCTGGAACATGCAGGCCACTAAAACGAGCTTTAAGTTGTAAAATTTCTAACATTTAATAAAGCCGTCTTACCTTTTTTCGTGAGCAGGCGGCAGATGGCGATCTACTGCATTCATATTTACAAAGGAGTTTATTCCACCTGAGGGAGGAAACAGCACACGTCCATGAAATGAGAAGGAGGAAAAAAGTAGGAAACGATAAAAAAGGGGAGCCCCGTTTCTAATTCCAACTAGATCCACTTATGATCACTTCTCTGTGACGAGTTGCCTCTAATCCTTCCATCTGGACTGGGACTGAAACTCTTGGAGCACTCGGCAACTCGAACGGGAGTGGCTAGAACGGCAACTTGAGATGAGTAGGTCAATTTCGAGCTGCCTCAACTGCGTGGTCTTAAGCTCATTTTCACACGACAGGTTTTGCAGTTGGCCTCGTTTTAAAACTAAGCAAGAGTTTTTGAAACTCGGAAATAGCTTATTTCTGGGAAAAAATGTGACTGAACGAGAGGAAAAGCTATCTTAGTGTTAGAGATAGCTTAAAATGGACACGTAGTGAAGTGGTAGAGAACGTATGAGTGACGAGTGGGAAAGTAAAATTTAAATGCCGTAAAGCATTTGAGGTGGGGCTAATAGACACGGGGGGCATATTTGAGCGAGGGGGCTTATTTAGTTTAGCTAAGACAATGGCATCAGTTCTCCATAAAAAGCTAGAATGCAAGGTGGAAACGCTCAAGTACACAAGGTTGAAGGTCATGCAGCCAAACAATAAAACAAATCCGAACTTCCAGATGGTGAATAATCCATCCTTGATCAGTCCACACGAGGTTTTACAGTCTACAGTGAATACAGTCCATCATTTTTTTATTTGAAGAATAATACGAATGAAGAGAGGGGGGCTTAAAAGAGAGGGGGAGCTTCTGAACGGGGGGGGGGGGGGGTTATTAGAGAGAGGAGCTTATTTGAGAGGGGGGCTTAATAGAGGATTTACGGTATATGAACCCAAGGTAGCCGATCCACAAGTAACTTCCTAATGTGCTTCCGTTTGTAACATACAGTCGGTCACCCTCACGAAATAGTTAGATGACCGCCGCTATAAAAGAGGTATTATAACAGAAGGCAACCAGTTGGTTATCCACGAACGTAGTGCAGGATTTGAGCTCGGAATGACCGCGAACAACTCCGACAAGTGGCGAGAGCGAGCCTCGGGAACGCCGGATTGCGAATCCAACCAGCTGGCCACTCGGCCACGCTACCTCCTTTGTTTACAATATGTATGTTTTATAAGACGTTTAACAAGTGAAATTTCTTTGTTTATCTTGTCAAAACATCGCATTATTATCAAACTAAAATCGGCCAATTGGGAAGCCCAGCTACGGGGTGACCGCGCTTACTTGATGGAGGTGACCGCTAAATACATGTCATATAAACGGTGAATTAGATTTGATAAGCGGCCGCTTAATACACAGGTAAATAGAGGTTTAACTGTATATATGAGTTCTCACCTAGAGTCTTTCTTTCGTTTCATGACGTCAGGTGGTGGTGCGTCGTCAAACTTACAGTCACATTTACAGGTGTCTTCATTCCACCTCTCCACGTAAGGGTCGCATTTATCTGGGCTACCTGTCGTACACTCTGCACCACACCTTGTGTGGTTATCCACAGAATGAACTTCATATGTGTTTGTCTCAAATGAAAACACTTTTATGTTGATATGCTGTATACCAAGAGCAACGCACTTCTTGGTTTTCGGATTGACCTCCTTCCACGAACCCTCACAACGGTGGAGTCGGACATAAAAAGGTCGGAATCTATGCTGGGAATCAACTTCTACTGTTGCAAGTACTGGCTCGTTGCATTTGACAGGCGGCAGCTCTATCGGCTCAGCAACTGAGAAAAAAAAACAGAATAACTGAAAATAAGTAACTGCGGTAACAAAAGTGTCAAAGTGCTACTTTCCCAGCGCCTTTTCTGATCGGTGCTTAATTGGGTCCGAATGGGTATTAGCTTCTTGACTGGAGCTGAACGTAGGTAGACTACGAGTAGTCTAGACCGTAGGTACAGTTCTTTAACAGTATTTTATA
The DNA here is from genome assembly GCA_964035705.1 of Porites rus. NCBI lineage: Eukaryota > Metazoa > Cnidaria > Anthozoa > Scleractinia > Poritidae > Porites > Porites rus. The sequence continues at coordinate 10,121,066 of OZ038002.1, forward strand.
ATTGAGGACAAAAGAAAAAGTACCAGGAAAGAAACAGTCACGCCTTTAAAAAACGCAACGAAAGAGTATTATTAATTGAGGATTTTTTACTTCTCCTACTGGATCCTACTGGCGACGCAACCGCCATTCTCATATTGTCATTCGAGCCACGCGAAGGCCAAGCCGTTTGCAGGGCACGGGTAGTACTTTCATTTCCCAGTTACTTCAAGACTTTGACCATGGGTATTGGTTTGGCCACGAGGATCGAAAACTCTCAACTTTGTGTCGCAGGGAGGCTGGGGAGAGGGGAAAAGGCGCGCGTGGCACGATGGGAAGGGGAAAGAGAGGATTGCTACTTTCACTGTATACCGTAAACGTCCGAAAATAAGCCCCGGGACTTATATTTTTCAAAGGCCCTTTTTGAGGGGCTTATTTTTGGAGGGGCTTATATTCGGAGGGGCTTATCTACGGAGGGAAATTTTCGTTTCAAAATCGCTTGGGCTAGCCTTATAGTTGGAGGTAAATTTACCGTTTTTGCTTTGTTTTACTTTGGGGCAATTTTATTTGGTGGAGCGATTGAGCGTTTTTCTGCGTTGCCGTTTTGGGGGGCTTGTATTTGGAGGGGCTTGTACATGGAGGGGCTTATTTTCGGAATTTTACGGTATTCCGCGGTGATCGTACTGCGGTTCAATGTATGAAGACTGAAACTAATTGTCCGTTGAAAGGTTCCGGGGGGGGTACTTTAGGAATTTCTGGGTGGGGGTGTGCCGCTGGGACCCTGGAACCCTTAACCATTACCAGAGCTAGCTGAGCTGAATTTTGCTACCCTATACTAGAGTAAGCTGCCCAAATCCCCCCTATCCTAGAGTAGCTGTTTCCCTAGTCTAGGTAAAATCTTCAACCAACTGATCAATTTGCTGAAAAATGATACCCTATTCTAGACCCAAACGCTCTGATTTATATACCCTATCCTAGAGTAAACTGCTTGAAAACCGTACCCTTCACAGCGGCACATACCTATATAGCCCATATATGGCAGTGCCCCCCCCCCCCCCCCCCCGGGAAAGGTTCTTTATGAAATGTATATCACGAAATACATTAGCTATTAGCTTTGAAAAGAAGCCGTCACGTTCTCTTAGAGGTTTCGGGTTTTGGAAGAAGAATTGCTGGACTATTTTAGTTTTGACATTCGAGTCAACGAATAACGCCCACGGGCCCACGTACAGTAAACGAATATTTCCTCCTTCGCTCTTCAACTGAAATGTAATCCGATCCCATGGCAAGCGCCCATCAAATTCTTCGCATTCACAACTGAGGTTAATCTTTAGTTTTGACATTCGCATCAACGCGCTTCTATTTTGCTAATATTTACTAACGAAAAGCGCCATCAGTAAACATCCACTCAAATGTAATCCAATCACATGGCAAACGCCCATTTAATTTTGAAACAAATTCTTCGCATTCATAACGTTAACGCGATAAACACTTAATGCAATCTTCCTTAGCTCGTCACGCAGTTCGTCCTCTGTTGAAGAGGATTACGTGACGAAGCAAAAAAACGATGCCAAGCCGGAATACAGTTGCCCTAAATTAAGCTTACCACAATATACAGCCAAATACGGTGCGGGCGAAATCTAAAAGAAAAACGATCTGCTCACACCCAAGATTTTTGGACTTAATCGCTTCTTAAACGTCACTGAATTGCACGTTTGTCAGAACTCAAAACAACAGTTTCATATTTCCGGCTTAAACGAATTAAAAAAAAAAACACTCTTGTGTGGAACCCAGGATCTGATTGAAGCTATAATTTAAAACTATATCATTTTGACAAAAGACGATTTTGGGGATTAAATATTTTGGGGGTGGATTTTATTTGCGAGAACGCGGAGAAATCGCAAAGTGCCACAATCAGATCTTCCCATCATGCAATGACTCCACTAACAGATATCGGAAATAATATTTAGTTCCGGTACTGACCTTTGCTTCGATTATCCTCCAAAAATCTTTACAGTTTTAGTATCATCGAAGTTGAAATCTCGAATAAAAAATGCTGTAAAAAAATACGACTGAAATAACGTATAAATCTCAGTTTTGATTCAGGTTTTTTTCTTTCTTCGGTCATCATTTACCAATTTTAGAAATGTAACTCGACTGCAAGTCGCCTGGAAGTCGTTAATACCAAAATAACGTTAGATTTGACGAACTCGGCATTAGGGGCTTTTTATACTTCTTATATCATGTGTGGCTGAATCGGTATTATTAATAAACGGGGGGTAGAGGGGGAGAGAGAGAAAATGGGTTTTACCCAACCGGTTAGCTGGCCTAGCGCCGAACGCTACGAACGAATTTTTTATTTTAATGGTCTATTTTATTTTTAACAACGCTTGGGAGAGAAATGTTCATCGACGGGCTCGATGTGGACCAGGGAACACTTCCTCACATAGGCTATAGGGGAACGAGTACAGTCTTTTTACGTGGTATAATTTCCCCCCTGAACCTAACTTGAACTATAGACGGGGTCTTTATTCTAGTTTTCGTTAGAACGTAATTAAAACTTTGATGAAGTAAGCCACTCTTCCTTCCTTTTCCTAGGCCGGGGAGTATGACACTTTCATATTTTGTAGGAAATAAAATCAGTCAAGCGTTCACATGGCAAGTACTGTGGCACCGGGAAAAAACACCGGAAGGGTAGTGAACCTTTAAACTGAATTTGGGCCTCGGTAGTTCGCTTTCGTTTTCTAATATTTTAAAGGATTGTTACATCCAAAGCCGAAAACTCACCTTAAATTCTTCTCAAATTTCTGTTAAAGGCAATACTTGATTATCTTGGCATAATTAAAACGCTTTGATTTCTCGTCTGCTTAAAATATCTTTCAACTGGGCTCGGCTAAAATCCACGTGAACAGAGGGGTTTCCCCTGTGTCTTTCGAACAAGAATGCTGTTAAATTATGGCTTCTTTATTTTATACAGAAAGTTTCCAAGTTTTTTTCGCCTTTTTGACTCCAACAGAAGCAACAAAAAGAAAATTTTATGGCAAAGACTGCATCGTATAACGCAAGACTGTTAAGCGGAAGTGTGTAGTGACGACTTTTTAGTATTGACTGGGTGTTCATTCATTCAAAGCCGCATCGTAATTAGCGGGAAAAGTGACCGACTACAAAGTTCCACGTACGTTACTTTATGATAATATAAGTGTACATTTGAATCGATCTTGGTTGTTGTCCGAGGCAACATGCATGTAACTGCCAGCAAATAAGCACTGCCCTCAACTCTCATCTGCTACATATATACTCGTGTAACCAATGATTCTATGAATGAATGAGTGAATGTCTAATGAATAACAAGTGCTTTACTCACCCAAACCTTGTAATACGGCGAAAAAGAAACAAATGAAGCTGATTATGGTTGAATCCTTCATCTTAAAGAAGTCAACAGGACCTCTCTCTCTCTCTCTTTGACTAGGAGGCGGTTGGAGTGGCTTCAATCTCGGAAAGCCTATCGATCTGCCTGACTGGGGGCATGTAATTCAATGCTTAAAAAGTGTCTGCTTTCGTTAGTATTTGACCGTCACTTATGTAAATTATGAAAATAGGGTTGGTCAGTCATATGACTACAGGTGTGACAGGGAAAACAAAAGGAAAAGCAATTACAGATGTAGTCAGTGACTTCTAAAACAAAGATGGGTTTTTCCCTGCTAAATTTAAAGAGCTAGACCGTGGGAAGGTTAGTAGCGGCATTGAAAATGTCATTTCTGTCCTTTCTTATGAAATGCAAAGAATTTATACTGAAAGTGTCAAAACAAGTAAAACGTTTGACACAAGGCAGGCGCTTGTCTGCTACACAGCCGTTTATAGTATCGTCACGCAACCCCCCCCCCCCCCCCCCCAGCGTTGAGCGTTGCGTGATGACACTAAAAGCGTCTGTGTATCAGACTCCACAACGGTTTCCAAATAAGTGCCCGGGCGCTTAATCGAGGAAGTACGGTACTTTTACACAACGATGGAAACGTGATGGTGAATTTGAAGTCCGGTGAATACTTGAGTATAATAATGTCCCTAGCTTCCATAAGTCTCTCCTGGCTTATTACTGGTAGAGCATTTGGACTGGTAACCAAAAGTTCATAGGTTCGACTCCTATTGGGAGCATCTGGGGTCAATTTAATAATAAAAACTTTTACACGTGTAATTTACAAGTGTAGCTATTGTTCTCAGACTGTAAAACAATGGCTACACTTGTACATTAAAGGGTAAAAGTTTTATTAAATTGACCCCTGGATTCTTTCTCTAACTGGGTCAGTAACTGAAAAATCATCAATCTAATTTTACTTTAAACTACTTTTATTGTAAATCCTTACATTACACGGTTTTTGCTACAAAAAATAAAGTCTCTCTTCTTATTTCCTAAAAAGAGGGTAAAATTTTAACGTGTTTCACAAAACACTACTTATCCCTTTTCATAGAAAAGAACTTCAGACTAACTTCAACTACGTTACAAACTGCAGAAAATAGTTTCCACCATTTTAACGTTTTTACTTAGAAACGTGTTAAGAAAGTTCGTCCATAAAATCTGGAACAAGGAAAACGCTTCGTTCGTTAGTGATCACTTATTATTAAAGTGGTAAATACTACTTCACTGTAAATTCACAGTGTTGCTTTTTAAGAACATACAACGCACTTAAGAGTTGTGCGGGGATTAATCTCATGTATTCTGTTTGTTCCTTTCTTGTACTTGCTGCTGTGGTTTGTCTTCTTAAACATTAGTCACAAACTGATGATGTGATTTGATTTGACCTTCCGAGATTTGACAGTCAGATGACCTGTCAGATCCTGCAATTTCAAAAAAGGTACATTAGTGTCTAGTTAAAGGGCATGGCTGGAAATAAGTCGTCACGTCTTAAAATTACTGGGCGTTGTTGATATCGTAATTTGTTAGTGGCGAGAAGATCGCTCATTGCCCCTGATCAGAGGCAATGACTGTTCTGCCAAACACCGACAAATCACGATATTGTGAGAACCAAGTTCAATAATTGTTATGCTTGTTTTGGTTTGTAATTTAGTGGGGAAATGCAGAGCCGGTCGCCATCTTTTTTGTTTCCTTAAAGACGGTGTCCAAACTGGGCATGCGCATAAGCAGAGCACTGTCTGTAATGCGCATGAGCGGACAATTGTCCGTAGGCAGTTATCAGCAGTGACTTAGAGCGCTTACCATAAAGCGAATTTGTTGTTGTTGTTGTTTTTGTTTTGTCTTCTTACGAGGTTCTTGAGAATACAGGAAAAGCCAAAGTGAGCATGAACTTCAAAAATGTACAGTAAAGTAACCAAGCATTTTTCAGCGATAACAAAGCAGAGATGTTAACCTTTATTTAAAACTTTGTCGGCAGTGCCCAGTTTTCTTTTTGGACTTCATTATGTACCCTTATAAGATGAGATATAAATTTTCCGCACAGTTGTAAGCCGAGCAAAACTACCGTATGCGCAGAAAGTTTGCATCTTGCACTTGTAAAGTATTTTGAAAGCCATTTATACCGCACTGTGCATACCAAACTATATAAAAAGAGAATTGGTGATTGAATGTAGCCTGTTCCAGGCTCCCAGATAGTGAGGAAAGCGGATCGTGAAAAGTTGCGCGAAAACTGCGTCAGAGCTGAGGAGAGACGGAGTAGTTTTCAATACCTTATTCCAGTATACCAGCTCCTGCCTGGTTTACCTTATGATTGGTCTATTGTGACAGTTTATTTCATCATTTGCTACGTCAATTATTTGACACATTGAAACGAGAAACTGTTTTTTAAGAAGTGGGCGAGGTCGTGGGCTACTTCACTGCATGCTCTTTCGCTTTTCTCGCTCGTCCACACTGACTGGGACAGGCTAGACTGAATGAGAAACGTTCTTGAAGATGGATTAAAAGCGACCTTATCATCCGATTATTATGTCATTACTTAGATTACCTGAATAGGTCGTGGCGTCTGATGATGTCTCAGGAGCCATTTGATTAGTTTTCGGTCTTTGTAAACTTGACCGTTTGCATCTACGCCGGTAACAGAGGCTCAAGACGAACAACGCAATAACCACTAGAACTGCCCCAATCACAACGTAGGTAATCGAACCTGTAAAAAAAACAAAACCAAAAGAACTTTAAATCATGTGCTGAAAGCAAGAGATAGATGCCTAGAATTGATATGTGCAACTTGAAAACTTTTATCTCAATAGCCAGTAGTCGACTGTCTAGCTTGCTCATCAAATTGATCACGTCAGGCCGCCATCCGTTGTCCTCTCCCTGAGAATCATTTTTTTGACCTGCCACCCACTCTCTTAAAATTGAAGGCAAGGCTGATCGGACAGCTAAGGTTTACAAATTTATTTGCCCAATATTTCGACTAGACAACACTTGAACCCTATATGATGAACAGACGAGATGAAATTTAATCTATGGACATATATTTTTCTGTAACGTTGTTATACAAGTTTTTGTCTATTGTTTTCCTCCACCAATCACATTTTATTTTTCATTTTTTGTATTATTTTATATACTGTAAGTGTAACCGTTTAATCTATTCTCACTTAGCTTTTCCAGCCCCTGATGAAGACTATAGTTTTGTCTAGTCGAAATATTCGGCCAAAAAATTTGTAAGTCTTAGCTGTCCGATCAGCCTTGCATTCAATTTTAAGTGTTATATTGCTGATCCTGATCAACGACAAGATCCGGCTTTTCCTCGCCCCAGTTTGTCCAAGTGGTCTTGTTCCCCAACTCTCTATATGCTTCAACATCCAAGATGATGGGAGAGCGTTTGTACCATCGCTCGCACTACAAAATACGTCTGCTTTGCAGGCTATCGACTCTCTTTTAATGAACACGTCTGTAGGACGGACACATCCCTAAAGCGGGCGATTAGAGTTGGCACCTGCCTTCCTCCAGTTTGATTTACTATAAGGCGGATACCAACTGAACTGCCGTACCCAACGATGTTCGTCGTTGAGGGAGTTAAGTGACAGTTAAGTGTAATCTTAACCATATAGCCTACTAGACCTCACATATGTTAAAATTTTTCCTTCCACGTTTTCATTGGTAGTAGGTCAGTGTATATAAAATAGCATACTTATACAAATTTTTCCTTGACAAGTCTCCATGTATAGTGTCAGTCCGTTAGATAGTTGGTAATTTAGTTAATTTGACAGTTAGTTGGTTAGTTAGTTAAATTAGTTAGTTAGTTAGTTAGTTAGTTAACCAGTTATACAGTAGTTCAGTCAGTCAGTCAGTCAGTCATATCAGTCAGCCGAGAAAACGTCAAGGTGTATTGGAAATATGTAATCATTTAAAAAAAGGCCATAACTGATTCGACTTACCTTTAGACATTCCATGTGATGCACTACTCTCATCGCATTCACAGGTGTCGGGGTTTAGGGGAACTTTTCTGTTCTCGCAGGCACGCTTGTAAACCCTTTTGCAGACACAGGAACATGTCTTACGGTCCAATTTCTGTAGAAGGATAAGCATATAAAAGTACTTATAGCTCATTTCACTTTTACAGTACACTTAGTTTGATATCGGTGCAGAGGGGATCTGCATAAACGAAACTCACTCAAGCAACAGCAACTACAGTAAAGTGTCATTGAAATGAGCACCTTCTTTCGGCACCATCTTCTTTCGGCGTTAAGAGGGCACTTCCCGATTATAAAAAACCAATGAAAATGACCGAAGAAAGGCAGAAACAATCGCTAATGACCGGTTATTTAGACAGGCGTCTGTCCGACCCGCCCCCGCTTGTTTTAATAAAGTGCAATTGGGTCTCGTACAGAATTTGTGTGATAGCAATTCTGTAATCACCCGGTTGTATTCCAGTTTTTGTCTATTGGTGTGAAGCTACCTAAATGGGTCACAAATGTTATGATGAATACTGAGCTGATCAACAAGCAACTCCTTTGGGGTTAATAATTATTTTCAGTCGCTTAGCTTCATTGTTCATTCTACTGTGAAGATCATGTTCACTTTCCGAAAATTTACTGTTATTCTGGAACATGCAGGCCACTAAAACGAGCTTTAAGTTGTAAAATTTCTAACATTTAATAAAGCCGTCTTACCTTTTTTCGTGAGCAGGCGGCAGATGCTGATCTACTGCATTCATATTTGCAAAGGAGTTTATTCCACCTGAGGGAGGAAAAAGCACACGTCCATGAAATGAGAAGGAGGAAAAAAGTAGGAAACGATAAAAAAGGGGAGCCCCGTTTCTAATTCCAACTAGATCCACTTATGATCACTTCTCTGTGACGAGTTGCCTCTAATCCTTCCATCTGGACTGGGACTGAAACTCTTGGAGCACTCGGCAACTCGAACGGGAGTGGCTAGAACGGCAACTTGAGATGAGTAGGTCAATTTCGAGCTGCCTCAACTGCGTTGTCTTAAGCTCATTTTCACACGACAGGTTTTGCAGTTGGCCTCGTTTTAAAACTAAGCAAGAGTTTTTGAAACTCGGAAATAGCTTATTTCTGGGAAAAAATGTGACCTAACGAGAGGAAAAGCTATCTTAGTGTTAGAGATAGCTTAAAATGGACAGTAGTGAAGTGGCAGAGAACGTATGAGTGACGAGTGGGAAAGTAAAATTTAAATGCCGTAAAGCATTTGAGGTGGGGCTAATAGACACGGGGGGCATATTTGAGCGAGGGGGCTTATTTAGTTTAGCTAAGACAATGGCATCAGTTCTCCATAAAAAGCTAGAATGCAAGGTGGAAACGCTCAAGTACACAAGGTTGAAGGTCATGCAGCCAAACAATAAAACAAATCCGAACTTCCAGATGGTGAATAATCCATCCTTGATCAGTCCACACGAGGTTTTACAGTCTACAGTGAATACAGTCCATCATTTTTTTATTTGAAGAATAATACGAATGAAGAGAGGGGGGCTTAAAAGAGAGGGGGAGCTTCTGAACGGGGGGGGGGGGGGTTATTAGAGAGAGGAGCTTATTTGAGAGGGGGGCTTAATAGAGGATTTACGGTATATGAACCCAAGGTAGCCGATCCACAAGTAACTTCCTAATGTGCTTCCGTTTGTAACATACAGTCGGTCACTCTCACGAAATAGTTAGATGACCGCCGCTATAAAAGAGGTATTATAACAGAAGGCAACCAGTTGGTTATCCACGAACGTAGTGCAGGATTTGAGCTCGGAATGACCGCGAACAACTCCGGCAAGTGGCGAGAGCGAGCCTCGGGAACGCCGGCTTGCGAATCCAACCAGCTGGCCACTCGGCCACGCTACCTCCTTTGTTTACAATATGTATGTTTTATAAGACGTTTAACAAGTGACATTTCTTTGTTTATCTTGTCAAAACATCGCATTATTATCAAACTAAAATCGGCCAATTGGGAAGCCTAGCTACGGGGTGACCGCGCTTACTTGATGGAGGTGACCGCTAAATGCATGTCAAATAAGCGGTGAATTAGATTTGATAAGCGGCCGCTTAATACACAGGTAAATAGAGGTTTAACTGTATATATGAGTTCTCACCTAGAGTCTTTCTTTCGTTTCATGATGTTAGGAGGTGGTGCGTCGTCAAACAAACATTCACATTCACAGGTGTCTTCATTCAGCCACTCCACGTAAGATTTGCATTTATCTGTCGTACACTCTGCACCGCAGCTTGTGTGGTTGTACATATGAAGTAATTCAGATTTTTTTCTCTCCACGGAAAAGACTTTTATCTCGATTTCCTTTCGGCCAGTGGCAACGCACTTCTTGATTTTCGGACTGAACCCCTCCCACGAACCCTCACAACGGTGGAGCCGGACATAGTAAGGGAAAAATCTATGCTGGGGATCAACTTTTACTGTTGCAAGTACTGGTTCGTTGCATTTGACAGGCGGCAGCTTTATCGGCTCAGCCACTGAGAAAGAAAAAAACAGAATAACTGAAAATAAGTAACTGCGGTAACAAAAGTGTCAAAGTGCTCCTTTTCAAGCGGCTTTTCTGATCGGTGCTTAATAGGGCCTGAATGGGTATTAGCTTCTTGACTGGAGCTGAACGCGGGTAGACAGTAGTCTAGAACGCAAGTACATTTCTTTAACAGTATTTTATAATTGAGGACAAAAGAAAAAGTACAAGGAAAAAAACTCACGCCTTTAAAAAACGCAACGAAAGAGTATTATTAATTGAGGATTTTTTACTTCTCCTACTGGATCCTACTGGCGACGCAACCGCCATTCTCACATTAGAGGATGTTAGGATCGACAACGAGTACGAGTTCTAGAACGAGATCAGCGATTTTGCGTACTGCGTATCCGTTCTGCGCATCTCCACGTTTTCAAGTCGTCCTGTCAAGTTGCACTACGACGAGTTCTGACCAAAAACTCGAAGTGGGTAGAACGACTAGGAAGAGCTGGTTTTCAATGGTAAATTCCGATCGTTTAATGCAGTTTCTTTTCGTTTCTAGCCTCTCTTTATCATCTTGAACATTCCCTATATTATGTTTTATGCAAAATACTGCTTTTGAAGTCGAGGAAAAGCAACCGAACGCGATATTTCCTACACAGTTCTATAAACTCGAACTCGGTGTCATTGCTAACATAGAAAGCTGAGAAAACGACTTCGAGTACGAGTACGGCTTGAAGTCGTTCTCGTATTCATACTCGTTGTTGATGCTAACATCCTCTATTGTCATCCACGCCACGCCACGCGAAGGCCTAGCCGTTTGCAGGGCACGGGCAGTACTTTCATTTCTCAGTTATTTCAAGACTTTAACCATGGGTATTGGTCTGGCCACGAGGATCGAAAACTCTCTCCTTTGTGTCGCAGGGAGGCTGGGGAGAGGGGAAAAGGCGCGCGGGGCACGGTGGGCAGGGGAAAGAGCGGATTGCTACTTTCACTGGTATACCCAAAACTTCCGAAAATAAGTCCCGGGACTTATATTTTTCAAAGGCCCTTTTTGAGGGGCTTATTTTTGGAGGGGCTTATATTCGGAGGGACTTATCTACTGAGGGAAATTTTCGTTTCAAAATCGATTGGGCTAGCCTTATAGTTGGAGGTAAATTTACCGTTTTTGCTTTGTGTTACTTTGTACATGTATTTGAGGGCAATTTTAAAGTACAAGCCCCTGGAGGGGGGCTTATATTTGGAGGGGCGATTGAGCGTTTTTCTGCGTGGACGTTTTGGGGGGGCTTGAACATGGAGGGGGTTATTTTCGGAATTTTACGGTATTCCGCGGTTATCGTAATGCGGTTCAATGTATGAAGACTGAAACTAATTGTCCGTTGAAAGGTCCTTTATGAAATGCAAATCACGAAATACATTAGCTTTGAAAAAAAGCCGTCACGTTCTCTTAGAGGTTGCGGGTTTTGGAAGAAGAAATGCTGGACTATTTTAGTTTTGACATTCGAGTCAACGAATAACGCCCATAGTAAATGAATATTTCCTCCTTCGCTCCTCAACTGAAATGTAATCCGATCCTATGGCAAGCGCCCATCAAATTCTTCGCATTCATAACTGAGGTTAATCTTCCATGGCTCGTCACGCAATAATTCTTCCCTCGTGGAAACGGGCGTACAGTTTCTAAAGCAGGCTCACCATAGTATACAGGAAACCAGCTAAAAACTGTGCGATTAAAATCTAAAAGAAAAACGATCTGCTCTCACTCAAGATTTTTGGACTTAATCGCTTCTTAAACGTCACTGAATTGCACGTTTGCGAGAACTCGATTTGATATTCATTTTCGGCTGAAACATCGACTGCCAGGGTCTGATTTAAGCTATAATTCTCGTCAATAAATTTTTTTAAAAAACTATATCATTTTCACAAAAGACGATTAGGGGAATTGAATATTTTGGGGGTTGCGGGAAATTTTGCGAAACGCGGAGAAATCGCGAAGTGCCACACCGATCTTCCCATCATGCCGTGACTGTACTAACAGATACCGGAAATAACGTATAATATAATATTTAGTTCCGGTACCGACCTTTGCTTTTGGCTCGGTATTAAAGGCAGTTCATTTCCGTTTTCGATTATCCTCCACAAATCCTTAGAGTCATTCAAACCCGTTGTAAAAACAACAACAAACTGTTGTAAAAATTAACTGGAAAACACATCATGATAATGCGATAATAGATTACTAACGTAGTTCTGATACCGTGTGTTTTCGTTTTGGTCATCATTTACAAAGTTAGAAAACGTAACTCGACTACGGGTCGTTATAAATAACGTTGGATTTGACGAACTCGACATTAAGGGCTTTTTACTTTTTATATCGTGTGTGGCTGTATCGCCATAAGACGGGGGAAAGAAAATGGGGTTTTACCCCAAAATGAACGCATTTTTGATTTTATAACCCTACTTAATCATAACTATGCTTGGGAAAGAAATGTTTATCGACGGGCCGGACACCTCCTTACACGGGCTTATACTGTAACGACAGTCTTTTCACATGGTATAATTTCTGGGCTTTATTTCCTTTTAAACCTTTAAACTTGAACTATAGACGGGGTCTTTATTTTTCCCTAGAAATTAAGACTAAGCTGCAGTAAACCACTCTTCCTTGAACTTCCCAAGGCCGAGAAGTTGGACACTTTCATATTTTACAGAAAATAAAAAAGGGAATGTGCATATGGCGAGTGCCGGGAACCGGGAAAATACAGCGGAAGTAATAAGTTATTTATGTTCGAGCGCTCGAGCAGTGAACTTTTGGGCGTGGGTAGCTGGTTCGCTTTCGTTTTCGAATATTTTAAAGGATTGTTAAATTTTTAAGGGCATCCAGAGCCGAAAAATTACCTTAAATTCTTCTTAGATTTCCCTTAAAGGGAGACACTTGATTATATTGGCATAATTAAGCGCTTCGATTCTTTGTCTTCTTAAAATATCTTTTAATGTGCACGGGTAAAGTCCACGTGGACAGAGGGGCCGGGGTTTCCCCTGTCTTTCGAACAAGAACGCTGTAATTATGGCTTCTGTATTGTACAGAAAATGTCTACATTTTTTTATCCTTTTCTACACTAATAGAAGCAACAAAAAACAAAATTTTGTGGCAAAACCTGCACCATACAACGAAAGACCGTGGAGCGGAAGTGTGTAGAAGCTGGTGTAAAATATTGGGTCGGTTTTCATTCATTCAAGTCAAAGACGCACCGACTAAATTCTTTGTACATCACCTTATAATCAGTGTACATTTGAATCGGTCTTAGATGTTCTCCTAGGCATCATGCGCTTAATTTTGAGTAAATCAGCTCTTCCCTCAACTCTACTCTGCCGTACTCACGTAGCCGAATGATTCTATGAATGAGTAAATAACAAGTGCTTTTAATACTCACCGTAACCTAGCAATGCGGAGAAAACGTAACAAATGAGGCAGATTATGGCAGAATCCCTCATCTTAAACAAGGTCAACAGCAGGCAGGACCTCTCTCTTTGCCCAGAATGCGGTTGTAGTGGCTTTTTATACTCGGGAAGCAAGTCCTATCGATCGTCGCTGACTGGAAGCATGTAAAAAAATGCTCAAAGCTACCGCTGTCGTGAATATATTAACAGTCATTAACTCGGGAATTATCCCTAAAGAGGGTTGGTCAGTCATGCGACCACAGCGTACGACAGGGGAAACAGACAGGGGGAAACAGACAGGGGCCGTCGGAAGTTACTAGTCGTATTAAATTAAGTGTCATTTCTTACGACATGCAGCGAATTTATAATACAGTGAAACCTGTATTAAGCGGACACCCTCGGGGAAGGCTGTAGTGTCCGCTTAAAATACAGGATGTCCGCCTAATACAGGTTTCGATATATAACGTCGTATGAGGTGTCAAATGCCATTCAAATGAACAATGGAAGCGTTTATAATACTCCCAGAGACTATGACGATAGAAATTTGCATTAATTTCTTTATCAGAGTGAACCAATTGATCATAGTACCATAAACGTGGATTGCAACTCTAATGTGAAGAAATCAGATGAGTGAAACAAGCTCTATACAAACAAAACGAAATAGAAAACAATCCTGTACTGTGAAACTAATCAAATAAGTTCATCAAGTCACGTTTTTTAATGTAAAAATCGAAAAATTTGTGGGTGGCAATTCGAGGCAATCTTTCGCATTTCCGTGTCTGGCGTGTTGGGTGGTGGAATTTAATTACAAGTGTCCGTTTAATACAGGTTGGCAACAATAGAAATGACCATTTTAGGTATTCGCGTCCGCTTAATAGAGGTGTCCTCTTAATAAAGGTTTCATTTAAAGTAAATAAGGGAAATAAATTTGGGGACTTCGGCTACTGTCCGCTTAATAGAGGGTGTCCGCTTAATACGGTGTCGGCTTAATACAGGTTTCACTGTAGTGAAGTGTGACGCAAAGGACCCCTAAACATTGAACAGTTTGGTAGTCTGCTACACAGCCCTTTTTTAGAGTCGTCACACAACGCGTGACGACACTAAAAGCGGCTGTGTAGAAGATTTACAATTTGGGTGCAACCTCGACACCTCAGCATTTCATCCAAGCAAGCAATAAAATTCTTCAAAAAGTCCTTGGTACATTTTAAATGATATTAATGGAATGAAATTGTTTAAAATCAGATCCTTATCCTGATCCTCCTCGTTCAACAGTGTTAATACAGAATTACAAACTTTTTGTTTGGTTTATATACCGAGATAGCGAGTGGAGGAATTGGATACTGATACCGATTACCGGTCACTTTCAGTGCTCTACTCCAGTTAATAACGCTATCATATATCAAGACCTGAAGGTGAATTAACCACATCCTCAATTGATAATTTCCTTATGACTTTACAAAAGCAGGCGCATTTAATTTGTCGAGTCGACTTCTCCTTCATGGTCCAACAGTAAAATATTTACTCCACGTTACATATGTTTTATGATAAACAATCAATTGTTTTATATATCGAAGGCGTATTTCTCAGTTCATGATTCCGTTTATTCTTTGGTGTCAGTGCTAAGTTGATGGCTCTATTAGGCTGTCGTCTGTGTCAAGAGTGTGAAGGCAAAAAAAACTGTCATAAATTTTCACTGGACGTAAACTACTATCTATAACATTTTTATGAGTTTCTGTAGGTATTTAATGTCAGAAGTTAAAAGGACAGCCTTGGTGTGCAAGACTGAAGAGAGCGCACGGAGACGCGTTCTACCCAGGTCTCCTCGACAGTCAAAACTTTTACTCGTCTCGCTTGTTCCTCGCCCGCTAGCCAGTTGGCCAATCCTTCGGGTCAAGTTTGTGTAGCAGTGACTGGTGGCTCCCACCGCTAAAAAAGAAACCACCTCCTTTGCAACATTCCAAATACGGGAAAATTTCACTCGATACGGGGAATATGGCGGCACAGGTACAACTTCTTAATTTAGATATCGCTCTTGAAGGTGAGAAAGTGAAACGAATATATGATTTCTGTCTCTTTACATTTGCGTCATACTCGTGATATATATTAATAGTGCAGCACAACGTATTGCTCGCCTCATAGCACACATCTTATCAACTCCCACTCAGTCTCAGGATCGAAAGCTGAAAATATCACATGACAGTTACGATACCACTCGCTGCTTACACCAGCTTACGTCAAACGCGTTAAATACTGATTTTCTGCCGCTTGACTAATCATGGCGTCTATAGTTTACCTAGGCCAAACAATCCCATACAATCACCTTAAGGTTTATTGACTTTTGTTTGATGTGGAACACCAGATATTTCGGGTTCTCCCAGCCGAATCGAACGCAAAATTCTCGATCTATTGAAATTTTTGTTCTATGAGGGTCCAGAGCTCTCTGTACAATGGCCTATTCTGGGAGACCCCGGCCGAAAGGGATACCTTTTCTAGGCTTCAGATGAAAGGGTAGGGGTTGAAGTATATGAAAGGGTAGGAAAATAACTGAGGTTTGTGAAAGGACCTAAAAGGGTCAACAGGCGCATTTTATGGCTGTGAAAAATACAAGAAAGCTTCCCGGTTTAGTGATTTAATGATATTTAAAAGACAGAGCATTTAAAGCAGTTAAAAGGGATGTAGCCTTCTAAACCAGGTATGTGAAAGGGGTACCATTTGTCAATAAAAGGTATACGAAAGAGATCCCTTTAGATCAAAAATGGTATATAAAAGGTAAGTCGTTAGACCTCGGGGCAAAGCCTCCCGGTACAAAATTTAGTTGTATACCAGTACCCCTCCTCCGCGCCCCATCCGCCCCAAGAGGAGTCTTTTTCTCTTTTTGGCAAAATCTGTCTTTGGATCTCGATCTTCGTTTCGATTGGAGAATCCGTATTTTGACTAAGAAAGTCTAAATCTAGCGTTCTGGAATGACAAACGAAGACGGTATATGACCTAGGAAGCATATAGAAGAATATTGCTCGCACGTTTGGAGGCGCGAGCGTGCCACGTCCACGTCCCGCCGTATAGCGATGCCAAAACTCGACAAAACACCCTTTATTCTGGTTTATTAAATTTTTAATATCAAATTTATTTATCTATTATTGTGCAACTTTGAGCAATTTTTTTCAAGAGGACTTGGAGCCACCTCAGTCGGATTCAATTTTTCAATAAAAAAGATGGCTTTGAAACCTTTAGAGCGAGGGAAAGAAATAAAAGAGAGGAGTGTTATAACTGTAGTATTAAGACTTTAATGTCGAAGTGATTAAACCACGGCACAAGTCAGTGATTCTATACATCAGTTATAAGAACTGGATACTTCAGTTACTAGAGGTTGCCTGCACCTACAGAAGAGAGATATGCAGTAAGCAATGTTTATCCGACCAAAAAAAAGGATCGACCTGACAACTTGACCAGCGCCAGCCGTAAAATTATTTTAAGCCAAGGATATTCTTTGTGCATATTTTCTTATACACTGCCCATATCTATTTGGGTAGAAATATTAGCTTTCCTGCCTGAACACCCTTGGTGACAAAAATCTATAGCTCGTAGGGAGACGACGAGTATGCCGATCTTTTTCATAAGGGATTCCTCCTCTGGGTTCTTATGCTTCAATTGAAGAAAAAAACAGTTACTACAAACTTTATTTAGTTACAGTGGAAATGTTTACTTTCGTTCTTAAGAATTAGACTAAATATGTACATCAACTGTTATTCAATAAATAACTGCATAATATACAATTTTGAATTCAACGTACTAACTAATTAATTGAAGCCTACAGAGAACCTGGACAAAGCTGAAATTATAACTACTGCACAATCGCACATAACTGTAGTACACTTCATATTTCAGTATTCTTCATTGTATATGAAGCTATGTGAGAAGCCCGTTTAATGATTGCTTTACATATCAGATATTTTGCTATCCGGCTAATATTAGCCAGACATTAGTAGTGTGAGTTACCTGTATTAGGTACACAGGTTAACCTGAAATGCAAAATATGTTTGTTCTACTCCTGGGAAGTTTCCAGTGACTCTGCATTTAGCTCTCGTAGTTTCGCCTGATCATCTACCGACCATACTTTTTAGACTACTGTAGTGACAAGTAAAAACAATTTCTTTTCCCAGAAAAGATAACGACGAATTAGCCTAATAAACTTTATTGAAGATAAAATCAAATTAGACACCCCTATTTAGAACTGAATTCAACACCATTGCTACCGATTAAAACCAGCTCATTAGCAAATATCCACTGGCTCACGAGCAATTTGCTTCCAGAAAAAATTGATCAAGTTTCTGTTATGTTTTTGCCTTCTGTCTTTTATAAATAAGGTAGACTATCTTAAATGCTGTAAACGCGTGGGTGTAAACACGGAGTCAAGAGCATTATGACCTCTAGACATCATTTCCTCTCCTGAATTGACGTAACAGACAGCTCTCGGAAGAGCAGTTTTTGCCGCATTGACGTCAAAGCAATAAAAAATGTTGAGGCTTTCCTATAATCGGTTTAATAAAGTGCTCTTTTGCTTCTTATTCTTAAAAATGTTCGAAATAGCCACTTGCAACCAGATCCTTTCTGGTACCATTTCGTAGCAGATTATAAATAAGACTATTAATAAATTTACAAAACATATTGTATTATGAATACTTTTATCAGTAAGACCAAAGCGCTGAGGATACCTCGGGCTGATCACTAATTTTCACATTCCATCATCGAAAAACTTATAAATTAGTCTTTTGATATGTTCACACTGTACAGGAAAGCTCTTGCGCCGGCACGAAAACCATACCGGATATGGCCTCTGTTCACACATGGCAGAGAACGTAGTCTGTTACACAGCCGTTTTAGTGTACACTAAAACGGAGAACGGTGATTACGGCGCGGTTTCTGTAACGAAGCGAAGCTGCGCCGCGCCGCGCCGATCTGTAAATTTCGTATCTGCACGAAAAGGTATCCGTTCCCCTTGTGAATAAATCAGGGGCACCCAACGTCAATTTTTGGAAAATATTTGTTCGGAAGACGATTTGAGATCTAGACTTTTCGGAACATTTGTTATAAAATTTATTGCTTGCCTGTCTCTCCTACGATTTTCGAACATCCAAAAAATGGTATAATTGCCCATTTTTAACGGATTTTCACCCTTTGAAAGGTCACCTAGAATTTTCGGGAGCCTTTTTATGGCTAAAATTTTCGAAAAGGTAAGTTTTGATCCCTATAATTTTCGGGTCACAAGACTCTCAGTTAGGAAATCCGAACAGATAAAAAATTTTTAGGGAATAAAAATATGCCTATATCTACCGTTTAAATACTAAAATACGTTAAACAATGTTGTGTTTAAGTGGTTTTGAACTATATTCTCGTTGGGTGCCCCTGAATAAATAATAAGTCGATCCCAATACAAGTTAGCGAGCCATCCATGAAGACTGTTACCCCTCTATGGCACAATTGTTTGACACAATGCCAGCCATAAAGTCGTTAAGCCACAATAAATGTTCCACACAGTGCGGTCACCTTTTATGGGCGCTATAAATCTGTCGTTCTTTCCTTCGGTGACAGTGGTACAGTGACGCTAAGGTTATCTGGATCCAGCTTCCTGTCCTCTAAGGACTCTGTAGATTCCGATTCCACCGCCACCTCTAAATCTGCAAGATTCAGCACAAATTTCATTCATTAGAGCATGTACCCATACGTTTATATACCCATATATGAATAATGCATGCAATCAAATATTATGGTTTCATTCAGTCACTCATTCATCCATCCATCCATCCATTCATCCAATGCAATAATGCTTTAAACCATGCATGCAAACATGTACGTGCGTGTCATTCCCCGGGGGGTACTCCCTTATAAGGGCTTAATGGGGACGTGCGGCCAGCCAGGGTATGTTTTTCGGGATTTTTGTCTTAATCAGGGTATCGATTTATCAATTTTTGTCTTAAACAGGATATCTTTTCTTGGACGGTAAACAGCAAATTTTTTACAAGTTACCGGGAAGACGACCGCCTTCGACCCTCCATTTTCATAACAAGCGTAACGAAATTGCACCAAAGCATGCTGGGATATATGCAAAATCCTCCTTTTTACAAGCTCTAATGTTAATTAATATTGACTTCCGTCGACTTTGGCATTTGGAATTCTGTCTTAAACAGGGTAGGAAAATCAGCGATATTTGTCTTAAACAGGGTCAGGGTATGAGGGGCCGCGCTGTACCTCCCCACCCAGGGATATATCGAGTACCCCCCCCCCCCGGATTCATTCATTCATTCATCCACCATCCATCCATCCATTCATTCATCCGTCCATTCATTCATTCATCCACCATCCATCCACTCGTTCGTTCATTCGTTCACTCATTTATTCATCAATTGATTGATTTATCCTTCCTTTCTTCCTTTTATTCACGTGTTACAACAGATCACTGGCTGCTTCTTATAGGTCAATTGCCAAAGAAATACAAGTACTGTTGTTACGGTAAATTAAGTAAAAATCGCTAAACATTTTAAAGAAGGGAAATACGTCTCAAAGGAGGCATGAGCGATTGCAAAAGATACTTACATGGTGTAGATACATCCTCGTCAGCAGTCCCGCTCGACTCTGATCTATCAAGAGGAGAATGGGCGGACTTGCTTCGGATTCCTTTTTGTACCCAGTGCACCAGAGCGCAAACAAGAATTATAATCACTGCTGCTTGACCAATCAAAAGTGTAATGTACATGCGGTTCTTAGATTCAACTGTAGGGATAGGCACACAAAAGTTAGTTAATTTCTAATATGACTAAGCCCTAAAAAAACGTCTATTTAATCTGTCGTATTAAGTCTTTCGGCGATCATCTGCGACTCCAGAAAACTTCATGCATTTGTGGCAAAGTGATGCCTTGTTCGCAAGGTTTTAACTTATAACGTGGTCGCCACGTTAATACGAGAAAACTGTGCTTCTCGAGAATATATTTCAACATTTATAGGATGTCATCTACATCATTTACCTCCTTCACAATTGAAATTGAGCTAAAAAACAGAAATTAGTTGGGGCCTCATATAAGGAAAAGGCACAGGTTCTTCTCTGTATGCGGGCACTTACCTTCTGGTCCCGTACCGCTGGCCTGCACGTTTACACAATTGCATTGAACATCAATTCCCTTGTTCATTTCTAGGCAACTGTTGACTGCACTGTCCTGGCACCTACAGCCACATATTTCATTGCTCCAAACCTGCGTATAAAACAGTAATGAAGCAAAATCAGTGATTCTTCGACAAGAACAACAAGATCAAGTTTTTCTAGAGAAGATTCGCTTTTGAAGTTTCACAAGTGTACATAGCCAGGTGCCTATGGCAGAGGGCATGACCTACTATACTCTACCCGCTAGAGAAAAATTGAAAACCTGAAATTAGAACAACTTTAAACTGGATACGAGCCACTGAAATTGGAAAATGAATTGTGAAGGTCAAATTTGACTTCAGCTAAGATCGCATCGGCGTTCGAGTATATTCACTGGTCTAAAAAGGTGAACCAAGATTGCATAAAGAGAACAATACCGAAAGTGGTGGGAGTACGCCATGTTGGATGACTCTTATTATATGCGCTACCTCTGTGCTCATCGGTATATAACAAAAGTAAAGGCTATTTATCCCGTAATCGTTATAACTTAGGAAATGACGTTGATTTCCAATGGAAAAAATGTCTTACCATTCTCAGCGGGCAGTGATCGGGTGCTCGATCACATTCGCATCTGCACCAGTGCTTGTTCCACCTAGAATAAAAGAATAAAAACAAATGTACTTGAAGCACTGCTCATATTCAAGCATCAGGCTTACGGCAAACAGCAAAAGGCAGAGATGGCAAATTATTAACGCGGCCATTTCTTCACTAGCTATCATGTTTTCCGTGCGCGGACTAAATAGGAAGATCGAAGAGCCTATGCTCGCAGGGTATGCTTGCTGTTTCCGATTTAAAATTCTTAAACGTTTTTTATTTCAAGTGTTTCACTGCCTGTAAGAGCTACGTTTTGATCATTGTAAGGTACATTAGCTTTTCAACTACCCCCGGGAAATTTCACGTAAGTATGTTGAGGACCGTTAGCCCACCTCAGTGGCGCAGCGTGTAGCCTGTTTTTTGGATGACCCCAAAGGGCTAGAACAAAGCAACGAGGCGTATGAATTGGGCTTAAAAAGGCCAACTTTCTTGGACTTTCGTTCATCGCATAGATTTCTACGTTAACTTTGGCTCCAAGGTCTGTCCAGGCGATCAATAATCGAAGCCCGAGGGAAAGGGACTTTGGAAGCTCCCGTTGTGATTTCAACGTACCTGAACCGTTCCTTGCAAGCATGCTCTTTCGGTGGCTCATCCGGGTACATGCATTGGCAAGTGCATGATTCCTCATCCCAGTTTTCCAGGACAAGATTGCACATTTCAGGGCTAGCCACACACTCGTCTGTGCAGCTCGTGTGGTTTTTAACCAAAAGATTCGTTCGCTTATAATTTTTTGCTGGTTCATATACTGGAATGTTCAATTCTTGGAAACCACTGGGCACACAGCGACGCACATTAGGACTAAGTGCACCCTTAGAGCCCATGCAGCGGTGAAGCTTGACATAAAATGGATAGTACGCATGATTTGACGGATCCAAGGCAACCACTGTCTCGTGAGGTTTACCGCACAAAACCGGGGGAGGTACTGAAGAAAATGTAAAAAAAAAAATCATGGTAAGTATTCCATTGATATTCTTGGTTTGCAACCAAGTTACAAAGCAGCCATGAAAAAAGAGTTAATTTCCCAGTGGAGGGAAAAGCTTTTGTTCTTTCATCCTACATGGCCACCGTGAAGTCAACCGCCAACCAGTAATTTTAGCTGCGTTTATAATGTAATCTTTATTCTTATCATCATCGTCATTATCAACATTATCATCGTCATTATCAACATCATCATCATCACCCCCACCACCACCACCACCACTGCCATCATCATTCGTCATCGCCGTCGTCGTCGTCCTCGTGATTGTCATCGTCATCAACGTTATTACAGCATTTATGTTCCCATCACGCTGCCGTCAAATTAAAAGTAGAAAGCCAGAATGTCAAACTTAGGTTACAGCTCTAGGATTCTTTGATAACAGGCCTGCAAGCTATTTATCTTAGCCTTGTAATTAAATGCTTGCTGATTTGTAATAAAATCTCAGCTGACAGAGGAAGAAACCTAATAATGCACCCAATATCCCCTGCACTTTGATTAGCTTATACGCACAGAGTTGATTTTCTCATGCATTTTTCACTACTAAGACTACACGTAACTAACCTTTGCTGGCAGCGATATCAATCAAATCCAACAGCTCTAGCAGAATCAGAAAAGTTGAACAAATCAAAGCCTTGTTCGCCATCCTCCCTTTTCCTTTACTTTAGGCGTAACTGAAGTGAGAAAAAAAAAAATCCCTTTAAGTATATTGAAACATTCTGTTAAAACGAAAAAGAGGCGAATATGACCTGCAGCATTATTATAAATAAATATGCTCACGATCCTTAGTATTACTAGTCCTCCTGGATGAAATGTTAGTTCCCTGCTTCAATAATGCGCTCAGCTTTATAGCGCTACAAGACCCTACAAAGTACTAAAGATGAGGTGCTAACGTGATTCAGTACATCTCCTTTTGCACAAGGCTAGGGAATCTATCGCGACATACCCATAATTGGTTTAGACTGAATTCAACCATATACGAGTCCCGAACTTGATCAAGTTACTTGGAAAGGGATTTGTATATCACTGAACCAAAGTATAAGTCTAGAGTTGACGTTCAAACAGATCAGCAAAACATAAAAAAGGATCTGGATCAGTAGAAAGGACAAAGATTTAACAGCAAACTGATCACTATGGTGAAGAGAGGATTTAAGGTCAAACTAAAACGCAAGATTCTTTTATATTATTTGTGCCCCATATCTCGATATAACTTCGTCGGGAATAAAATAAAATAAATGGGTTGGGCTTCCTGTTTTAACAACACCCCGGAAAAAATCACCGCCTAAAACAATATATTCAAGTAGTTTTTTGCGAAATGTTTTCTTTTATAGAGTATCTTTGGTTTCCAATTCTAAAAAGCTGAAGAATTCTGGGCGGTTTTGATATCTTTTGTAAACCATTTCCTGCGTTGAGTAGCGCCTTGTTAGCGATTCCGAATAAAATAATACTGTACGTGGTATCAGAGTCCTCAACTTGGAGACTTTAAGGCACATGTTCACAAACTAAGACAGATAAATTTGGAAACGTTGTGAAATAGAGCTGCACAAAAAAATCAATTATTCTAACGTCGCTCGCTGTCATCGTCTTCGCATAGATTAATGAATTGATTTTAAAGTAGATTATTTTTTAGATTTTTTTGTTGCCACACACAGTTACAGTTAAATACTTCCTTTAAAACGTACTCTTTTGAACTTTAAGTGTTTTTATTAGCTGTGTCGATACTGATTGTCCAAGAGAAAAAGATTAAACTAACGTTTCGAGCACTATACTGTCACATAGTCAGGGCCAGTTCTTTCTAAGTCGAGAAAACAGAAACTTGTTCTTTTGAGCGAATCTTCAACTAAAAGTTGATGAAAGTTTTATACAGAACATATTCATCGGATTTCGTGGGCGCAAACTAAACAAAGATTAATTAAGCGATAGGTGGCTGGCCTGGTTTTTTAAGTGTTTGTCGTCAGTGAAAATAATCTCTCCAAGTACATATCGTAATGTATCTATACCGTGGACAGCTACAGTAATGCTAGTGTTACATGTGCGGATCGCGGTCATAAATGAGTGAGTAATCATTAAGTAAAATTACACTAATTTGGCAATGATCATCAGCAGTAATGAAAAACATCAAAGACTTCAGAACTAATTTGTGTGTCAAAATAGACTGACAAGCATCTTTCTTCCATCTCTTGTTATCCTTGGTAGTACACGGGAATGAAGACGGCTATATGATCATCTTTGAGGATGAACACTGAGCACGTTTTCAAGTCCGGCTTAGTCCCTACGACAGTCCTACGAATCCCCGTCGTCACGATCTGCTTGTCATATCCAACAATCTCTTGCACAATAACAAAACTCAGTAAATGGTTCATTGCTACTGGAAAACGCACTTTTTAAATTTCTAAATTCTGTACTGAGTGACTTGCCGTAAGTGGGAATCGTTGGTTTGTGGAATAGTTGCAGTAGATTTAAAACCTTTTCATAACGTTTGGGAATATGAGCAGGGCATTCATTATCGTGTGCCGTAAAATACATACCGTCTATATATGACCTCTACCGGCACCGTTTCTCAATTCTGAGGCAGTTTCGTCTGAAGAAATAATGTAAGGCGATGTCCTTTCTTATCTGACCCTTCCGATTACACGCTACCACAACTGTTCTATACCGCTTGTGTGGCATCGACAAAAAGAGTGATTATGAATGACACTTCTGATCTGTGTCTTTCTTTCGGCGGCGTAAAATCATTTGTGACAAGGTCACTTAAGTTCACTTCATTCAACTAGTCCGTGAAATTTGCATTTAAAGAAGAGCATCAATACAACATCCGATATGCATCATAAAAGACAAATGACTACGATCACAGCTTATAGTGGAGGTTACGCATGTGCCCGACGTAGACTTAGTGAGTCTAAACGGTTATTATCGCGTAACATACCAAACTTAGGAGAAAATCTGCCTTACTCACCTTTATAATTCAGCGCTTAGGTAGTTTGAGAATTTCAGTAACAGGTTCTCTTTGAGTTGTAAGCCAGAATGTAAGTTTTGTTGCATGCTAAGCTGCGTTTTAGCTTTATTCATGATTATTGCTTCCGGCCCGCGATGACGTCAATGGAGACTGGATGCAAGCGCGTAAGCGTGACAGGAAGATTTGTAATACACTAGTACCAAGAGACAATGGCTTGGATTGTATATAAACATCCACGATATACACTAGATATTAGAGATAACATCAATATCACATTTGAGATTAATTTTGAGTTAGTTCCTCAGTGACATATTATGCTACAGCTTTACTACTCGTATCAGTAGAGTTTCTGCGTTTCTGTATCCTGTGGCTTCAATCAGCAGAGTAAAAGAAATCCTTACGCTCAAACGGATACACATCTCCCATACTTTAAAAAAACTCAGTTGTTATTCTTAGGAGTGACCCTCCCCCCGTGGGTTTAGTAACCTTCCGAATCGTATATAAAAGCTTTATACTGCAATGTAAAGTTTAAAGGGTTTGGGAAATATAATTAGTCTCAGCAAAGGATGCATACGCAGGTAACACCCCAAAAAGTTTGTTAATTCCACGTTTTGTCGTATTTACAATAAAAAAAAGAAAGAGACAGAAAGAGAACGGAAATGCGTTAGTTTGTTATCACTTTAAGACAATTTAGGGCTTCACGGGAGACTAGATGGAACCTTCCTTTTGTCGAGCCGGAAAAAAGGTATAGCTAAATCCAGACAAAAGAAAGCCATAACAGGTAAAAAGTCTGTAAAATTATTTGTAAAGGTATAGCGTCTTTTTTTTTACATCGGTAGCTTAAAATAACTTTCAACTTGCACTGCTGACACGGCCTAAGGCCGAAGGTGCACTCGGCATTCCCCCCCCCCCCCCCCCCATCTCTTCCCTCCATCCGTACTCCGTTATATGGGCATTGAAATCTACTTAGAGTAAAACGGAATGGAAAGAAGTCGAAACAAGGATTTGTGGTCACACCTGGGAATCAAAGTCGTGTCCCCTCGCACAGAAGGCCCGCCCAGAAACCAACTGTGACAAACTTGATATCCGCCCGGCATTCCACCAGTTTCAGACCCAAAGTACTTCGTGGCCTTCATTAGCGGCTGTCGATGGCAATGAAGTTTTTTATTAGTTTATATTTTCATATTGTGAACATATTCAGCGTGGTGTCAGGGGCGTGCCGTTGTCGAAACATCTAAGATGCACTGAGGTTTGAATAGACTTGCCACAAGCCTACCTCATAAGTTTCAGAGTAGTGAAACGACGAGGAAGTGAGCTGTTTAGTCTATTTGAACGGCGTCCAAGGCGGACAAAACAAAACAAATCAATGCCACCCATCAGGCTTTAACAATATCCTGGCTTTGTTCCACTTGTCAAAGGTCCCAGAGGTTAGTGAGAAGAGATAGTTCCGGAAGATAGTTCCTGCTTTTCTTAGAAAGGCGCCCGGGTCAGCCCTTGAAGAAATTGGCTTCCTGTGTTTGATAATTAGGAAAGGCGTTGACGTCATAATCACTGCATGAAGAGAACCAAATATTTAATGAAAAATATATAACGATAAATATTTGTCAACTTTTTTTTAAATCAAACACCGTGTGGATCTGAAATGACACCTCATAAAGGTTTCTGTTCTTTTACCTAATAATGTCGTGAGTGTTTATTCATGTATTTTCTACCGGAATTACGTTTCAGTGATAAAATTTATTTGCTTATATAAATAGATCACGTAGATCATTTTGCTCTTTAAGAACTCTAAAACATTCCATGCTGATTTCATGCCGAATTTGGTTTCCTTATCTTATGAAATAAGCTAAGAAATTTTAATCACTGAATTGTGATTCCGGTATTATTAGGCAATGAAAAAGAAATCTTTATGGAGCATATTAGAATAATTTCAATACGGTCTGAACGTAGCCTGCGCCATAGACGAAACTGTGAATAGACACGGATAGATTGGGAAACGAGCGGATGCTTTGGTTTGAAAAGACCCGGGGCATGTACTGAACTGACCTGCGTGGATTTTCGCGCGTGCCATTTTCCCTTTCCTTTCGCGGAACCGCCTGCCACGTTGGTTTACGTAGGCAAGTTTGTGAACGTGCCAGCCTCCCCTGATAAATGTTGGCTTTTTACAGTGACAAGGGTCTAATGAAAGAAACCAGCCCTCTAGAAAAAGTTTCTTTAACAACAGCCTGTCCTTTGTAGACATTTTTGAGATACCGTAACTGCTTCCGATTATACTGGACCTATACAACTTCGTAAGGGGTTTAGGAGGGCTTATAAACTAGGCAGCTTATATTCGGGAGGTGGGAGAGGGAGGGGGGGGGGGGTGGCGTTGTAACCGGACCAAAAAAAAAAGTGTTTCAAAACAAGCTACATAATAGTGCTGATCAAACTCCTTTTTGAATTTCATCGCTTTTTTAAGCTTCAAAACGTCGGGGGCGGGGTGGAGGGCGCTTATTACTGGATGTATTTTTCTGTTTACAGGTAGGTGGGCCCATAAATGGGAAGGGGGGGGGGGGATTATAATCGGAAGTTTACGGTATACCGTAAGTTAACATAGTCTCCACGCAGCCACTGTTTGACTGGTTGCGTTGCTGTTTCCGCCGGTCGAGCTACAAAAAACCCAGTGACGATCTGACCGAGTGGTCAGCGTTTCGGACTAGTTATCCAACGATCCCGGGTTTAAGGCCCCCAGTCACTAGCTGGATTTGTTCTTGGTCGTCCTGTGTTCCTCAGCCATGCTGGTAATTAGCTTCCTTATTGCCTACCACATGGTACCCGACTACTAGCTTGAATTCTTAACCTTGTTATGAATTATTTCTTTCGGCGATTAATAATTATAATAATAATATAAAATTAAATAATAATAACAATAAAGAGTAATCGGCTCCTGCAATAAATTATTATAATTGTTATGATTATCATTATCACACTAAGTTAAACGTACACAAAATTCTTTTTTTTTTTGCACAAACGGTTTTTAATTTAAATTTTAAATTTGTTTGTAATACAAAAGGTAAAGAAGCCTCCGTTGAATTATAAAACTCTTAATGTGACATATACAACCTTAAACTGACATATTTGAGTAAAATATGGAAACACAGTTTATATTCTCGGCAACAAAACAAAGAGGAAAAGGAAGCGAATGAAAAACTCTGCGCTGTCCTGACTCCTTGTGGCTTCCTTTCTATGTCGAGTTATACTCAGCGTTTTGAAAGTAAAACGTAACTGTAAACATCTTGGCTACTTACAAAGTTTTCTTTTAAATATATTTGTATTCATTCAGAACTGAGAGGCTGGTGATTTCTTATGCTTTTTTTACTTGCAAAGAAAATTGGGAAATGCACCAGGACTCTGATCTGTTTCTACTGTTATTGATCGTAGGGGGTTACTCCTTCTTACAGCTGTATGTATAGCTACAGAGGTATCTGCCGCGTTCAAGAGTACAGTTTTTGAGACCGGAATAGGGCATCAATTTAGAGGTTTGAAAAAGGATATTGGCGAATGGGAAAGGTCTCACACGGGTGTTCAGAAAACGATTATCATCTTTTGTTCATACATATTTTGCAGTCGCAAAACGTGGCGGTGAACCCCTACCTCATGTCCTTTTTTTCAAATCGCTGCCTTCATCAACAAGTCTACTCATTAGGGAAGGGAATTCCAAGTGAAAAGGGGCGTGAATGCTTGTCGGAAAGTTGAAATGAGTCCAGTCTAGGTGTGGTACAAGACCATAATTGACCCCTAAAAGATAGACAAACAGACAGCCAAATAACTGATTTCGTTTCAGATGAAGACGTTTTCATGGAGAACTTTTTCTTCCTTTTTTTATTTTTCAAACACAGCCCAAAGGGATACGCTCATAACTGGAAGTATTGATGTTCCTTCCTGAACATCCGAAGTGATGCCAAAATCTGCACAATTTGCATGCACCCCTGAACGGGACGACGAGCATCCCCGCCCCCTATTACACGGATTCCACTTCCGGTAGGTATCATTAACAGAGCTTAGTGTAATATACTTGAGATTTCTGAGATAAAATCAGTTAAAACTATTTTAGGCTTAAGTTTGACTTGGATTTGTGGCCTTGACCTTAGCCTTATTTGTGGCATAGATTTCTTTTTCAAATGCTACTAGAAATATAAGAATCCACCATGTTTTTAATTAAGCAGCAGCTGTCTGTCCTGGTAAACTCCAACAGTAATCTGCCACCACTGCATTCCTTAGTGTACAGCACACGCAGATGATGAATTAATCGATAACATTAGAACTTTGAAACATCAGATGTCGGCATTGGATGTGATACTAAGATATCACGTGACACCTGAGGTTTGCAATGTCATGAGGCCTGGTAATGTACCCCGTTTGATATGATACAATACGAAACGTTGTTATACCAGGTGTCCGCCATATTAAGGTGTCTGTCCTAGAGAGGTAGCTGTACAGAAAACGTTTACTATATCCAGCTTGTTCTCGAACATCTTTTCACCTGCTGACCTTCTTTAATTCGTTATTCAGCTTAGACTATGCTTTCCTTTGATTTACATCTATTCAAGGAGGAACTGTGATTGTTAGTCTCAGTATCAACACTTGCAGTTCCGTTAGATGTGACCCTTTCTGTGTTTGGTCTGTTTGCTGTAGCGGCATCTGCAAGAAATAGATCCTTAAGATTACAAAAAAGGAAAACTGTTAACGGTTGCCGCTTTACTTCATTGCCATATACATCAATTTCATTCTGACCATTTCCTTCATTAATCACAACATAAAATTAAAAAAACTAGGTACTTTGGCCCTTTTCCAACGCTACAACACTATCTTTGCGATGTCAGCCGGTTACACCGTCCATTATTTCCTGTTTATTAGCAATTAACTTGTTACAAAGAGACTGGGATTTTGATAACTGGTATTGATTGCTCCCAGTGTCTGGTTTTCCTCTGTGGGAATTTAAAATTTTAGGGTTTCTTAGCAATTATATTCGAAATTCATGCGACTTTTTTGGTAAAGTACAAGCAAAACAACTAACACCGTAAACTGCAGTTGTATCTTTCTTTTAAAATCATAGTCCTGCATGCTTTATTGATGTGGTAGGAGTCGCCCTCCTCGGTATCAAAATACAGTACTAAAAACATTGCATCAGTGAGTCTTGACGTGCTATTGAGCTGAGAGGTCGCGTTCATAAGAGCTCCGCGAACTATTGAACTTTGTTAAGATTTTTTCCACTGTTACTTTGTTAATCTCTTTTTTCAACCTAACACTCTTTTTTGAAATCTGTAATATTACAGCCTGTGAGACTGATCCGCCCCGATTAGTTTAGCTACCCGAAGGTCAGTAGGATCATCGGATTGCAAACAGATTGTTATATAATGATTAAACTTGAAACTTGAATCAGCTTGAAACTAGAAACCTTTAGATTCTAAGATGGGAACGACTACGGAAGCGATTTTCACAACTCTTAGTAGTGCGCGCGCCTGATCAGAGTCATTTTAGCGGGAAAACATGATAGCAATCGTCACTCTTCTACAGGTTTAAGATAAAATGTCGTTGTCCTGGAAACTAGTTATCAAATGTTTATATGTTTATCATTTTGCCATGGGAAAAGAGAACTTTTTACGGATCGTGAAAGAAAAGGCAAAAATTCGCAAGAATTACAAACCGCGAAAATAAATTGCCGCACGGAAAGGAGAGGAGAGGGATGGGGCGAGGGAACAGGTAGGACGGGTAATCTTGTACCCAGATCTCTTGTTAACGACAAGAGATCTGGGTAGAAGATTACAGGGCGGGGTCACCGTTCGAATTCCTTCGCGAAATCAAAGTTTTTCTTTGTCCCACGCTCCGTGACAAGACGAGTATTACATTCTCCCAATTGAAATGTTTACTTTTAGAGGAGTATTGGCACTTGTCAAGTATCCAGTGAATGACTCCTTTGTCATATCTACAGCACAGGTATAGATCAAAGAGTAATAATAAAACAATCAGCTCAGCTAACATCACCCAAGCTATCCTCTTCCAGTCCATTACTTCTTCAGCTGCAAAGATAAACAAAAAAATACTAATTAAGTTAATATTATAGAATAAAAAACAAACATCAAAACATTGTTAAAAACAGCACAAAGAGTAAAAAAGAAACAACGACACACCTTACAGGTGTGACAAACTTGGACTTCAAGAGTCCGGGAAGCGTGATGAAGCGGGTATTGAGCAGAAGTCAAGTAAACCCAGCAAGAGGCCAATTTCTTTTGCAAATCCAGATATAATACTTTTGACGCGCCTGAAAAGTACCTTTGCACAACTCTAAGCCATAATTGAAAAGTGACGGTCGACAACTCAGCTCTACCTTGACTCGAGAAAAAGTTGTATTATGACTGACGAAAGGCCATATGAGACCAAATGCAAAGAAGATATTTTCCTTGCGAAATGTTTGCGTTTTGTTTAATCGTACCATGGAATTCCAGAAACAATAGGCTCTTCCCCAGTATAAGTCCCTAACTGCGAAACCGAAAAATCCTAGCTCCTTTCTATGGCCCGAGAGGGCCTACATTTGGGAATTGCTTTCAAAAACTACCCTCTAGGTCGCTTAGGAAATCCGCTTTGTGAGTACACCCATAAACAGAAAGAGATTCCAAGAACCTTTTACTTGATTGTCAGACATACTTTGTCTAGTTTTGCATCAGACTGCTAGCAGTCTCTTATTTTTCTTTGCAAAGTTACTACACACGAACGAAACTCAAGCACGCGAGCCACGATAAACGAGGGTGTAAGCAATCGCGCTGGGTTGCTGGTCTCGCAGGCTGAGATAAGAACTAGACGGATTTTAAGAGAAAAGGCGGACTGTAAGCAGTCTAGTTTTGTATAAGCTGTACAACAGGCACTTTATGAGCCACGCGAGGCGAACGCGGCATTTTGCGAGAAGCGCAGAACCCTCGCGTGGCTCATAATACGCCTGTTATGCAGGATAGTTTTGTATTTGATCATGAAGGTCATAAATCGCCCGCGACCTGCTTGCCCAATAAGAAGTGAAAACAAAAGCATTCATAACTGGCTCGCGTGTTCCCGCGTTTGGTGTAGGGTTTCAACGCAAATGTAAATATTTTACCTCTGTATCAAACAAGACCGTGTATTTCAGGAAAGAAAGTTCACGGTAACATAGTATGGAATCGCTGATCAAAATAATGTTACTAGGCAGTTCATATGTTACACTTACTGCCAGCTACATGTATTTACTCAGTGTTGAATAGTTCTTTGGATTGATTTTGTCTTGAGACACTGAAAACTTCCTTAGCGTTTAGAAATTGCGTTACTCAATTCAAACAAAATGGGCTGATATTAGGAGTTAGCCTGATCTACTTACAGGATCTTTCGCCCGCTACTCCAGGGTTAGTCGACTTCGGCGCGGATGCTACACACTCACAGGTTGAAGCATTGAGATATTTTTGCTCATCTTTACACGATTCCACTGCAAAACGACTGCAAATACAGCCACAAACCTCGGGACTCCATATCTAGATGTTCAAGTTAAAAAAAATTCTTAATTACAACTAATTCATTCCTTAAGCGAACATTCGAGAAGTACAAGTTTTCAAGTCTGTGTATAAGATCTCGATGGTGAACACTGAAAGTTTTGGCGGTGGGTTGGGGATAAAAACAACGAAATCCGACATGAAGACCAGCATTTTTGAACCAAACCCCTTTTGACTTTCATATACACATATCGGCGGCACAAAAGTGTATGGGCAAATGTCACATCACGGACACTCCCAGGATACGAACAACTTTACACACAGTTCTCCAGGTGTCAAAGAAGTGAAACTTTGTACAGCCCGTACCTCTATGACATGTATAATATGGACACCTGGTCCTCTCCCTTTAGAGTCCGCATTAACGAGGTTTGACTCTCACCAGCGTTATCGCAATGTTAAACAAATAAAGAAGGTTGCCCTCTAACGGGACATACGCGGTTTTATTTTGCTAAAACAAGAATAATAATAGAATCGGGAGGTACTCAAAGTCATCTCACGGTAGGACTTTGGTCTAGGTGAGTTAAACGACCATTTTCATTTAAATATGGAGCCCTAATTGGGAGTCCCTGCCGAGATTATTGGAATCTTTGCATTCTTGGTTTGCTTTAAAGACACGTGACAAAGCGGCTATGTTGGTGGTCAATACAATAGTATTTACATGAAAATGGAATTCAGTTCCCGGAGGAGAGAAACGCGTTTGTTCTTCACCACCAATGGCCGTGATGTCACGTGCCAACCGGCAATATAGTGTATACCTGTTTACTGTTACAAAACTCTACTGGTCCCGAACATACGCACTTGCACCGGCCTTTATTCCACCTTAAACAAGAGAAACAGGACAAATCACAATGAATCTGACATTCCTTGAATGACTCTCGTGACTGTCACGACATTCATCCTACTAGGATCAACCGGGCGATTTTGAAATCGGATTTGTTTTCCTCTCTCAATAGACCATTTTACAGTTGTGGACTTAATACCCTAATAAGGCAAACGGCAAGATTCAAGCTGGTAATCTCTCAAAATTATAGGAAATGGCCAGATAAGTACTACCATTTTGTACAGATATTAAAAAAGGTAACACAGTAAAAGACAAGTGAATGAAACGCATGGTCACGTGGTACGTTTTGGCGTTTGCCTTTTGACGTAAACCTCTCTCTATCAACTTAGCCCCATAATACATATCGCTTTCTTTGAATTCGTTGTTTGGAGTTTCACTTATTAAAGGGGCTGTCCACACTTTATTGGTGCCCAG
Source organism: Porites rus (assembly GCA_964035705.1). Lineage (NCBI taxonomy): Eukaryota > Metazoa > Cnidaria > Anthozoa > Scleractinia > Poritidae > Porites > Porites rus. The sequence goes on from OZ038002.1 coordinate 10,154,863, forward strand.
GAATTAGTGCCTGGGTACCGGCACAAAATAGTGTTGTATTCACACCTTGAGTACCCATGGCAATATGTGACTGTGAACATAATTATTCTATTTCGCTCTGTCAGACGCCACATTGAATCATGAGCTTGGCGGCGAGTACCGGACAAAGTAGTGACTCCCCCAAAACTACCAAATTGGTTTTGTTAGTCCCGGTGTCCACTTTATTGCACGAGTGCAAGGTCGAGACCTTGTACTCGGGCACCGGCACCGTGCCCGAATTATATTTTAGCCTGCGAAAACATCCTTTTCTCCTCGCTCTTCGCCGCTGGGGACGTTTCGGGCGGAGGAACGTCTGCGACTCAGCGGCAGAAATTCCATACTGATGACGTAAAATCTGTCCGGAATCCGGTCAGAAGCGCTGATTGGTCGATGGAGTAGTTACATTGTTTTAGCTACTGTTAACGAATGACAGACAAAATATAAAAGGACACAAAGGTCAAGTGTATACGCGAAGAATCTGTAACAAATCAGTCAATATTTGTGGAATATAGTCTTCCCTCGAAGAAGCATTTGAGTTTTGCTGGAGCTCGTTGGCAGATGAACACAAAACTTTACAAAACCGACCAGAAGACACGTAAAATTTGACAAATTTATAATTGGAACCCTATGACTACCGGATTTATGTAAACTTTGATTCGCATCATCAGTATGGAATTTCTGCCGCTGAGTCGCAGACGTTCCTCCGCGCGAAACGTCCCCAGCGGCGAAGAGCGACGAGAAACGGATGTTTTCGCAGGCTAGAATTATAGCGTGGGTACTGGCAGAATTTCGAGCAAAAGAGAGACTGCTCGCAGTCTATGCCGGGCAACAAATGTGAACTCTGCCTGAGAAACCCCATGATATCGAGCCCATGATCCCATCCTGCTTCAGAGGGGTTCAACTGCATTGCCTTAGGCGAAGTTTGTTGCATTGCAGTCAGTCTCTCTTGTAAAAAAGAGCTTGACAGTTTCTTCTTCTCCCGCAAAGCAACAGATCCAAGACAAAAATGGGAGTGTCTTAAAAGCTATACGGGGGCACGTGCAGCGGAATAGAGTAAGAATTTCGAGATGCTAAGACCTTACGAGAACTCTTTGTAAGCGTAAAACCAAACTGTAAGAAAGAACGAAACGAACCTAAATCTCTCAAGACACGGACTGGGTGGTTCATCGGTGTACTTGCAAGCACAACGGCAATTGCCTTTGTCAAATTGCTCATTCTCGGAACAATCTTCCGCCTTTGCAACGCACTGACAGTTACAACTCGTGTGATTCTGAACAGTAATTGGCTTTATAGACTGAGTGGTCCGGTCGTAAACATTCCCCGTGATATTCTCCCACGTCACCGCGATACATTGCTGTTCTCTTGGTGTAAACGACGTAGAACAAACACCATTACATCTGTACGCTTCAATAAAATATGGAAACTGTTGATAGTCAGGATCACCTAATGTTATCAAAACTTTCCTAGGTAAGCATCTCTGGACATCTCTTATGAATCCTACAGAAAACAAACCAACATAAAAGTCAACGTGTCCCCTTATATTTGAACACTCAATTTACAAGCATACTACAGTAGAATCTTTGTTCGTCGAAGCGGACCTCTATCAAGCGATCACCCTCCACGGACACTTGACAAAGTCCAGGAAATAGTTTTAAGTTTTCCTTAATCGCTGTAAAACTGACCTCTGTTAAGAAGCCGCAGTCACTTTTCCGAGGTACGAACGAGTTTTTTTTTCTTGTCTTCACCTCTACTAAATGGTCACTTTGATTTTTTGCACCATACTAATGCAATAGATAAACTGTGTATGGCGTTTAGTGGTCTTTTACTTACTTTCTTTTGTCACAAGAAGAGGTACTAGAAACAGTTTGAAGCAGGAGCCGGCTCCCACGGTCAAGGTCCAAGTTTTTCTTGAATAGCTCTTAGTACGTACTTAGGCGGGTTGGTTAAACCTGTACTGAACGGTCAAACTGTATAAGGCCTGGCTCAGTGAGCCAACCCTAAAGGGTGACCGCTTATTTATACAGGTTTGACTAATGTCGCTTAACAGCTTGATAATTTACGTTTATCGGAGATAGATAACTACAGTAATGTACTGGGGATTCAGAAGGCGAATTTCAATTTTTAGTGAACAGTAAACGCAACAAGCATCAGAAGCATGTCAGACCAAGCACTTGGTTAACATCTAACGAACTGCGTTTGCGCAAAATACGGGATATAACGATAACATTCTCCGGCCCATACGAGATTTGCCAAATACAATTATTTTAATTAGGCATTAAAATATTTCCACAGCTCTAATGATATGCCAAGTTTACAACAGAAAACGACTTTCATTTTCGTTTACCACGACACCCCCTCGCCTCCTTCATCAATGTGAGCGTTGGCTGTCTGATCGCAATGATTTTTCGCTAATGGTCCGGCGAAAATCACCGCGGGAAACTGGGCATAAATGCTCGCTTCCAGGACCAGCTCTTCCACTCAAAGCATGGATAAATCCTTGATAAATCCATGCTCACGGTGCGAAAAATTTGTTGACCTTAGCATTGCTGCGGAGAAGGTACGTTTTTCTTATTTTATAGTTATTGCTTTTTTAGACTTTTTTCCTACTTTATCACTTAAATTCAATTTTGTACTATAGTTTAGTAAGTATTGCTCACTGAAGTGAAATCAAGCTATTTTGCCTAAATTGCTGATCTCCGTCTCCGATAAAGATTTTTTAAAATTTGACTAGGTCAAAATTGAGAGCAAAATATAACGGTAAAAAAAACCGTTTGTGAACATCGTGATATTTGGTTGGTCATATTTCATTTAGTAAATCTTTCCCCGAGAAAACTTTTTGCACCCAACAGTAGACTGTTGCAATATAGGCTAGATTCCAATGATTTCTGTACAAGCCCATGCATGCATTTATAATGCATGCAGCAATTTCATGCTATTTCACCCAAATAGTTAATATGAATGAAGTCGAAACATGTGTGCATAATAAATGTGATAAATGTATAGGTTTTATGGAAATCTTACCTTATGTATCGGTCAAATCGAAGCTTCAACATGCCCCCCCCCCCCCCCTGGGCATACCCCGGGCATTTGACACCTTTGCCGTCCCGGGGAGGAGGGAATTTGATTATCAGAGTCTTCCAGGGGGTGGGGAATTTGATCCCCATGCTTTACAGGGGCGGATCCAGGATCTTTTTTAGGAGGGGGTGCACTCGTCTCTTGCTCTACTTCAACACCAATAAACCAAATAGTTTTTTTTTGGCAGAATACCAGTTCTATTAGAAAACCGCAGTTCATCTCGGGGGGAGGGGGAGGGTGCAGGGGGTGCGCCCCATCCGCCCCTGCTTTAGGGGTGGGGAATTTGAACTACACCCTCGATTTCATGTAAAATCTTTGGCGTGGCAAGCTATCATAGGGGACGCGGTTTTAGAGGATTTTCGTGGAAAAGATTGTGCCTTTGTGGCCAGTTGGTTACGAGGAAAGGGCTTAAACAAGCTTTGTGCTCTATTTGAAGTATTTAAATTTTAAAATTTTTAATTTGGATTTAGGCTTTGAATATATGAATGTATTTTATTGTTGTGTTTACAATAAAATACAATACCTATACCAGCGATTCAATACAACAACATAAAATAAAATAAAATAAAAAGCTCAGGTCAACTACTTTGACCTACTGCAAGTATGTTAATTAATAAGGTGAGCGATGATGCATGTCAGTGAAATGGTCATGATGTAGTAATCTCAATAGGTGGGATCTTTTTTTATAGAACGCTTTGTATGTTGCATGACGAAGAAAAGCTGAGCATTCAGTGACCTTGTAGCAGCGATTTCTGCAGCTTTGCACAAGACTTTTGTTCATAGTAAATACACTAACAGTGTTTCTCAGTTTTTGTTATACCGGTATTTATAAAGATTTTGTTCGACAACTGAAGGTGTTTCCGCCATCCTTCTGACATTTTTGTGCCTGTGAAATGTCCCCGGGGTGGGCGCATTTGATCACCTGAATGGACCCTAGTGAGGGGCATTTGAACGGAATTTTGGCCCAGGTAGGGGGGAATTTGAACAATTATTTCAAAAAAGTCAAATGCCTGGGGGGTTTTCCAGGGGGGATGTTGAAGCTTCAATTTGACCGATACATTAGGTTCAACAGTTGTACTCCATGCAGCTGGCGGGATTACAAATGCGGGCAAGTGCAGTCAGTACTGTACTTTTATTTTGATGGCAGACCCGCTACAAGATTAGGAGCAAGTGAAATTTAAATTCCAGAAAGAACCCCAGGCATACAATCCAACGAGCTGTGCACAAGCTATGGCTAACTAGGTTCTGCCAATGGGTTAAATGCACATATCATGGGCCGGGCTTACCCCAGGGGTAGGACCCTGTGCCAGCCAATGAAATATGTTGGAAATGCAAGGGGATGGACAGGATTTTTCTGTCCTGTTAATAAGAAAAGAAAATCTGTGTTTGAAGCCTGAATTTTTAGTCTCAAAATTATGACCAAAGCTCCCAGAATGCATACAGTAAATATCCGTCTCAGACAAACTGGATTTGACACTTTTTCAGGGAGACAATTAAGCTGCCTTTGCTAGGAGGTTGTGCTCTCACTGCAATAGCTTCAGCCCCTGCTGGCATCATAAAGTGTTAATTACTTCTTCAGGACCACAACCATACCTGAGGTTTATTAAATATTTCAGCATTACATGTTCAATATGAAATCCAGGCATTTGCTAAATTTAAGCATCCAGAATGTACTAGATTGCATCTCAGAGAAATTCAATCTCAAAGATTTTCCCGGAGGAGCATGCGCCTGAAACTCCCTAGCAAAGTTCGCCAGTCACTGTCCTAATGGTTGCTACTGTGCCCATATTACCACAGTATACTATATCTCTAAGTTCCCTATATCACAAAATCCTCCCTCCGTCCCTGGGAGTACCGGTACTTTACAAAATGCAGCGAGGGATTTTCACTTATTTCTTTTGTGGCTTTACACACCGCCATGCTGCTTTTGTAGTCTTTTTTGACATATGTACATGACAAGTCCCTCCACTTATGAAGGCTACAGTAGAACCACAAATATAACAAAAGGGCCAAGAGACTGGCAAACTATGTTTACTTTAACGATGTCTTATGATATTGTGGTTCTTATTCTCATATTCTACTATCACTGGTGCTAAGGAATATTAGTGAACTATTTAATACGCAACAGGATGGTAGAGGAAAGAAGATGGCAAACCTTGTGTAAAAAGTGCGACAATAATTTTGCTTGAAATAACTTTACACCAAACTTCACTTTCCTTTAAACAGATCTTTTTGCAAAGAATAGAACATGATCAGGACATGACATGCAAGTAATAGCCCTGTCACGTTTGTCACGCACAAGCGTTGTGCCGCCCTCTTCTTCCTGCCGTCAAGGACTTCGTTTTATAGAGGTTCGTCATATTGAACTTCCACTTTAGTATCATAAATAATTCCCCTCAATCAACTGAATCTGAGGTGTAATGTGGCATATATCAAGGGTTTCATGCAGATATGCACTTAGTGACCCAGGGGACTTTGGCCTGCCAAATTCCCCCACCCCTGTGGGAAATTCTCAACTTTGCTCAACCCAGTTTACAATCCCCCCTGGTTAGCCTTTAGTACCCCCTACCCTAGGACATGCCAAAGACATGTGCGTAATGGCTCAGACAATTCTAAGAGTCCCATAACCCCCCATCACCACCCCAGAGCATAAGCTCATTCCAAAAACACATCATGGGGCTTAAAGAAGGAGACAAATGCCCCAACCCAGGTACAAAGCAAACATTGTGTTTCCTCAAAAGAAGCTTAAAATCGGAAATCCATGCATTTTTCATTTTGGATAGACCAGTGGTTGCAAAACTATAAGATTATTTTTATTGTCTATCTTTAATGTGTAACTCTGAAAGTTATCCAGGCATATTCATTGTCAATGAAAATATTATAATCATTTGTAGTGGAAAAAAATAGATATTTTAGGAGTTACAAGAAACACTTGCATCCACAGAAAAAAACTTTTAATCAGATGGTATGCATAAAACAATAACAACTGATAATTTGATCTTGTCTTAATTATTTTCTTATGGAAGATATATTTTTGTAGCCTGCATCACAGACACTCTAATGCAATATGTGGGCTGGCTGCAACGCAGGCTAATATTTTTGTTGTTAAATTTTTCCCATGAGTTTAACTATATTTTCACGGGACTAACTTCAATGTTTATTGCTGCTTTTCTTTGTCACTCTGTCAAAAATAGAAATTAAACCATCCAATAGATAATCATCAGAATCTGGGAAATGAAAGGAGAGATGTATATGCCAAGATCCATGCCAAGATTTAGGACAGTGCAATTTTTAATATATGCAAGAGATATTTGGAGAAATAACTTACGCAAATTTAAACAGCTTTGTATGAAAATGCCATGTTGGTGTCCATCTGACTGGCCACCAACAAGGAGGCTGGAAACCAACAGAAATTGTCACTGAGTTTTGCAACAAAGGGGTGAATTCATCTCTTGAGGGACCCATAATCATGAAATTAGCAATTTTTCTTAGTCAAAGACCATCCAAACAAAAAAATCCACTAAAATAAGTCACTGTGTAACCTAAATGACAGCCCTCTCTGCAGCCATGTCCATGCAAATGCCATGTCACGCAAAATCTTAGAAGTTTAAGTGTTAATTCTATCACAAAAATGTACAATTATAATTTTTTAGCTGCTCTAATGCTTGTTGACGTCACGTAAAAACCAGTAATCGCCTGCCTTTAGGGAAGGCTACATTTTGTATGGTGCTTCATCTTTTGGTTACAAGTATTTCCAGAAATTTAGAGTGGGGAAGTGGGGGGGGGGGGGGGGTAAACTGACGCTGACCATGAGAGGTTACAGAAAATATCCATATCCAACCCATGCAACGTCATTGAAAACTCTGAGGAGGAGGGGGTCTTAAACTAACTCTGAAAAGGAGTGGTTTAACAGAGGAAATCGATAACCACCCTATGGAATGTAATTGGAAATTCTAATGGGGAGGGGGTCTTAAACTGATGCTGTCCATGAGTGGTTACAAAAGATATCCATATCCACCCATGAAACTGGAAATTCCGATGGGTAGAGGGTCATGATGCTGAAGGTAACCTGGAATTTCTAAATAGCAGGGGGTAATCTCCCTGACAGCCATTCTTTGTGTCATCATACAATGTTCCTTCCTCCTAATGGTGAGGAGCATTGCATGACAACACAAAGAATGGCTGCTTAGGAGATAAGGACGTAGGAGTTGGGGGGGTGGGGAGGGGTGCACTCATACAAATACCCTTCATGACCCTTGGGGAAAGGGTGGACATTTTCTTTTAACTTTCAAAGTGATTATTACTTCAAATTTAGAGAAACAATCAACCCTCTTTTAGTACGTGAAAATGCTCAAAGGTTAAACATTTCATAGCCAGAAATATGGTGTGTTGTTGTTAAATCTTTTTGAATTAAAGATACGTCAAAGGAAAAATCTTTGGAATGTAGAGACATTGCTATTTAAAAGGCAGTAGTTGTGAAATTCGTAGTTATAGATTAAATAAGAAAGATGGTAAAAGCGCTATGTTCGTTATAAAACACGGCAAAGCGGTTTACTTGATGGATTTTCTGTTGCCAAAAATTTTGTTTGGTGAATTTATATTATCTAAAGCTACTAGGGCTGTAAACTTGTAGCCTGTACACAGACGTTGTATTTTTCTTTTCGTTCTTTTCGAAATTTTCCTCTTCCTCACCCCTACCCCCTTGCACTGGCGGTCTATAAATCCCCCGCGGTTTTTAATTTAAATCACGCGCGTTCGACGGAGAAAATAGAGGGTCTGTGAATTGTGAAGCGACCTTATTTCGTGCTGTTATTTGCATATTTGCTTATACTGTTGCTTACCTTTAACGAAAGCAATATTTGCGAAGACTGCAAATGCCCCAAAAATTAGCATTAAACCAGCCATTATGCGGAAAAATGAGATCTCGAGTCCACTTTGACGATGGGAATCTCTAATGTTCAGCTTACAGCTGAAGCTACGACATAGTTAATGACCAATATGTCGCTCAGTTGACAGCTTTTGAACGAAGCCTCTTGGCAGAGCTGACACACGAACACTTTCTACAGAGCTGACGAAAGGCTGGGAAAACGTTCAATTCCTGAAGAATAAAGATTTTCCACAGTTTTATATTTGTTTAAAAACCAAATCTCGGTGTCTAGTAAAAGCTCTGGCCTTGGAATGGAATATTGTATAGTGGCGGTTCTATACGTCCTATACGTGCCATCACGTAATTTTACACCTTGCATTTTGCGATGCTAATTATCTGTAAACTCGGCTTGTTTTGTTATAAGAAGATTAATTATTTACGAAAGACAAAAAATTCAAACATTCAGGGGGTGTTTACAATCAAAACAATAATCATTGTAATAGAAGGTACGTTTCCACGGTGATTACGGTCGGATTAAGAGTGTTTTTAAATTGATTCAAGTGAAAAACGTGCGGAAAGTTTCACTCAAAACTTAGGGGATCTAGCAGCAGTCAAGCGAGAGATTCACAGTAGCACGCGAACTTCAAAAACTTTATAACGACAGTAAACTCAGTTTTGCCCAAATAGATTCTGATGATGCTGGAGTGATATTAAAGGAATAGCAACACGCATTACACAACAGTTTTACACACATCACCAGATCTCTTGACTTACCGGCAGAAAGGGGGTCTTTACTTGCTGCTTACTTGCGAGCGATCCTAATGGCTACTGAGAGTCGTTCAAGGTCTTATCCGATAAGTACCGGTAGCTAGAAGTGTTGATCTCCACAGTACATTAAAACTTCGCCGGTCTGTGTATGATAAGCCGAATCGGAGGACTTTGCACCTTTAACTTCCGAGTTCACCTTCTAAAAGTTGCGTAAGATGGTTATCTGCTCTAGCACCGGGAAACACGCGTTGGTGTGTACAGACTAACAATATCGGTCGCGATCGCGAGCATATCGTCAAACTTGTCCAACGACGCCAGTCCCTTCCGGGAGATTGTGGGGTTTGTTTTGGTCCTCTCTACGCCCTTAACCCCACTAGAGAGCCTGTTTACAGGCACCCCAAAATGATGTTATCCGTTTTTAAATTGTAGGTAGATAATCAGCACAGACAACCTCACGTGAGATATCGTGGAGGTCACTGAGTACAAACTGCAGTTAGAAAATACTTTAATCTCGACTTCTGTGACTTACAACCGTATGGCGCGCGGGTGCACTGATAAACGTCATCACACGACGGCGTACGCCTGTTTTTACGTCGTCGGAGTTGCATTGCTTTCGTGTGACGTCAAGAAGCTACTGTATGACGATGCGAGCAATTCTAAATTCCCTAAGGGGGACATACTCAACGGTGTTTCTGATTATTGCATAAATTTACGGTGGCCCACAACTGTCACCACAAAACCAAAAACCTCACGGAAAAAACAAAACACCTCACGACACAACCAAAAACCTCACGGCAAAACCAAAGACCTCAAGGCAAAAGCAAATACACACGGCAAAACCAAAGCGATTTTGCTTTTGCTGTGAAGTATTTGGTTTTGCCGTGAGGTTTTTGATTTTGCCGTGAGGTATTTTGTTTTTGCCGTGAGGTTTTTGGTTTTGCTGTGACAGTTGTGGGCAACCATAATAAACTTATAGGGTGCAAAAAGAGTTTATAGAACGCAGTATGGAAGTTGCTATGGAGATAAGGACAAGTGCGAAATTTAAAGGCAAAAAGGCAAAATGACAGACAGACTGGAAGACTGAAAGACTAAGAGCACAGAAGTCTTGTTTACAAGGAGAGAGGGTTACCCTTGCCAGCGGGTTAAAGTTAGCTCTGATTCACAAGTAGTTTTCACAGGTAGGGTTACCATGTCACCTGGGTCAACTTTACCAGCTTTTCTGACGTGTTTCGTCATGCGTGACATTCTTTGTAATGGTCTAAAATTTGAACTAATCTTGAAGTTCTCTATGAAAAACACGTCAAATTGGCACGATTACTGGTCACGCAGTGGAAAGTTAACCCGGATAGGCGAGTTATCCCTAGCTCAGCCTTTACAAGGCAGGTAGGGTAACCCTCTTGCTAGGGTAACCCTAGCACTCAGGTAGGATTACCCTAGCGCTAGGGTATTAAAACCCTACCTGCCTTGTAAACACGTCGTGTAAAAAAATAAGAAATATGCGAGTGCTAGGGTAACCCTCTTGCTTGGGTAGCCCTAGCACCAGTATTACCCTCCCTCCTTGTAAGCAGGGCTTTACTGCGCTGTTCATAAACACGCGAATTCTGAAGTTCAAAAGCCAACTGACGTTTGCGTTTTTCGCCGCCGTCATTCATCTTAGCGGGTCTCTTAGGAAACAGAAGTTTACTTCAACAGCCTCAAAAGGTTATGGTTTGTGATTCTGATTGGTGGACTGATCCGTTTTGTGTGTTTCTGTGTTTCAAGGCTCGTTGCTTGTGATCGTAATTATGATTGACGGCAGCGAAAGACGTAATTGTGAAGGCAGCTTTTGAACTTCAGACTTTGCGTGTTTTTGAAAAGCGCAGTAATTACTGTAAATGCGTTATCGTTAAAATATGAAAATATCACAAAAGCAAAACGTTATCTCGACTTTTTGACAGCCATTAAATGCATCTTTTAATCCCGGGCCTAAAAGAGACTGAAATGGCAGATTTCCCACCCCTTTCATATACTTCAACTAGTGAAATCCCTACCCTTTCTTACACCAAAAGCCTGAAAAAGGTACCCCTTTTGGGGGAGCCTCCCTGTATAGGCCATCATAGTGAGTACCCCCCTCACCCTTCCCGGCATACGTGAGGGAGAGTGTGATAATGCATGTGAGATAGTACTCACGAATACCCTCTTAAACGCCCCTAAGAGCATTGAATTAAAACACGCAAAATTAATTACGATTTTCCTTATATCAAAACTCAAAACATATTGTGTAAATTTCATTGTCTGTGAAAGAAAAAATATGGAATTTATCAGAATTTATCACGGCTTTTTTTAATGACAACTATTCACGACAATATGTAAATTAATAGTCTTTTTAGCGTTGTCAGCTGATTCGAGACCGATCGGGCTCAATTCTTTGCTCAAATTTTCTTGTAGCTGACAGTTTTTAAGTCGCCTTTCTCCTCTGGTTATCTACCTAAACTAATTCAGCTGTCTAAAATCATCTTCTTCGCCGTGACATGCAACACCTGTATCTTACGACGCCATTGCGACTCAGTTCAAAACCTCAGTGATGCCTGCTAACACGCACTTGTGGCCTTCGGTTAAGTCAGGTTGGTCGTGAATTACTAAGATTTTAACAGACGTATTTTCGTGTCTGCAGGCACAATTCAGCCTCGTTCCCAGTCGTCTGATAGCGCGAACAGTCCTGGGGACGAGGCCGGGCGTGATTATGATGCAAGGTGAGTTATAAGCTACGCATGCATGTACACCATACCAGTTACTGAGAAAAGTCATGGAAACGACAGCTGTAGATTTAAAATGGTACCAAACCTTGCTGTTTCTTTTCCAAATTGCCTTATTCGTAGCCGACTCAACCACTAATATCCTGACAAGCCTGGTGTACAGAAAACAAGGACACCAACAATGGTTTGCAGTAAGCCTTGGGCTGACTATCATTACCCTAGTCGCGCTCTGCATTTTGTTTGCAATGGTGAGCAGACGTCGATTACTATCAAGGGAGAGGGAAGAGAACTCAGTAGGGGTGGATAACCCCGACAACATATCCCTCAATAATCGTGTGGATATTGAAAAGGAACGTTTATACAACCTCTATTTGCACACGCTCATTTTGGGCTTGCTACAAGCTGCTTCACAGCTTATAATACAGTACTATGTATATATTACGCTGAAAGAGAGAGACGATGTGATCCCGGAAGTATCAATGTGGATTTCTTTCATTACGTTGACGTGGATGGTCACATCCATGGAGATGTTTCGTCCGGTGGCCAACCTGAAACCCGTGCCCCGGCTCGTGCACAAAGTCATAATCTTTCTTAGCAACGCGGGAATCATCATGGCGCGTGTAATGGCGATTGTATGTTTCATTATTTCTTTGTCGTGGTGGATCGTTCTTGTGTTAGGCGTACACTGTTTTATCATCAACTTTACTGGATTCCTACTGTGGCGATCCAACCGAAAACAGGATATGCTCGTGTTTATTTTTGCCTATTCGCCGCTGTATCTTTTTAGTTATAGCTCTTACTATTTAAGAAAACTCAGAGGAAATGCCCCTTTTAGTTTGACTCACCGAGCGGTTCTTAAGTTCTCATGGTATGTACTCTTTACTTTGGAAAACGCCGGTATGATTCTTGGGATCATTTTCAGCTGGCCTTATAGTTATGAAGATGACCCTTTGTTCTGGTTTCCAATCGTGGCTCTTATGATTGTCCCCCTTGGAAATCTTGGAGGGATTCTTTTAAAATTATTTTCATGGTATTGCCTTTGCGGCTGCTGTCACAAGCAAGATGACGAGTACTGGGAATCTGTCCAAAGGGTGAACACTCTTGGGATGACAACTGGCCTTACTGTGAACCCCGGTGTATGAATACCGTATTTCCTCGTATAACAGCCGTCCCTCGATTAATCGCCTCCCTCGAATAATCGCCCCCTTTAGACCGAAATATTTGAAATAATCGTCTTCCTCGAATAATCGCCCCACCTCCCCACCCCTCTCTCCATTTTCTCTTCCTTTTATCCCCTTCCTGTTAAGTTGAAGTGGAGTCTGATCCAGCAAAACTGATCAGTGACAATTCAAGCTCTGACTCAGAGGAATTAGTCAAGGAACAAAATTTAGAACACTTAAAAATCCCATGCTCAGTTTATTTGATGTGACCAGTTTTTTATTTAATGGGATAGTGGAACAAAATAGTTAGGGCACGACTTCCAGTGAGCAATATTCGGAATAATCACCTCCCTCGAATAATCGCCCCCTTTTGGTGCGAAAAAATATTAATCGCCCCCAGCTATTATTCGAGGAAATACGGGAAAAACGGTATGTTTGCGTGCGCGTGATTTCCTGCTAGTTACAAAAGAAACCCGGAGGAGAAGTTTCTTAATAAGGGTCTGGAAGGGTATTACCGGGATCTGGGTTTTGACCAAAACACAAGGTGGGATTCATGATCCAACATACATCTTTGGAAGTAATAAACCGTCGAATAACAACAAATTTAAATGTAGAAGAAGTAACTAATTAAAGAAACAAAAGATGACATATGCTAGGAAAATTTGCATATAAAAAAGAAAAAGCATGCAAATTAAAAAAAGTTAAGTTTTTCACTGCTGATATTGTCATTTTGGGAAGGTTGTAAATCCTTAATCAGTCTTGCACTGGATGTCCGACCGTCCTCTTGCCAAAATTTCGAAATTGTTCCATTTCATGTTATGACCAGTTGACGTGACATGGTCGGATCAGTGACATATGCGTCGGGATACGCATAATTAGTAAAATCCAGCTAGTGGTCTATTATCAATGCTGCGTTCTGATTGGTTGAGCTACTACTAACCCACTAGTAGCGAAAAGCGCGGGCTTTTTGGCGGCAAAAAAGGATTTAAGTCTAGCTTTAACTAGCTAAAATTCTTTATTCTCAATATTTTTGACCAACTAGTTGGATTTTACTAAAACAATTATTCCTCTCGCCCTCATGGCCTCTGAGTCAATAGCCCATTCGGCCTTCGGCCTGATGGGCTATTGACTCAGAGCCCATTCGGGCTCGAGGAATTATTGTTAAATATTGTTCCTTTTTGAGATGCATGACTGTATACTACAAAATGTAAGCAAAGTACGCAGTGATATCAATTGTAATGTACTTTGCAAGTGAACCGCTTCAGTATTATTTCAGATCTTTGTTTCAGTCATAAGAGTGGTGTATTTTGTTAATAGTCACAGAAGAAAAAGAAGAAAAAACTTATTGCGCCCTCACAAATGGCTGCTGTTAGATTATTTTTAAAGATTATTCTGTTAGTAATTTACGCGTCGTGACTGCAGCTAATTGGGTCATACACATTACGGGGAAAAACGTAAGTCAATTTTCATAATTTTCTTTTGCCTTTTTTATTGGCTAATAACATGTACCGCTAAATGTGCCGTGATCACGCAGAGGAGTTATGCTTATATATCCTTATGACAAGAGAAGTTTAATTAATGTACTACCTGAAAATTGCATTAAAAATTGAAAAAGTTACATTTCTTTTCAACAACACTGATGCGGTAGAGAATTGCGGAATTTTATCTTTTGATCAATAAAAACCGGAGAAACATGCTCATCAATTTTTGTCCTTGTTATTAGTAATGTAATTTTATCAGTAATACAAAGCAGAGAAATGGAAGCACTTACAATATAGTAGTTGTTGTAGTTGAGTTAGAATAGTCTACAATAGTCTGCATGAAATTCATAGGCTTGGTTTACCTAACGATCACGTATCATACCTCTCAAATAAATTTTCCTGACCTACCGTAAAATCCCACTTTAAAGCCCCCCCGGATATAAGCCCATCTATCTGCTAAAGAAGATATTATCCCGGATAGAAGGCCCCCCCGTTTATAAGCCCATCTAATGTATACGTGCGTTCCTTTCGCGTTTCTTTACAAACATCAAAATATGTGTTTTATAGATGTTATTGAAATATATATTCTCCGTTTATTGTGACGCACAATAAAGGATTATAAATGTAACTCTTAATGTAATGGTATGTTTCCTTTAATTCGTTTCCCAGATACGTTTTGTCTCTTCGTTCCGAAACATTTTTTTATTCCGCTTATATCCCTCCGGATTTAAGCCCCCCTCCCCCGTTTATTAGCCCGCACAAAATCCCTTATGAAGTCTTATAAGCCCAGTGCTTTAAAGTGGGATTTTACAGTATACTGATCCTTAGTTTCGACCGTCTCTGCTGTTCGTACTGTTCCTACCAATCTTTTGTTTCCTACTTTTCCTACCGATCCTCTGTGCATTCGATCCTACTGTTCCTACCGATCCTCTGTGCATTCGATCCTACTGTTCCTACCGATCCTCTGTTCCTACCGATCCTCTGTTCCTACCGATCCTCTGTGCATTTGATCCTACTGTTCCTACCGATCCTCTGTGCATTCGATGCTACTGTTCCTACCGATCCTCTGTTCGTACCGATCCTCTGTTCCTACTGATCCCACCGTTCCTACCGATCCTCTGTTCCTACGAATCCTCTGTTACTACTGTTCCCAATGATCCTGTGTTCCTACTGATCCTTTTCTGTTCGTACTGTTCCTACCAATCTTTTGTTTCCTACTGTTCCTACCGATCCTCTGTACCTACTGATCCTACTGTTCCTACCGATCCTCTGTTCCTACTGATCCTACTGATCCTACCGATCCACTGTTCCTACCGATCCTCTGTTCCTACTGATCCTACTGTTCCTACTGATCCTACTGTTCCTACTGATCCTCTGTTCGTACCGATCCTCTGTTCCTACTGATCCTACTGTTCCTACTGATCCTCTGTTCGTACCGATCCTCTGTTCCTACTGATCCTACTGTTCCTACCGATCCTCTGTTCGTACCGATCCTCTGTTCCTACTGATCCTACTGTTCCTACTGATCCTACTGTTCCTACCGATCCTCTGTTCGTACCGATCCTCTGTTCCTACTGATCCTACTGTTCCTACTGATCCTACTGTTCCTACCGATCCTCTGTTCCTACCGATCCTCTGTTCCTACTCATCCTACTGTTCCTACCGCTCCTCTGTTCCTACCGATCCTCTGTTCGTACCGATCCTCTGTTCCTACTGATCCTACTGTTCCTACCGATCCTCTGTTCGTACCGATCCTCTGTTCCTACTGATCCTACTGTTCCTACTGATCCTACTGTTCCTACCGATCCTCTGTTCGTACCGATCCTCTGTTCCTACTGATCCTACTGTTCCTACTGATCCTACTGTTCCTACCGATCCTCTGTTCGTACCGATCCTCTGTTCCTACTGATCCTACTGTTCCTACTGATCCTACTGTTCCTACCGATCCTCTGTTCCTACCGATCCTCTGTTCCTACTCATCCTACTGTTCCTACCGCTCCTCTGTTCCTACCGATCCTCTGTTCGTACCGATCCTCTGTTCCTACTGATCCTACTGTTCCTACTGATCCTCTGTTCGTACCGATCCTCTGTTCCTACTGATCCTACTGTTCCTACTGATCCTCTGTTCGTACCGATCTTCTGTTCCTACTGATCCTACTGTTCCTACCGATCCTCTGTTCGTACCGATCCTCTGTTCCTACTGATCCTACTGTTCCTACTGATCCTACTGTTCCTACCGATCCTCTGTTCCTACTCATCCTACTGTTCCTACCGCTCCTCTGTTCCTACCGTACCGATCCTCTGTTCGTACCGATCCTCTGTTCCTACTGATCCTACTGTTCCTACTGATCCTCTGTTCGTACCGATCCTCTGTTCCTACTGATCCTACTGTTCCTACTGATCCTCTGTTCGTACCGATCTTCAGTTCCTACTGATCCTACTGTTCCTACCGATCCTCTGTTCGTACCGATCCTCTGTTCCTACTGATCCTACTGTTCCTACTGATCCTACTGTTCCTACCGATCCTCTGTTCCTACCGATCCTCTGTTCCTACTGATCCTACTGTTCCTACCGATCCTCTGTTCGTACTGATCCTCTGTTCCTACTGATCCCACTGTTCCTACCGATCCTCTGTTCGTACCGATCCTCTGTTCCTACCGATCCTCTCTTCCTACTGATCCTACTGTTCCTACCGATCCTTTGTTCCTACCGATCCTCTGTACCTACTGATCCTACTGTTCCTACCGATCCTCTGTTCGTACCGATCCTCTGTTCCTACTGATCCTACTGTTCCTACTGATCCTCTGTTCGTACCGATCCTCTGTTCCTACTGATCCTACTGTTCCTACTGATCCTACTGTTCCTACTGATCCTCTGTTCGTACCGATCTTCTGTTCCTACTGATCCTACTGTTCCTACCGATCCTCTGTTCCTACCGATCCTCTGTTCCTACTGATCCTACTGTTCCTACTGATCCTACTGTTCCTACCGATCCTCTGTTCCTACTCATCCTACTGTTCCTACCGCTCCTCTGTTCCTACCGATCCTCTGTTCGTACCGATCCTCTGTTCCTACTGATCCTTCTGTTCCTACTGATCCTCTGTTCGTACCGATCCTCTGTTCCTACTGATCCTACTGTTCCTACTGATCCTCTGTTCGTACCGATCCTCTGTTCCTACTGATCCTACTGTTCCTACTGATCCTCTGTTCGTACCGATCTTCTGTTCCTACTGATCCTACTGTTCCTACCGATCCTCTGTTCCTACCGATCCTCTCTTCCTACTGATCCTACTGTTCCTACCGATCCTTTGTTCCTACCGATCCTCTGTACCTACTGATCCTACTGTTCCTACCGATCCTCTGTTTCTACCGATCCTCTGTTCCTACTGATCCTACTGTTCCTACCGATCCTCTGTACCTACTGATCCTACTGTTCCTACCGCTCCTCTGTTCCTACCGATCCTCTGTTCGTACCGATCCTCTGTTCCTACTGATCCTACTGTTCCTACTGATCCTCTGTTCGTACCGATCTTCTGTTCCTACTGATCCTACTGTTCCTACCGATCCTCTGTTCGTACCGATCCTCTGTTCCTACTGATCCTACTGTTCCTACTGATCCTACTGTTCCTACCGATCCTCTTTTCCTACCGATCCTCTGTTGCTACTCATCCTACTGTTCCTACCGCTCCTCTGTTCCTACCGATCCTCTGTTCGTACCGATCCTCTGTTCCTACTGATCCTACT
Source organism: Porites rus (assembly GCA_964035705.1). Classification (NCBI taxonomy): domain Eukaryota; kingdom Metazoa; phylum Cnidaria; class Anthozoa; order Scleractinia; family Poritidae; genus Porites; species Porites rus. Next base: position 10,172,711 of record OZ038002.1, read on the forward strand.
GTTCCTACTGATCCTCTGTTCGTACCGATCCTCTGTTCCTACTGATCCTACTGTTCCTACTGATCCTTTGTTCGTACCGATCTTCTGTTCCTACTGATCCTACTGTTCCTACCGATCCTCTGTTCGTACCGATCCTCTGTTCCTACTGATCCTACTGTTCCTACTGATCCTACTGTTCCTACCTATCCTCTTTTCCTACCGATCCTCTGTTCCTACTGATCCTACTGTTCCTACCGATCCTCTGTTCGTACTGATCCTCTGTTCCTACTGATCCCACTGTTCCTACCGATCCTCTGTTCGTACCGATCCTCTGTTCCTACCGATCCTCTCTTCCTACTGATCCTACTGTTCCTACCGATCCTTTGTTCCTACCGATCCTCTGTACCTACTGATCCTACTGTTCCTACCGATCCTCTGTTCGTACCGATCCTCTGTTCCTACTGATCCTACTGTTCCTACTGATCCTCTGTTCGTACCGATCCTCTGTTCCTACTGATCCTACTGTTCCTACTGATCCTCTGTTCGTACCGATCTTCTGTTCCTACTGATCCTACTGTTCCTACCGATCCTCTGTCCCTACCGATCCTCTGTTCCTACTGATCCTACTGTTCCTACTGATCCTACTGTTCCTACCGATCCTCTGTTCCTACCGATCCTCTGTTCCTACTCATCCTACTGTTCCTACCGCTCCTCTGTTCCTACCGATCCTCTGTTCGTACCGATCCTCTGTTCCTACTGATCCTACTGTTCCTACTGATCCTCTGTTCGTACCGATCCTCTGTTCCTACTGATCCTACTGTTCCTACTGATCCTCTGTTCGTACCGATCTTCTGTTCCTACTGATCCTACTGTTCCTACCGATCCTCTGTTCGTACCGATCCTCTGTTCCTACTGTTCCTACTGATCCTACTGTTCCTACCGATCCTCTGTTCCTACCGATCCTCTGTTCCTACTGATCCTACTGTTCCTACCAATCCTCTGTTCGTACTGATCCTCTGTTCCTACTGATCCCACTGTTCCTACCGATCCTCTGTTCGTACCGATCCTCTGTTCCTACCGATCCTCTCTTCCTACTGATCCTACTGTTCCTACCGATCCTTTGTTCCTACCGATCCTCTGTACCTACTGATCCTACTGTTCCTACCGATCCTCTGTTTCTACCGATCCTCTGTTCCTACTGATCCTACTGTTCCTACCGATCCTCTGTTCGTACCGATCCTCTGTTCCTACCGATCCTCTTTTCGTACCAATCCTCTGTTCCTACCGATCCTCTGTTCTTACTGATCCTACTTTTCCTACCGATCCTCTGTTCCTACCGATCCTCTGTTCCTACTGATCCTACTGTTCCTACTGATCCTCTGTTCGTACCGATCTTCTGTTCCTACTGATCCTACTGTTCCTACCGATCCTCTGTTCCTACCGATCCTCTCTTCCTACTGATCCTACTGTTCCTACCGATCCTTTGTTCCTACCGATCCTCTGTACCTACTGATCCTACTGTTCCTACCGATCCTCTGTTTCTACCGATCCTCTGTTCCTACTGATCCTACTGTTCCTACCGATCCTCTGTACCTACTGATCCTACTGTTCCTACCGCTCCTCTGTTCCTACCGATCCTCTGTTCGTACCGATCCTCTGTTCCTACTGATCCTACTGTTCCTACTGATCCTCTGTTCGTACCGATCCTCTGTTCTTACTGATCCTACTGTTCCTACTGATCCTTTGTTCGTACCGATCTTCTGTTCCTACTGATCCTACTGTTCCTACTGATCCTCTGTTCGTACCGATCCTCTGTTCTTACTGATCCTACTGTTCCTACTGATCCTTTGTTCGTACCGATCTTCTGTTCCTACTGATCCTACTGTTCCTACTGATCCTACTGTTCCTACCGATCCTCTTTTCCTACCGATCCTCTGTTCCTACTCATCCTACTGTTCCTACCGCTCCTCTGTTCCTACCGATCCTCTGTTCGTACCGATCCTCTGTTCCTACTGATCCTACTGATCCTACTGTTCCTACTGATCCTCTGTTCGTAGCGATCCTCTGTTCCTACTGATCCTACTGTTCCTACTGATCCTTTGTTCGTACCGATCTTCTGTTCCTACTGATCCTATTGTTCCTACCGATCCTCTTTTCGTACCGATCCTCTGTTCCTACTGATCCTACTGTTCCTACTGATCCTACTGTTCCTACCTATCCTCTTTTCCTACCGATCCTCTGTTCCTACTGATCCTACTGTTCCTACCGATCCTCTGTTCGTACTGATCCTCTGTTCCTACTGATCCCACTGTTCCTACCGATCCTCTGTTCGTACCGATCCTCTGTTCCTACCGATCCTCTCTTCCTACTGATCCTACTGTTCCTACCGATCCTTTGTTCCTACCGATCCTCTGTACCTACTGATCCTACTGTTCCTACCGATCCTCTGTTCGTACCGATCCTCTGTTCCTACTGATCCTACTGTTCCTACTGATCCTCTGTTCGTACCGATCCTCTGTTCCTACTGATCCTACTGTTCCTACTGATCCTCTGTTCGTACCGATCTTCTGTTCCTACTGATCCTACTGTTCCTACCGATCCTCTGTTCCTACCGATCCTCTGTTCCTACTGATCCTACTGTTCCTACTGATCCTACTGTTCCTACCGATCCTCTGTTCCTACTCATCCTACTGTTCCTACCGCTCCTCTGTTCCTACCGATCCTCTGTTCGTACCGATCCTCTGTTCCTACTGATCCTACTGTTCCTACTGATCCTCTGTTCGTACCGATCCTCTGTTCCTACTGATCCTACGGTTCCTACTGATCCTCTGTTCGTACCGATCTTCTGTTCCTACTGATCCTACTGTTCCTACCGATCCTCTGTTCGTACCGATCCTCTGTTCCTACTGATCCTACTGTTCCTACCGATCCTCTTTTCCTACCGATCCTCTGTTCCTACTCATCCTACTGTTCCTACCGCTCCTCTGTTCCTACCGATCCTCTGTTCGTACCGATCCTCTGTTCCTACTGATCCTACTGTTCCTACTGATCCTCTGTTCGTAGCGATCCTCTGTTCCTACTGATCCTACTGTTCCTACTGATCCTTTGTTCGTACCGATCTTCTGTTCCTACTGATCCTACTGTTCCTACCGATCCTCTGTTCGTACCGATCCTCTGTTCCTACTGATCCTACTGTTCCTACTGATCCTACTGTTCCTACCTATCCTCTTTTCCTACCGATCCTCTGTTCCTACTGATCCTACTGTTCCTACCGATCCTCTGTTCGTACTGATCCTCTGTTCCTACTGATCCCACTGTGCCTACCGATCCTCTGTTCGTACCGATCCTCTGTTCCTACCGATCCTCTCTTCCTACTGATCCTACTGTTCCTACCGATCCTTTGTTCCTACCGATCCTCTGTACCTACTGATCCTACTGTTCCTACCGATCCTCTGTTCGTACCGATCCTCTGTTCCTACTGATCCTACTGTTCCTACTGATCCTCTGTTCGTACCGATCCTCTGTTCCTACTGATCCTACTGTTCCTACTGATCCTCTGTTCGTACCGATCTTCTGTTCCTACTGATCCTACTGTTCCTACCGATCCTCTGTTCCTACCGATCCTCTGTTCCTACTGATCCTACTGTTCCTACTGATCCTACTGTTCCTACCGATCCTCTGTTCCTACCGATCCTCTGTTCCTACTCATCCTACTGTTCCTACCGCTCCTCTGTTCCTACCGATCCTCTGTTCGTACCGATCCTCTGTTCCTACTGACCTTACTGTTCCTACTGATCCTCTGTTCGTACCGATCCTCTGTTCCTACTGATCCTACTGTTCCTACTGATCCTCTGTTCGTACCGATCTTCTGTTCCTACTGATCCTACTGTTCCTACCGATCCTCTGTTCGTACCGATCCTCTGTTCCTACTGTTCCTACTGATCCTACTGTTCCTACCGATCCTCTGTTCCTACCGATCCTCTGTTCCTACTGATCCTACTGTTCCTACCAATCCTCTGTTCGTACTGATCCTCTGTTCCTACTGATCCCACTGTTCCTACCGATCCTCTGTTCGTACCGATCCTCTGTTCCTACCGATCCTCTCTTCCTACTGATCCTACTGTTCCTACCGATCCTTTGTTCCTACCGATCCTCTGTACCTACTGATCCTACTGTTCCTACCGATCCTCTGTTTCTACCGATCCTCTGTTCCTACTGATCCTACTGTTCCTACCGATCCTCTGTTCGTACCGATCCTCTGTTCCTACCGATCCTCTGTTCGTACCAATCCTCTGTTCCTACCGATCCTCTGTTCTTACTGATCCTACTTTTCCTACCGATCCTCTGTTCCTACCGATCCTCTGTTCCTACTGTTCCTACCGATCCTCTGTTCGTACCGATCCTCTGTACCTACTGATCCTACTGTTCCTACCGATCCTCTGTTCCTACTGATCCTGTGTTCAGCCTACTGATCCTTTGTTCCTACTGATCCTGTGTTCCTACTGTTCCTACGTACTGATTCTCTGATCCTAATGTTTCTACGGATCCTCTTTCCTACTGTTCCTACTGATCCTCACTTCCTATTCCTACGTACTGATGCACTGATCCTACTGTTCCTACTGATCCTATCCTCCGTTACTACTGATCGCACTGATCCTCGGCTCCTACTGTTCTTACTGATCCTCCGTTACTACTGGTCCTCTGTTACTACTGTTCCTCTGTTCCTACTACTGATCCTTTTTCCCTAAGATGCCAGCCAGTCTCCTTATGACGTCAGTCAGGTCGTCGTACACCAGCAATAAGTCGCAATAGCAGATGAGTGATTACTACATGTAATTCGCCACTTGTACATTTCCCAAAAAGTACCTTGTTTGCCCCAAAAATTTTGCATAAGCACTGTTTTCAATTTCTCTTGGGACGGCTGTAATACCCAGGAGAAATGAAAAACAAAGTTATGCAAAACTTTGGGGTCAAACTAGGTGTATTATGGGAGATGTGGCAGTGCAAATTAAATGGCGAATAGATTTGAAGTGCTCCGTTTTCCTTTTATGCAAACTACGTTTAGTTTTACCTATGAAGAACTCCTGGCAGTTATAAACATCTCTTACATTTGAGCATTTGAGCACGGGTGAGCCTGCCTTTGCAAGGAAAAAGAGACTTAATACAATGCGTGCTTTGGAAAACAACTCGAAGTTCAAAGCAACCGTGGAATTTGTTGATGCAAGCCTTCACTTGTCTGGTGAAGATTCTGGTTTGTAACCCTAAATAAGGTAGAATTAAGAAGACTTCCTTTTTGGGGACTGTTGTAGCTGGCTATTTGGGTCTGTTTCGTTGCCTGTTAAGAACATCACTAATAGCGTATGTTGTAATTCAACACATCGCTGGGCCAAAAATAACCGTCTTGGTAATAACAGGTCCCTCAGTTCATCCAAAGAACAACTCAAAAGAGAGTGATGAGCGAATAACAGCGAAAAGTGAGGGTGCGGATAAGGTTTATCTTGTATTTTTGGGTTGTGAAAGAGTCCCATTTTAATAGTGTAAAGGCCAGTAAAGGTCTTCTTTCGGTAAATTGACCTTGAAAAAGCATGATTGTGAGCGCTTACCATTTGTACGGAAATTTCGGTGAAAAATTCTCGTCAAATGATACTGGTTTTTTTTTTTGGGCACCGAAAACAGGAACGGGATTGAGTTGTACCATTTACAAAATACCGGCGCATTTTTCACTTTCTCTCGACATGAAGCCTGGCACTGGTAATCCAAACAAATGATACAGAAAATTTCGGTCGTTTTCGGTAAGAACGGGAAAAAGATAATACCTCGAAAGGTATTGCTTTTTTGCCGGAAAATTTCCACCGGGATGAACGGTGCCATTTGAATTCTCCCCGGAATTTGCGGATTTTCCATACAAATGGTAAGCGTTCTGTGTAATGTATCGATAGTATTGTCTACCGGAAGTTGTGTTAGCGGAAGTTCTCGGTTACTGTAAACGTGCAAAGGATCATGGATATTTGTGTGGGCCATGCTTTCCGGGTGTCATGGCGGCCGAATAAAGTGTAGTTCCTTTTATAGTTAAATCTGGTTTATTACACGGTCATCCGGGCGTCATTGTTACACTCTGTATGTCTTTTGTTTCCTTAATTAGTTACTTATTCAACATTTAAATTTATGTTGTAAATTATTACTCCTGAAGATATTTGTTGGAAAATACAAAAGGTCAAGTTAAAGTTTAATCATGAAGCGAAGTGCTCAAGCCTCACACGTAAGCCTCATGACTCGTTCAGATCTTTTGTTTGACTGTTCGCGCGTACTTGAATACGCAAAAACAAGGGCTGTTTTGCAGTCTAAGGCCTTGTGTAATATATAATCTCTTTAACAAATGGATAATAATCTTCCATGATCTGTACTCTTTTCGGACAGAAAGGATGTCAAAAAGTTCAACAGTCACGTGGAACCACGTGCTGCAGGCGAGTGTTTTCAGGGCAAAGTTTGGAACATTTTGACGTCATTTCTATGGTCGATAAGAGTACAGATCACGGAAATTGCTGTATATTTTTTTTTACAATAACATTGACAGCCTGTTACGTCCATTTCCTTTGAAGTTTCTCGGAAAATCCGGGAAAATTGTGTTCGTAAGAAAGAGGGGAACATAGCTCTCGGGCAATCAGCTCGCGAAAAGTCGCTCAGTTATTGTAAAACTTTTCTTCCTCATCCACTTCTTTGTGAAAGTTTGTCAAAGTAAGGAAGAATGCGTGACGGGTCACGTTTTGGTCGCGTATGTCTAGTCTGAAGCCTCCCTGTCGTATCTAAACTGTGTGTGCTTTACAGTAGGCTAATTACAGCACTTCCTTCAAAACTAAATCATGGTAGCGGTTGCCGTGCATTTAAAATGGCACCAAACCTTTCTGTTTCTTTTCCAAACTGTCTTATTCGTGGCCGACACGACCACTGATGTACTCACTAGCCTGGAATACAAAGAACAAGGACACAAACATTGGTTTGGAGTAAGCTTCGGGCTGACAGTCATTAGTCTGGTTGTCCTCTCCATTTGGTCCATAATGGTGAGCACAAGTCGATTACTCGCAACAGAAGAGGACTCAGTAGAAGTGGATAACCCAGACGTCATATTCCGCAATAATCGTCTGAATTTCTTCTTAAGTCTTTTATGCCTAGGACCTCCTCTCCACAGCTTTCAAATGTTCCTTGTCTGTGTCTCTCGTTTCAAAGAACTATGGAAGTCCAACACCGGTCTGCTCATCGAAAAGGAACGCCTGTACTACCTCTATGTCCACACGCTGAATTTGAAAATGGCTGAAGGCTTGCTGGAAGCCGCCCCACAGCTTATAGTACAGGTCTATGTTATGCTGGAAGAAAGGAAAGATGTCAGTCTGATCCAGAAGATATCGGCGCCGCTCTGTTTGCTTTCGCTTACGTGGATGATCACATCTATGGAGGCGTTTCGTGAGTTTAAACACTACAACCTCAAACTCGTTCACAATCTCATAATCTTTCTTAGCAACTTAGGAATCATCGCAGCGCGAGCACTGGCGATTGTATGTTTCACTATTGCCTTTCAATGGTGGATCCTTCTCTTGTTTGGTGTGCATTTTTTTATCATCAACTTCACTGGATTCGTATTGTGGCGATCCAACCGAAAACAGGACATGCTGGTGTTTATTTTCGCCTATTCGCCGCTGTATCTCTTTATTTACAGTTCATATTATTTGAAAAAGCTCAGGGGAGATGCACCTTTTGGTCTAGCTCGACTAGTGGTTGTTACAGTCTCATGGCATGTACTATTTACTTTGGAAAACATCGGTATGATCTTAGGGTATTATTTTAGCCCTCACTATAAGCCAGAGTGGTTTCTGATCTTTGCTGTTGCTATCGTTACCGCTGGAAATCTTGGAGGGATACTGTTAAAATCATTATCGTGGTATTGCTGCTTTCAAAAGGATGAGGACGAGTATTTAAATGTACAAAGGGCTAGCACTCTTACGGTAACAACCGGCCATACTATGAACCGCGTATGAAGCTGTTCGCGTGACATACAAGGCTCGATTCAGGCGGGGTAGACACCTCAATGCGGAGAAAAATAGCTTCTTCGTTTAGCTTGAACATAGGACAGTAAATAATAATGAAAATGCCGCTGAAAAATTGACAGAAAATGGAAGGAAGAAAGCAAGGATGTCGCCGCCTCGAGCTGTCAAGGAAGTTGCTGTTTCGTGAATAATCACTTGACATTTGAAGGGATCAAATGAACGACCACTCCTCCCCTGTTGGGTCAGTAATGTTTCGACAGAAGATCAGAAAAAGATTAGGTTTATTTTTTGTGTCAATCTCGTTCCCAGAGTCCGCGTTGCTTTATCCAGCGGAAAGATCCCTGTCGCTGACCAAAAGGATCGCGGCCTCTGGGAACGAGATTGATATTGTGTTTGAGTAACACAACATAAATTTTAGTGTAAAACTTTACTATGTAAGTCAGTATGGTCAGGCTGGTTGCTCTGGCTGATTTTCTTTGTCGAACCCGGTATCATTGATCAGTCATTTTGTCTAAACTTTTTAAATTAGCTTTAGGTCAAATTTTTCGCCGACGTGAATTCAATTTCAATACGTGTTTCAGCCGGACTATTTTCAATGTTCTAAGATAACCAGGGGGCAAAAACAAAATTAAGAGTGAAGGATAAAAATTAAATTTATATGCTAATAAATAGACAGCCGGGAAGCGGTTTACTTAACACTTTAATCTAGTCGTCCTTCATAACGGAACATAAAATTGTGCTCCCGGGACCCTACCAAAAGTGTCTGTAACCCCAATAACGATTTTTTTTCTTTTTCATCTGATTCAAACGTCCGTTTTTGAGAGTTGACTGTAACGGGTGGGCGATTCCATTCAGCAGCTTGCTTAACCCTTTAAACCCCAAGATCAAAATTTAAATTCTCATTTGTTGCCCCTATTCATCTCCTACAGGAGTAGTGGGGGGAAGTTGATAAAATATCAAGCAAATTCGTCTTGTGTGATCATGTCCGTAATTCTCATGACCACTCTGTTTTACAAAGCATTGATATTTTATGCTGATCACTCTTAGGGCTTAAAGGGTTAATTCAGACCTCAAAATAACCTTACTTTTCGCTCCGGAACAATACACCTCCACCACAAACAAAGCAGTTGCATTTTCAGGTTGCGTTTTTCAAAAACAAGGGCACCGTGTGGAACAAGCCTAAACATATAACTAAACTATAATTTGTATTGTTCTCACATTCAACATCTTATCACGCATGGCTACAATTTTCCGGACTGGGAAAATTTTGATGTTTTGGATAGGGGTTCGCTCATGGGAGGTGGTCGCACATGGATGGTCGACTGTATTTCGATAACTAATCATTTCACTAAGAGGTTGTTTACCTACCGCGCGGTACAATATTTCGCAGCTCAAAATGAGGAAAAATACCAAGAAATGGAGTTCCCGTAGTGCCACTACCACTTTAAACATTTGATCTTGTAAATAATTTAGTTAGAATATTGTCAGTATTATCTTTAATGTATTATAAATTTCTGTATCCTCTTGTTGTATTTCTGGTTAACGGCAAAAATGAATGAATGAATGAACACGCGTGCCATGAACATTTTAACGTCATTTCTATGGTCGAGTAAAAGACCATGAAAGATTGTTGAAGATTTTTTTTTTTACAATAACATTGACAGTTTGTTACGTCCATTTCCGTTGAAGTTTCTCGGAAAATCCGGGAAAGTCGTGTTCGTAAGAAAGAGGGGAACATAGCTCTCGGCCAATCAGCTCCCGAGAAATCGCTCAGTTATGGTAAAACTTTTCTTCCTCATCCAATACTTTGTGAAAGTAGCAAGGTGGTCTCACGATTTCTGTATTGGGGTTGTTAAAGTAAGGAATACGTGACGGGTCACGTTTTGGTCGCGTATGTCTAGACTGAAGCCGCCCTGCTCGAACACCGCGGCAAAACGCACTGCGCATGAGCACAAAATTTAGCATCCGGTCAGCTTTTTATTTCCGGTCTAGTGTATAAACCAATTGAGTAAGCATAACATTGCCGTCGCGCTAAGTTTGAAAGCAAAAAGGGAGAAACAGACAAAAAAGGGGGCGAAAAAAATCACTTCATTCGAAAGCTTATATATTTTTCTAGTGTCAAACTTTTGCACCACATGGTTATCTGTTTGCACCAACGGTGAAAATGATGTTTGAAGTTTGCAGTTGGCGAGCGCTCGACAAGACGAAGTTGTTTTTACTGGCTTTCTTGCATGCTACTGGTTTGGCAAAAGTTGATTTGGGAGAAGGCGATAACTAAGAAAAGAATGGTAATACCTATAAAAGAAACCAAAAAAGCCGTCATCATTATCATTAACACTAGAACCAAGAAATAAAATTTTAGTCCGTTCAACAATTTTTTTATTATCAACGAAAACAACAACTCAAAACAAAAGATGTGCGGGATTTAATAACTACCTCGACTTTGATGACTGCAGTCACGAACACCCGGAGCTTTAAGTGCTGGGAAACTGAACATGCCTATAAATGACTTTCATTCAAGAACATGCCTATTTAATTCTTTTACATGGTTGTTCTTTGGTTGTTCTTTGGTCAGTGAAGACTTCAATAATTTCAGACTGTGCGGCTCGGCTGCATCTCACGCAAACACGAAACTTTCAGCTGCTAAATACAAGGCATGAAAATTTCGACTTCTAAAAGCGATCAAACCAGCCATCTCTATCTGATTCTGAGAATGAAAAAAAATAAATAGAGTTGTCAACTTGCTGCCAACCTCAACAATATAATTAAGCTTATGTTTCATGGCAATCAACTCAGAAGAGTTTCGTTTCAAAACACGGTAAAACTCACTGGTAAATAAAAGTACAAAGCGATTGTGTGTTGTCGTTTTCCAAAAAAAATCTCGAATCGGCTTCTTCTCAAGGCATGAAGACTGAGAAACTGAAGAACTGAAAATTAGAACTACAATACACAAGCTTGCAATGATAGCTTTTTATGTCTTAGTTTCAGCCAGGTTTAGTGAAAAATAACAGTCAAAAACTTTGATTTCGTGAATGAAAATCAGTTTACCTGAAGCTCTAGCCAAAATTACACACTGAGTTATTATCATCTTACCTTTTCTGAATCTAATCGACTAATTCTTTCAGTGATCTGTGCCTGGTTATCCATAAAAGTAATTTCAATAACTACAAAATAGTCAAAAACACGAGCAGCATGAAGCAGAACAACTGAACCACAAGCTGCACACAAAATGAAGCCGAGCGCGCGCGGGAGACTTTGATCAGACTGGAAAGTGTGACTGAAAAAGAGACCGGAAATGCTCAACCTGGCGCATGCGTAGACGTTTTGCCGCGGTGTTCCCCGCTCGTATCTAAACTGCGCGTGCTTTACAGCAGTTCCGTCAAAACTAAACCATGGTAGCGGTTGCCGTGCATTTAAAATGGCACCAAACCTTTCTGTTTCTCTTCCAAACTGTCTTATTCGTGGCCGACACGACCACTGATGTACTCACAAGCCTGAAGTACTTACAACAAGGACACCCGAAGTGGTTTGGAGTAAGCTTCGGGCTGACAGTCATTAGTCTGGTTGTCCTCTCTATTTGGTCCATAATGGTGAGCACAAGTCGATTACTCTCAACGGAAGAGGACTCAGTAGAAGTGGATAACCCAGACGTCATATTCCGCAATAATCGTCTGAATTTCCTCTTAAGTCTTTTATGCCTAGGACCCCCTCTCCACAGCTTTCAAATGTTCCTTGTCTGTGCCTCTCGTTTCAAAGAACTGTGGAAGTCCAGCACCGGTGTGCTCATCGAAAAGGAACGCCTGTACTACCTCTATGTCCACACACTAAATTTGAAAATGGCTGAAGGCTTGCTGGAAGCCGCCCCACAGCTTATAGTACAGGTCTATGTTATGCTGGAAGAAAGGAAAGATGTCAGTCTGATCCAGAAGATATCGGCGCCGCTCTGTTTGCTTTCGCTTACGTGGATGATCACATCTATGGAGGCGTTTCGTGAGTTTAAACACTACAACCTCAAACTCGTTCACAATCTCATAATCTTTCTTAGCAACTTAGGAATCATCGCAGCGCGAACACTGGCGATTGTATGTTTCACTATTGCCTTTCAATGGTGGATCCTTCTCTTGTTTGGTGTGCATTTTTTTATCATCAACTTCACTGGATTCGTATTGTGGCGATCCAACCGAAAACAGGACATGCTGGTGTTTATTTTCGCCTATTCGCCGCTGTATCTCTTTGTTTACAGTTCATATTATTTGAAAAAGCTCAGGGGAGATGCACCTTTTGGTCTAGCTCGACTAGTGGTTGTTACAGTCTCATGGCATGTACTATTTACTTTGGAAAACATCGGTATGATCTTAGGGTATTATTTTGGCCCTCGTGATAATCCACAGTGGTTTCTGATCTTTGCTGTTGCTATCGTTATGGCTGGAAATCTTGGAGGGATACTGTTAAAATCATTATCGTGGTGTTGCTGCTTTCAAAAGGATGAGGACGAGTATTTAAATTTACAAAGGGCTCGCACTCTTATGGTAACAACCGGCCATACTATGAACCGCGTATGAAGCTGTTCGCGTGACATACAAGGCTCGAGCTAGGCGGGGCAGACACCTTGGTACGCAGAGAAATAGCTTCTTTGTTTAGCTTGAACATAGAGCAGTAAATAATAATGAAAATGCCGCTGGAAAATTGACAGAAAAAGGAAGAAAGAAAGCAAGGAAGTCGCCGCCTCTAGCTCTAAAGGAAGTTGTTGTTTTGTGAATAGTCACTTGACAATCAAATGAACGACCACTCCTCACCCGTTGGGTCAGTAATGTTTAATTTTAAAGGTTTTAAATATTGTGTTTGGGTGACATAACATAAATTTTAGTATAAAACTTTGATGTGTAAGTCAGTATAGTCAGGCTGGTTGTTCTGGTTGATTTTATAAATAGTCATATTGACTAAATTTTTTTACAGTCAAGCCAGGTCAAGCGTACCCCCCAAGCTCCCTTCACACGCGAGGCAGTTACGAAATTTCTGCCAACTCATTTTCCCTGAATTTGATGTAAATGTCTTCTAAGAAATATAATCCATTCAAAGATTTTCAATCTGACCTAATACAGAGAAGTTCTGGTTAGATATTCACTGCTCATGACTCATGCAGAAATGCCTATTTGAATTTGACAAAAGATACAGGAACCACTATTAAACGGATTCATTTTTTAAATAATCAATTCATTTATAGAATCTTGCGGGGTACGCTTGACCTGCTTTGACTGTCATTAGCTTTAGGCGAAAATTTTCGCCGACTTCAATTCACTTTCAATACGTGTTTCAGCCGATATATTTTGTAACGTTTTGTTAGTTTCACAAGAGTATGTATATTAGGTTGCATAATTAGTGCTAAAGTATTGAAGGAGTGCTTGTATGGTGTCTCAAGAGGCTAGTACACTATCTAAGGTTTGTTAAGCTATGCCAGAGCCATTCGAGGCATCTCTTTCAACCCTAGTTTTTTAGTTTTATTTACTGTTGTAGTTTTCTCTGCGTTTGTAAAATTGTAATGCTGTTTTTTGCAACGCT
>OZ038002.1:10188787-10466287 GCA_964035705.1 Porites rus
TATGAACACCTGTCCCAGCAAAACCAAAAACCTTCTCAGGAAAGTGGATAGTTTGCGAGCCTTTTTTGGTAGTCAAAATGCAGTAAAAGAGCATGCATATGAGATTATACTGCATTCCTATCTAGTGTTTAGATGATTTAGAAGATTTCAAAATTAAGCCAATTCACTAATAATTGAACAATCCTATTCAATCGCATTCGTTCGTTCACATCCTATACGAGTTCCTCGGGAAGTCGCTTCAGGAGGGTGCTTAACTTTAACCCAGAGTAACATCACATAAATGCAGATGTGTTAACCCAAAATAACAGTCGGTCTGAAACAGACTATTGAACTACCACTGCATGGGTTGGCCTTACTGAATCAAGTCTCTCTTCGAACCACCGTTAGGCTTCAGTGCTAACCAAAGAATTGAGTCAACTATACCGTCCTAAGGATATGTACACTCTAGTTACTGCTAATTTACTCATGCTTAAAAAACTGAACAAAGTGTGTGTGAACGTTTTAAATAATGGTCGCATCTACCCTCTTAACATATCAGTTAAGCTTATTGGCACTTTATGATCAATGTTACATTTTCGTGAAATGCTTCAAAATCCTCAGGCATCTGTAGAATTCCATTGATCGCACCTGTCCTTCATAAAAGGAATCTCCTCAAAACTGAGATTGACCGTACCTCTGTCATCGTCAGGATCGTACCTCTCGGCCGCCGCGTACATATCAAGACGGAGCTGTTCCATCTGCTGCTCTTCCTTGAATTCGGCGTCTGCCACGGCATAGGCAGCTTCTGTGTTTATCCCCCATCGCCGCTCCACGATATGATCAAGTAGCCTTTCTTCAGCCCACTCCTCGCAGTAAATGCCGCTTAAGGATGACTCCAGTCTGGTGAAGCGCTGAGCCACCAGATCCATCGCTTGGAACTTTCGTTTCGTTTTAGATTTATGACGCTTGTTTTTTAAGGCCATCAAGTCTTTCGTTATGTCCTCCCCCTCCAGGTTCTTTTTCTCGGGCGTCTCTTCAGTGGCGGAGATCTTGTTCGGCTGCATTCCAGTAAACTTCCTGAAGCGCTTGATCATAAAGTCTACAATTTCGTACTCATTTTCCTGTCCATCGATGGACTCTTTCACTTCAGAGAACACGTCTAGTACGATCGTTAGGAACATATTCATCAAAATGAAAGTGCCAAAGACCATAAATGAGAAGAAGAATAAGGGACCCAGTACCGGAGCCGCCTCTTCGAGGGCCGTGTAATCGAAAGACCCAAGAAGAATTCCCATGACGGTCTCGCACGTCGAGACAAAGTTATAAAATTCAGTCAAATCTTGGCCAAACACGGCAAAAGCGAACAGGGAGTAGGAGAAGAAAAACACCAAAAATACCACTGAGAAAGCAGCCAAAGGTCCCGCGGAGCCTCTTAGAGTATGTGCGAGGATGGTTATGCGACGATTGAAGCGAAGAAGCTTTATTGCTTTGATCCACGCCGTGAAGACCACCAGGGCAACCATATACATGAAGACTTCATTCCAGGATGTTACGCGGCTAAAACTAACGTATTTGCCATGGTTGGCTTCCAAGCTGGCAATCGCCTTGCTGACAAGCATCGTGCGCGTGAAAAACATTCCCACACAAGTGAATACCAAAATGATCAAGGCGAACTCCACGTAGTTCCAGAACTCTTTAAAGTAGCCCTTGCGTAGTCTGTAAAGCTGCTTTAGTTCCTGGTAAATGAACACGGCAAAGAAGAGCAAGATAAAGATCTCGCACGCTATGAGAAATGATTCGAAACTCCCGCCGAAAGTGAAAAGGCGCGCTATCTTCAGGTCGGTGAAGAGAAAAATCCCGTTTGTTGGAAGAAATTCCACCACCAGAGTCAAAGCACAAAACAGGTTTGCCACTGGATTGTAAGTGGTTACCTCTGTGATGACTGCACGGGTTTGAGTGTCAATCCATTTGTTTCTTTCAAGTGTTTCAATAATTTTTGTTGCATTGTCTCTCGAGTGCCCTAAATCTGCCACAAATCCTCCACCGCCGTAAGTCGACACGTATCCTAAAAATTAGAAATTAAATAATTACTACATAGGTATACAATTAAAAGTCCTTTTCCGAATTAAAATTAACACCAGTGACATATCATGAAACGACCGACAGTCAAACATCCCCACATTCCCAAATTTCCTACTCCAGGGTCGAACCTATAGGGGGAATGAGTACAAGTTTTTGGCGCAAAGAGTTTCTCGCATCGTTTGGGTGGAAAAACGTAATTTATAATTTGTAAATCTTTGCCTTGAATACCACTGGCCAATCACCAACTGACGCTTATATTCACCTCAAGGTTCCCAGAAATTACTGCACCCAAAGCTTGTACCCATTCTTACTTGAGTTTCTGAAGTGGGAAATACCGGCAGGAAAGTGTATGTGAAAATTTGAAAATAAATAATAGACAAGTTGTAAACGATCTTCTAGCTGGAATTTATGCGGAGCATAATCGCTTCAAATGGGGGCTAACCCTGTCAAAAGGTGTCTTCACTGATTTGATGTAGCAGTCAAGAAGAACTAGAAACTGGACCACTCTTACTTTAGTGAACTCCTAAAAATTTTAGTTAGAGTCGGTAAAAGCGTGGTAGTTTGTAGTTTGTTTCAGTCTAAGGTCATTTTACGTACTATCAGGTAAAGGGGAAGTGCAAGTTTCACTCGCTTAATCTCACAATACTCTTCTTAGCCTGTCCTTCGGCTCTCTTTATTGGAGAATGCCCGAAACATGCAAGGTTAAAACACAAAAGAGACCAGGTCAAGAGCAACAAGAGACCAAAACTTGAATAAAGTTATAACTTACCCATCATAGGTATAGTGATCATACTATGATCATCATCATAGTATAGACTCCTTATGTTTTTGTTGTATCGTGTTTTATTTTGCAATTTTGCAAATAGTAGTCAATTTTGTAAAATTTTTTTAGGCTTAATTAGTTGCAAATGCTTTAACATCGTATTTTTCCTTTATCTCTTGTACCTTGTTTTTATTTTTCCTCCATGTAAATGTAAGAATTGTCATTAGAAGTGTTGTAACCAAATAAATGTTATTAAAAAATAAAAAATAAAAAAAATAAAAAACTTACCCATCATAGGTATAGTGTCCAGTTCATCTGATGTGTTGAATTCCCAGGCTTCGTAGGTGAAAGGAGGATTATAAAGTGATTCGTTCTTGAGTGGCTGCCAGCCAACATCATACTGACCCTTATCTTCGGACATGAACCCGTACCAGGTATTGCACTCGCCCAGATAAGACCTGAAATCCGGTGCCACTTCACAGCTCTCTGTTTGTAAAGTCATAGTGAAACGTTTTACAGACGTTTAGAGGCTACGACAGAAAAGTAATTTTATAGTCCCTGCATGTTTTGAACCTTTCTTTCCAACGGTGAGCAAAACCATAATTAGAATCACAAAGAGTTTTGAGAAATCAAAATAAACAAGCAAACGGTTTATTAATAAACGGATTCCAGCACACGAAAAATAAGTTCAATTTGACAACAGCAAACAAGAATGTCTAGTCCAGAAGTTTGGGCTTCGTCTATTTCAAAGGCTTGACGCGATTCACGAAGAGCCTCGATTTCAACTCCTCAGAGAAGAAGACAAAAGGAGGCTCTGTTCGCAGGCTGAGAGAGACTAGGATCAGGGCTGATGAGGTGATATTTGGTAAAGAAATATCAACATATAAGCGTCAAATGTTTTTTAAAAAACACAAACGCTTCGGGTTTATGACCCTTCTTCAGTGTGAGAAAAACCGTTGTAAGCCGGATTTTTGAAAAAACTTTACCGCGACAGTACTTCGCAATACCATGGACAGAAATCATCGAGGCGCACGCAAGATGTATGTAATGTGCAAATTCAAATAAAACTGAAAATGATATTCCGTCCTTTCGGCTGAATGGTGAAAGGTATGAAAGGAAGAGAAAGAGTTGCTCCAACCTTGCAGATCAGCTAGGCCCATCTGTGCTTGTCGTGTATACCTCCAGCTTTAAAGTCAGTTAACGTACGGTGTGATCATTCCGATAAATCGTCTTCGCTAGAATTTTCGAAAACTGCTATTTGGTTTTTATTATTATCATTTTTAAATATTAGAAAAATTAAACATTTTGATTTTGAGAGTATTGTCTTAACAGGTGCAATCTTGGCTAACAAAGATCTTTGGAGATTACTCACGGTTTTGAACTCGCAGTTGTCTTAGTCTCGCCATTCCAATAATGTAGGCCATCATTTCTGGTGTGAATCCGGCATCAGTGGCATTCCCATTGTACCAGGATGTGGTGTAGAGCGCGTTCATCAGCGTGGTCTTGGCGTAAGTATAAAAGTTCTCACGACTCCCGATCTACGGGGAAGAAATACAAGTGGTAATGTTTATGGCAATTTCGCGGATGAAAGAACAACGGTGCCAGCCGCTATTGGTTCACTTACGAGCTTACTATTTTATGAGATCAACTACTACTTAAATGATCCTAAGTGCTTATCAATAAAGATAATTGACCAATTACATCAATAACCAGAGTATAATACCATCAACTGACGTGATACAACTCACTTTGACTCTGAAGATGACTACCGCACAGGTTGTCGAAACGTCAGTCACTGTCAACAACAACAGTCCTATTCAGGACTACGTTTTCCCGGACGATCAAACTCTCGAAAACTCAACCTACTTTTGAAATGACTCCTGGGTTCAAACCCTTCACAATAAAGATAGTGTTTTTGAGGTTTCCTTTCCTTTGATGTTATTGATTTGCCGACAACAACAAATTGAAAATGTGCGCATAAAAGAAGTAACTGGTGCGGAGATTAAGTTTGTTCGTCCACGAAAATTAGAATACCGTTCTTAAAGCTTTAACTGGCACATCTGAAATCTTTTCCATGCTCTGTCGAAAAATGTCTTACTAAATCCACTAGAACCCTGGGTACTAGCCTCGTGTGCGAATAAATTGGTTAAGCGAGGGAAGTAATTAGTAATTCGTTCACATTGAGAGAAAAACTTACCGCTGAAAATGTTTTCTTTCCTCCATACACTCCGTCCACGAACGTGTCATACATTGTTTTTCTAAAAGCGAATGATTTTGGATCTCGATGAGAATAACTGACGATGCACAAACAGGCCACGAAAAACACGTAGAGAGCAACTTCCTTGATAATTGCGTTCATCTTCATTTCTTTGAACCTTGAAAATGATTGAAAAAGAGCCTTTGTCAGATAGTCTATGATTGGTTGATCTCTAGGTCTCTTATTTATAGCATTGTGCTCACGCCATGCTAGACAGAGTGGTCTCTTGTTTGAGGTGGTTGAGAATAGTATCAAGTGATTTGCTCCTTCAATGTAAAGATCAACTCTTCAACGATTTATTGAGAGTGATGTACGTTTCAAGGATGACCTTCTACTGCAGCTTTCTTAAGCAAATCTTTATCACACCAAAACTGAGTAATCGTTACCTTGCAAGAAACGTTTGAAACAAGGCACGGTTGTTTCGAATTCAACACCTTTTGAGAGGAAATGGTCTAAAAGTTTGTCATTAGAAGGCTAGCAAAGCTCCCAGACAATTACAAATATGCGCAAAAGAATAAGATTAGAAGACACTGGCAATTAAAAACCATACCTGATTTGTCTAGCCTGCTCCAGCTTGTCTTTGTCAGGTGGTTGAAGACGAATAAGAGTCTTCGGTTTCACTCTTCTGTCTGTCGTCTCTGAAAAAGACATATACTCCGCTATCAAGATGAGTTGTTTTTACAACTTTATCTAGTTTTTCTTTGTCATCTAGATTCAAGCATCTACAACCCTGGTCGAAATAGTTGAAACACTTCATGGGACTCTCCTTGTTGCCCCTTCACAAAGTTGACAATGGTTGGTGTTTGAACATTCACTGGCAAAACTCTCGGTTTTTCCCACCTTTGTGATGGGGGTGGGGTACAGGGTAGTGAGGTGTCAAGTGTTCCAACGATTAATGGCCGAGGTAGTAGATCCATTGGTAATTTAAAACCAATTTACAGGGCCAAATTACGTACAATTTGCTTTGCGTTTCTATACCGTAACTATATATTTCGTATTATGCTACAGGATTTTATAATTTAGATTTTCCCGCCTCCAATGTTAAATAGATGAACTATAGAATGGGTTCGTTTTATCCGCTCATTAGTACATCACTCCCTGACCTCTGGGGCTATCATGCAACCAATCTTCGTCTTCCAGTTTTTTCTTGTCACTGCCCTCCTCCTCCTCTTCTTCTGCTGGTTTCTTGATAATAACAGCGATGATGAGAGCGATTCCAAGGATTTTAATGGGCTGACTGATCAGTACGTCTTGAAAGAACGATATTAACATGGAAGAGATCCACTGAGCAGACTTTTCTTTACCAAACTGCAATCCGTAGAGCACGCAGAAAAAAGCCGTGGTAAAACAAGTCAAAAAACAAATCACCCAGGCGATGTAAAGGAACCAGTAAGGAAGCAACTTCTTCTTTTTCTTTTTCTTCTTCTTCTTTTCTGCTTCTTCCTTTCGCTCTTGCTTGGAAATTCGGAAGCTGATGTCTTCGGATTCTACGCCAGAACCCATCCCAGTCTGATCGTTTTGTGCCAAGTTTGTACTGGAGGAGGCAAAGTCTAGGAATTGTTCTTGTTTCGAGCCCGTGTGCAAAATCTCAATAAAATCGTTCTTGTTACTCTTGTTGAAGTCGAACAGGCAGAAAAATAACTCTTGGAACCACCAACAAGTTCTATTTTTGCGCCTTTCTTTCAGTTCCTCTTTTGTTGGTTTGGCCTCAACGTTTCTGAATATCCCAACGATTAAAATATTCACAGGAATGATGATTAGACTACTCATGATGCCGATTCCAATCTGTGCAGGGCTAAACGCTAAAGGTCCTATATGTAGCGTGGTAGCTGGATCACTCTCCCCTCCCACCTGATAAAACATGGCGTTTGTGATCATGGAACAGTACAGCAGTGTTAAGCAACAGCTTATGCGCTGGAGTCGCGTGAAACGACTTCTGGCCGGGCGAATGAACACTGAGAACCACAGGTGGCCGTCTGCTAAATTCTTCTGTGTGGTGGAGTAAAACAAGTGGTTGAAGCTTGTCATCTCCTCATGGCCGGCGACTGGAATTAGTCTGTCTACTGTACCATCACCCTCTTCCACCGCTAGCCATCCCTCGCAGATAAACAGGTATTTCTTGTCACTGTTCAGGTCGTGCACGACTACCCGACTGACATACCAAGACGGGGATCGACCTGTCAAGAAGAAGTTAAGACGTATTAGGATAGGGCTCAGTAAACTGAAAATAACAGGATGTTTTAGTGTTCCTCTGCAACTGAGGTGTAGATAAAATTTGTCGTAAGATTGCATGAAGCAGGAGTCAACATCAGCAATCGTGCATTTTCCTAACAGCAACTACTGCTCCACGATCTAAGGGTTTGTAAGAGCCTAGATGTTTCCAAGAACTAAAGGAAAAGTTTAAAATCCCTAACCAGTATATTGCCTAAGACTGAAGGCTGCTAGAGGCGTACCATCTATCCATAATATGCACGAGTTTCTCGACGTTTTATTTTTAAGAGGTAACACCAGTAGTAGTTGCCTTTACGTACAGAGTAACAAGTTTTAAGAGTAAACACAAAGATTAAAAAACTTGCCTGCATTATTGTGCCATATGTGTAAATAGTTAAGCTCCCCGAGGCTTTCAGGAAACGTTGCCAGAAACACGTCAACACCGCGCCGTTGAAACGTCTTTCGCTTTGGATCCTTCAGAAGACGAGGCTCGCTTTCTCCTTCGTCACCCGACAGAATAAAGCTCACCTCAGCTGTAGTGGCTGCCCTCTTACCGTAGCCCGTATACACTGTAATTTCATAGTGCTGTCGATCAAATGGCTCGTTGTCTTGGAGAGGAGTCACTCCAACCTTCAACACAAAATGAATATTGGACATTTAGACGATGAGCAAATTTAGTAGTTGATTTGTGGCTGGCTTTGGGGCCGAGCTAGATGAAGCAAGTCTTACGCCTTGCTTGGCAAGAGATGCGTGTCATGGCAACACTCGGGCTTGTCAAGTTTGTTCGACTAAAAAACTTCTGAAGCCAGTATCTCATGTGCTCAGCTGTTTTGAGATAAGTTTACTGAACCAAGAATGTTATTAGTGGCTTTCCTTTGTTCTTTGCTGAACCTTTTTCTTAGGTAAATAAGAAACGGTACAAAGTCTTGTTTTATAAATGTGATAATAGCACCGTTTAAGTCAACATTGGTAATGAGTTAAACCTTTTGGCTAAGCATTCCCCAACTGGATAGCCTGCCTGAACAAACAGCTGACATTTTGCAAACCTACCACTGGTTTTCTCCGCTTTCGAAACCCAGTACTAATGACCTGGCTCTACCCAGATCTGGGAAGTGCTTCCTATTGGTTAAAACAAGTTTCCCTCACGGCACGAGCAATCAGAAGCACTATCTAGATCTGGGTAGTGAGGGATACGTCAGTACGGAGTTTCTTCGCGTGTTCCTCCGACAAAATTTAGCGAGGAAACCAGTGTTTGGCATCACGAATTTATGTTGACTGTTTTCTAGGGCTACCAACTGGAGTAATAATCCGTAAACACGAATTCAAACAACCCTTAAGCAAGCGCCTCAATACCTTTCCAATGTCTTTCTTGTCCTCTCTACGAGCATAAACAGCCAGAATCAAATATACTCCAAATATCCCCAATACAGCAGCAAGAGCGACAGGGTTCTCCGCCAGATTGGCGTTAAACACTTTGTTAAAATCAATCGGATTGGGTGCCACGAACATGCTACCTGCAAAATGGTTAATTTGATGAAGTTTTCAGTGTTTTTGTTGTGTCAGTTCTGAAAGTTAGTACAGAGACATCATGTCCACGTTAAAAAGAAAAGCAACAAGCAATAGTATAATACAGTCAATGCTTCGGAGCAAATTAATACTGGCAGAGTTTCTTTAGGGTATACAATCACCGAGAAATGGGTTAAAAATTGAGGATTGACGTGCGCACTTTGTTACGATCATCTGAGAGGTCTCTCACATAAGGTATTGTCCAGCCCAAATCAAAAGCCAGCGAGAAAACTGTTTTGGGTTTAGACAAGCGGGCTAATTTGCCTGACTCAGAATACCTCTAGTCGAACACTTTTCGACAACGGTAAAATTGATTTAGAGACTTTCCTTAAACGGTTACGGATGTTTCAACAATTTTTTAAAATAACAGTTGCTAATTTCCAAGAGGATTTGAATTAAGCCAACAGTTTTGTAAACTTTCCAACTCCTGGTTATTTATTACGTTTACACTTACTTGCAATGGAAATTTTGTTGACACTTCTCTTAAACCGCCTTCGTTTGATGACCTTCTTAGCGGGTGTTTGGTCTTGACCGCTTGCAGGAGCTGCGGCAGCAGTTGTTGCTGGTGCTACTGTGGTAGCTTCTTCATCATCCACTTCCTCCTCCACTTCTTCTTCCTCGCCTGGTTTACACAAGCAGTGTGTGCTGTTAACGATGGTTTTAGGGCCAACCTGTTAAAAGGAAAGATAAACAGTAAAGACGCATGCACGTCGCAAGGCTTACATGGTCGAAGTTTGTCTCAGGCTATGTTCAGACGACAACAGACGAATTTTCGACCGGTCGAAAATTCGTGCGTTTAGGTGTTCCGTTGACCGTGAATGCGCAAGATTACTCGAAATCTCATCCAAACGTTAAAGTCATAAACGCAAATACAGTAAATCCCCTACTAAGCCCCCCTTTTTCAGGGGGAGAAAGTTAATAAGCCTCCCCCCCTCCCCTCTAAAACTTCGCGTAGACTGATCCAGGATGTTTTATTTACCAACTGGAAATTTGGATTTGATTCTGATCCTCGGCTGCATGAACTCCAACCATTTTGTTCTTGAGCTTCTCCCCTTTGTGTTCTAGTTCTCTGTGGACAACTGATACCATTGTTTTTTCTAAATTAAATAAGCCCCCCTCCTCCCAAATAAGCCACCCGTTTCTATTAAGCCCCCATCAAATAGGTTTGAAATAAATAAGCCCCCCAGGGGGCTTAAAAGAGGATTTATTGTACACGTATCCACATCAAAAACAATTAAAAATATCGTTTTTAAAAATGTACTAAATTAAACAAGATAATTTAAACCTACCCTACAGCCTTTCGATGTCCAAGTGTTAGTTTCCTCGTCAAACATTTTGCAAGCAGGCAGGTAGATACGCAATGCGTAACTCGTGTTAACGTCGCCTAACGAATCCTTGTTTACAGCTTTCACACCCAGATAAAACTGTTTGATGGTGATATTTTGTGACGCATCGGCTTTCGTATCATTGTCGCTTTCATTTTTGTTTCCAAACAACAGCGTGTTGATCAGTGTATGAGGAATCACGTAGGTGAATGGATGTGGTCTCTTCTTCATTTTCTTGGACTCCTCCAGAGTTGGAAACGTATGCGCGTAATCATAATGATTGGCGGTCGGTTTCTTGTCATACCTCACCGCCACCATAAACCGAATATCCGGATGGAAAGTCTTTATCTCTACGGCTATCCCCGCGTCGAGGCTTGAGCGATTAAATTTGTGCACTCGCATGGGCGGATCGCCGTCTTCAAAGTGGTTTAACTCCATAGGTTTCACTGGGTTTATCTTCAGATTTCGCGGTACAAACATTTCTAGTTCCTGTCCAGCTAGGTCTAACGGTTTTCCGTTTCCATCGGTGAGTGACAAGCCAACAGTTTTGGAATTAAGATCACTTGAGCTGTTATCCCACGCAAATGGGTTCTTGTCCATGGCAGAAAGCTGAAAAAAGTAAACGAAAATGGATAGTTTGTACAGCAGCATCTGGGTATTCAAACCAGTCCGTATTAACAAAAAAACTGTCGCGATGACACTATTTTTTCCTTTTTTTCTTTTTTTCGATTAACAAAAAAAAACGAAGGGAAGCATAAGGCACAAACTACCTTTCTAAGACCCGGTTCAGACGCCGAACTTTTCAAGAGCAGAACCTAATTTGAAATAAGGCCGACCCAAATTATTTAGACCGGCTGAATTGATTCAGACGCCGATCTTAATTGCCGCTGAACTAAGTTCAAAAGGCGAAAAATGCTCATTTCGGTCAAACAGCTTACAAAATACGTTATAATAATTTATGCATTAGGTTCGGTACATGAAAAATCAAAGCCATTCCAAAGTAGCTCCAAAGGCGAAAAGAACGGCAAAGCCGTTACAAATTGAAACAGGCGTTCCTAACTGATTCAGACGCCGAACTTTCCAAGTACTTAATTCAATGTATTAGGTTCGGCTAAGGAAAAAAAGACACCCGACGTTTAAAAAATAAACCGCAAGCGCCAAATGATGAGTCACATTATTGCAAAATTTAGTTCCTGGAAATTTTTTTGTTTAGTATCACCCAACCTCCTGTCTTAATAATACCACTTTATGGTAAGATGTCGAGTCGACTTTAGGGAGAAGATTAAAGCGCTTGGTTATTTAAGCAATAGACCACACTTTCTATGGGTTTATCGGCGTGATAACCCACGCGGGATGTTGGGAGAACAAGAGAAAAGTTTCTAAATCACGAGCAATATTACAGCGCAACTTACATCTAACTGACGTCAGACGAACATTATTTCATCACTCACCGTTGAACCAATAGCGCTCGTAGCTCCCTCCTCAACAGATGCGTTAGCTGGTCCAAACAGTCCCAAAGGATTGGGGAGCCTGACCCCGCCCATTCCTTCCCCCTCTTCTGCATCCTCGTCATCATCCGCTCCTCCTATACTATCCAAGGTCTTTCTACCAACAGACATGTCCAGATTCGGAGAGGAGATGGCCTTGGGTTTGCCTCCTGCCTCTAGCTGCTTTAGAAGAGCACCGCTGACTTTATCAATGACACCAAGGGCGTTTTTGGTGTTGTTTTGACTCTTGCTCTGTACAGGAAAATTCACCGTACCAATGATCAACAAACTACCTAGAGATGGGTGGAAAGGGGGGCGGGGGGGGGGTGGGGGTCGCTATAGAGAAAAAAACCATGTTCCTCAGCCCTGAGGGCCTTGGTTAGCTTTAAAATTGGAGGACGTTCTCCCGGCCCCTTCCCATAAACCCGCCACTATAGTTTTCTTTTTTAAACAGATCGTTATACGAGGTTATTTATTTATTACTTATTTATTTTTAAAATTCTAACGAAAAGAAATCTTATGGAACTTACCGGGTCGCCTGCAGAAGTTCCATTAGCAGCTCTTTGATATGATTCAATAGAGGCTCCAACTACATTCCCTATAGCAGAACCCAGGCTCTTTGCAACATTTTCCACGTCACGCGCACTGTCGCTTCCCGATAAGAAGTCTCCCATTTCGTCCAAGGCCTTTACTGACGCGTTCTGTTAAAAAAAATAGTAAAAGCAACGCGTTATGCTAGGTCAGAAGGCAAGCACTTGATGACCAGTTTATATAAAGGGGGTAATTTCGAGTGAGCACCAGCGAAAGGAAAGAGCAAAAAAATATATATAGATGTGGAAAATCTAATCTTTTGATTAGGTATCGCGTTTACTTAAATCGAAGGGCTCAGTAGGCCTGACTTAACTTTACTGCACAGACCTGTAAGTTAAACGGGTCTCTTTTTCACCTTTGAGCAGTGCGCGTATAGGAGTCAACTCTTTTCTACCCGACAACTCTCTAACTAGCCGTACACATTCCTGAAACGGACACCAGTAGTTCATCCCTGCCATTGTTCAGTCATTTTTTTTCTACCTTCATCAGGACGATATGCCTCACTATTGACTAGCGTGATGTCAAGATAGCTGGATATTGGCCAAGTTCTTTCTTGCTTTTTTATGGACCGAGATGAAGTCGAGGTTAATGAACAAACTGAAGCCAATGATTCAGCCATCTTGACTGAACGAGCTTGGTCAGTAAAGGATTTACTATATATGTCCGACTATAATCTGTTCTTCCGGGAAAAATTGGGAAAACCCGAGCGGGCATGATCGATTAGCCTCTTCCTGCCCGCCCGTTCACGGGTTCAGCCATATAATGAGGTCACTAAGTGCCAGTTCAAGTGGTATCCGTTTATAGAAAGAGTGCACTTAATATACTTTTAAAATGACTTTTTTCCAACTAATAATAAGTGTGTGAAATATGCTTATATACTTGAGCATCCTCGTCGATTTCCCCAGTTGCTTGGGTCAGTGAATTAAGAGCTTCTCCTTTCATCGCTACACCGTCAAAATCTTTAACAGGGAGTTCACTCAATGCGCCCGCTACTTGGCCGCGGAACTGCAATACGGAAGGAAAGCAAAAAAAGATGCAATTCGATAAAAAACTGAAAAGTGAAGAGTTTTTCAACCCCTGTGCCTCCGTTAAAATGGGTATTCACGCTACTTTTAAAAAGGTATATTTTGTCTTTGCATCAATTAAATTCCAAAAAATAATGGTCCAGTTTTGTTATTTTAGACTATATATAGGTATTGAAACTGTTTCCTGTAGTCCTTTGCAACGGATCGCAAGGATGGACGTGGATTGAAACTTCAACTTCAATGCCATGCATTCAACAATCACCAAAAAAACTTATTATGAGCTTTGCCTGAGGAAATTTGCCTGGTATTTCATCTTCATATCCCTAAGGGAGCGTTTTTTTAGTGACACGAGGAGAAAATAAATCAATGTACTTAGTCGAAAAAAGATGTAATTGTTTTCAAAACGCGACGCATAGTAATGAAGCCCCCCAAAAGACCATTTGTTGGATGGAGTTTTTTCTAGGGAAACTATGGCCCTGAGTCAGAGGGAAAGGGAAACAACAACATGAACTGAGGTCACAAAGTAAATGCCGTAAATACTAAATAATAAGTAAATACTCTTAATTCGTTGCAATGAAGTCAGATGTTGGTAGATTCCTTCAATGAATGACCCTGACTTTAAAAATGCACTTTAAATCTGTAGATGATCTTCCTTCAAATATCGACTTGCTCTCTTTTTAAGGTGTTCATTTAACTGAATTTTGACTCTATAGAGCGTTTTCACATAACGTCACATCCGCCATATTGTCCCAAAACAATGAAACGTTGGCCATGTTGGTTTTTCCAAAACCAATCCAGTGGGAGTAGAAACTTTTTGTTATGTAAAAAATTTCTTCTGTTCCAGTAAATTTGCATAGCCGCTGGCCACGTGATGAGTGAAAACGCTCTATTGCTGGTTTGCACGTGACGTCATCTGGGAACTGAACTCTATTTTTATGTAAATTGTTCGAGAAAAAAAATTCTGTGTATTGACCTCCAACATGGCCGCCTTTCCACGTGGTTGCAAACCAAGAATAATAGATCAAGATTGCAGGCTACAAAAAGCCAGACAGCACTCCACCAGCCCAAACGATGACGTTTTGGGGGTCAAAAATAGGATCGGGATACCTCAAATTCTTTAAGAAAAGACCAAAAGCTGAACCCTTTAAAAGATCATTTAAAGGAATGCAACCTGATATCCTTCAAACGGCAGAATAGAATTGTAAAAAAAGCCCAGCCTGCCTCGACTAGACTTGCTATCTGCAGGCAAGTCCTACATTTGCTTTTTGTAATTTATTTGTAAATTCAAATAACAGTTGAAGTTGATGTCACAAAACTCACAGCAGCTCGCTCCCCCTGGGCCGAAGCATCGTCATCTTCTTTACCCGCCTTAGCATTCAGCACCGAGCTGCAAGCTGTGGCGAGTTGCACGGCTTTCTGATCACCTCCTTCTTGATCTGATGAGCTCGTCATGTCCCCCATTACTTTGTCGTAATCAATTGTATCGGGTTCTAAGACCTGAAAGGACGTAAAAGTAATAGTTCTAATCTGAAAACAATCGACCTTACGAGAGAAAATGTGTGAGTTTGTACCATACGCAGCATGAGCTTCCTGTGGAGCATATCGGCCGCGCATGTGCAGTAGAAATCAAGGCATGTGTTTTTCCAACAACTTCAAGTTATTCACTTGTATGCGTTGTCGTACATTTGTTTACCTAAGATGTTTAGCCGCCGATGTAAGCGCATTTTAATGTATATCGTTTTCAATGTCTCAGTTATTATTTTGGTTTTCTGTCCCCATGACTAGGCTTTGATAGATTGTGCTAGCATAATTTTTGGCATAGTCTGTCATTACGAGCATAATTTGCATCTATCTTCTAAAAAAAGCCCTTCTAGCATAATGTTCACTTTTGACTAATTTTGATGCACAAAATTGTTATTCATTGATCATGCAACCAGCTTTTTTGGCCGAGACCAGTGTTATAGACAAATTTCAGTAACAAAATCAATTTTTGTCGTCTTATTAACACATTAATGGGACCTGGGTAGGAAGTGACCAAGGACTCATACGAGATGACTTAACGCATGCGCATAACTTGTTGGTTACCTAGATGGCTTCACAACCAAGATGGCGTCCGCAATAGCGAGTGCATACAGTGATAACAGCCAGGGAATTCATAACAATTTATGCAGAAGTAAAGGAGCTAGTTGTAAATAGGGTTTCCCATTTACTTGTTGCATAGTTATTTAGGTGTTTTACCAAATTTAGAGTATAAGTAAAGGCATAATTTCTGCATTTTTTGCTGAAATGAATTTAATTTACAAAATCTAGCATGATTATGGCCAAAATTTTCGCAATATGCGAGCACTGTTAGTGGCATATCATGCTACTTTTGCGAGCCGATCTATAAAAGCCTATCCATGACAACAATTTGCAACGTAATATATGTTGTCCGGAGTCTACTTTTGGAATCAGTCAAACCCTCATTTCTGCTGTTTCTACTTTTAGTTCGCAAGACATGTCTAAAATCCAAATCGTGTGATGATTTCACTTCTTTCAATTTTTACTTCGCCTGGATTAATTTCCGTAATTTTATATGTTTCTGGTGGTATATCAAATAAAGATTGAAGACATCCCATAGCAAAACATCCTGCGTCACAAACAGAAAACTAGTTTTGTAAAGTGGCAGATGGTTAACTCTTTAAGACGAGTTAGCGTAAGGTTTATGCGCAACAGTGCAAACAACTAATGTTGCTTTTCTAGGAAAAAATTAAGTTCACCCGTAAAATTGTTCCAGATCAGAACTCCGGAAAATCGCCAAAAAAAGTAAAATGCTAAAAAAAACGAACCACGGGAAGAGTCGCCCAAGATTTTTGGCCACCTTCCCCTGAGCCCCGCTAGGTTTTGCAATACATGTATTTCTACACCCAATATTTCCAATATTCTCGCTTACCTGAACAATAGTAGTCCCAGCTGTTGCGCTGAATTCGTAGTTATCCATCACCCTAACAATGACTTCAACTGTATAATTATTCTCTGGTTTTCCGAGAGGAAAATTTGCCTCCATCTTAGATTCAACACCCGCTGCCATGGGGATATTTTCATCCCCAATCTTCAGTTCTTAAAAACAACAAAACAAGATTTTGGTTTTACTTTAAAACCCTAAAACACATAGTATCAAAGGAAGAAAAAAACGCGTTCACTCTGTAAATCAGAAAGATCTGTTTTAGCGTTTAAAATGGGGCCGTTTCAGTGAGTAAAATACAGTCTTATTTTTGAGTCTCATTTGGCACCCCCTTAATCAGGGCCAATACAGTCCAGTTACCTAGGGCTGATTCGGACCAAAGGGCTGAAATGAATCCCAGCTTGGGCTGGAATAGCGTGTTGGTTTAAATTGTACTCAAATGGCTCCAGGAGGGGCTGAATCGGGCTTTGGCCTGCAGGACTGAATTGGCACTTTGGGGCTGAGACGGAACTTTTTAATTTTCATCGCAGTTTTGTTCAAAACTACTCTAACACTTTATCTCAGCTGTGACAGAATGCCTTTGGCTTTCGATGGCCGGGATGGAAACTGATTGCAACTTGAACAAACTGGGCCAACCTTTTTCAAATTAAACTCCTGTACAGTCCGCAACTGACCCAAATATTGGCAGTTATCTTGTACTTCGTAACTTCCATCCTACTTTTGCGCTCTTCTTACAGTAATACGTGCTAGTGTATAAGTGTATGTATGTGTGTTTGTGTGTATACAGTCTGATATGCTGCCATATTGTACCCCGGACAATAAACGTATTTAAATTATCTTACTGAATCTGGCTTCTTGGCATTTTTAACTTATTAGTTTTTTCAGGAAGTCAGTATCACTTTTAGTTAATTGATTAATTTAACAACTTGTAAATAACTATAATATTCTGCTTTGGGTACAATAAAATTTGTTGAAGGAGCAAAACCGATCATGCTTTGTTTTTCCCTTTGATTGAATCATTTGATATCTTTCTTTTAGAGTTCCAATAAGTTATCAGAAGAGATGAACGAGAATACTTGGTAATAATTTCAGCTCAGCTTTAGTCAGACTAGAATTTTCAAACTCAGTCATTATGACAAAGCCACTTTAACTCCCAGGTTGTGGGTACTCAAAAAAGTTTAATACCGGGAGACTTCGCCCCGAGGTCCAACCCCTCACCCTTTGATATTCCACTTTGGACAGAAAAGGTACCCCTATCGGTGAAGCCTCCCCTTATAGGCCATTATAGGGAGTACCCCCATTGGCTTTAATGATTTCCATACAGTTACTTAAAGATTTAGTCGAAAGAAATTATTTAAACGTCAAAGCAATTTTGCCTTAGGTGACCATTTTCTCAGACCCTTTTAAGCTGATTGCTGATTTACTGGAAAAAACGGGTTACTGCGCAGTGTTGACCTCGTTTAAAAGAACTTTTACCTATTAAGTAATTGAGTGGCAGATCGTCATCTTTCCATCCTGCACATTCAACTGTGAATGAAGTTTCCAATGCAAAGCCACGGATAACAGGTACTTCACATTTGCCACCCACCGGTGCAACGTTCATGATCAGCTCTTCAATCACATAACCTCCGGGTTCTCCACCAGGTTTCCACGCATTCAGCTGCAGCCTGTACTTTCGTCCTGCTGACAGGCATCCCGGTTCAATCACCAAACTCTTTGAGTTTAAACCTGCGGTTGTTTTATCTTCCCAGTCGGTTTGCTCCTGCCAAGAGTCGTCAAGAGCTTCATCGGCGTTCTCACTCAACAAGGACAGTCTCCATTTGTATCCCAACCGCGATTCTTCGTTGTAATCGCAATCAATACACCTTCCTTCAACACTAAGCCGTTCTAACGGATTTGTTTTTCGATTTATGTTGAACACCTTCCTAAATGACAAACAACCAAAATGCTATCACCCGTATGCTTTTTGCTTCATGTTGGGTTGACACAAAGCTCTCGGGCTATATAAATGTATATTATTATTATTATTATTATTATTATCATTATCATTATCATTATCATTATCATTATCATTATCATTATCATTATCATTATCATTATCATTATCATTATCATTATCATCATCATCATTATCAAGATTATCATATCTTACTACCGTCTTCACCATAGACAGGAGCTGGGGTGTTTGGTTGAGTTCTTGTACAAAAGAGCTTTGTACGAGATAAGAATGAAAACTAAGATAGTCGCAGAAACAATACTATATCCGTCATCATCACAATTAATCGTTGTTCAATTGAAAACAAAGTTCGTTGCAATGGGTCAACGATCATGTGTACTGAAAGTTTCGATAAATAACGCAAAGGGATCTACAGGGAGACATGTTTCAGCTGTTGATTGAGGTCAGGTGTCTATCATTTTATGGAATCCAAAATAACGGGCATAACAACTTGCGCAAGAAACTTTATATACTACGAATGTGCGAAGTGCCTCAAGGAAAAAAAGAAAAGCCTCTCAGGGACAGCATCTTTCACGTTAAAAAGATTCTAGATTTTGAAAGTAGTAAAAACAACCTTACATCAATAGGTTAACATAACTGATTTATAGCAAGTTTTTGTATCTTCGGTGGCAGGAATAAGAAATGTTCCTGCTATTTCGTCGAGCAAACGGACCGGGTTTTTTTTTTTCACCTGAAAACTGAGGTTTGACCCACCAATCTTTGACTACAGAGATCACTGCACGTCTTACAAAATAAGATTAACGCGTCAATATACAAGAAGACAAGAAAAATAAAATAAAACCTTACACTATCACCATGGTAGGAGGTTGCCCGACGAGAACTTCAACCATTTGGTCAAAGTGAGCCTCGCGCGAATCTGTGGAGATGGTGAGTCTAAAATTGTAATATTGTTTCTGGTAGAAATCACCGGTGTACACAACAACCTGTCTACTGTTGCCTCCGAATTCGTAAGTTCCGTTTTTCCAACAGCCGCCTTGACTGTTCGGATCCGGATCAGTCGTCGGGAAATCTTCGCCCTTTCTCCGACACATCCAAGTGAACGTAATGCCACTAATGTCGCCAGGAACGTCCGGGTCTGAAGAGGCTGAGGCGTCAAGAGTAAGGGGTAACTCGTAACCAATCGAGCGCATAGAACCCCCTAAATAGAAAGGAAACTGAACATATCAGAACATCATCTCAGAGTGACACAAAATTGTAACGTTTTAACGAACTAATGCAAGCTTATTTTCAAGTGTTGT
This sequence comes from Porites rus, assembly GCA_964035705.1. Classification (NCBI taxonomy): domain Eukaryota; kingdom Metazoa; phylum Cnidaria; class Anthozoa; order Scleractinia; family Poritidae; genus Porites; species Porites rus. The sequence continues at coordinate 10,208,273 of OZ038002.1, forward strand.
GCATCTAAACGACACGCTCCAGAATTTTAGGAATTTATTTCTCATCATTTAGCCTGGACCATGCATCCATATTTTTCAGCAAAAAGTCTCTTTAATGAACATCAAACAAACCTTGAAGCTTCATTGAAGCAGGACTTTTGTCCTTTTGAAAAATGCAGCCACTTTAGTAATTAAAATACGGTACTGTTCTGGCCGAGAACTCGGGTTACAGTTGCCTCAAGGCGTGTAGGTTGCTTAGTAATCTCTATCACTATCAAAACTTTGGCCTGAAGACAAAACAGAGGGAGGGGAAACGGGCTCCCTAACATGCGCTGGCTGGTGGCAGATCAGGATTCCTATATTCTTCTTTCCATGACCTTAGCTGTCACTTTCGAAAATTTTCAAAGCTATTCTATTTTGTTTTAGGGTATTTTCCAACATCACTCAGATCAAAAGACCTTCATAGCCTCTGATGTTCGCCAAAATGTGTGCCGTTCGAACTATTTAATACTTTACTTTATTTCATTCCTTTCGTTCTTGCTTTGACTTCTACAATGATTAATCTACCAAACATACCTTAGATTTTCCATGGCTTTACACAACTGACGATTACATTCCATAATTTTCCCGGTCTGGAAATGAAATTCTTAAATTCTATGACTTTCCGGGTTTTTCACCACAAGTACAAGCCCTGAAGAAGCAATTCCTAACTTACCTCTTATAACTGCCACCAATTCTGAACGCTCAACCTCAATCTCAACGGAGGAAGTAGTGAAGATGTCCGACAAATCCCTGTCCGTACCGTTGAAACCCAGTTTGAGGACAATCTTGATATGACCAAACGGAAGCGTCCCTTTGTTGACGACTAAATCAGCTCTCTCCAAATCGCTTGGTGTGGAGGGAAGTGCTATCTCCCTTAAAGAGCAATCACCCTGACCTTTTGGACAGGGCAATTCAAATGGTTTACTTTCGTCATTTCGGTCGTCAAGCGTAACTTGAAACACGCTCCACTTAAACAAGAGACTAGCAGCCACAGGACAATTGTACTCTGCTCGGTGTTTAAGCAATAATTTTTGTGACCTCTTTATTTTGGAGGGTGGAGATTCAGATCCGTCACCAACTATTGTCACGGTAGGCACATCACATGGATTGCTGGTAATGTTCACAAGAGTAACCGCAACTGTTGAAGAAACGACATTGCTGGCATTCATTTCGACAGCGTATGTGCCCATAACGCCGAAACTATGGTTCAGGTTAGCGCGCGTCTGATTGGCACTGAACTCGTAGTAAACGTGCTTTGATGGTAACAAGCCTCGGTTACAGCGTTCGTCACCAAAATGAGCCGTATACGAATCTTTAAAGTCAAGAACAATGCACATGTCTGTACCCGGCTCTTCAACATCGATTGTGAAATATGTCAAATCTCCCAAATATGTCGGATAACTTGAGTTTACCGATATAGCTCCAACAGCTTTTTGGATGATTATCTCTTTGCTTGTGGACATTTTTGCCAGAATATTGTCCACTTCCACCGAAACTGTGTACGTTCCGGAATGATTAAATACGTGAGCGGTATAGGGTTCGGTGGTTATACCCGGCGTTGAACCATCACCGAAATGCCAAATGTACTTGATATCTTTTAGTTGAGAAGTCACGTTAAAAAGTACAACTTCCTTAGAACGGAAATAGTTTTTCAGCTCACCAAATCCTTTGCTCCGAGCCCCGTCTTCAAAACGTTCCGCGGTTAGCACTAAATCTATGAGTTTCTGCACGTCAACTTCAGCCGTTAATAGTAGGCTACTAACATTGTTGGAAATGTTGACAGAGGTAGAAAAAATCCCTTCTCTTTTATACTTGTGGACATGTTCGAAGGGTTGCATGGGTGAAATTTTCAAACTCTCTATGACTGTGGGAATAGACCCATCACTAAAATTCCAGACGCAGATGGCGTTTGTTGGAGGCGTTGCATTGTCTGACAAATTTAGGTGGAAAGTTACCCGACCAGGATTAAGCCTAACGGGACTATTTGTACTGATGAAGATGTTTGCAACCGGGAACTCTACTACCAAGGTATGTGGCAACTCAACAGCGATCGAAGACAGAGAATTGGAAACTGTGACATTTACGGGAAATTCACCTGAGTAAGCATACGCATGACTACGAGATACCAGGTCGTTATACTCTACGACAGCGTGATAAGCATCGTATGTACTACCATCATTAAAATCCCACGAGTATTTCATCCGAGAACCTTCTCTCACTGTAACGTCAATAAAAACGTTTTCATGTACCCGTATGAATCTCTTGCCACTTGTAACGGTTACGTCTTTGACTGGAATGTCTACTTCGAGAATTTTTGCATACTCTTCGTTCCCCAACCGATTCTGGCAACGTACGGACGAATTGTAAGAACCAACGGCCGAAAATTGATGATAAAGTACTTTTCCAAGATGAGAGTAGTCGATCTGAAATGTTTCGCCGTCCCCAAAACTAACTGTACAGACGAAAACAGTCCCGGTAGTCATCTCAACTGTAATGCTCGAGTTCGTGCCAAAAACGGATGGGGAAGTTCTTAAAATCAGTCCGGTAATGTTTTCGAGATTCTGCAGCACCAGGGTTGCGTTGAGAAGTCGCTTGACGGAGTTCACGGCATTAAAACAAGTGATTTCTACCTTGTACGTTCCATTAGTGGTATACACGTGGCTTGTGTTATATTTTGTGCTTATAGTGGAAGGTGATCCGTCTTTGAAGTCAAACGCGCACTTGACATTGGTTCCATTTTGAACTTCCCGATTGACTGTCACCGTGTCTCCCACCGCGAAATAAACCGTCTGTGTGACATGCGGAGCAGGGATTGTGAAAACGACGTCAGTGACTGGGATTTCTACAACGGCCTGAGAAGTGATGGAAATATTGGGTCCAACCAAGTTGAAAGCGAAGACGGTGACCGTGTAGTTTCCCACGGCAGCATAGTTATGTAAGATGAATCCTCTTCGACTCTCTTTGAGTACTGTAGTCGTTTCATAACGAGCACTTTCGTCTCCGAAATCCACGATAAAGGTAAGATTGGTACCTTCGGCAGTTTCCCATTCTATTTCTGTTGGTAAGCCAATCGCTCGAGCTTCGATTTGCCTAGCGAATCGTAATCCTTGAATCATGTCGAACACGGAAATGTGACTGTGTAGAACCTTTTGGTTCACAGAGTTTGCAACAATAAGGGTGATGTGATAGTTTCCAGGAGACTTGAATGTGTAATAAGTCACATTGGTCTGGGTTATCAGACGATTGCCATCCCCAAAATCCCAGAAATAGCTAACGTTTGAGCCTACGTGCCATGCAATACTAAACTCAACAGAATCGATCGTATTCACGACTTTAGAGTGAGTCATGGAGATTTCGCCTCCAACAGGTATATCTACGGCCACAGAAAGCGTTTGTGTGATGTTAGAAGATACATGCTTCATTCCAGTGCTGTTATACAGATGACGTATGACGAAATCTGTCGCGTGCACGTAATGCGCTGCCATTATGTAGTGCTTGTGGTGTACGCTGTGATTGCTTGTTCGGAGGAGTGTTTCTCCTAGGTTTGGCTTGCCGCTGTTCTCAAAATCAAACGCTGCACCTTCAGCTGGTGTTACAATCGCGAACGCGAGCTCTCCACCTTCGGGAATCCACCCGAGTACATCTCCTTGTTTCACCGAGGGCTGCTCATCGACCGGCAGACTCTTGATATGATGCCCGATTGTATCTATTTGGATTCGATTTTCCGATATGAGTTCATAATCCGCTCGAGGTGCTTCACTCTGGTATGGGGCCAGAGGTTCACAGGAGGTGTTACTTTGGGTTGTATTGGCAATACAAGTACGTCGGAATATGCAATATATTTCCCAAGGCTGACATCTGTTTATATCGATGGGTTCACATCTGTCACTGCTGGGTAAACAGGACTTGCCGGACAAGCAATATTTCTCGTCAGCAGCACACTTCGGCCGGAGGATCTGAAAATAGCAAGAAACATCAAAAGAAATTTAAGGCCCTTATCAGACGGCGTACTTCACATGAGCCGAATCGAATTCAGGGAATTAACTTCATGTGAAGTGTGGCTTCTGAATCAATTTCAAAATTGCTAATTGAATGTGGATCTGCTTAGCCGTGCTTCACGCCTGGCTCAGCCGGGAATAACGCCTATGGACCGGCCTTGATTCAGACGCCAAGAAATTCGAATGAGCTGAACCAAATGTATAAATATTTGTAATGCAGTTTAACAAAATGCGCGTTTTTTCCCTATTGAATTTAGTTCGGCTGGAATAAAGATCGGCGTCTGAATCAATTTTACCGACTTAATTAAGTAGGGTCAGCCTAAATTCGAATTGGATTCGGGTTATGTGAAGTACGGCTTCTCAGCCAAGCCTTAACGCTCGCAATTATAATTTTTTTACCGGTCGAAATTGGTTTATCAAGTTTCTCCAATTGCAGAGCATTCTATTACTTTACTGTTACGTTCGTCCGTAACGGGTACAAGCTAGTTAGTTTCGTCAGGTTGTTGGACCAAAACACATCAATGAAAGAAATCTGCGTTAAGGTAAAGTGAAGAGGAAAAAAATGAAGAAAAACGTGGCGAAGGGATTACAGTGGAAAAAAGTGGGAAGTATATACAGCTAAAATTTTGCCTGATAAGTAGAGTTAAGAAAACCCTACAGCAGATCAAAGAGGTAGCTCGCTCACCAGCAATATTACAATCCCTTGTTTTACAGCTTCAAATTCCCACTCTGTGACTCTACCGTCATGACGGAACTCGTACGCCGGGGATACGATAATTCCCAGGGGACTCGACGAGATGAAAGATGATGAGTCGTTTTCTCGAGGAATTCGTGGACCAGCACTGTAATAGCGGGCACCTAACGAAGTATAGTGAATAGTAATTATGCTAAAATATGGTCATTGCCTTAGTGTGCATAAATTTGAAGAGATGGAGAAAAACCTTGAAAGGGAATAAGCGTATTTACCAAGCTGATAGTTTGTTCAATGTATTTTTATCCTGCTGCTGTTGCGTCTTTCTTTGCTTCGAATCAGTATTAATTTACTGTTGTATTAGAAGCGTCGATTGACTTTGTTATCATCACTCTTCAAAAGTTTCAGAAGTTTTTTTCTCTTGAAAGAAACTTCACATGCGAAGTGGAGAAGACCGACCGAATCGTTTGATGAGAAGGAGGAAAGAAAACCTCTCGGATTCTTCGAGGTTACTTACTCAAGGAAATGAACTCGTATTGCCCGTCTCCGAAGGAGAAAGTGTTGTTAACTCTTGTTCCCCGAACGAGAGTTCCATTACACTCCACCCACGATCCTAAGGGAACCGAGCGCGGACAGTGTAGCTCTACAGGTCCCAAGGGATCATCCACATCATACATCTGTAAAGACGACAAGGAGTAACGAAATGAGACATATCTTCGCTTACCTGTGAGCCTGGCATTACAATTATATTATTTGACTAATTCACAGTTGATTATGTACTTTCTTCAAATTCCGATGATTCTTTTTCGTACCGTTTCGACAACTAGTAATTAAGTTCAACTTGAGGTTTTATAAGAGAAAAGAAACATAATATGCAAGACTGAAATAAAGAAAGCCCCAGTGAAACTAGTCTTTTACTGTTCGAGATATTGGTCACTATAGAAACTTTTATCCATCTCGACTCGCGTTTCTTTAGCCTTGAACATTATATGTAGGTTTTTTTTCTACATTTTTAGCGATGTCTGATACATCCATCACAACGTTAGATGGTAATCTGGAAGTTTAAACTTGTAACATAACCTTTTGACCATATAGTCGAAATCACTTAGGAGTAACCATAAAAAACTGCCTCTTGAGTAATAATTTAAATCTGTACTAATTTATTTTCCAGATGAAGGTTGTGACTTTTTCCCCCTAAATTTCGATTTGAGAGTGGAAGGATAAGTCCCTGATCATTTCCCTACATATTAGCCATGGTACCTCTGTCACAGTAATGGAGCCTGTGACGAGATTCGTAGCTGTCATAGAAACTATGTACGACCCTGGCTGGTCATAAATGTGATGGACTTGTGGGTTGTCCACAGGCCGCAGTGTCCGGGAGCCATCTCCGAGTGAGAACGTGAAGGTGACATTCATTCCGTTGATCATTTTCCCGGATATTGTCACCGGTTTCAGAACAGGCAGTGGCCCACTCTTCATAAGACTGAGTCCCAATATTCTTTCGGATGCAGAATAAATGCTGTTACGAAGTCGTCCTCCGCATCTGGGAGAAAATGAAAAGAGAATCACGTGTTATTGAAAACTGATGACTCTACCAAATAAAATGTAAATGTAACTTGTTTACCCATAAAGCACTTAAAAAATTTTAAGAAATTGTTTGAAGGGGTTCGTACACTCCACATTGAACTGACGTTTTAAAAGAGAAAGCCGGAAACTGCGAGGTATCTAGGGGGGAAATGCCTTGCAGCGAGGACGAGAACAAACAACAACCTCAACGCACATATTAAGCCCCTCCGGAATTCGAACCTAGGCCACATAGGTGCGAGTCCTCAGCCTTGCCAACTCAGTTCCACATGGAAGGAAACAAGTCTTGTAGCATATTACCGACAAATTCCAATCATCATCAAACTCGTAGCTCCAAAGGAAGCTGCTTAGTTCTACGTACTTTAACAACAGGACAATGCAGCTGAAAAGACTTGTAGGCACCATCCTAATTTCAATCTGCGAACGTATCAACAATACGAGGGGACATAAAAGAGTGGAAAACATCCTCGAAGTCCCTGTATTTTCTTTATGACCACCACGACAGAATGACCGGCCGCATTAAAGCTCTTGACCCTTTTTCCCTTCTCTTGTTAAAAACCAGTACACTAACACTTAAAAGCAAGATGAACTTTATTTGAGTATCAATCTCTCCGTCGTTTTTGCCGTAAGGATCAGTTTTCTGATCATTGTTTTAGTTTCGTATTGACGGTTTTTACTGATCCAGGTCTTCTCAAGAATCCGGCGTCCTTCACACCATTGATTTTTCCTTTCACAATCACAAAATCGTCAAAGACTGCATGGAAATCTGCGGAATATAAATGACCAACTAAGTTTTTCTCACCTTAGTGCTTGATCGTTAATGGGCCAAGAATCATGGCCTGGACATGTCATATTGCACTCAGAATCATTCACTTGGCCAGCAGTTGGTAGTGTGTTGGCGCACAGACAGACATTGCCCTCTTGTAGAGTAGCATACCGATATTTCCTGCCGCACTGCCTCAGACAGTGCAGAGGGCTAATATCCTCCATATCATAATCCCCTGGACTTGATACGAACACACGATTTTCTGCGGATATCTTATAACACCCAAGGTGCTCTGAAAAAATAATACGCGTATCGAAAATGAAAAGCTGTGGAGACAATCAGGGCAGCATGCGCAGTAGGTGATAAAGGAGGAGATGGACTGGCCACACACTAAGGAGACCAGAGAGACATGTGGCTAAGACAGATTTTGAGACCGCACAGGGGAATCGTCAGAGAGGGAGACCCCTGCACACTTGAAGGCGTACAATGATGGACTTACTTGGCCAGAAGCAAAAGTCTTTGCTCAAAATAGAGTCAGATGGCGAGCATAAGTGGAGGACCTATGTTCCATCGGGAACGAAGAGGTCTGATAATGATGATGATTACTAGGAATATCCTCTCCTTGTAGGTATTACATGAGGAGGTGGACTCGATTCTCATTTCTTAGGGATCCCCCTTGAAATCCCCTTATTCAAATACATATTCTCCACACTGTTCCCCATAAAATTGTTTTGGTGCCAGTGAAGAGAGTTTGGTGATCATTGCCTCTGTTGTCATGACGTTAAATGTTGATAAGGAAGTGATCAGGGATTATTAAGTATAGCTGTATCTGTTGGTCACGTGTGGTATTCAAGAGTTAATAGCAGATTTACGAAATGTATTTATTCTTAAAATTACAACAGCACAGCATCATCGATGGGGTGCGGCACTTTGGCCTGTTTGGCTCGCACAAATGTGCTTTTAAATAAAAATAAAATGGAAAAACTTGACAAATTTACCAGATCAAAAGTATGTTCAGGCGTACTTTGCGCAAAACCTCTGAAGGATCGTTGAAAAGTGGATATAAAAAACTGTTAGGGAGTTTGAAGAAATACCCTGGACTGGTTGTACAATTTTATTGGAGCTTGTTTTAAACTGGTTCTTTTCTCATAAAGCATCAAAAGAGCGTGTATATTATCGCCTATTATAAATTTCTGTTACGGTCTCAAATAGGGGTGCTTGTTGTCACAGTTGTTGCACACAGGAGTCTTTTTTAGGTATTTTTAGGTTTCCCTTTTTCCCTAAACAGGGTCATGGATTCAAAACCGTCAGCGGAACCACAATGCCCAAACGTGGGTCATTTGCCCCCTCGAGATCATCCACGGCACGTATAAAGTTGGTAGATCAAAGAAAATCCATTACAAAATAACCCTGGACAATGTTGTTAAAAAGCACAATGTAAAACCGCCTAAAATTCAGAATATGATTCGGTGTATTTTGTTTTAAAGGGGAACTCCATTTCACGCAACTTCATTAACAGAACGGTCTTGGTTTTTGAAAAATTATCTCAGTTTGTACTCATATGTATCTTTTAAATAACTACTTCATAATTAAAAAAAAACCGCAAGAAGTACAATAAGATCCAGTCTGTCCCAAATTAGGCTATCGACTGTTCTGGCATTAATTATTCAATATTTTTTCGGTTAGCAACCGAAGAATCTTACATTTTCTCACTTTTGAATGCCACTAGTTCGGGAATATTTCTTGGCCAAAGAAAACGTTTTCGTGTAAGGACACCTACTTGCTCTAAATAAAATTTTACATCCGTTTGTTTCGAAACTGCGTCAAAAGACAAGCGTACTTCTACTTTGAAAAATATGCGCGACACAGAATTTATTTTTTCAAAGAGATCTATCTCTTTGAAGGATTACCTTTGGGCTGTTTCTGTTTGCACTAAGTTTATGTCTAGTTCTTAAAAGTGTTCAAAACTGCAAGTAAAAGTAAAAGTTGTGCAATTATATCATTATTAATGTCATTACTTTACCAACAAAATTTACTGGTCTTATTAATTTCTACTTAGTAATGTTGTTTTTTTAAGTCAAGATGAACCGCCAAATTAGTTTCTAAATTTATTTTACACGATAAAAGTGAACGTTGCTTTTTGCTATTCAAATTCTAGATTTCTAAATTAGCGTTGAACTTGAGGAAGTGGATTTTATCATATGTTTGGTTTTCCTGCGAAAACTGTAAAATATGATAGTTCAGTTTAAAAACAAATGGATAAATAGATTACCTTCTGGGCGAACTTGTTTTCTTGAAGTCGAAACAGGAATCTAAGAAGGAAAAAGATTCAAGCTTCAAGCTATGAAAGCATTTCTCTTGTGCTGTCGACATAATAGCAGGGGCAATAAATACTGATTGGGGAAACTGGACAAGTGAATAGCAACGACATAAGTTTAAGACTCACACTTTTCTATGCAAACAAAATCAAGAAAGCACAATTACAAGTGACTACGAATTACGCCTTAAAAATCACAGTTTTGCCAGTCACAAAGAAACCAAATGTTGTCAGCAAACTAGAAAGGCATTTTTAAATACAGCAAATTTTAACTTACAGCGAAATACGCCAAGAATATAAGACTTCCGAAACAGATAAAAATCATGATTTTTTAGTAGCAGCAATGCAATTTGGTGCCTTGTCGTAGATTCGTGTAAGAAGTGGAAGAGCAAATTCTTGCGAACTACTCGACCTTCCTTAACTTCGAGGTGTAATGGGAATACAGATGAAGAATCGCAGAACCAGCAGATCGGCCTGTTTTCATAGGGGAAAATCTAGAAACAGTTATATATATTTAATGACTATTAACAAATAACTAGCAAATAGGATTTTACCATTCCTCTAATTACTTTCGCTAAATCTCTAAATAAAAGAAATTCGAAATAAATGTTCTTGGAGTTCCAGCAAAGCAAAGAAGTTTGAAGAGTCACTTGCTGAACATTTCAGAACCATTCCTTCAAATCGATTTTTAGGAAGAATTGCAGATTCTTAAAAATACTTTTTCCGTGTCATTATAATATTTAATAATCAGAAATCATTAATAATTTAAGTCAAAAAACCTTTTTTCACATTACTATTATAAAAAAACATCAATGCTGCTTTGTGCAATATCTTTTAGCGATCGACAACACCACCGTCATGTTTAAAAAATATTCAATTCAAAGCAACACCAAAAAGATACTTCTCGATTTTTTCCCGCTTAATTAATAACTAAAGTGATAAAACTCAACTGGAACTGAATTTTTACCATGGATATAAAATATTTCCAAAGAGTACTTTTCACGTACTGCGACAAAAAGATAAGCCAATGAAAAATCAATTTTAAACAGTTTAGTTCAAATTTCTTTAAGTAAAGAGTTTGGTCTTAACTGATCCACAATAATTACTTGCGGATATTCCAGAGCTATTTATTTTTCTGATACTAAAATAACCGCAACAAAAGGGGATTTACACAGAGCAACAGTTGAATTACGTCAAGTTAGAGGAACAAAAGAAAACAGCTGGCACTTAAACTTCCGGAGATGAGGGACGGGGATTGGGGGGGGGGGTACTGTGAGGATTGGGGGGAGGATTCCTATCAGGGAAGTGGGACCGGGGGGCAACACAGAACTGAGGGTCTAAATGGGCATGGGTCGTTGCTGAGAATAGTCCGACATTCTAACTGATTACTGTGAATTGTAGCCTAGGTGTGGTCGTACCTCTCTTAAGGATGATGGGAAATTAATTTCCTACGGGAGAAGTAAAGTTATGTCCGGTTTAGACCTATTATCCCTATTTATCCCTACAGACCGGCCACAGTATGAATCAGCCATTCGCTGAGCCATCTGAGCACAATTTGTCACTCATTTCAACTCGTGCGTTCCAGTCATCCCTAAAAAAATAAGTAAATATATTGTTTATGAGCCTAGTGTTGTGCTGTGTTTTACTCAACGAAAGACCCCCAAATTCGGTGCCAAATCAAATGTCTAAAATTTACAGTGTAATGCAGGTAGGCTATGAATTAACTTATTTCTGAAACTTCTCCTGACACTGGCTGTTACTGAATAATCTGTTAAATACATATATTTTTTAATATTCTACCCTAGTCTTCATTTGAATTCTAATCCTGTTTCAAAGAGGCAGGCAAAGCAATGTATACCAAGCACTTAGCAAAGTATTCCCATTCTTAAACAAGATGAGTTCAAGAATCTAAACACTGTAGAGTGTATGTACATGTAGCTTATATGTATAACCTTAATCTCGCGTTAACATGTCGCTTTTTCTAAAAATCACTCGCTGATTTGGGATCACAAGGCATGGTCATTAAACTCACAACAGCAGCAAGCATGATAAAAATCCGCAGTTTCACGATGAAGCGGATGAGAGAAACATCAAATGAAGAGACACTGTATAACTACCACACCAAAACATAATAGCTAATCAATAACACCAAGAAACAATTTTTAAAAAAGTTCTTTTATATTTGACATCCCTGTGGAAGGGTTTTCACAAACGCCCTTTCACTTTTTCCTTCTGAGGTCATCTCAGATAACGCCCCAAAACAACGTTATTACTTACATTCGTTTAGGAAATTCCTTAGCAAACACGTCGTTTCAAAATTCATCGTTCTTATTCCATGGCATTCAATTGCTCAAATGTTCGTGTATTTGTCTGGAATTGAATTCTAAAGGACTGTATCTGAGTTTAAAAGCGAATTAGAAAATCCTTGTCTTGTGTTCACGCAGTTTCACGTCGTGGTCGTGCAAGGACGGCAAAGAAAAGTACAAAAAAGAGTGAAGCTCGTGCAAAGTTGGTTTGATTATCAAAAGCTATGTTCACACTACACCGGACAGATTTTCGTGCTGACACGAAATGCTATCCGGTACAGTGTAAACACCCATCCGATATGTGACTATCCGGTATGGTTTTCATGCTGACACGAAATGCTATCCGGTATAGTGTGAACACCCATCCGATATGTTACTATCCGGTATGGTTTTCGTGCTGACACGAAATGCTATCCGGTATAGTGTGAACATCTATCCGATATGTGACTATTCGGTATGGTTTTCGTGCTGACACGAAATGCTATCTGGTACAGTGTAAACACCCATCCGATATGTGACTATCCGGTATGGTTTTCGTGCTGACACGAAATGCTATCCGGTATAGTGTGAACTCCTATCCGATACGTGACTATCCGGTATGGTTTTCGTGCTGACTCGAAATGCTATCCGGTATAGTGCGAACATAGCCTAAACCTATTGCTTTTTTGCCGTTCTCTTTGACGTCGTCGTTGCTAAAGCTCTCTCTGATTAAGGTCGACTGAGCGCTCTGGAAAAGGGCCTTTGTTAGAAACACCATCGGTGATAGCAGTCTTGTATTTCCCAGTGTGTAGCAGTGGAGGTATGTTTTACTAATAGAAACATGATTGTCTGCTCTTTGGATGTGTTGACCTGCATTCATCTTAGCCCAGACAAGCTGGTCGGAAGCAAAACTCATACAAATTCCTTGTTTTCTGAGTTGCTTTTATGAGCTCCATGTAACTGCTTAGATTCGTTGGAGTTAAATTGTTCTCTTCCTTCAATCCAGGTTGGTTACCGCTCAGTAGTTTTTACTATTTCATATGGTCTTGTGTCCAGGATACGTCCTTTTCTAAAGCAGCTTTCCAGCCATTTTACGCTGACAATCTTCACTCCAGTGTTCAACTCTGATTGAGAAGGAAACTGCAACAATTACAAATAGAAAAATAGTCAACTCAAACAACTGATCAGAAACCTTAATTACCAGAATGTTATATTCGTCCTTAAGCAAAAATCTAAGCTAAGAACAAAACTGTTACGTTTTCAATACCATAGATAAGCTTGTTACCAGCCTAGGGTCCTACTTTAAATACTGAGCACAGGATAGACAAGTATAGTGAACTTCCTTCCGTTTTAAACAAAATTTTAGACGGCGAGCGATCCCTTTTCAAGCTTGGTAGGACTGGAGAAAGCAAAGAACTGAAAAGGAAACCGGAGAAAGGCAGGAGGCTCTACTATCTCTCCACCTCTCTTTCTTAACTGATGAAGATATAAAGTAAATAGGCATTGAAAAAGTCATTTAACACTTACGTTATCTTCTTCGTACTCAGTACAAACCACATGTGTTACATCATCATTGGCAAACTGCGACACATCTCCGTTGTAGTTACACAATTGTTAAAGAAACTTTTACTCTGCCCGCTGAAACTCAAAGACCGCAACGATCGACTCTTTAATCAACGTAGCCTAAACTAAAGTGGTAGCGTAATTGTGTGTACGCACATAGTCACAAAAGCTGGTTCGAGCTATCACATACGGGTCTCCTAGTAACTTATTCAGTCTCGAGGCAGTATTCAATCCTGGACATCTGACGTATATTTGCACCCAGTGGGTGCAATGATCTCACAGAAAGGGAAAGCACTCAATTCAGAAATCATGGGCCAGCAGCTGCTAACATCAGCCAAAACGTAACATCTGACAGTTAGCCAAACTCGTTATTTTAAATCGGCAGTGTCACGGCTGTCCAGTAATGCGTCCGTATTCACGATGGCACCTAGGAAATTAGTTGACAAAATCACCGCCCCGTGTCAAACAAATTTGTCTCCGAGTCCCGAGCATTACATCAAACGTTACAAAGAAAAAAACTGTTAGGCTAACAAGTGTTAAAAAACCACAACTGCAATCTGTTTCAGTCTTCTTTAAGTTTGTCCATCCGTACCTCCTTTCGTATTTTCAGTGTTATTTACACCTTCACTTAACATTTTGAGAGGCTATTTTTATGCTATTTTTAAATCTAGTAAAGCTAACTGGAGTAGAATAACATGTTCTTTACTAGCCACTAGCTAGCTGGTTTTTCAAGCCAGTAGGGAATCTGGGGGAGATACTCAACAAAGTTTTATACGGGGAGGCTGCGCCGCGCGGTCTAACCCCTTACCCTTTTATAGACCATTTTTGACAGAAAATTCAGTTTACCCCTTTCGTAAACCTTTCATTGATAATAGTACTCCTTTCACATCTCTAGTTTAGAAGTTTGCATGCCTTTTAACTGCTGTGAATGCACTGTCTTTTAAATATGAAGAAAACACAAAACAAGACTGACTTTCTCGACTTCGTACACAGCCGTAAAATTCTTCGGCAGCCCTTTTAGGTCATTTTTTTCGCCACCCTTTCATATACTTTAACTGGTAAAATCCCTTCCCTTTCATATACCTAAAGCCTGATAAAGGAACCCACCCCCATCCCCCCACTAGGGTAGGTATTCAGGCTACCTGTTTTTATTCAGCGACAGATTGAACGAAACAGCTTGTGAAAGGCAGCTTTACAGTTCCAAAAAAGCATAATGTCCCGCTGTCGATTAAAAAAGGATATGCAATTAAATAGCGTGTCAACTTCTTCCTTTGATCTTCTTCGACCTCGTGAAAGAGAGCATTAACGCCAAACATGAAATCAGGAAGTGTAGGTCGGGTACTTGTCAGGTCATCGCCACTTCGATTGTCTTCGTTTGGCTTTTTATTCTTTTCACTGGACTTTCCACTTTTCACGCTGGCAGATTTTGTTTCCCCATTATTTGATGAAGGTGCTGGTGGCGGACACAGTGTAGAGGAGGAGGATTGCCCCCTGGCAAAGTAGTATCTGAAATCCGGTTAAGAATTAAAGCTCTCGGTGGTGATCTGAAAAATGTCTTATAAAGGTAATTCCCTTGTTTTGCAATGTGCATCACCTACTGCGCATAACATTGAGACAGCAAAGGCGGCGGTGATGTTCACCAATCGCCTGAAGAGAGGAAACAAAGGCCCTTTTCGTAGTCCAAATAGTTTTAATAACGATTGTGATAACACTTCCTGCCTAAAACGGTGTTGGTCTTGGGATTCGCCCTAGTCTCTTTGAGCAAAATGATCATTTGAAGTCGAAATTGTCCCTTGTCTTTTTGTGATGAAACGAGGACGATGACACCAATTTTTATCGGTGCTTTTTACTCGTTATAGCTACAACAAAATATGTCTAAAGGGCAAAAAAACCTGGACAAGGGAATAGCCTTTACTTACAACACCTCAAAATCAGGTTACTGGTCTTTGGCTCTTCTAGCTTTCTTGTCGAAATTAAAATGTCCCTTCAACCGTCAGTCAGGAAACGAAGTGGTTATAAATGAACGCAGCTCTCAAGAAAAGAAACGACACGCAAATAAATGTAAGGCCCTGTTCGCACGTATCCGGGAACCAAAAACGCAAGCTTTCGAAAGCGGTCCCCAGAAGGGAGTTTGTTCAGTTGAAAACGCCAGTTTATTGTTCTCGTGTGGGCAGACGAAAACGGAGGTTTTTTGATACAATGATGTCATACATCACACAGCGTAAGCCATGTAAGGGATGCTATCTTATTTTCATCGTTTTAGTGTTTTCGCGTGGACGGGCGAAAACGATTCGAATACGCCACGTGTGAATGCGTACTTTTTTTCGAAAAAGGAGAAAAGAATCTTCGTTTTCAAAAAATTTCCGGATACGTGTGGACGAGACCTAACAGAGTAGGATGAGATAAGGATACATAGATGTTTCAATTCCCTTGGAGGCCAGATACTTTCGTACCAGTCTCTCTGTGCCGTACCAGTTAAAGCTTGGGGTGTTGTAGCCAATCCGCGGAAGATGAACACTGGCTGAAGAGAAATATTCCTGTGTTAGCTCTGACATGTAAGCGTAAAAAGCAACGCTATTAAAACACGAAATTTGGCGTTTCTTTTTATGCTTAACTGTTTTACTAAATCTTTCGTTACATTATTTCTTTCAGCAGTAAAAAATGGTACGCAAATCCGCGTACTTGTGTCGCACATCAAGTTAATTTTTACCAGTTATGTTTTGTTTTCCCATTTAAATCCATGTGATGCTACCCCAGTTCTGAGAATGAGTTTTATTTTGTATGAGAATAAAAAGTTCATTTTCATATCAATGGCTTCGCACTTAGCCTCACTTTCAAATTGAGCCTTGAAGCAAATCGGAAAGGGCCTATTTATTACCTTTCATTTTCTTTGCGGCAACAGCAACTCTCTGCAGTCCCTGACTCAGTGACGTCAGCAGGATCCCAGAGAGCCTGTTCTTCCGGTCACGTGACTGAGCTACGATCAAAGCCACCTGAGAGAAGAAGAGTGATTTAAAAAATAAATGGGTTCCTGTCTACTACCTGGCAAAACAACAAACTGTCCAGTTCCTTTATGATAGGCGACAAAACTGTTGAGACTGTGGTCAAATACGGTTTATCTTGGAAAGCAAGACAATCTGGACCCTTCCCTCAACTTTTGTTTGGGCTGTTTGTTGTGCGAAACGACACTTTTTAGAGACAGCAAAGAGGCATAGCTTAATTTTCTCATTTTGAAGTGGATAGTGTAGTGAAAACGTGAGAGGTGTCCGTCAAAGAAAAACATTGTCACCGATTGATGGTAACAATAACATGACACTGTCACCTTTTGAAAAGCAATCACATTGCCATCCAGTTGCAGTTGTTAGACAAGGCTATCACTCTTATGTTTAAGAGTCTATTAGAAGTAAATAGCTAAAAGGTAAAACGTACATAGTCATGACCATCTTTTCTATTTTCTCGATCATCGACTGGAACAAGATGTGCATCTCCGAGCTTAAGATCTGAAAAAACAACAACAACAACAACAAAAAAACAGCTGTCATCACTTTAGTCGTATCAGAACTGTAGCAGCAAAGGGCTTGGCAAGCCACGAAAAGAGTAGCGCAGCTTTGGCACCTCTGTTACTATGTGTTTGATGCTAATTGCTATTAAAGATGTGCTTGAAACATAACAACACCTACCTTTCATTCTACTGGCCAGCTCGTACTGAGTTTCTGGCTGTAAAGAGCGTCGAGAAAGAGCGGTGAATATACCGCCCTGTCCCCACCTTCCTGAGTCGTCTGAAAGGGACAAGTTCCTCAGTTAGAAGCTAAAAAGCCTTTCTGTATTGCCAATTAAGAATGTGACGTCACATACCTACACAATGTACAATGATCGCATCACAGCCGCGAGTGTCGATGGGATGTGTGACGTCGCCCCGTACATACTGAATGTCTTTTTGGTCATTTTCCTCTTCTTCCTCAAACAAATCCTTACGCTCATTATCTTCGTCTTCCTCTTCTTCATCCAGAGCAGCGTTAAGGCTAATGTAACTATTGTCCTTCCAAAGTTTCTCCCTTCGAATGAATAGATAAATAAGTAACTAGAATTAAAAAAATAGTGAGATTTCGTCTTTTATCCTGTCTAAAACCTGTCGTTCAATAGAGAGGAGAAGTCGTTATGTCACGTTGCCATGGTTCGGCAAATATGACAGAAAAAAGCGAAGAAAATTGTCATATATCACTTTCCCGTGCATGATTGCACCCAAGAAATAAACGGAAGCCCATTATTTTCTTCCATCGTTCGACAATGCAAATGGCTGTCTCTGTCAAGAAAGATTGTCGAGATTTAGAAATGTTGCTACCATGGTAACGTGACGTCACACTTCTTTCATCTATTGAAAAAAGGCCGTCAAGGCTGATAGGTTTGAACTATTGTAAACTTCAACAAAATGAACTCTAAAAGCTCACAATCTCCTCTGTCTTTCTCTCTCTTTTCTCAGCTCTTCCTCTTCTTTTAGCTTCGCTCTCTTTACTGCATTTTCTTCCCTCTGAACCAGGAAAGAATTCGAGTTAAAATTCTAGAAACCAAAAGACATACCTAGCGAAGGACAAGTATTAACGAAGACACTAGTTTGATTAACACCGGTTACCTTTCTTCTTCGCTCCTCCAGTTCTTCTTGGGTTAATACTTTTCGCTTTCTAGAAGTAAGATCGACGAACTGAGCTGCCGAGGCCTGAAGAGGACAAATAAAGTTAAAGGTCGCTAAGCAAAGAAGAGTTTTTGATGTATAACTGTCGAACCGATCAATAATTCATAAAAAAAAAGAAAGAGAAAAAAATTCTACTTTGAAGGCCGCCTGTATATCGGTTCCTAATTATCACAACATTTGTGGCATTTTGCTATAAGTTATTAATAATTTGCTATACACTATTTTCACCCGATATCCAGGCACTTAAAGGGGAGCGAAAAAGATAGGCTTCAGTTAATCTCTCCGAACCAGGTATAAGAATCTGCATACAGGATGAAACATTCCACCTTTGTGTTTGAAATATTACTTACTCTACCTCAGGTTGCGGGATTGCAAAGGTACCGCTTAAACAAAGTGAAAGACGGAACAAGGTCGCGACTTATATGTTAAAGAAGATAAGGCAAGCACTGTGTATTGCGGCACACTCACCTTTCTTTCGCTACGGAGTAGCCTTTCTTCTGATTGAACTTCACTTAACATTTCTGCGCAATCGGAAAATGACATAGATTTACAAAGTGAAAACTGGTATAGTGAGTGAGAGTTAAATCATATTAAATCAACCTTTCCATCATATACATGTATTTTACTAGCTGCTTGTCAGTAAAATAGAGCGGTAACGGAAAAGGCCGAACCGTAAGACGTTTACTTTTTAATTTCAGTTTATTTCTCGGAGGCCAAGTGACGCCAGATAACACCATTCACTGCATATATCTCTAGCCACTATATACTGGTTCAAACGATGGAAAACAGTAAACACGTCTATACCTTTAGAACAACCGAGATCCAGTCAGAGAATGGGTTATCAATAAGGGTTAGTATGCGTACCCTTAAAGTAGAATTTTTTAGGGATAGCTGAGCGAACGAAGTACACGAGCGCGCTTAAAAAAAAACCTTATTCACGATACTCGCCATCTTTACACGCGCTTTGGGATTAATGGGATAAAAGCAATGCCACGTAGTATTTCAGGGGGCAAACAAGCCATAAGATTTACCAATACGAGCAATCGCGGCCGAGTTTTCTCCCAAAATTAGACAACTATTTTAGTCATGCAAAATGTGTAGTTCGAGTTTCGACAAGTTTTAGGTCTTAATTGCTTGCTGTGAGGACATCTACGGTCGGTACTGCATCCAAAAAGAGTAACGATGATCCCCTCCACCCAAAATTTCACTCTACTGTCTTTTAAATAAAATGTCCTTAAAACAAACTCGATCGCGATTTTTTTGTACTGAGAGATTTTTTTCAGTTGTTTGCCCGCTGAGAAACCACCAGTCCTTAAGCGCGAACAAAGATCGCAGGTATCGTGAATAAAGTCAAGTGGTAAGCTGAGATAAAGCATGCCACCTTCCTACAGGGTGGCGATTTTCACGCGCGCTCGCGTACTTCACTCGCTCTACAATCCCTGTGGAAAATGAGCGAATGCTTGTAGTCTAGGGTACCCGATATACGCTTATAACACCGTCAACTAAAGCAACGGACAATTGCTAGTCAGCTCATTCAACGGGCACAAACTTGTGTGCAAACTCCTGAAATCACGTATGCGCCTCACGCTTGACCGCTGTATAGTAGTTATAGTTGTCACTCACCTGCCATGATGTTATCAAAAGCCTGTTGATCTTTGGTGCTTGCGTCTCTTGAGTAGTCATGACCCTCATACACGTACATACTACTCACTGAATCAACAAAACAAGACAGTAGTGAGAACATTGCTACCCGATATTGTCACAGCCTGATAGGTTCAAGAATCGAGTTGAATGTACCTTCAAGCTTTCGATACCCTCTAACTGTCTCTGTCGGCGAATTATATCGATTTGCAGAGTTTATGCAGTTAGTATAGACGGGAATTTGAACAGCTACGAAGTTTTTATGGTTCTGTTTTCCTTTTGTATTTTATGGAAGTAGCCGGGGGTCCTACTCGGGAAATCTCCGAGCCGGCCCTTACTATCTTCCCTGTAAACATAGCAATAGGTTTCGAAAGTTCGTGTTATACAGGTACTCAGGTACTCAGGTACTCCTGAGAGGAAACTAACCTTACGAAAAACACAGCAGCTCACCACTTCTATCCGCCATGCATATTTTGTGGTACAATTTTATTTTCGATTTCTATCATGTTCCTTTGTTTCACTCATTATCTTACACAAGCTAAGCCCCCCACCCCCCCTCCCCCCCCAAAAGAAAACGTAAGGGCCCAATAACCACATACAACACAGGCGATGATTAACTGAAGGAGCACAAGCTAATCTGCGGGCTGCACACTGCTTTAACTTTTCAATATATGAAATTTGTTCACCATTTTCGTCTTCATCTGTCTCCATACACGAAGCGATGTCGTCATTATCATCATTGCCCTCTTCAAGAATCCACTCATTATTACAACTTCCTCCTAAGATCCTTACAGATGTTAAAAGAATACAAAGTTGTTGAGACAATGCGCACAAACTAAACAAAAACCTTAGGGCCCATTCACACAACATCACATACCGTAAAATTCCAAAAGTAAGCCCAGGGGCTTATATTTTTCAAAGCCCCTTTTTGAGGGGTTAATTTTTGGTGTGGCTTATATTCGGAGGGAAATTTGCGTTTCAAAATCGATTGGGCTAGCCTTATAGTTAGAAGTAAATTTACCATTTTTGCTTTGTTTTACTTTGTATTTGAGGACAATTTTCCAAGTACAAGCCCCGGGGGGGGCTTATATTTGGAGGGGCAATTTAAAGGAGGGTTTTTTGCGTTACCGGGCTTATATTTGGAGAAGCTTATACATGGAGGGGCTTATTTTCGGAATTTTACGGGTATTAAAACTGAATATAAATCCAGGAAAATGCAGAGAATTGAAGGACTGACTCTTATGTAAGATTCAGGTGGGCTTTAAGTATTAATTTTTAGTCGACAGAAATCAGCATGGAGTCCTTACACGCTTCAGTATTTACGCAGACAAAAAATGCCCCCCACCCCCCAATAAAAGATCAAACGAAACAACCACTACACCAATTATGCAATGAAATGGAAACTTACTTTTCTAAGTCTTTCTCTGTAACAGTGCTGTTAATAAAAGAAAGATGATTCAATGTTAGTACGTTGAAAAATAAAACTTACACTGGGGATTACTAAATTGTGATGATTTTTATTTAGTGTATGAATAAAATACAATGGCAAAATAATTCTTATGTTTGCTCACCTGTTCTCTGACTCAAATAACTTGTCCAAGCCAAATTTAAGCAAGTCTGCTAGCTAGTGATTTCATATACAAAAGAAAATCAGAATTTGATCCTTCATTTGTGTCGTGATCCTTGAATCACTTCAGACGTCATGACTATTACGTTTTAGTAAAATCCAACTAGTGGTCTATTATTAATGCTGCGTTCTGATTGGTTGAGCTACTACTAAGCTATATGTTATTGTCCACTAGTAGCAAAAAAGCGCCGGCTTTAAAAACCAAAACAATGGCGGCTGAAACGCGTTTTGCTAGCTAAAGATGTTTTGTCTCGATATTTTAGACCAACTAGTTGGATTTTACTAAAACAGTTATTCGTCTCGCCATCATGGCCTCTGAGTCAATACCCCATTCGGCCTTCGGGCTCGAGGAATAATTGTTAAATAGATCACTTTAGTTGGTACATAACGAGCAAAGGCGAACTTCCTTTCTTTTGCCAACATAGGGATAATTTCGTGAGAAGGGCCACAGATAGAAATACATGGAAAATAAACCAAGTTCATTTGAAACGAAGTCAAGGGCGTTAATTTAAGGTTCGCTGTATATAGAAGAACCTTGGTTCCCATCAAAACTACTTGTCAAAACAAAACAGGAAAGGAAAGAACTTAAAACAGGAAAACAAGAAAGAAGTTAACGGGCCAATAAAACGGAACTGAAGGGAATTAAAGCGGCTTACACATCCACGTGCTCTTTACCTGCATTGGAGTCTCAGCAATTTGATTGACAGCTGATAAACTTCCTGAAAACTGCAAGGAACCGTCAAACAAAGTATTAGCTAGCAAGAACTCCTAACGCCATAGGTGCTAGACCTGTATATTTGTGGGCAGATTCATGAGGGTGACATATTGCTTTAATATTTCAAGGGAACACAAACTACTACATTAATTCTACGAGTTGGTTAAAAAATATAAGTTTGCTTGAAGAGCCGAAAGAAACCGTCAGTATATGGTACCGTGTAAGGTTTCAGGAGCACTTCATCAAAGCAAAAGGTCACATCAGCTCGTTTAGGTTCACCAAAATTGAACAGTTACTGGGGCTGGGACAGTAAAACCTGCGCGATAAAATACTTGGAATCCGGAAATAAAATACATCATTTTAGA
This sequence comes from Porites rus, assembly GCA_964035705.1. Lineage (NCBI taxonomy): Eukaryota > Metazoa > Cnidaria > Anthozoa > Scleractinia > Poritidae > Porites > Porites rus. The sequence goes on from OZ038002.1 coordinate 10,230,536, forward strand.
CACACCTTATTAAGATCCTGCTCACAAGATAACTGTCAAGCTTGAATTACTTTATCAGATGGTAGAAATCATTTTAACGAATGGGTACGTCAAATTTCAATTTGTAAAAGTACCTTGATGTTGTTGTTTTAATTATTGTATGTAAGCTTAGTTTATTCTACCACTCTAGGCTAATATTATTCAAATATAGTGTTTTCAATTTTATTGCAAATGAAGAAGTTACTAAACAAAACTACGCATTTGTTTCCAAACCAGCCAATTAAATACGAAAACAAACAAAAAACATCCATGTAAGGATAATTTCGCTTTTAAGGGAAAACGCCAACGAACCGCGTCCGTTCTATTCTATTATTTTTTTGTGCGGTTATGAATTAAAATAGTTAATCCCGTAGTATCCTAACCTTTCCACCTTCTATCACTGTATTTGTCAGTTTTAACTTTGCATCTGCTCTCTTCAGCACAATTTCCTCCACTGTACTTCTACCAACGAGACGAATGATTTTCACTGGTCTGATAAACAAGTTAAATAGAACATTATCGTTGTATGTGAAGCTAAAGTGACCCGTAACTTCAAAGCTTCATATCAACCATCTCATAAGAAAAAAAAAATTGAAATTGTATTTATTCCTTTAGCGTTTTTACCAGCTACATGTATCGGCCATTTTAGAGCACAGTCTGCCACACAGAAATTGCCGGTAAGCCTGTGGCTACGACCGCTTCACCGAAGCTTATAAGAGCTTCTAATGTAACGTTTTTTCCCAGGTCTCTCTACTTTATTTCCCCTTGAGTACCATCTATCTCACTACCTGGTTTGACCAATACGATGAGCCCGAGCCGCCGCCTGCAGGTCATTCTGCGGGTTGAAGTCGCTATCTACAAAGATAACGGTGTCTGCAGACATCAAGTTTAAACCCTGACCACCTACAGAAACAAAAAAGGAAGAGCTGCGCTGAGGACTTCGTTCGCAGTTAAATAAATCTAAGGGACTGTAAGTACATGTACCAGTCTCCTTTATTCAATCAATGGTGCCTTAACACAACTCCACTACCATGTTTGTCTGTCTCAAGGTCACCAAAGCAGTATATCGCAGGAACTATTTATACACGTTGTTTGAGGGACAAGGGGAAGCATAATTTCTCGTCGCAAGAAATCACACGATTCAGTGCAAGGCCAAGGATCGGTCCACGTGACCTAATGAGGGTGAGTTAACCATTTCGCAACCACGCCTCCGTGGTCTAGACTACAGCGATTTGCAGTCTGGAATGCGAATATGCCAATCACCAGTTTTAGGGGAAATTAATTAACTGTATGATTCGCGAGGTTCCGTTGATACATGATAGCCATGAGTGCGCATTTTATGCTCAAGAACGTACCTGCACGCGTACTCAAGAGAAATATAAAGGTATCTTCTGTTTCATTGAAGTTCTGAATGGCTAGAAATCGCTCCTCTCCTCTGACTGAGCCATCTAATCGCTCATAAGAATATCCTGTAACAGGAAAAAACATAAGGGGCCGAAATGAAGTTCTACACTCCATGTGTGTAGCTCTTTTTAAGCAAACGGGAAAAAGGTCAAAGCCTGCATCGGTTCTCGAAGATAGCACACGTGAGCCAGCCTCTGTGATAGTATCACAGTACGATACTTGTAAAATTATAGTGTTTGTATGGGGTAAAATCGAATCGCACCGTAGTGCTATCACAGAGCCTTGGAAGATAGTAGGGCGAGCGCGTCGCGTAGCGTCCTGTTTAGCATACTTAGAAGGTCGGGAAGTATGATACACGCATAAACAGGTTATTATTGTTGGAAATACCCACTTTAATTACCTCTGTAACCAAGATAATCCTGAATGATATCTAACATTCTTGTCATTTGAGAGAACATCAAAACTTTGTGTCCCCTGAAGACGTAAAAAAAAGGAATGCATAGTTTCCTTCAGTTTCCTTCTTGTGACGAATTCCAAGAAGCACAGTAAAACAATTCTTTTTCCTGGATTTGTTGCTTACCTTGTCTTGAGGAAAATCAGTAGTTGGTCAATAACTTGGAGCTTTCCTGAAGAAAAAATATCAATAGGCTTATGAACAGGTGACTTTTCACAAGCATTTTTACATTTTTCACTGTCACATTTGATATCTATTCCACTTTTCACTTTTCAGTAGTGTCACAACTCAGTCTTTAAAACCACTAATTTTATTGTCCTCCTTTCACATACCCGTGTACGGCTGGACAAACATTAATTGGAATTAAAACTGAATTCTATGTTAACGGCGGATAAACAAACAGCTTTTTCATTTCAGTCGCTTTAATGTGAGAAGTGCATAAATGTTTTGCAGAAAAGAGAGGACTTTAAAATGAAGCGGTTAGCTTAATTTTGATTCAGTATAATACAAGAGAAAACTGAGATAGAGCAGTCAGAGAAAGTAAATAAACTATGTAAGATCACAAATATTAATTACCACTAGCATCAACAAGATGTTCACCAAGTTGAAATGGCTCAGGTTCCACTCCTGAAACAGCAAAATCAAAGCAAAGTTAGGAAGACTTGATTGCTGTATTCTGGAATACAGACCAACAACAAATTTACCGTCAAACAGATATGGATGGTTGACACATTTTCTTAATTGGGTCAAAATATTCATCAGTCTGGTCTTACTGGTTCCTCCAGGAGAATTAAACGCGTCTAGAAAAAGGTTAAAACAGACATTAGAAAAAAATCACCTTATACACTCCAAACAGACTGTATCTCTCTTGCTTTAAAACTTAAACTAAAACGCCTTTGAAAGTGACACTAAACTCACTGGAAGTGGACTAAACTACTTATAGAAGAAAAAGAGATCACACCAAAAATTGTTCTAGGTGCGACATGTGAAGTAAAATCACCACGGAAAAACTTTTGCGCTTTTTTTTTTTTGGCATGAGTATGCCCTCCATACGTAACGGCCTGAAATCGTGTTTAACCTTCTCCAGGAATTCCCCTACTTTGCGTCAGTAATACCTGTAAAAACAATGTTTACTGAATGATACTATGCAAAATCTGATTTCAATAAGAAGGTTATTCAAAGCTGATAAACCTTCTACAATTAACGGTCACTGTGAATAAATGCAAAGATACAAATGAAAATTTCCAAACAAACTGTACGAAAAACACTTAAATTAGAAACGGAGAACCGACGTTAAGAACAATCATTACAAGTCATTTAGAGTGTCACCACTTTTCAGTTTAAGAAAAGCGACGTCAACCCTACCTAAATCTTTCATCAAGATGGCCTTGTAATATTTTTTCTGTAATTCGGACATGCCAGTGTAGAGAAGAACCTTTTTTAAAAAAAAACCACACACATACACATAATATTATTAAAAGAAATTAGGTCAGGGGAACTACACCTCGGGAAGCACAGTACCACATTATCTCCGCATTCATTGTTAAAATATGAAGAGTGGCACTCCAGCATTTAAAAGGAACAACAAAAAGTGTCTCTAGAAGACTGAACACAGATCACTTGGGGGGAGGGGAGGTAAGGCCATGAATATGGCAGACAAGCTTTTACCCTGTACCCCTACTACCAATAGGGTGGCACTTTGAAACAAGAGTATAAGTTTAAAGGTCAAAGGTTAGCTTCATATAAAAGAGATTAATGACTCACATGCACGATAAAGTACATTCAAATGACTTTAAACAGTGCACAGAATCTACATAAGTAGCGCTTTCAAGCAAGAATAGGAGTAAAACTAATTAAAAATGAAGGGTATTGTGAACGTAAGTTTATTAATTAACACTATTACCTCACTCTTCTTTGGTAAATGTGCCATCACCTGCAATAAATTATAGGAAAATAAAAGAAACCACAAAAACAGTAATAATGTATAGTTTTAAAAGCACAATTGGGGCCTGGCCAATGCCAGAAATTTGCAGGTACCAATTTACATATGTACAGTGAGCTTATGTCAGTATTAATGTTAAGACATAACTACACATATTTACAGATTTCGAAGATGCCAAAATATGTTAAAACAGAAGAATCCAAGTCGCTTATAAACAAAAAGGAGTTAATATTATTAATTACTGTGAAATGATATCTGACCTCTGACTTGACACGCCTTAACAAAAATGGTGACAAAAGATTTTGCAACTCCACATTTTTTTCTGAAACAAATAACCAAAAAGATACAATAACTATTCTCATTCGAATAAAAGCCGCCGAGTGACGATTTAATCAACTAGATTACTGCGTGCTCCCTCGGGAAGCAGTCTATTGGTCCTTTACCGTCCCCAGGGAAATTCCCTAGGCCTTTTATACGCCTTAGCAAACAAATTCGACGTCTTCTCGCAAGTCTACTCTACAACGGGCAAGCAAGTTTCATTCAACGCTCCAGCGCCGCTGAAGCCCTTTCATGGCTCTCGTCCCTGTTTAACCAGACCCAGCTGATGCGGTAGCTATTGCTTCGACAGAGCCTCAACCGGCACCAACACCATCCACCTAAGTATCATATGTTTTAATTTCTCGCTTCCCTCTTTTCTCGTCAATTTGTTACATACGTAGCGTTTATCTTTTTCACCATTCTGTTCTGGAGTTTGTTTACGCTAGCGCTTTGTAGGCGTCTATGCAACGTACCAGAGGTAAGGCGACCCTTATTTGATTATTGTCGCGTCTTTTGCGTCCGTTACAGTAGAACGAGAACGAGCCGGAACATATTTACGTTGGCGCGTCACGGCGTCTGTGAAACGTGAAGGAGAATCTCAACAGTGCAGTTCAGTAGAATGTATTTAATTACGTTGGCGTCCTCCGGCGTCTGTGAAACGTATAAGTGAAAGACATTACGTTGACGCTTCTTAGCGTTTGTGAAACGTAAAGGAGGATCCCAGCAGCTCTACTCAGTGGCATGTTTTTAATAAGTTACGTTCGCGCCTTTTGGCATCTGTGAAATGTATAATCAAGAGATAGACGTCTTAGCGTTTGTGAAACGTAAAGGAAGATCTCACCAACGCAGTTCGGTGGCATGTTTTTAATTTCGTTGGTGCCCTTTAACGTCTGTGAAACGTACAATGACGAACAGACATCTTTGGCTTTACTTCGCGACCGTCCATCGTACATTTGGTCTAGAGTCTTTGATGCTTTATGGCATTTTACGTGTATGTATTGAAAGATTTTAGAATAAGGTGGCCAGTTGTTTATTTTTCCCGTTCGTTTCCTACTCATTGTATTGTCAACACTTTGTATAATTTCAGCACATTGCATTGTCAGCATACTCCGTGCCCCCTCGCAACTGTTCCCTTGAGACGTCTCACTTTTTATATTGTGTTTATTCTTCCTCACCTATTACACTTGTGATCTTAGAGGTCACATAACAGAAACAGAAGGTGACGTAACTCCTAGATATCAGTTTCAGTAACCACGTTCTCTTTGCTCTAGCGTACAGCCTTATTAAATTTGCACGAATTTCCTTGTATATTATATTTTTCTTCGGCTTTTACTTCCTATATCTCCTACCCCACACTTGAGTCGTGCTCAGGGGGGTTCCTAAACACACCCCTCTTCCAGTCTTCAGACGGTTTCCTGACTCAACTGTGGGGTTCCCTCCCAGCCTCCCTCTCTCGCTGGGTCTTTCCTTCTTTTTATCTCCTCCCTTTCGGACATCTCTAACCGGGTTACACATGCTGCAAGTCACCCTTCAGCTTTCGTTTAGCGTATCTGGGAGGGAAAGCCCCACAGCTGGGCCGGGCCACTCCCCTCATTTGAATCCGTCACATCTGGGAGGCGTTACGCCAACACTGCCCATCTCTCTAAGGGAGTTTTTCAGGGATTTTCTGGGTTTTTCTGAGTTTCGGGTAGGTTTGGCTGTACTGCAACTTAGTGAGGTATTCTGCAATAATTTACCGTCTATAGCACCCCTGGTCTCGGGCAAAATTTTTCACCCATAACTTATCCATCAAAAGGCATAAGGTGGCTTTTATGCGAATGTGAATTAGTTACTATTAGTGAAACAAACAGTAGCGATACAGTTATGATCCCATGATCAAACAGAAAACTTCAAAATACACTTTATTTACATCATACTCGAATTTAGCAATCTTAGTAACTTTCTTTAGAAGAACTTAAAGCAGTGGCAGATCCAGACCTTCAGATAAGGGAGGGGGGCGGTCATCCAGACCCTCAGATGGGCAGGGTCTCAAAAAAAATTTTTTAGGCCCTTCAGGCCTTAATTTGGTCTAAAAATCAGGGGAGCCCTCCCCTGGATCTGCCACTGTAAAGTAAATACCTGATATCAAAAGTTGTTAGGCAGTGAACGTTGATATGTTTCCACCTTGAGGTTGGGGGGAAGGGGCACTTCCCTGTGAAAATGACGGGTGGTGCTCATCGAACCTTCAAGGGATGAACCCTTTAAGCCCCATTATTATTCAGAAAAGACCAATGGGATACCAGAATTGAAAGCTTCCCGAGAAGCGGGATTCACCAAAATTCCAGCAGGGATGCAGGTTTCAGAAAAACCAATACATGTTATATATAAGACTCCCATCTCTCACCTGTAGAATGATCAACAAAGTACTGCAAAGTACTGACAGCTAATTAAAATATTGTACACTCTCTAAAGCATAAGGGGAAATGATCGACTGATTAATAGCATTAACCCAAACCCAGTTAAGAAAAAGTATTGTTTCTGCATAATTTACATAACCTGGATAAAACTCATTTTTAAGACCCAATTGAAATACACAGTCACAATGAAATTCACTGCTTTTGAAAAAAACAGTTAATTTTAATATGATTATTGGAAATAACGTGTTTACTACAAGAACCTGTGTTGCCAAAGCCATTATCTGTGGCTTTAAAGTAAAATCAAATCTGTTGTAACCCTCTAAGTGAAATTAGGCGGGTATGGTAAGAAGAGAACTGATAATTAAAGCCATAATTATTGTGATGCTTTGTCTAGACAAGAGATACAAGAAAGATGAAATAGAAAAGAATCATTAATTACTTTTGTGATTGACATGTTACCTCTCTAAGATTATTTTGGATTGGTGTTCCTGTTAGCAGTACAACAAAGTCCTTGTCAAACTAAAAGACAATGAATAAATGCCTAAATAAATAAAAGTAATGAATACAGTACATAAAAATGCAGGTTTACTTAGTGAATTATTCATGCTATAAAAAAATCATCAAGCTTGGATGAAATAAATTACCGTTCCTCTTTCTTCAGTAAAAACAATTTTAAAAAAAATGTTTACACTTCACAAAATCAAGTTTCAGTACTGCATGCATGCAAAGGGAGAACAACCACATTCACATTCACTAGAACAGTCAACTTCTGTTGTTGGGGACACCCTTGAGACTGAAAGTTAGAGTCCATATTAGCTAGAGTTGTACATAGGAGCAGGAGTTTCAGTCATAATAAATTATGTTAGTTTTAAAGTCAAAATAATGTTTGGAATTTACAGTGGATATATTAGCTGGGGATTTAGTTGCTATCCATAGTATCAGGGTATCTGTAACAGTGAGGCATTGCAAGTTGAGATTTGACTGTATACTGAAATGTTAAGTCACTTGTTTACATTGCAGAGAAAAAAAATCATTAAGATTCAAAATGAGAAGAGGAGTTAGTGAGAAGAGTTATCAGCATTGAGCTACTAATAATTATTAACAAAACGATCACTATCAAAAACTAATGAAAAACTTCAACAGCAAAAAACCCATGCCATGAGTAATAGGAACTGCTTTTTCCAAAGTAAGACCCCACCCCCTACCCCCCCAAAATTAAATTGCTACTGACGATTTCAGTGGTATTCAGCCTATTCCATATTTTATAAATTAATCAGCACACTGCTGGTGTGTTTACTTAGTATTCATTGGTAGATCACATACAAACACCTGGCTACGGAATAGGTAAATGACATCTTCAATATTATGCACTCTATTAACTCAAGTAAGGAACATTTGACTGATACAGAAAAATTAAAAATCACACCAGACCAACCTGGGATAGTTCTTGATAAAGAGCAGACCTGCAGTTTTTTAATCTATGAGCCTCATCTACTATCATCACTTTCCAGTGAAATCTGCAAACATGATAGAAAAGGGCTACATATGAATTATTAGGGAGCTTAAGCAAGGATGGCAGCATGAGTGGCGGTGAAAACGTCTTTTAAAAAGTGAATTCATGCTGTTTGAAAATTCATGGGTCTTATTTCATGGCATTCAGTTTGTCAAATGTTTGTGAACTTTTCTGGAAATATTGAATTCTTATAGGACTGTATCTAAGTTCATGCAACAATGGCAACGAAATGTACAAAACAGCATGAAGCTTATGCAAAGTTGCTGTTTTGATTATCTAAACCTATTGCTTTTTCACTGTTCTCTTTGATGTCGTTGTTGTTGCTTAAGCTCCCTACACTGTATTTAATACCTGGTGGTATAAAGTAAAACTACACCAAAACTACAATAACTGCAAGTTATACCACTGTACCTGTTGTAGTTGGAATCCACTCTCAGGTTAAACCTGAATTTCCTTTGTCTATTATGAAAAAAATTAAGGGCTAGCTGGACACAAGGGAAATTCTAAGGAGGTTGTAATTACAGGCTTAACCTGAGAATGTATTTTAACCCAGAAAATACATGCTCACAGTCAAAAGACTATGTACTTCACAATATACTCACTTGGAAAGAAAATCTGCTTCCCGTAAGCACATCTATCAATATAAGGGTTAAACAATGCATTAATTTTTCAATCTGTTTAAATATTCAGGATCCTCCAGACAATTTAAAATATAATAAAAAAATCATAATAATAACAGTATTAAAATAGGTAGCAATAGATTGGATTGAATGCAATTTTTCTAGTGATTAAGCTCAGTGGGGGTATGTATGGGAAGGTTGATGTCCTTCTCCAATGTCGTGGTTGAGTCAGAGGGACTCTACTTGCAAAAATTCAATATTGGGGGTCCTGAAAACTGCACTTCAGTTTATTTTAAGTCAGACCTCTAAAAGAATCTTGGCCACAAGGATGGCATCCGTATAATACCCTTACTGGCTTTATAAAATTATGCTTGCTTTCATAAACAAAAGTGTAAAGAAACAAATACATGTTTGACAGATTTATTGTCCTACATCAAGAATTATTTTATGTAACAATAGCCAGCAATTTTCACTGCTCATTAAAGCTTCAGGAAGGCCCCCTGGTTTTAACACATGAAAATTTTACCTCATATGTTGTCAGGAGCACACTAAATGAAAAAGAGGCATTTTTGTATCCTGACTGACTCTGAAATAAAATATTATTATTACATGTATGAATCTGATATCATTATCTTCAACATTAAATGCCTGAGAAAAAAAACTTTCGAAAAATCTAGGAAGTACAACTCTCTAAACTAGAAAAAAAAATTATAAAAAACCAGATGATGATAACCTCTACTTTGAATGGTTGGTTAATAATTAAATATTAACATAATCTTAAAACACAGCTGGTTCCACGAGCAGGCAAAGAACGAGAACAAATTAAGAGAACCATGTATTCTGATGTGCTATCCAAGCAGACACGATGGGCCTCTCTTGAAAAAAGGTATAAACAGTGGTGTTAAAGTTCAAGAAGCTTTGAGAAACATCAAAGCTCATCATTAATGATCTTCTTGAGAGTGCTTCAAACCCGCACATGTGATTATGAGCTCATTTTTAGTCTTTGCAGGGTTCTTTGATCTTGCAAAAACTTAAGGATCTTCAGTTATATGATGTTAGGAGGTTCAAAGAACCTACAGATCTCTACTATATTACCATGTTTCCTTGAATAAGTGCCAATGCCCTAATAGGCACCCTTCCCCAATAAGCCCCCACCCCTGGCCATAATATCAAATAAGGGCCTCCCTCCCCTCCCCACTCACTTTCTTAAATAGTAGGGATACAAGGAAGACCAGCTTCTATTGTCACTTTATTTTTACCCTTTTGGGCTTCAACTTCAGCAGAATCAAGAAAAATGAATAGCTTATTTCCCTTTAAGTCACTTCCAGTTATTTCCATATCCATGTGATTGCAGAGTTCCTTTACCTGTAAGTGCGTTATCCCTTCTTTCAATTTTTGTCCTGTTGCAACGCTCTTGGTAAATGCTGTAAGCTTCCCAGGAACAACCAGACCATTCTCTAGTTCGTTTAAAAGAAAATGTAATAAGCTCCCATCATTTTAGCTGAAATATGAAATAAGTGCCTGGGCACTTATTCAAGGAAATATGGTATCTCTAAGGAAGTGAAAAATCTTTTGTAAATTTCAAGTCTAAGAACTTGTGTACCTGAGACTTTGTAAAGTCTCTTATTGATTCCTTCAGCTCTTGTCTTTCATCCTTATCACCAATGAAACTGAGAACATTTTGCTTTGTTGTAAACCTATAAAATAGAGAAAATTGTGATTAGTCCAAAGACACCTAGTTGCTACAATAGTCCAGTTTCGAATTCGTCACGGCCACTGAATAAAAGTGCTGAAGACTCATTTGTACAGGGTTTGCCTCAACTGAAAGTAAAATAATCACAAACACCGGCGAGAGGGTGTCTGAATTTGAGTTTAAAATAATAGACAAACTTGCACACAGGTCTTCTTCTAACTGGAATTTGTGAATATATTTACCTTATAGGTCGAGGCTGTTTACCCTGTGTAAATGAGTCTTCAATGTTTCTATTCACTCATTTTCTCACTGACAATGGCAACAATACTTCAGATCAAAACCCATGAGTGATGACATGTTCCTTTTCTTATAGACCTACTCAGTATATTGACACCGTTGCCAGATAAATGCTTCTCTACAGTATGCGGTTTTAACACCCCGATACAAATAATATAAAAAAGTAATCTTTCATTAAGACAACATTTGTACCTTGAAAGTTCAGTTTTCCAGTTTTGTAGAACAGATAGTGGGCAAACTATCAGGAATGGTCCTGGACAATTCTCAGCTCCTTGAAGATTGACCAAGAAGGCAATGGTCTATACATAATTTGCAGAAAGAGTAAATAATAGACTCTAACCATAAAAAGTAAATCAATACAAAATATAAATTAAATTTATAAATCAAACTTCTGTGCATGTTATGGTAAGAACTTTTGGTTTGATTTTTCTGTTATTTTAGAATCTAGCTGTGACTCTACAACCAAGGAAACTAAATTAAATAAGACTACATGATAAACCACTTGATGGCTAAAGCATATCACAATAAGAATTAGTCTATTATGTAATTAATATATTCACATCCCTACCAATCAACCCTTAGGCATACCCAAATATACGTAGCTGTATATATGAGCAACAGAAATCTGAAAACAATGGTTATTATTAATTCAAAATATCTCTCTGTTTTTTATTGGCTCAAATTCCCCTACTAATTGTTCATAACTAGCTAGTATTGACTAAATAAATTGGAAAATGTTTGCCTTTATCCATAAAAGTGACTCACTTTTATGACATAATTGACATATCATGATTTAGTTATGATTTATTAACCAAATCCGCCGTCCCATTTTCACCCTATATCTGAAATCCGGGCAAAAATATTTTAATTACATGCAAAGTCCAAAATCCGGGCCCAAAAAATAGATGAATCCGCAATCCGCTACAATTGCAGGATGCGGAAATCCGTTAAAATATCGCTTTGAATCCGAAATCTGGGCCAAAATATTTTTTAAAATCCGCCGATCTGTTCGCCTATTCACCCCCCTCCTAAGTTGAAAACGGATTCCTACTAGTTATCTGCCGAGGATACTCATCCATAGGGGGCGATCGGAAAATAAAAAAGGAACGTCCGCGCGCATCTTTACACTCTTGATCAGCTGCAGTACCTCTGGAAACAGCTGGATTATATTCCCAGCTGGGCAATTCCAAGATGAAACAACTACGTCATTGATCAAGCAAATTTTTCTGGTGCTCAGATCCGAAAGGAATTTCCCTTAACTTTTCGTCATGAATTTTCTCACCTGTATAGTTTTTCCAAGCCCCATTTCATCTCCAAGAATGCATCCATGACCACTTTTGAAACAACACTTCATCCACGAAACGCCATCCAGCTGGTACTTGCGTAAATAAATGCCTTGCAATCCATCCTCCTCCAAACTCTTTTGAGACAGGCTAACTTCAAAATCAACTTTTCTTTGGCGCAGTTCTTTTAATTCTCTTGTGATCGTCAACATGATATATTCCCGCGCTGTGTTTGGGTTGACAATACAAAACAACCAGGCAATTTCGGGCGCGTTCCGTGTAAGACTGGTGCCAGTATGTGAGTTCCCATCGTTCCATGCAGGGAGAATCTAATTTAGGCGTTCCAGTGTTTTGGGCTTAGGTGGGCGCCTTTCGGTTGGAATTAATTACATCCTGATCGGTGAGTTTTTCAGTGGATTCTACGAATCGCAGCCTTTCTTGTTTTAGAATTTTGGTCATTGGATGAAACCAAGCCATTGATTCCTGCTTTGCTGAGATCAACTGTCAGGAACTGGAATTTGAAGACCCTTCAGCGCGCGCAGACGAAAAGTTTGTCGGTAGTTGTTTATATTTATCTTTTGTTGAATCTGTTTCCTCATAACTTGACTTTGCTTTGCTGCCGTGTTTGAAGGTTTCGAACATCCGACGCAGAACTTGTGACGCAAGTAATTATCTCGGAACAGCTGCTCGAAAAAAGGAATAGTTTATAAATTGAAGTTGAAAGCAAGGACATTTCGTCGATCGTTTTACGTTAAAAACTTAAGCTTACCTTACATTTTCTTTGGCGTTTCTTGTTTATTGGATCGCTACCTTTTCGCCAACGTTCAGACTTCACCCAAATCGAAGATGTTGGTATATTGGCGAGTTTTTGCTTTCCTGGCGTTACTGTTCCTCCACAGTCGCGGTGCCATGCGAGAAAAGATTGTTGATTTCACGCATCACGATTACAATGCAATGACAAAGATTCTCCATACCTTCGCGACAAAATACCCATCGATAACTAAACTTCATCCGCTGGGAGAATCGGTTCAAAACAGGATTCTTTGGGTGTTAGAAATTTCGGATAATCCAGGCGTCCACGAACCTGGTGAGCCTGAATTTAAATACATCGGCAACATGCACGGAAACGAAGTCGTGAGCAGAGAAATTCTACTTCATTTTATTGAAAGTTTACTCGACGGATATCAAAGAAATGATGAAGAAATAACCAACTTGATTAAAAATACAAGAATTTCCATTATGCCCTCTATGAATCCTGATGGTTATGAAGAGGCAAAAACTGTTCCAAGGAACGATGAAGGCGAGAAATGTACTGGTGTTGTCGGGAGAAGAAATGCAAATAATGCTGATCTTAATAGGTGAGTCAACCCTTACTTAAGCGATCGTAGAAACAGCTCTATCGAGGATTTTAATGCAGAAACTCTTGCTTTTTATTCCATTCTCGTCAATCAATTACCACCATAAACCTGTATTTTCATCATAATTTTAATTTTTCAAATATATTTTCAATCCCCTTTACTTTAAACTTGGACTGGTGATTATAAGATTGTTTTAATGTTTTCATCTTGAAATTTATTATTGGGAAAAAAAACTTACAAGTAAAAATGAAGATTGGATGGTAAGCCTATTTAAAAATGTTATTCTGCCAGCATTTTCACTCGTAGGAAAAAAATTATTTATCAGTTGCTAAACAGAGATTCTCATTATACCAAGCAAATTGATAATAAAATAATAATTTCTTTAACTTTTTTTTTTAACGCAGACATATAGACCTTAAAAACATGAACATCAGTTAAATCTCCAGCAAAACTTACAGATGTTTCCCATTGACTCACATGAAAGAAACTCCCATAGTTACTAGTTCTTGTTATAATATTATTTATAGACTTCTGGACATTTTTCCTCATCACCATAGTTTTATTGTTCTAACATTTTTTAACAGACACAAAGTGGTACCGTAGAACATCCAGATGTAAAAAAATTCTTTTTAATTGTACCTTGCTATTGTGGACTCACACTTGTAGGGACACTATCTTTTGATCCTCAGTGTGTCCATGATAACGAAAGTTGTCTGTACAAAACAAGACAGTTTACCTAGCAAAGTATAGCTTTGCCAAAGAGCATGGTCACTAGGTTCATCAACATATTTATGTGAAGTCTGTTCAATTAAGGTTTGGAATTCTTGTAAGATAGAAAGATTGTTATTGATTGTTAAGGCCTGATTGTACTTTTTAAAATTTCAAAGTTTTGGCTTTTTGTATTTTTCTATAACCTTGTCTCGCTGGGTGGCTTTTAACATGATGTTAAACACACCCTTTACATACATGCATCCTGGCATACATGTCAGGACCAAAACAGCATGGATGTTCACCCAGAGACTCAAATATTGTGAAAGTTCCTACAGCTTACCAAAGTTTTAGAGGTCTGTACTCAAGGTTTTAGCCAGAAGGGTGTCCAGCCATCCTATTGACGCCCATTTTTCGAAGAAATACAAAGAAAATTCACTTAATCTCTTATAGTTTTATGGGAAAACATGCCTTCTGGACGGCCAGTTTTCAATGTCTGGCTAAAAGCCTGTCTATACCTCTACTGGATTTGATAAAAAGAAGAAAAAACATGAAGTTTAGTCAAATAATTTGGAAGGAAAACAAACAGAACTCTTTCCCTGAGTAAAAAATCCTTAATTATGTCTTTGTCGTGAATAATGTAATAATAATTATTACATTATGCCCTCAAATTGTGGACGCATTTTTGATACAAAGACATTGCGTTTTTGTGTGTAAGTAGGGAGCTTAAGCAGTGACAAATTCACTTTTTAGTGACGTTTTTGTAGCCATTGCTGCAGTTGTTGCTTAAGTTCCCTAATTATTGAAATAGTTCTGTTACATGGAATTAAAAATTTTCGACCAAGATGAGAATAATGACCCTGGTCACAGGAAACAAAAAAAAGCCTGGTCTGAAAAGGGTTTAAAAAAATACATGGTTCTACAGTGGAACCCTGTTAATACAGTCACCAATGGGTAAACAAAATTTGACCGTATTGTTGGGGCTGGCTTAAATTTCATGACTTGAGGGCCGCAATGACAAATACACCGTACATCGCATTCGCATTTCTTGAACAACTGTTCTCATAAATGAACAACCGGAATGTAGATGTCGCGTACAGTAATAACATTGAAAAAAACTACTTAAAATTTTCGTTCATCACATAAAACACTTTTAAAATTTGGCTATAAAATCGCAACGACTGCACTTACGTGTACTGTAGTCTAAAAACAGTTACAAAGACAGAATCAGAGTACCAGGTCAATAAAACTGACATGTCACAGGCATTTTAATTTTGTAAATTTTGAACAAGTGGCCATATTAACGAGATGAAATCCCGCTGGGATTTTAAAATGTTGGGATTTTAAAATGTGGCTGTTGGTTGATTAATAGGTGACCACATTAATGGGGGGTTTTCATAAGGAAAAGTAGGCCATTTTGCCAGGGGGAAAAAGGGTGGCCATAATAACGAGGTGACCGTATTACCGAGGTGGCCGTAAGGCAAAGTTCCACTGTATTTCCAAAAATACATGTAACTATTAATTATAACTGGTGAGCATCAGAAAGTGGCAGCAGAATACTAATAATATTATTGTTGATTTTTATTCTCATTAAGTGTTTTGTTTTTGAAATGCTTCATTGTTTGTTTTCATGCAGAAATTTTCCAGACCGGTTTGATGAAAACAAAGCAGCAGATGAAAGTAAATTACAAAAAGAAACTCTTATTGTGAAGAAATGGATTGATGAAAATCCCTTTGTTCTGTCAGCTAACCTCCATGGGGGTTCCTTAGTGGCAAATTACCCTTATGATGATAGAGCCGACAAACGTAGTGTATATAGTGCTACAACTGATGATGACATTTTTCGAAAGTTGGCATTAACTTATTCTTCAAACCACCCAACAATGCATCTGAATAAAGCACAATGTGATGGCGATAATTTCAAGGATGGTAAGATTTGTATACTATCTTTTATCTTTCATCTTTCTATGCATGCTTTATTTCATAAGTAGCTTGAGCATGATCCTCCGGGTGCTGGAAGCTGTTGACTCGTTTTTTGTTTTAAAAAATGATAATATAGAATAAATGCAATCACCTTCACCAAATTAAACATACATTGTGTACAAGAATTCACATTGAAAAAATGTTTCTGAGGCTCATATGGCATGATTCTGGTATTGTGAAAGTCATTGTGCAAAGGAACAACAAACTATTGTTGCTCTTTCAAAAGACATTGCATTGCTCATGTTCTTTATGCCAACAAGGTACTTGACCAATAAATTATTATAGGATGTAGTTTTAGGTAAGAATTTGGGAGTTTCTGAATGAACACGAGTGGCAAATGCTCCTACCACTACTAGGTTCCAAACCATCCATCACAAGAAATAGTTGCAAATTTTACGTTGCGTTCGATTGGGAAATCGGGATTTCAGATTTGCAATCAAGCGTAAAAACTGAAAACCGATAAATTCCTTCCTGAGAAAACTGTCCTCAGGGTGGATTTCACTCAAGAAATCCAAATCTTGATTTCATGGATTTCCTTTTTACCGTTCAATTGGGAAATCTAAAAAAGGATTGCAAAACTATTCTCGTCAACAGAGGTCTTCTTTTCGCTAACTATGCTTGTGCGCAAGACAGCTGTTCTTAAGGACAGTTTTCAAATCCTTTTTCAGATTTTGCCAATCGAACGTTAAAAAGGAAATCCAAAAACAGATATCTCAGTGTTAAAATCTGTTTTCAGATTTCTTGTTCGATTGCAAATCCGGATTTTAAAATCTAAATCCAGATTTCCCAACTGAACGCACCCTTTAAAAGCTCCATCTTCCAAATTTGGTCAAGATCAGCTGGTAATGAAGAATTAGCCAGTGGATTTGAGTCAATCAGAAACGGCAAAATATTTTGAATGAATAATAATTAAATAATGCAATCTAGTGGTTTCCCTAATAGTTGTCCGCTGTCAACAGAAATTTATCTATTTGGTAGCCTTATCCAAGTTTCGAACATCTTTTGTTAAAATGGTGAAAACCAACAGGGAACCATGCCTAGTTTTTATGTTTGCTCAAATGTTTGGTTCTAATCCCTGATCACTCTTTCCTAGGCATCACAAATGGTGCTCAGTGGTATTCAGTCACTGGTGGCATGCAAGATTACAACTATGTTAGAAGCAATGCTTTTGAAATTACTGTTGAAGTCAGCTGTTGCAAGTTTCCATCTGAGTCTACACTTGAACGGTTTTGGAAAGAAAACAAGAAATCCCTGCTTGAATATCTAAAGCTTGTTCACACTGGTCTCAGTGGCTTTGTCAAGGACCAGAAATCAGAAAGAGGTACAGTTTGTATTATGAAGGCTGATTTGTTTTACCACTCGTCAAGTCTGCCGGGATGCTTTTCAAAAACTTAACAACAATTTCACTTCTAATATTAATTATCCTTTCTCATATACCGGCCCCTGGGTCTCTGATGGTGGAAAGCTTTCTGTCGCCTTTTCATAACGAAACACTTATTATACAGCCCTTATAAAGTTGAAGTACTCTTGTACTGGTAGCCACTCATGCCCTGTTATAGAGAGTAGTGTCGGAAATTGGCTGAGATTCCATAATCAATCATCAGAAATAGTCAGATTGACTCACCTGGTAGATCATCTACATGTTTTAATATATAGATTTAGCCGGGACTAAAAGCGAAGCTCTCAATAATATTTATAGTTTGTTCAAACAAGATATAAAATCGTGTAATGCTAAGCGGCGAAGGCAACAAGAATGGTGAAAAAAACAACAACAATAGGTCTAATTAGCAGAAAATCAACTTTGCATGAGCATCACACTTTTTTTGTACATTTCTTTGCTGTTGTCTTGCACGACTACAGCGTGAAACTTCCAGAAACTTCCTAGTTACACATTTTATGGAGGAAATGTCACACGTGTTCTTGTTCACTTTTTTTCCACTGTTGCTCATTTTCACCCTGGTGGCTGCTAGCGTTCTCACCAACACTACAAAATGTTCATGTTGTTCCTCCAACAAAAATGTCTCCTTTGTTTTTTCTATCTCGCCCTAGATCTTTTTCTCGTTGAGCTTCGCTGGCCTCTCACCTTACTTTCTCTTTTTCTCTGTCTTTCTCTTTCTCTCTTTCCCAAATTTGTGGACATGACAATTAATCTAAACTTAATACTTTAGACAACACGATACAGAAACATTTTCCACTTTCAGTTTTCGTCTTTATTGACTCTTTAGTTGTCTCTGCTTCACAAGACGCCGGTGGCCATACGCTTTCCTGCCAAAATAACCTGACATTTGGCATTGGCTTACATGAAGTGGGTGTACGGACGGTCGGCATTTGTACGCTACGTCATAATCAAATTTTCTTGCTTTCATAGGTTACCAATTTATCTTAGCAATAGGGCTCCTCCACGTGCACTTCGCGCATGGGAGCTCCGCTATAAACAGAAGAATCTCTTTGTAAGAATTCTACTTATTTTTCATCTTTGTGCAAGTCAAAGTACTTGAAATACAAACATCTGACCTAGAACTTGGAGGGTTATGAGTTTGATTCTTGTTTGGAGAAATATTATTTTTTTGTACTTTCAGGCGATTGAATTCTCTTTCTACAACAACACACAAGATTTTAATATGCCAACAAATAATTCTATTTTTTTTTTCACACAACAATATTGATTGAAAATTACTTTTCTTGATTATTGGATCATTTGAGTATTAAAGGTTTCAGTACTATCTGTCTTCTCAATGTCTGAGAACCTACAGTTAATTTTAGAAATCAGTGCAACCTACAGATTAGTTAGTTATCTTTATTCTGCTAGCACATTAGTGACTAATCTGTAGGTTGCCCCCACAATGCATAATTTCCAAGAGGAAAGTCAAACTTTGTTCTGTCTGATGGTGTGTTTGTCATTATTTT
Organism: Porites rus; assembly: GCA_964035705.1. NCBI lineage: Eukaryota > Metazoa > Cnidaria > Anthozoa > Scleractinia > Poritidae > Porites > Porites rus. The sequence continues at coordinate 10,249,430 of OZ038002.1, forward strand.
CTTCAAAACAATGTATAATAATACAATTATTTGATTCGGTTTTTGTGACATCCGGAATACTCAAGGTCTCATTAAGTGCTATCAGCCTCAGCCATCAGCTCAGCTGATAATACTTACCTCGACCTTGATGATTTCAGATATCACAAAAAAACCTCATCCAATAAATTTTTATAATGGATGATCGGAACACTACTAATGGAGAGCTTGTTGATGAAAAGACATGAATGTTAACTAGTAGCCTCCTGCTGTAATATTGTTGTCACTTTAATTTTTTTAGGGATTGAGGGAGCTGAAATAAATGTCCTTGATCGTAATCATCCTGTGAAAAGTGCGAAGGACGGTGACTATTGGCGATTGCTTGTTCCAGGTAAATACAAGGTGAAGGTGAGCAAACGTGGGTATTTTCCTGTCACAAAGAATATTCAAGTCAACGATGGGCTGGCCACAAAGGAGGACTTCATCTTGCAACCAATTAAATTAAAGCAGGATGAAGGCAGCACTAATTTGCAAGAAGTCCTACTTGAAAAGAAGCCAGTCCCTGTCGGATTGGTAATCGGTCTTACATTGGTTTGTCTTATTGCCCTAAGTCTAACATTGGCTCTAACTATAATGCTTGTAAAGAATTACAAAGACAGAGGTGCTGACCGTAAAGCCCGGTATGCTGCAGTCCACACTGAGCCATAAAAAAACTAATTCCTGAATTCTTCAAAGATTTTAACCCTTTTACTTCCAAGACTGCTGAGAGTCAGAATTCTGAAAGAATCCTAGTTTTGATGAAAGCCAAACAATAAGAGGAAGCGTTTTCATTTTATTTATTTGATTTTCATACCATTTGTACCCTGGGCCATTCTTCACACAACACCACAATTTCTTGGGAATCTAAGCAATAATTGCTTAGATAGATTGGGCTTAGAGAGGTGTCATAACACAATCATAGTGACAAAATCTAGGTAGACAGATGGAGTCACTTATTTAAAGAAGTATAATTATTTTACTTTTTGTACTTTTCTTAAAGCGGTAATTTGCATTTTTGAGACAACTGATCAAGATATACTCTTTTTCCTTCTGTAATATGCATATTTCCAACCTTTAACTGTAAAATTTTGATAGAAAGAAAAAGTGAAAATCTCTTCAGACCAGGGTAAATCTCAAGATTTTGTTGCCAAATTCAAAAACCGCTATTGAATGACATATTACAGTACATTCTGTACCTCTATTTGTTTTGGGTTTAGAAGGGTTATTGTAGTATTTTGCATTTTCATTCAAGAGTCGTTAGGGGCAGGCACCTTTTATTTGCATAAAAATACTGGCAGGTATTTTAAAGATATTTTTCTCGTTGTTTTTTGTTGTTGTTCCTGCCTCTTATTTACTCTTTTGTTCGTATTTTTGCTGTATAATACATTCTTGTTTGATGTTGTCTTAAGAATTACCGTAAACATTTCAAGTTGAATAATACCTTACTTGCAATCAGCTCTTACACAAATGTTGAGTTGATCAAGTGATTTTAATGTTCGAACAACAATTTTGCAGTGACCTGCTTTGTAAATTACATCGAACCACATTTCTTCCTGGTGTAAAATACAACAAGAATATTGAAGCACCAAATATCAGTAACATATCTTGCCTTGAAGAAGCTGCTAGTTCCTTCAGGAAAACATATTTTGCTCATACAGCTTGATTTGTGCGGTGATTTTTTAAGGTGACATTAATCTGAAAAGTGATATCTTATAATCTGAACCATAAGAATGAGAGAGTACCAAAACTCTATTATTTATTTAGGTTATCTCAATGATGTGGGATACTATATGAATTAGAAATTTAATTTTTGAGGGAACGTGTGGAGATATATTTTTAACTATTATTCAAGCACTAGTGTCGGGTGGTGTGCGGTACACGTTTAGTGGTTCTCATCGGTTTCGAGCATTTCCTGGCACTAGATTTCAACTGCTTGGGGTCTGAAATAGGATAGGGAAAATCAAATTTTGGTCTGAGACAGGCTCAGGATTTCAGGAAGCGTGATGCACACCACCACCGCCACAGTTACCAGGGATATTCACACCAAGGGTGCAGTAGATTTACGGAGCACTGATTGGAGTTACTTCACAATCTAGTATTTATTTTATTTTTGTAAATTAAGTTAGTCTATTTTGGCCGTAAGTTTTTTCCTTTCTCACAAACTGTAGTATATTAGTTTTACAATTTCTCAGTCTCTAGTAGCCTGCGAATGCAGCCGTCTCTTCGCCGCAAGGGACGAGGAGAGCGCTGTATTCGCAGGCTAAATCTCTAGACCACGCAAGGTATTTGCACGAGAAAACGTTACTTTTAGTGATCGTTAGCTCACTTGTGTAGATTGTCTTTTATTTAGTGTGACTTTGTTGTTGTAGTTTACGGTTTCGCTCTTACCGGGACCAACCTCGCCTCCAGGGTCTTTCGTATCCTAGACGGCGAGAAGAGGAGAGTCCCTGGAAAAGAGCTCGTTACAACACTGTTTCTGGTTGCCCGTAATGATGTTTTCAACGGACATTCCATTGCTAGATTATATTAATGAGAGGCAATTATGTAGTGACATTTTGTGTCAGTTGACAAAACAATAAATGAATAAAATTAAGGGTGCCTAATAGTGATGATTACTTAACGCACTCACAATCCTCTGCCGCAAAAGTGGCTTTAACATGGTTCATATCACCACCCATGCAGAAAAGCAACATAGTTAATTGAACTTTTCACGACACTGTGTTTTCACTGTATCCTCTTACTTTTTTTACTTTCATTGGTGGGTAGTGATCGAAAGGTAGAAGAAGGAAGACTAAGATTACATAGAACTTCGGCTGGACTGAAAAGCGGCCACTATGGAATTCAGATATAAATGTTGGATATTCATAGCCTGTTTGGTACCATATCATGTAAAAGAGGGGCTAAAACCCTGTCTTCAGCCAAATACTATCATAAACGATACCATCGCAATTTCATACGAGAAATGAGATTGGCACCCTATACCGGCGCTGGACCCAGGATTGGGGGATCAACTGGGATTGGGATCGGCATACCATTAAGACCTTCGTTGGGATTAGTTTATCACAGGAATTAGGACTGGTATTTAAACCGGCATACCACTGACACAAAGGTTGGGACCAACATACCATTGAGACTGGGGCTGGGATTGGTATACCATCGAGACTACAAAAGGTTTGGGATCAACTTAACATTGACACTGGGGTTGGGATAAGCATACAACTGAGACAGGGGTTGGGATCACCATACCATGGAGACTGGGATTGGGATTAGCACACCACTTAATGTATGGAAAAACGGGCAACAAAAAAACGTGCAACATCAAACCTGTCTTGCAACAAATGAGGTTGTTAACAGGTTTGAACGTAGGAGGTGAAACGCGCAGCATCGCTATTCAACTCGTTTTGCAGCAATGTTGCAAGACAAATTGCACGTTTTTTGTTGCCCGTTTGGCCGTACCTTTAGACGGGGGTTGGAATTGGCATACCATTGACACTACGGTTTAGCATCCCAGGCGGACGTTCGTAAGGGTTCGTCACGCGTTCCTGCATCACAAACGTCTGCTGAAACGAGCAGCCACTTCCGTTCTTTGCCCGTTTGCTTTTGTTTAAAGAGACCAATCTGCACTGACTGACTGTGATATGCACAGCCGATCACATAATGTGAAGAAAGGGAAATCGACACCCGAGGCTCACCCGTAAAGTAATTTTGGCGATAAGCTTCTCACCAAAATATCCATCAAATTTCATGTTCTCATTCAACTCTCGAAAAGATTATTCAGATCGATTTCTTTGTGTTTCCATCTTATAAAGACAGGGTACGACGTTAAAGGCCTAATCAAAAGAGCGATTGGCGAGCGACCTTTTCATCTGCGACGCGCGAGGCCAGCATATGTTTTCCACCGCTGAGTACAAACTGTTTCAAGTGGATTTTTGGCCGCTACAAAAAAGATGCGGCAAAGAACAAATGACCCACGTAACGTACATTTCTTAAATGCAAAAAGTCTGAATGAGATCTCGTTAGAGCAATATGTAAAATCTCATACCGGCTAAGAAATACGGTCTGTCAGGCTGTCTTCCCTTGCAGGTTTTACTTCAACCATTTCCTTGCCCGTACACCTCTTGCATTTTGTTCACTGATATCACTAAGAGAAGCGGCAAAATTCCAACATTTGCCAGCTTGTGGACCTGGTCTTGGATACGATTTACAAGCGGCGAAACCACAACAACAATATGGCCAGCAGCTTCAAAAATTGAGTCGAAAACAAACGGTAAAGGTTCAATCCTCTGCAAAAGTTGAACTTTGGTTTCTGTTTGATCCGGTTTCAACCCCCCAATACCAAACGTTTCGGACATCAACACGGCACTTAGCAAATTAAGCCCGCTATCTTGTCCCGGGTAATATTTTTAACAACAAACACGAGTTTACCCAAAGTTGGAAAACGGCCTTTGATTGGTCCGTATCTACGAACAGAAGCAGCTACTTGTTTCAGCAGACGTTCGTGGGGCAGGAACGCGTGACGAATAGGGTTGGGATTGGCATACCATGCATTGAGACTAGGGTTGGGATCAGCATACTAAGGAGACTAGGATTGGGATCAACATACCAGTGTTACTAGGGTTGGGATTAGCATACCATTGGAGAGTATGTTCATTTAAATTTTTTAAGACTTTGGCGAATGTTCACCATTGTCGTGAAAATCGCCACTTTCAATGGGAACCCTTTGCTTTGTCATAACATATTTGCCAAACTTTGGCGAATTTTCGCCATTTTTGCCATTGTGTGCATTTGTTGACATAAGTGTACCATTAAGACTAGGGTTTAGATCTTCAGCATACAATTAAGACTAGGGCCTTGATTGGCATACCATTTAGTTTGGGGTTGGGATTGGCATACCATTGAGACTGTGGTAGGGATTGGCACACCTTCGGCACTGGCGCTGTATTGGCATACCATTGAGACTAGGGTTGGAAACAGCATACCAAGGAGGCTAGGAATTTGATCAACATACCATTGAGACTGGAACCGGCATCAACACACCAATGACACTATTGTTGGGATAAGCATACTAAGGAGACTGGGATGGGGGTCAACATACTAGGGTTGGGATTGGCATACCATTGAGACTGGGGCTGGGATTGGCATACCACTGGGACTGGGGTTGAGGTTGACATACCATTGAGACTGGGGTTAGGATTAGCACACCATTGAGACTGGGATTGGGATTGGCATACCATTGAGACTGGGGATGAGGTTGACATACCATTGTGACTGGGGTTAGGATTGGCATACCATTGAGACTGGGGTTGGGATTGACATACCACTGGGACTGGGGTTGAGGTTGACATACCATTGAGACTGGGATCGGGATTGGCATACCACTGGGACCGGGGTTGAGGTTGGCATACCATTGAGACTGGGATCGGGATTGGCATACCACTGGGACCGGGGTTGAGGTTGACATACCATTGAGACTGGCGCTGGAATTGGCATACCACTGGGACTAGGGTTGGGCTTGGCATACCATGGAGACTGGGATCGGGATTAGCATACCACTGGGACTTGGGTTGGGATTGGCGAACCATTGAGACTGGGGTGGGCTTGGCATACCATCGCGACTGGGATTGGGATTGGCATACCACTGGGACTGGGGTTAGGATTAACATTCCATTGAGACTAGGATTGGGATCGGAATACCATTTAGACTAGAGTTGGGACCGACATACTTTTGTGACTAGGGTTGGGATCAACATTCCATTTAGACTAGTGTTGCAATTGGCATGCCATTGAAACTGGGGTTTGGGTTGACATACCACTTAGATTGGGATTGGGATCAGCATACCACTGAGTCTAGGTCGCCATTACATCTATTTTTGCATCCTTGGTTTTCAAATCTTTATCTCTAACAATGTGGCTTTTCTCTTACTAAGAGTAACTTCTTCCAGTTCCAACACCAGCATGTTTTGCGTAGTTAATTTAATTTATGCAGTGAAATGGTAACATCAAGTCGCCTTTGGGATGAAGATTCAGTCGACTGGTGTGGAATGACGGAAAACGAGTGAAGTGAACTATGTCTTATGTTTGACGTGTTCTGTTCTATACAACTGAACAATCCCAGACCGAGATGGAATTTAACGGTCTTATGTTGTTTCAATGAAGAGAGGCAAGTCTCGTTGCGCTCCACTGTTATTTAATTTGACTGGTAGTGTATATTTTCCTAATTTCAGACACATTTTGCTTAAAGAAAGAATACATTTCGCCATAGTTTTGTCTTTTTTTATTAATTTCGTGATAACAGCTTTTATGAAACTTTTCACTGGACTCCTTTATCAACAAAAATAATAATAATGAAAATAATAATAATAATAATAATAATAATAATAATAATAACGTGACAAATTTAAGAAGCAAATTGCGTCCATATCTTAAAAACATCGATTGGAAGAATCAGAGAAAAACATTGTCCATTTATGACGTAAGGTGTGCCATTAAATGACCAATCAAACTGCGCATTGTACTCAGTAGATTATATGAACGCGAGCTGTTGCCTCGTCACAAATTTAAATTAGTTTAGCACGTGATTTACAGGTATCTTATCTCCTTATAAGGAAGATTCGAAGAATAAGACTAAGAAAGATATTGTTTGCAGTTTCTATGGAAACGCAGTTTACGTCATGGATTTTGTCCTACCTGCAATTGACGATGGACATGTTCCCTAAAGATTAAAAACAACAAGAGTAAGGTCAGTTTCGTTTGTGATTTCATAGTGGCATAAGGCTGGAACTGTTCAGATCTCTCATGGAAATTCCTCAAATAGATATCTCACCTTTAATTAACGGTAAGTTTTTATCCCTAGTTTTCAAGATAAGCAGAACAGCAGACCTCAGCATTCGAAAGAACTAACAAATTTCAGATGACGGAAAAAACATGGTAAACGCCTGCGAACCATACTTTTTTAAATAGAGATAATTTTGTAGCTTTCGAAACGCTAAATTTTCTACCAGTAAGAAAAAAAGGTATTAACATCTCCTGCATTCTGTATCATCTTATTATATGATCACATTATTGTTCACTGAATCCGAATTTTTTTCTCTCGTTACTTTTGACTCTTTTGCCTCCGCCGATAGTTACACCTGTAATTAAGGTAAATGCCGAAACATCGAAAGATATGCTAATTCACTTACAGCCGAAGCTGAGGGCACATTCACAAGGAAGTGTCTAGTTTCAAATGCATTTTTTCTTTGGAATGATCGAGCCAATTAAAGTGGGACCTGTTTTGTTTATTTCAAAACAGTAGAAAGTAGGTTGATTTACTCGTCACGTTCTACAGCCACATGAATAATCGAACCAAAATCGGACCCGTTAAACGCTTAGGGTTTATTTTTCTAAAAACAGCAGAAAGTAGTTTGATTTACTCTTCACGCTGAACAGCCACATGTAATTTGTTTCATGTGGTTTTTTATTGGACCAACTTGATGACATGAAGTAATGCTAGTCTGACAAAAAAAGGATCGTTAACACACTAGTCTATGTACTTTGGAAATATATATTAAGGAGTTAGTTTTTTTTTTTCAAGCGCGGTCAGCCCTTGATCAGAGCGAATTGCTCTGACTCGAGACTGACAAAGGTTTATCGAACAAAACATTTAGCTTTGAGTCTTTTAAAATGGTAAATTGACTTTACTTGTCAGTAGACGAAACCAATATCAGTTTTTTGTATCGCCTAGACTATTCGCGGTTTTCCTTTCCCGCAAGCTTAGAAAACGAAAAAGCCAGCCCGAAAAGTGAGTAAAATTTTTACAGCAAGAACGAAAGAACGTGAAAGAAAAAAACGTGAGAATGAACCGCTATTCGCCCTATCAGTTTCAGCTACATAAAATATAGTGTATAGGTGATTTTACTTCATTTATTGATCTAATGTATTCAATTTAACTTGATTCTTTCGAGAACTTTTTCAACAAGAATCGAAACAAGACTAGAGAAGCAGTCTGGTCAATCGAACAGAACGGAGAAAAACAGCGATTTATTGCGAGTGATGGCTATCATTATTAGTTCCAAGATAATTCATGATCTTTTATTATTTTATTGAAAGCGAATATCTAGGCCCCAAGGCGGTATTCTAGCCCAATTTGCCAAGTTGTTACTCAATACACCGCCATAGCGTTTACAATACTTTTCGCGCAAAGGAAAGTATTCTAAACTGAAAGACCATCCGATAAAGTATTCGGCGACCTAAACGTAAACATGCATTTTGTTTTCTGACTAAAATACTGCGAAAAAAGGTTACGGCGTGAGCTAAACAAATAGAGAACCCGCGCATTATACGAATACGAGCTGATCCGCTAACTGACGCACAGAAGCAAGGGATAGAAACACCATCTGCGTGCAAACTGAATAATTGTGTTGTATGTGGACAGTTTTTTGCGGCTACATAAAGCGAACGTCATCTTTGTGCCTTACGAGAACAATTTACTATCTATTTCAGGTGAGTGTGATGATATAGGCCATGTAATCACACAAATCAAGATGGCGTGTCAAGGACTCTCGTGTTTTTATATCACGGGGCATGGAATCGAAAAGAGTTTAATGGAAAACCTCCTGAAATGCGGAAATAATTTCTTCAACCTGCCAAAGGATGTGAAAACAAGTATCAGCCTTAAGAAAAGCCCGGCATATCGCGGATATATCCTACAAGGTACTCCCAGTCACTTACTTGTCCTGGGTTGGCCCCTATAATGGCCAAGGAATACTGTCACCGGAATATTAGATAATTCATGAGTTTTCGTCACGATCCTTGCAACCAACTACTCTCTCAACGGAAAAAAAATATTTAAGAAAAAGATAGTAATCCGAGAACGAGAATAAAATCCGAGAACAGATAAACCCCTTCGCTTCTGATAGTGGTCAAAGTAAAAAAAATAGTTTTCTAAAATCTTAAGGACTAAATGTTACAATGCAAAAGTTCTACCAAACAGGTTTTATTTGATTGGTAACACCACAGGATATCGTCCATAGATTTAGGGGTGAAATGGTGAAAGTGCGCGAAATCTGATATTTTACAAATTTACTAATTAATTAGGCTATAATTCCCGGCGTCTTTCAACCACTGGACTTTCTTATTTATTAATTTTTTTCAAGGCTCTGAAGTGACAGCGAACAGAATCGACAACAAAGAAGGAATTTACTTCGGTCCAGAACCAACTGATGACCAAGATGTAGCGGCTATCAGTCCAATGATGGGAGCCAACCAATTTCCTGATGAGAAGGCGTTACCTGGATTCAAGGCACTTGTAGAAACGTACATGGAGAGAATGTCTGTAGTGGGGTAAGTGACTTAGGGCCTGTTTACATGGAGTGGGGGACCCCGGTCTAGTGGGGTAAGTTTCTTTTGTTTTGTGTCCGCCAGAGCGTGAAAACAAAAGAAACCTACCCCACCAGACCGGGGTCCCCCACTCCATGTAAACAGGGTCTTAATCTTTGTAAAATGTTTCAACCCAGGATCCATTTCATAATTAGGTTGAGCATGATCGTCCGGGTGAACGTAGTCGTTTGTTTTTCATGTAAACAGTTCGCCGCGTTTTGTAAGAAAATCTATAAAATGTTGGTTCGCCCAGGGTAGCTGGGGAAGGCGAGTGCCCCTAATACCCTGGACAACTTTTGTCCATATTAACGGGGCCTAAGTTGGAGCGGATTGACGACTCTGTTCTGACTCTGTTCTGATGTGTTCTCCGAAAGAAAGATAAAGGATCACATAGAGATGACGATGACGATGACCCTTGCTTGTTGCATAAATTTCTAACTTCAGACCAAGCGGATCTCTAACGTGCTGACCAACTCCTTGCTATTAATAGATTCAGTAACTCAAACGTTTCATCCAAAGGATTAATACTTCAATACAGACGCTTTAACGTGATGTTTATTAATGTGAGTGAAATGTGAGTCATTGATCTTCAGCGTGTCGAAGCGACAAAGTAGTAATTACTCTCTCCTCCTCAGAGGCCTGTTTGTGTCGTAGCGAGGCTGGGGAGAAGTAAAAAAGAAAGCACGCGGGGAACGATGGGAAGGAGAAAGAGAGGAAGAGAGGCTTCTCTAACCTCTTCCCTCTTCCCATCGTCCCCCGCGTGCTTACTATTTTTTATTATTGCTATTTTCAGTGGGATACCCAGCGGGAGCCTGTGCGGTGGAGAGAGAGAGTAGTTACCATAGCTCGCTAAAATCATTTATTGAAAAGTTGATCCACGCTTACCCTCTCAACGTTACGTTCTTCTTAGGCACGCTATAATGAAAGGTCTGGCACTTAGTCTGGAACTGTGCGAAGGTTTTTTTCACGATATCTTCAACCCCGCTTTTCCTCTCCTGGCTCTGTGGCACTACCCACCCGTCCCCGCAGTGTTAGACACATGGGGGGTGGGACCGCACACAGACTATGGCGTGTTGACGTTGCTGATGCAGGATGACGTTGGAGGACTCCAGATTGAGACAGAAAGTGGGAAGTGGATCGATGTTCCTCCCATTCCAGGTAATTAAAGCATACTTTGTAATGCTCTTACAAAATTAAACACTGAAATTTTCAAAAATTAAAGCTGAGTGCATTATGAAAGAGACTTATCGCGCTTACAACAGTAGAGATGAGCTAGACAGAGTTTTTCGAGTTGGGCCATGGTTCCAAGGTCGTATTTCAAGTGACTTCCTCTTGTCTTCTTTACACCAGGGTTTTTCATACTAATCAGGAGCCCGGGAATTTGTTTGTGCTACAGTAAAAAACCGGCTAAAATTTGCCAGTTAATTAGACCCCGTCTATACAAGAACTTGATTAGCCTAAAATTTGAAACAGGTTCTTATTTTCCAAACTCTTTTTAAAAATTCAGTACACTTGGGCAAGTAAGATAAGCCAACATTCAGGGTCCTCGTGAAGACAAACGTGCCTTATCTAAACGTGTCTTAGTCCAACTGCAATGTATTTGATATGCAGATTTTATGTAAAAGAAATAAGCTGAATATCGCTACATGCTCTAGTTAGCTACAATGTATTTTTCCTTCAAAAATAAGAACCTATTTAAGAACCTAAATATATACGCTAAATACAATTTATGTAAGAACCTACTTAGGCTAACTTAAGAAAATGGAGGTTCTTAGTCGCGAGTTTTTATTGTAGTCCATTTGAGCATTTAACTATTAAAACATTGGAGCGCACAAGTACAGCCAGCAATGAGAGACAGCGAGCTCTATCAGTGGACAAAATTATAGACGTGCTTGTCATAACTGAAATATATCATCTATGTCATATGTCTAAGCCATTTCCCCGACAGATCAAAGGAAAATCCCACTCACTTAACAAGTACAAAAGCCCTACTTTCACATTTTCATAATTTTGTTCCAGGAACATTAGTCGTCAACATCGGTGATGTTGTGGAGGCCTGGACCAAAGGGAAGTTTCGTGCCACAATGCACAGGGTGAAGAACTCGCCATCGAAGCATAGAATCTCAGCACCATTCTTCTTTCAGCCAAGGCTCGATTGTGAAATCAGGCCTATTAACGACGACGCGTCCGCTGAAAGTGGCACGAATTTACCTCTAAACAAACCATTTGCTTTTGGTGAATATGTGTTGAATAAGTTTCAGAAATCTTATGGTATTAGCAAAGGTATCAGCTAAGAAGCTCTTCTCGGTTCCATGAAGGAACTGAGTAAAATTGGAAAGCAATGTCAAAAACGTTTTTTAGTCATAAATTTTTTAAGGATCGAAAAAAAGATCCAAAGTGACAATGCAAAACAATATTTTTCTTCTTTCTCCCATCGATAATTTAGACAATGGTTGTTGGTCAACATTCACTTTTTTCGTACATATATCGGGTACAATACTCTCACACTCCCCAGGAAAGTGCTTATTTTTCCGAGAAATGCGTGCGGGCTTTAATCATGTTTAACCTTCTTTTTTCTTCTAAAAAGGGTTTCGTGGCAAATTAGTCACTGAACTTTATTTATTTCTGCTAAGACCGCGCTAGTGATAATATAAATTTTCAAGACGAAAATCCGGAGACAGGATTCAACTTTTCACTTAATTATATATGAATATATAAACAGCAGCTGCGCTTATGAGCCAAAATCTTTCATTCTATGTTTATCCTCCTGTGTGTTTAAAAATATATATTACAAATAATAAAATGAATAAATGATATGCAGAGCGAAATACAAATGCAGAGGATGAAAAGTTGTAACCTGTAGTTACTAAAATATAATCTAAATTTGACAGTTCCTTCATCTTGAGGATGACATTATGACGCTAACGAGAGGTCATTAAATTAGTTCGGCTTTTATTCTTTGAGATCGAGAAAATATACTTGAATACTAATATAAATTGAAGCAGATCGCTCCTGCTGGTCAGTTCAAATGGCTTTTTTAAAGCATCTGAACATAACAAACAAAGAAAACTTTTATTCACACATATTAAACTTAAATACAGTTGCCCTACAAATTAGCAAAGAAACGCTATTCGAGGCAGGGAAAAGTATCCGTGTCGAAAATAATGAAAATGAGTTAACATAACAATACAGAAGCTGATATATAGAGTTACAGATACTATTTTAAAGCTTAAGATAAATCAGTGATATTGGAGGCGGATATGGGAAATAAATGTTATAAAACTCTTGAAATCATATACAGAATCAGCAACAGAACAAAACTGTATAAAGCTTTGTGTTGCGATCTTGGGTTATGGGGTCTCCTGTGCGGCTAATGAGAAGACAAGGATTTTAATTCAACGTTTTTACTATCGAACCAAAACAAAAACAAAATTCCAAAATTCGATCAGGCTGATCATCAACAGTTTTACTTTATTCGAGAATGTTTTATTCAGCTTCTGTATTTTACAATAATATAATTTGCAAATTAAAATCTTCTTTTATATTTAGGTTGCTCACTTACACAGTCGAACCTCAATTAAGCGCCACTCTCGGGCCGCTCAATAATACAGGTTCGTCATAAATTAGCATAATCTTAAGTAGAAACATCACTTTATTTTGAAACAAACGTGCGACCGGGGAAGGATGACTGGTCGACAATCGGTCGTCAATCTCGGACTGTATTTTCCTTCATCGTATTCTTGAAATGCATGATTACTGGCCGCCTAATGGGGGTTCGGCTGTAATAATGGAATGAAATAAATGAAAGCCTCTGTAAGCTGCAGTGGATGGTAATGTTGCCTTCTGTTGAAGCAATAAACCAAATATTTGAAGTAAAGCCATCTCTCATAAGCAATTAACATGATGTAGCGCGATTTATAATATGGCCTGGCAGCTGTGAAGCTATATTATTTTTAGCTCTCCTCCCAACTTTCTCGACGAACTCGCACGAAAACGCTTGCTTAGCAGGCTATATATAATTAAATAAGTCAGGTACATCTCTGACCTCGGGGCGTATCTTGTATATACGAGTAGTTTTTTCACGTGACGCAGACGCAAGAAATTTCCCATCTTTGGAGAAAGAGCAGAAAAGGACAGGAACCGAATGGAGCTCTGAAATCGAAGTAAATGGCAAAAAATATTAGAAAGGGAAGCTTTTCACAGAGACTCGGCGTAATCAGCAGAATCGAAGACGTTCCTTGTATGTGCAGAGAATATAGTACAAGTTAGTAGAAGAGGCAAAGTATGAAAGAAGTTTTGAATTATTTTTCTCCACCACAACGCTCTTTTTCAATACTAACGGCCGTACATCGCCGTTGTTTCGAACCAACTTGAATCTTAATTGAATTCTGGGAGATTTGACATAAAAAATAAAAGAGTTAATCTTTCATATTCGTTCAGGGGAGTGATGGGAACGATTTGGAAATGTAAGGACCAGCTTGACTCTAACCAAGAGGCTTTCTTGGGATTGTAAAATAAGTATTGCTGCTTTGACCTCCAAGTGAGTTAGTTCAACAGTTAGGGTTTGGACTGGCCTCGGGCTGGAGTTTGCGCTTCAAAAAGTCACGTGGCAAATATATTCATCCAAACTGCAACACTCTGGGGTGACTAGCTATACCGGCTGTTGTGTATGTTGAATTAAATATGTTCGCACTTAGTCCTTAATCTCAAAATTCGCCATTTACCTTACTTGGTGCTTTGCGCTTTGGCTTAACATGGAGCTCTTCGATGCTTGTAACTACTAGCCTCCCATTCTAAGCCCTTATCTTTTGCTTCGATTGACAAAAAACTTTCCAATGTTACTCTTACTGCAAATTATCGTTAGTTTGCAGAGGTTGCTATATGGAAAAGTCAACTTACAGGCAAAAGGCAATTTTACACTACCCACGCGGATCTCGTCCCAAATGTAAATTACGTCATACATTTTGATTTTAACCACCTTTCTCTATGCTGTTTCTTTGTTAATCAACATTATCGCATTATCATATTGCCTCTTAATTTTTTTTCCACTTTACTCTGTCACTTGGTTGAAAGCAAGGCCTCACAATAGTCTTGTTTTTCGCCAATGAATTTACGTAAAACTCTTAAAAACACTTTGCCAATTCAGCTCCTTTACTGCTTAATAAGAATTCTTTATCACCATAAGAAAGCACTTCCTTTTCTAACAATCATTATCAATAATCAGTCCTATATCTGCCGTAGACGCTTAGCAGTGACAGTATTCTCGGCCTCACCACGACAAGTTGATAATCACATAGTCCATACCATGAGCAGCTCACAGCGTCTAGTCGACGACAACATTTCTTGCTCCATCGACATCTCTTTTTTTACTTTGTCGCGTCATAATCCATCCATTTTATACTTTTTTATTGGTATAGGAAACACACTGTGTTCAATTTCAGCTGTAACGGGCAACGCAATAATTCTACTTGCCCTCCGCCGCTGTTCTTTACTCCATTTTTCATCCAAAGCTCTCTTCTTCAGCCTGGCTCTATCTGACTTTGCCGTCGGTCTTGTTAGTCAACCGCTCTACGCTGCTTACACTTTCGCCATAGCTTGGAATAATGTCAGACTCTACTGCACTGTTGGACTACCTCACACTTTGTTTACTACCTTTCTGGGTCTTGCGTCTTTCTGGACACAAATGGTGGTGGCTCTTGACAGATATCTTGCTTTAAGTCTTCTATCGAGGTACCGTTCGACTGTGTCTTTCAAACGAGTGACCCTTCTTATTATAACAGGTTGGTTTTTCTCTGCCTCCTTAACAGCTTCTCGATTCCTTAGTGCCACATTTCGACGGCTAAGCGCCAACATGATGTTGGTGATTTGTCTTTTGTTGTCTCTATTCTTTTATTCTAAGACATACGTCAAACTTCGTAAACAGAGACTCCAAATGGATAGTCGATCTTCGTTTAGAATTTTCCATTACGGAAAATCACTAAAGACCATGTTCATTGTATTCTGCATATTTTGGGGTACGTATCTGCCTTTCCTCTGCGCCTTAGCTGCTGCCACCGCGTCAGGCTTCGGTAGTTCACCCCAGCTCCTAGCCTTTGACATCACGTCAGTTCTCGCTTTGTTGAACTCATCTCTCAATCCGGTGGTGTATTGTTGGCGAATCAAAGAAATTAGAAGAGAGGCAAAACTAATAATCCGCAGGGCCTGTCCATGTAATTTAGCTATTTTACAAAGCGCTCAAGGAAATCAAGTCGTTCCGTTTGGTGGCTATACTACAGCTTCATATATTTCTCCTGGGTCGCAGAGATTTTTTCAAGGTGCGTGGTCATAGCCTAGGAAAGGAGTGGCGAAATCGAAGTACCATTGTGGAACATAATTCAAATGTTACCTAAACAATAATTAGAACTAGTAGTAACTGTGCACTTGATTGACTAATTCAAAAATATGTCACATACATTTTCATGCATTGCAAAAACCAATTAAATGAAAATCGTTATTATTTGGCCATGACAAAATGTCATTTTTAACCGCTTAAAATTAAAAATGCCATGAAATTTTTTTGGCCAAAATTAGGCTGGAAATATATGGAAAGTGAATGCCAAAAGAAGAAAAAATAGAACGTCTAGCCTACTCTTCTAAGTTTCAGTTTCACTGGAAAACGCTGTAAAATCTTTCATTATAGCTTGTATTAGCAACAATAAAAACTATTATGTGCAAATTAAGAGCCGTGAGCTTGACTGACATGATTTAAAAGCTTAACGATATCAAATTGTCTAACTCGGTGTCGTTCCTAGGGGAAACAAAAATCCACTAGGCTAATCATCAACACGTTTACTTTATTCGAGTATATTTCATTCATCTGTCGTATTTTACAATAATAAAAATTAAAATCTTTTTTAATTCGTCTCTTCTTCAATATTAAGTTTATACACTTACAATTAATCATAAAGCGAATCAAAGCCTTTTTTAGCTCCTATAAGCTGGCAGTAGTTGGCTACCTCCTGTTGTAGCTAGTAATAAATCAATTTAGTCATTTCTCTGGTCTGAAATGTCATCTGTCCCTTCGCCCCACCCCCAACGTGTTCCCGCCTTGCCGCCCTTTAGGGGGTGGGGTGAAGAGATGGATGACATTTCAGACTAGCCATTTTTCATAAGCATCACACCCATAATACAGTGCGAGTTTAACTTTAAACCTGATGCATTAAAGAATAGATATTAGATGAAGAACGTCTACTTCATGCTAACATTTGTTGCTTGATGTGCCACCCTCGAAAACGTCGCTGCTTAACCTCCCATTCAGTTTTGACAGATAAACAAAGGCTTCCGAAGAGAGTCAACAAAAATACGAAGATACTTCGATTGTACATGCTTTATCTCTACCGCGGACCACCCCTCTAGGCTATCAGTTAGCGACGCAATAAGACAATCCTAGCCTTAGAGCAAGCTCTCCATTTGGGGGAGTCGCGCGAAGTCACACGAGAGCCGCACACGATAGGAGACGAGAACGCGAGGGGCGAAGGAAGAATGCTCGCGTTCTCTCGCGTCTCGCTTCGCTCACCGAAATTGGAGAGCTCGCTCGCAGCCTAAAACAATCCTTAAACAGGATGCCCGGGGTACCACAGAAAATGCAAGGGCTTTGTAACCCGCTGATTGAAAGTATTCTTCATGGCCCAAAAGCCTGTCACTAAAGTCAAAGGTTCGCCACAATTTCAACAAAATGAAACTGATCATGAAAGTATCTACTGTAATCACGCATGGTGATAAGGCAACTTCGTTTATCGGCCACGTTTCTTCGTATCAGACGTGTTGCTGATTCCACTTTTCCCTGTACTAGCAATAGCGTTAAAATTTCCACAAAATTACGTTACTGAAAGAGAATGTTCATTACAGTCTGGAAGTGCAGTAAGATTTAGAAATACTTGCATGCTCGAAAGACTAGAGTTTCGAGATGTTCGATGTCAGTAAAGAGTTCACAGACGTTGTCGCGAAAAATCTGTGAAACGTTAGATATTTTCTTATACGATCTCCCAAATATGTGTGAGACCACTGGAATCAGCTGAAATAAAATGCCTTCGTGCGAATATACAGCAAGTCTGCTCGATTGCCCCCTCGTGTTTGTTTGCCCTACGGAAAAACAATAAAGGAAAATGTTAGAGCATTCACTTCAGTATGATGTCTAATGACTAGTGATGACAAACACGCGTTATCAATCGAATCCGAGAAGGAAAATGGCCCTAGTAAACTTTCGCAAAGACTTCTGGGGCTGTTGCTAAGGAAAGGGAAAATATTGGCCAATAGCTGACTGGCATGTCCCCAGCAACGACCCCAGGATTAACTGAGGGACACATTTCGCCTCCAGTTCCTTTCTCGTTTCTGAAGTGGCGAATAAACCAATGAGATCTCGACGCGAGTCTATGTTTCGGGTACCAAGCGCGGGAAAATGATGTGGTTTTGGTTTCCGATCTGATCGGTGGAGAAACTTCAACGGCGTTTGATTTTTTAGCTCCTCACAATGCAAATTATTATTAGTCACTAATATGATAGATTGTATTCATCAATCACGACTGTAAAACTTCGTGCTGACTGAAGATGGTTTATTCACCAGCTGGAAGTTTTGATTTGCTTTTGATCCTCGGCTGCATGACCTCCAACTTCTTGTACTTGAGCTTTTCCACTTTGCATCCTTAGTTCTTTATGGTGAACTACCATCGTCTTTGCTAAATTAAATAAGCCCTCCTCTCAAATAAGCCTCCCGTCTCTATTAACTAGCCCCCCCCCCCGCCCCGTTAAATGTGTTTGAAATAAATAACCCCCCGGGAACTTAATAGAGGATTTGCGGTACGTACATGAAGGTCCCATAGCCTCCCGTGCGTGCAGACGTTGGTTATTACTTAGTGTACGTTGGTTATTACTTAGTCCAGCTGGTGAGCACGAATTTATACTAATCACTATGTGCTAAAATGTTGTAACTGATCTTCTTAGGGCTTCATCACGCGTTCCTTCCCCAAATCTACTTTTTATTTTCGTTGGGAGGGGATTGGGTGACGAACCAAAAGAATTTTTGCGTGGGAGACTAAAACCCTCACTGCCAAGAGTTAAGAGTTTTAAAGAAAAAATCTTGAGCAAAGTTCATCAGACTTCAAACTCACCGGCCACCTTCCTTCATTCCCGCTTGACTTAGATTGTGTGTTAAACATTTCCAGGTTGTACAAGCTCCTTTCTCTTCCACAGCAGAGTCCCATATGTTGACAGTTCCGTCCACAGCCACTCCTACAACGTACCTCCCATCCGGGATGAAAGTAATATCCTAAGTGAGGACAAAAATTCTGCAGTTACACACAAGGTATTGTTCTTAAAAATTCTCTCTCAAAACGTGTTAAAACATGTTTGCGACTTTGGAGTGTTTGGGAGAAATCCTCAAGTTTCATATAGAAATGAAAGTTACTGCACGAACAATTCCATCAGTATTACTCTGTTTTAGATGTATCCAACACATCTTCAAAGTTCTGGATGAAATCCTAAAGTAATGGATCTCAACTGTATATGTTAACTCTTTTACTTCCAGAAGTGGCCAAAGACAGCATTCGACAAAATTTCCAGATGATATTTTGAAAAAAGGTTAAAAGACAAAATATAGTCGAGCCTCTACCGCCCTCTCTATCAAGACGAGAAAACATAAAAGTTCTCTTGATCATGAATATAGAAACCAGGAGATAAAGGTAACGGACAACAAAAACGTGCAACTTGTTGCAAACCGAGTTGAAGAGTGATGTTGCGCGTTTTACCGCCCACGAATCAAACTGTCTTCCAACAAATCAGGTTGTGCAGTTTGCGAAAAGTTGTTGCAGAAATTAGAGAGAAAAGATACTTTTTACAAGAAAATCTGTAATTTGTAATCATGTTGCGCGGTTTACCGGCCCAAGGCAGACTTATTTTGGAGCAAGTGGCTTAACTCCAGCGTATGGCGTCATTCCCGCGTAGTTTTATCTAATCAGAAGTCAGTTATTCACGCAGCTTGCAACAGCAACCTTGTTTGTTGCAAGACAGGCTTGAACGTGTGTGGTAAAACGCGCTACACTGCTTTTCAACTCGTTGTGCCGCAATGTTGCAAAACAAGTGGCACGTTTTTGTTGCCCTATTTACCGTAGAAAGAAAGGAGGAGATGAGAAAAAAGCAAAGGGTTTACTCTTTGGTTTTATAATGGCTGCCTTGGAGATAATTCTTGGCCGAAAAAATTGTTTGACGGAAATTAAAAGAGGACTATTTGGAGGCAACTTGTTAAAAAATCCGGCCAGATATATGTGTCTAGGAAAAAAGGGTGTCCACTGGCACTAAATTAGACCCTAATGAGATTATCCTAACCTTAATTTGTTTGTCACTGCCTCTCACATCAACGCTGCAGTTGGGCGTAAAGTTATTGCCATGCATGGTCCAAAGGGTAGCTCTGTAGCCAGCCAGAGTTACAAACACTGGGTCCTTCACCGGCGAAAATATAATTCTTTTTACGGGTCCGTAAAAGTCGTTCAAAGTACACACGCAAGCCCAATCGTTTTCCTTTCTCCAAGCACGAATCGTTCTGTCGTCTGAGCCTGTCAAAGCTATGGCACCGTCCAATGAAAACTTAACCACATTCACCGCAGCAGTATGGCCGGAGAGCTG
The DNA here is from genome assembly GCA_964035705.1 of Porites rus. Classification (NCBI taxonomy): domain Eukaryota; kingdom Metazoa; phylum Cnidaria; class Anthozoa; order Scleractinia; family Poritidae; genus Porites; species Porites rus. Next base: position 10,269,458 of record OZ038002.1, read on the forward strand.
CTTAACGTCCGCTCCAGGGACAAATTCTCCCACCTCCGAGCGTATCTTGTAAAGACGAGCGGTTTTATCACGTGAGGCAGACGCGAGAAATTTCCCATCTTTAGAGAAAGCGCAGAAAAGGACGGCATCGGAATGGAGCTCTGAAAATCAAATTATGTGGCAAAGAAAAGGAAGCTTAAGAGAACGTATTCAGGACGATCGAAGATGGTTCATTGTACGTGCAGAGAATTTAGTAGAAGAGTTAGAGAAAGAGGCGAAGTTGTTTTCGCCGTTGTTTTCAACCCACTTGAATTTTAATTGATTTATAGGTGTTTTTGGGCGAGCTAGTTGCCAAAACACGCGGTGACAAACTGGGATGGAAACAGCGCTAATAAAGGGAAAATCTCGGAAACCTTCGGCATGAGAAGAACGCCTGAAAAGTGATAAAAGATGACAATTTTGCCAATCAATAAAAACCAGAGTCCGTAATTTTTACGTGCGTACGCAGATAAATTTTACACGCGTAATAAAATATCGTAAAAGTAAAATTTGAACCTCGCTCAACTTTTACGTTTACACGAAGCCTTTCATACATTTCCTCTATTTTATTTACGCACGTAGAAATTACACAACAGTAGAAATTCACCCTAAATTCAATTTACGACTCGCGTTGGGCGCCGGGTTTCCCTACAATCGAATGTGGCAGGGGAGTAGATTCACTCTTTACGTAAAAAGTTTCCAAACTGACTCAAAAATCGGTTTCTTTTGTAACTAAGAAGAAACGTACGGAAAAATAGATCATTTCAGCGTTTTCGAATCTTAATTGTCGGAACTAACCAACCCAACTATTAAGAGTCTGGTAATTATCATATTACAGCGACTGTGTCAGTGTTACAAGCTTCTAGGTCACCTTAACAACGACCCTTTAAAAGAAAAACTTGCTGTTGTAAATGGGCTTAATGGTGGCGTCGTATGTAATCTGAGTTAGCGCTAATAAATTACCTTTATGAGCCTGGATTTTCCTTTTTTACTTTTTTTACCAAGGGCCGGGCATGAACCCCAAATAAAAGAAACCTCAAAATGATATTGTCATATCCCTTTCCGCTATTTCATATTTCATTTCAATCAAATCAAATATATTTTTTTGTATGATTGTAATTTAAAATCTAAATCTCAGTAGCTTAAATCTCGAAGTGAATTTCTATTAACTCAAAGTGGCGGAAAAGGTTTTATTCATTTTATTCTTCTTGAAAAAAGAAACTGATAACGGCGTGATGACAAATGATTGTGTTTTAAAATAGGCGATCGATCGAGTAAAGTATTCAACCTTTTTGAAGGATCTTTAGGCATAAAGGTCTTGCGAAAGTTTTAACCACAAAAGAAAGTAAATCTTTTCACGAGTTGACAGAAAAGAAATGCAAATTTGTAACGCATCCGGGTTTGCCTTCAGGACATTAATATTTATAACGAAACAGGTGCATCGTGTTTGACAAGTGCTTTCTTCTTAAATATAAGTAACGAAGGAATCATTCAATATTTGTATTATTTCAGGCAAATGAAATTCTGTCGCGCGATGCACCAGGTAAATTCTTTGTAATACCCTCGTATATAGAAAAATGAACATTCGAAAAAGCACAATTTGAAAAAAACTTAATTCACATCGGGAATTCGAAACTTTAAAAATATAGCTCGGACTACATAGGTAATTTGATGAACAAAAATGTACACAACAATAAAGCCATGAAGGGAAACTATCGATCTCGAATGTATCGTAAAATTAAGCGTTGGCGGATTTTTTTCTTCCAACAAAGTTGTGTTTATGGATCGTGTTTATGACTATGTCTTAGCCTCCAAAGAGAAAATTCTAGTATTTTCACTAAAACATTGTTCAATAAGTACAGAACAACATAATATATTAGCCTGAATAAGAAACTCAACATGATTTCTTATAATTCAAAAACCGAGGCTTATTTTTAGCGCTACAGCCTTGAATCTGTATTTACCGGGAAATAAGTTGACCAAAAAATAAAGCTGACCGACAGCGTGTGAAAACTATTAACCACGATAACCCTTATCTTTCTTCATGTCTGGATTCAGACTAAGTTATGTTTGAAGAAAAATGCCATAATTTTCCCATTTTTTTTCATTTTACCTAATTAACAAAAATGCAATATACAAGGTCATAAACCTACCTAAACGAGAAGCTCGTTTTCCAGTTTGGTAGTTCCACAAGATGACCTTCTTATCGCGGGAAGATGATGCTAAAATCGATCCAAACGAACAGAAGGAACAAGCTGTCACTTCAGCAGAATGCCCGTCTTTCAGAGTTCTTATATTTTCTCCTGTCGCTATCGACCAAAGATTGATTTTTCCGTCGGTTGAACATGTAGCAAGAATTTTCCCTCCTGGATCAACTGTACAATACCTGACTGCTCCGCCGTGTCCTTCGAGGCGATGAAGCAATCGCATTTCAAACTCAGGAGAACTGCTTTTCCTGGTAGACATATCTCTTAAGGGTGTAAATGTTTCTTCTGAAAAAGCAGACATTTCAAGAAAGAAACCCCAGTCAGATCGATTATATTATTTCAATTAAACCGAACGCGCTTACTCACTTTAAGGAAGGGTTTTCAAATTTGTGGAGTTGTTTGCATTTGGTGGTCTGTTTTGATCGGTTTTAATCTATTCTATGCAAATTTCTTTCTTTTAAGTGAGGATCTCACCAAACTCTTTACCAGGGCTTTTTCCCTCTCCCGTCCACTCGGATTTCACGCAGGAGTAGCCCTGGAAACAAAATAGGTTATTCCCTAGACTGAAGCGCCATTTATGTGTAAGCACTACGCATTATTGCGGAGTCATTTCGCTAAAAATGAAGATAAATCATTAAAAAATTAAACTTTTAAAATGTGTGTAACAAGTGCATTACACATAACAACTCAATTTTCATTTTTTCGCGCATCGAATGGCTCAGTCCTGTACTCGTCTGACTCTTCAGTTTGATGAATTTGATTAATTCCCACTGATTTACCTGAATTCTTCTCCCATTTAATAATAAAGAAAATCTTTTACAGGGTGATGATTTATATGTTATTTTGATGGAATACTCTTAAGCTGAAAACAACACAGTCTGTTTCAGTTCTTCAAGCCTAGAGTATCAAACAACAGAGCAGACTATGGAGTCACAATAATGATTTCTGTACTCCACAGCCAAGGTTAATCATATTCTAGACCTGTAACTTCTGGAGCTAAGAGACTGTAAAGCTTCTGGGGATTGTGAATTTTAAAAAAGTTAAATAACGAAAACAGACATACCTCTGTAAATAACAGGCTGAGAAGTGCGCCTAAATCCTACATCACTCGCACATATGTATTCTTTAACAGTCTCATCCGAAGCATGAGCGTAGGTCTAAATAATTTATCGCTCATTAACTCAACGAGGGCACACCTCAATCAAATCTTGGCGGTAAAATTTGTCCCTTTTTAGGCTCGACTTTATTAAATCAGCATAGATAAGCGCGTCATGTCAGTCAAGCAACAAATTCCTTTTTAAGTATGAATATTGTTTGACAGTAGGGTCAGTATATTATGACTTGTTGCACGTACGCTGATAAGTCTGACATCTTTCTTAGAGGACTTACAGCACCGGGTAATTTTTTGCATCAGCCTACTCCGCGTAAATTTGTTGTTTAAAAAGGAGTTTTAATTCATAATCCAAACCTCTTTGGTATGCCATGGGACCCCCGTAATACGATTCTGACGTTATGTTACATTGGCGGCGGAGCAGGGGGGGGGGGGCAGGGGTCCGCAGCACCCCCAAACCAAAATTTGCTTTTTTGTACCGAAAAACACTTTTACGGATGCATTTGACATTACCTGTGACATCGGCGACTTCAGAGCGCCCATTTTCCGCCCTCAGTCGACTCAAAAACTACTTATTTAAGAAGGATCATGAAACAGGACCACCTAAACAACCGCAAGCTGATGCGTTGTCACAAATGGATTACGGACATTAACACCGTGAAGATTGCAAAGAGGTTTGCTTGTGCCAACGAACAACTACGATCATTTTGAGGCGGAGTATGCGTATGGCTGAGAGGAAGATGAGCCCCCTGGCTCCCCCCTCCCCCCTTCCTCTCGTTTCATAACGTAACGCTCCGCCGCCTCTGTGTTATTACAATAAATTCAAAGTTTTTTCTCTGATTGTTTTGACTTGAGCCTGTAAGCTGGCCGGAAATTTTTCAACGAAAATACCCCGTTCCCTTCGGCTCAGTATAATTCATAGGTTCTTTTAACTTCCCAGTTAAGCAAGTTAAGGCCACAGGGTGTACCTGCCGCATTAGAGATTTGACAGAAAAAACTTAAAAGATTTTTTGTCTACTACGTTTTACAATAACAACAACAACTGTACTGAGGTGATGTCACGTTTTCGGCCCCCCCCCCCCCCCCCCCACTACTGTGCGGTTCATGGACGCTCACTGACCTCAAAGCATGCGAAATTGATCCAGAGAACTGGGAAGATGCTGCGAGTGATCGTGCTGTAGACACACAGTGAATTGGAAAGAAGGAATCGAGAAAACAGACGTGAAAGGTCACCAGAGAGCTGAAGAGAGGCGCGCTTACCGCAAAAACAGTTCTGCTTTGCCCCCCTCCAACTTCATTATGGCCTTTACCTTATTACTTACCGCTGTTAAATTGTAATAAATAAATAAATCTGCGCCGTGTGCAGAGCTAGTGGGGACCGCCACTCGCGCATTGGCCTACACAGCTACACAAGTCGTTGCAACACCACCACAGATTGACTAGGGCGCACAAGCTTTGTTTCTCGATACTTCGTCTTCCAATTATATGTTTTGGGACCCGGCCGGTAGCCTCCCCGCAGACGTCCTTTGGGGTTCGTTCGTCACGCATTCAAACCCCAAACGACGTCTACAGGGAGACTAATGGGGCGGAGGACTGGTAAGGAACCTATTCTTCGCGAGGAGGGACGGCTGTTTTCGCCGAAAGATAATAACGGTACAAATTTCAGTCAAAGGTCCGTAAGTTTCGCCGGCTGGAGATCGACAAAAACTGAAAAACTTACTGAAAGTAAAGAAATTTTGTGCTGACCGCAAACCTCGAGTTGAGTTGTATTTCGATTCCCCTGTCCCAGTTTTTCCCAAAGTGTACGTTATTCGTCTCTTCTCCTTTCAAGCGATCTTTCCTCGCTTCGCTAAAGAACGCGTGACTCTACATATTTATAAGAAAGAAGCTATTTTAATAGCTCTACATTGACACAATATCAAGCTTGAATATCTGACTTGTATGTGACCTTTCGTATCATCTCATTATATTTTGGAATTATTTACGTACATAATCATTTCTGATCGACATCTTCAAACCGTTTTGTGCATTTACATTTCGGATTTGGAGACTTTCTTGAGGCTTTTTCTCAAAAACAGGAGTGCTGACGACTCGTGATTAAACTGATGCAGACATCGACCAAATCAGGTGGTCGGCAATATTTGGCATTCCATAGAAGTGAAGAGCTTGCATTGTTGAGCCGTATATAGCGAACGCGGAATAACAAACAAAAAAACTCATATTAACATCTTGATTTCTCTTTAGGTAGAATTTGGAGTGACTTAAGGACAATAACAAATAACGAGGCTCTTAATAAATGTTTTCTCGTGATGATGCACTCTCCAAGTATGATTCGGCTATCATCGCTGGCAACACATTTCATTGCGTGTTATTTTTTATAATTAAACGTGTTAGTTGCAATTTTTAACACGCAGGTCTTTGTTATTGTTGAAAGAAAATTCTGAAAACACAAACTAATAAGTCAAATTATATTTCAAATAAATAGGGACCTTTTGACTCACTTGCTGAATTTGTTTGTTCGTTAGCTTTTCCTTTTAGGCAGCAACACTTCATGGTGAGAACGATCTTGGTATGATCTCGGGCAATCTTTTCCTGAGTTTGTAGAGAAATGTATTACAACTTTGCCTCCAATGAGAGTACAGGCAATGCTTTCCTAGTTTTCAAACACACAGAAACAGTACAAGTCCAATGCAACATTAACGTGACGAGTGGGTCCGAATGGGAAAGAGGGTAAAGAAATTGAACGTGGGTGTTTTTATAGACAAATATTTACGTAGTCGCTGTCACGCATTATTAGAAAAAGATGTCTAAAATATTGATAATAGCAAGTTAAAGTTCAAAGTTCATCACTAATGCTCAAATAAGCACACTCTTAGAGAGCAAAACGAAGAGTCCAATTTTTTGGCCAATCTTAATTTTTAACAGTAAAAATTCTACTCATAACAAAAAACAGCAGTCTCAGAAATGTGATCAGGAGCCAATCCGGCTGTGTATAAAAGTGAGACGGGGACAAGGGTAACCGGGGACAAGGGGACGGGGAAACCGGGACGCATGTGTGGGGACTTGGGACTTGGGGACGCGAGACGAGGGCCTTGAGGACATCAAGTATGGGACGCGGGGACGTGTGGGACGGGGACGAGGGGACGCGGGGACGTCAAATACAGGGACGCATGAGACGCGGGATGTGAATGATTATCGCAAAAGTTGGAGGTAAATGCGATATCTCTTTCTTCGTGAAAATGTGTTGTCAACATTAGATTCCATCTTCCAAAACCACACTGGACACCTTATGATGTTTACACAAAATATTTCTTTATGATAGGGGTAAGCGTACTGACAATCGTGATTAGGGTTAGCCAGGGGCAGGAGCCCATCAAGGGGTTAGCGTTGATTTCCTCTGTCGCGTAATTTTTCCATGCGTACGTGCGTAAAATTTACCGTCGCAAATAAAATAGAGGCAATGTATGAAAGGTTGCACGTACGCGTAAAAGTAGAATCTCGCTCAACTTCACGTTTAATCTCAACAATTTATATCTCGCCTCTATCTTACCGTATTTATTCGATTAACCGCCCTGGGCGCTTATTAAATTTTTGGACCTTGAGAGTGGGCGCTTATTCGAGGTGGGCGTTTATTCGAGGCTGGGCCCTTATTAAATTTTCACCATTCTCAGCAAGTGTAGTAGTATATTTTACAACAAAACAGTAAACGGTACTAACAAAAAGCGAAGATGTAACAAAGCAAGGTTTCTGTAAAATACTCTGAAGAAAACTCCGTCTTCGGGAGGGTCTCTTATTATCTCTTATCAGGTTCTTATTGGAGTTTTTTTGGAGGGAGTGGGGTGGGGTGGGGTGGGCGCTTATTCGAGGCTGGGCGCTTATTAACTTTTTCTGCCTTTCAGGTATGGGCGCTTATTCGAGGTGGGCGCTAATTCGAAGTTGGGCGCTTATTCGACTAAAAACGGTATTTACGTGATTAAAATTTACTTGCGTTAACGTGCATAGCCAAAAACGCGTCAGTGGAAATCAGCCTTTAGGTACTGTTAGCAAGCATTTACTGTTAGGTTTGCCACTAAAAATATGTAGAACAAAATAAATATGGCTGTAATAGTTGAATCCCTCGTGGTTTAGTGGTACAGGCGATGGATTTCGGAGTTGGCACGTCGGGATTCGAAACTCGCTTATGCCACTTAATTTTTATTCATTTGGAATCGACGGCTGTTATTCTACCTAATTTTTGACGACCACAACCCACCCTACCCTGCTTTAGGATCCAATATACCATCAGTGTCGCGTAATTTTTCCGTGCGTACGTACGTAAATTTTACGTTCGCAAATAAAATAGAGGCAATGTGTGAAAGGTCGCGCGTAAGCGTAACTGAGTAGAACCTCGCTCAACGCCACGTTTAATCTCGACACTTTATGTCTTGCCTCTATTTTATTTACGTGATTAAAATTTACGTGCGTTAACGTGAGTAGCAAAAAAATGCGTTTGTGGAAATCAACATTTAAGTACTGTTGGCAGGCATTTATTGTTAGGTTTGCCGCTAGAAATATGTAATTTAAAATCATAGTGTTACAGAAGTTGAACCCCCGTGGTGTAATGGTACAGGCGATGGATTTCGGAGCTAACACTTCGGGGTTCGAAGCCCGCTTATGCTACCAGGAGCCGTTTAGTTTCCTTTTTTTATTTATTTGGAATCGAATGCTGTTATTCTATATAAATATTGGCTACCGCAACCCACCCTGCCCTGCTTAGGGCTCCAATATTCCATCAGCAGGAAGATTAACTTTCTTCAATGCAGGGGTCTTCGCCGAATCTTTGCTTCGTCAGGAGCCGATTACATCGGCTCCTGGCTTCGTAAACAGGCATGGAGGAACCGCTGAAGGGTAGGGTGGGTTGCCTTCACCAAAACATATTCACGAGGACAGTGACTGAAATCGCATTTATCGCAATAATCATTCACATCTCGTCCCTGTATTTGACGTCCCGCGTCCCCGTCCCACACTTGATGTCCTCAAGTCCCTCGTCTCGCATCCCCGAGTCACAAGTACCCACACGCGTCCCAATGTCCCCGTCCCCTTGTCCCCGTCCCAGTTTTATAGACAGCCTCATGAATGAGCCGAGCGAGGAGAACAAGACGAGCGCGAACCGCGCAGGGGCACCCAACGGGAAATTTTGAGAAAAAGACCTTAAAACAACAACAAAGCGTGAATAAAGTTTTCTGAGACTATTTTAAGCATTTTGGGAGATTGCTGGAAAAAAATTATCTGTTCCTCACTCCCAGCAAGACTGATGGAAGAGTTCCCAGCCAGCAACCTTACAACCTGCAACCTGACTTACTGGGAAGTTTCATAGGGCACAATTCAGATCTTGAGTGGTAAGCAACCCATACAAGTAACCCGTAGCAGCTATTCTAGACTTCAAATCCCCTCTGACACCCTGAATTATCTTTTTCCCAGCAACACTTTCCTTCCAAGGACTATTATTTCTTCCACATCTCCCAGCCAGCAAAAATTTGCATGAAGAACAGATATTTTGAGGAACAGATCCATTGGGTGCCCCTGACCGCGAGACGAGGGGACGAGAAAAAAAAATAATGAAAGGCCTATTTACAGTACAGTACAGTTAAAATCCTCCAGACAGTAGAGACAATAAACCTGTTACCATGGAGCTGCACTGCATTTTGCGAAAACACGGCCGAACAGTGCAGCGAAACCACTCTGATCTTGTGTATCATTAGTAGACCTCCTTGCTGCTCAATGGAGACATTTAAAAATTTAGCGGTATTTATCTAAGGGTCCCGTTTGTATGGAAGCCTAGAATTTCTTTGTCAGCGTAGGGTATTGACAACGGCAAACACGAACAATATATTTTAAATATTGGGGATACATTAACCGCAAGAGCTCAAGACAAGACATGCGTAAGAGCCGGGCACAAGACTGGCAGGGTTGTCTTGTGGATCCCTTTTGTTGAGCCAGCAAATTTGAACCCAGCAGCTTTACCAATGGCAACCAGAACAAACATGGCGGTCATGATGGACGACTTTGAGTAGTTCATGCATCGTTGCTAGTTTCGAGCTTGAAACGTTATCTCGTGACAAATATTTTGAAAATAATAGCAAGATGTCTTCAGCTGGAATTATTTTATGTGAATGCACAGAGGTTTATAACGTTCTAAATCAGGTTTGTTTGGCTCTCTGCTTGAGTATGTGCTAGCTAGTACAGGTGCAGAAACGAAGTGTGTAATGCATCTGAATAACATAATAGATCTGTAAGCTTTATTGATCCTGTCCTTAAGATACAATTTAAGTTTTTTAAGCACGTGCGAACTAAGGAAAAAACCTGACATTTTCAATAAAGCCAAAATCACAACTCCCGAGAACAGGGCTGCATGTCATCAAGTTTACTGGTAGCTGGATATTAAAAATGCAATAAGTAGGCGGAGAACTGAACTGAACAGCTAACTAGTTCTTTTTTTTGTTTGTTTTTTGCTTTTTTTATGAAAATAGAAGGGGGTCATGCTTATAGTACCTGGGGAAATCCCTGTTTAAAGGGACCTATCAATAAGCAATATTAGTTTTTACAAGAAGCAATTTGTCTCACTTTCATGGAGGCTTTTTTGATGCTTCTCAAGGGCTGTTTTGTTTTTTTATTCTATTAACAACTCATTTAATTTCTGTTTGCACAGGCTGCCCAGTACCCAAGGCTGAGTGATCCTAATTATCTCCTCCTTTTAGGTAAGAAGCCTGTGTACTGGATTGGTAAGAGGAAAAAATGTATCACAGACAAATGAAGGTAGGGTGGCAGAGTGGTTAGAGCACTGGACTTGTAAACTGGACACTCTGAGTTCAAGTCCTGCCCTAACCGCTAGCTGGATTTGTTCTCGGTAGTCCCGAGTTCAAATCCTTGGCCACACTTGTAAAGTAGCCAATTTAAGTTCGCCTCCTACCAGTTTGGATTTTTAACCTTGTTATGTTACATTTGAATTATTGTTTCCTTATCCCTAAAAAGTCCCATAAGGGGAGAGAATAATAAGTTATGTATTTTTTTCATTATTACTTATTTTTTACCATAAGTAATGTAAAAGGGATTAGTCCTTAACCCCAGACAAAAGGGTCATCATAATTAATGATTTAAATATACTTAATTGTGTAGCAAAAGGCATAGAAACTGCACAATTCCTGCAGCTATTGAAAATATATGTATATTTAAAATCTGGTAGGATGAAATGGCAATAGCAAAAATTACTGAGTTATTAATTTTGTCCTGTAAGAGACAGCTTTTACCAGGAATATTCTACATCTTCCATGCATTGTGTGGTTTGATAGTTTGTATACTCTTCATCTTGAGCAAACTCATTTTATTCAGATCTTTTTTTAACAGCGGAAGTGAGTATAAAGAATTTCTGTAACAATTTTCTTGCATGTATTTTTTTCAGATACAAGAGAAAACCATGACTACAGTGAAAGCCATGTAATAACCGCAAAATTTGCTCCAAGGGTAAGATTAATTTTATTGAGCTGTTTCCAGTGATTCAGTGTTTTAACATTTGCTATGTTTTGTTAATTTTCAGAATGACATTGGTGCTTTTACAGTTCCAAATGATGCTGAGCTGGAAACAAAGGAACATGTTGTTATTTATGACAGTAGCACAAGTTCACTGAAGGACAAAAGTAAGCCATGCTTTGACATTATTCACTAAATTTATATTAGAAACAATAATAATAACATTTAACACCATCAAGAAATTCAAAGTCGCACAAACCACAAACAGTTTATAAATATCCTGAGAATTATATTTCATTATTATATTTCAGATAGCTCTGCTCTTTCATGCGCCAAGCTGATGTGGGATATGGGAAGCAAAAATTCTGTAAAAGTTATCAAAGGCAAGAAATTTATTTATAATCTCTTACAGGAGCCATAATATAAAGACTGCTTGTAAATGGGGTGAAGGACAGTATGAGGGCCTTAATTTCTACAACATCAGCTATTTAACAAGTTTTACCTTTTTAATAATGTTTTAGGTGGATATGAGGAATTTTCAGCACTGTACCCATTTCTTCGCACACAAAAGATCATCTACATGCCAAGGGTAAGCTTGCAAATATGAACATTTTTTAAGTTGTAAGTCATCAAGAGACTTCCAAATCTTTTAACTGGCCACTTTTGATGCATGTTATATAATTCTGTTATTTGAACAGTTCTCTGAGAAGCACCTTACAGCTTCACAACTTAGAGATATACAGCCACTTTTTGATGCTTCTAATCACTTTTGACACTTTTTTTACAGTAACAATATAAAAGGTCATTGCTTGATTACAGGAGGTCCCTCATTTTCCTTAGGGATAAAACAACATCAGATACAGTGGAACCTCAATTTAACGAGCCTCTATAATAACAAAGTCCTTGGTATAACAAACAAAATCAGGGGTCGACATTAGTGTTTTAAGTTGGTTGCCCATTGGGCATGAAAGCCTCACAATCTAGTTGCCCAAGGAAGAATATAAGTTTCCCAAAACATTTGGTACAGACAAATTAAATAATGATGTGTCTGCAAAACAGGAATATTTTTCCTGCATTACGGCTTGTCTAGCCATGTAGACTAAGCAAACTGACACTTTTCGTGCTTGAACAAAACAATAAGCCATCCATGGCAGCTAAAAACTGCTTGGGCTAATCAGTACTACATTATTTTAATCACTTTTGTGGTGTGTTTTCAGTGAATATCAACAAATAATTTATATGATAGTTTAAAATATTGAACAGAATTCTAAACAATGTACAAACTCTAACATTTTGAAGATGCTAACACAAACTGACCTACTTGACAAATGTGACAGTTTCTATAGACGATTTGTCTACCAGACAACTTTCTTACACTTTAGCTAACTCGGAAAAGAAAAAAAAAAGAATGAGAAACTCTCACAGCGAAGTGTATTTTTGAGTGATGTCTAGCACCTCATTTTTTTTCTCAGAATATATATCAAAAGTTTTTTGGGTATTCAAGAGAGGCTGTTTCACTTTAAGCTTCTCTCCCTATAAGGTCCCTTTGCTGGCTCACAATAGAAAGTTTCTGGATTATTCATGTTAACCTTCAACTTTGTTTCACAGAAATTTCAGTTGCCTGAAATTTTTAGTTGCCCCGGGCAAGCAAGCAGCTGTTAATGTCGAGTCCTGAATAAGCCTAGCCCTAGTACCTCAACATATTAAAACCTTCTTATAGCAAGCATAGTTTGTCATTCCCTTGGCCCTTCATTATATTCAGATTCCACTGTACAATTTTTTTGAATAGGGCCCTTCAAGTGTTGATATTGCATTACACTAACATGCATGTGTTCGCCTGTAATCACGTCAGCTAATTTCTTGAAAACAGGAGTTGGATGTGATCAGTACTTATCCACTGGAGATCATTCCTGGTTTCCTTTTTGTGGCAACATTTCAACAATCCCAAGACAGAAGAATTATCAAGGACCTTAAAGTCAAGGCAAATGTTATTGTTGGAAAAGAGAATGATACAGTGTAAGTCACTTTTACTGTGCAAAACGTGCAGAGGTTTTTCTCCTTGTTATTTGCTGGAAGCGAAAGCAAGGTGTATGTCGTGGTTGATCTATGGGTGGGGTCTGGGGGTTTTTGTGCCCACTTCCCCCCCCCCCCCCCCCCGCCCCTTACATGAACCTCGAGGTCTGGGTATAACACTTATTTCTTGATTCCCGAAAGAAAAGTTTAAAAACAATTATGTCTTTATATATATTGTGGTTGCAACTCCTTTATAATGTCTTTGTGGTCCAGGTGATGCCCTTTTAATATATAAACTTTACTTGTCTAACAGGACTTAGGAAGGTAGGAAAACTGTTTGCTCATAGCTGGAATAAGGGAAGGAGAGGCAAAGTACCCTAGGTTAAGGCCAAGTCTTCTGTTCTTGACCCTAAATGGGAGGATTTATGGCCACGAGGAGGGGAGGGGGTACTCCCTTTTATAAGCCATATAGATATGTGCCGCTCCAAAGGGTATGGTTTTCTTGAGCTGTTTTCGATCTGAAAACGGGTATAGACTTTCCCCATTTTGTTCTTGGATTGGGTGTGGTTTTCGAGGTGGTTGTTTCAATTCCAAATGAATGAGAAAAAAGAGTAATATGCGAATTCCACACATATTTTAAGAAATCTTTTTGTTAGCATTCTATTCTAAGTAGTGATGACAAAATTTCTCCCTATGTAAACATGTATGTCGTGTTTGTGACCCTCGTTTGTTTTTCTGAAAACGGGTGTGGAAAAAGACTTTTTTGGTCTGATATAGGGTCAAGATTTAGAGAATCGGGGGGGTGCACCCCTACCAAGAATTCCCAGGGGTACCCCCGGGGATAAATGGGTAATCCACTTGGCCAAGAATTGGCCTGCAGGCCAACCTCGTCCCCAGGGTGCTTTTCCCAGGGAACCAGGGAAAAGCACCCTGGCAACGAGGTTGGCCTACAGGCTACTTGTAGCAATGTCAGCTTATAATATCTAAACAAGTACTGGGTACTGAGACCAAGCGAATTGAAGGTGTATGTATACTGTGTTAAGTTAATTCCATTTACAGGTTTAACAGCATTAATCTACCCTGGTAACCTAGGGTGAATCACTGGTCTAACTTAAGAACGACCTTTAACTGCAACATATGAAGTATAGGGACATATGTAGGGAATATGTAGGTGCAAAGCCAGGGAAAAGCGCCCTGGGGACGAGGTTGTTTTCTAGGTAGCTTATTTTCCTATTTGTGCTCTTAGTTGTAGAATAATTTAGACCGTCAATTTATGCAATGGCTTTTTGAAGGTACGTAGCCAGTGAGCAAGTTCTCACGCGAAGAGGTCAAACGAGAGCAGCACGCGAAAGGAGAGGCATGTGCGAGGGGCGGGTAAAAAAAAGGAGAATTAAATGGAGAGCTTGCTCGTAGGCCAAAAGGTACGGAATTCTGTAGTGAAATTTTTCTTGTGTGCATATAGGTTTGCTCCAGAAAGCACAACACTTGGTCGAGAGGACAAAAGAGTCAAGCAGATTCTAAGAGTACCAATTGATGATAACGGTGAAGAAGATCTCTTTTCACACCTGTCAGACATTGTTAATTTTATAGGTAAGAAGCGATATTTTCACTAATGTGATAGTGGCATTTGTTGTTAGGCTAGAACTCTAAAAAAAACCACATTTTCTTTCAATTTCATAGTCTTGATACCCTGGGTGCCAGAGGGTTTTTTTTCCCTAATTCCTGTGCATATGGGTTATTCCATCTTAAGTATTTCGAGAAGAGATCTCTTGAGCCAGGGTATAGTCTTGCTAACCTAGGCGACTAAAACAGTCGACATCTCATGACGCCACCACTGATTTTCCCGCGAAATGAAGTGTCGCTATCAAATCTAACTTACCTAGTGCTTCTGATTGGTTTGCTGCAACCAATCAGAAGCACTACCCAGATCTGAGTAAGTGACACGTCATCAGCGTAGTGTTTCTGCGCTCGTTCCTCAGCCGTAATTTCGAGGGGAAACCAGAAGTAGCGTCGCAAAATGTAAGCTATTTTCTCAGGCTATAGTCTTGTTTTGTGTGTGAAAAAGTATGCAAAGTCTGCTTTTTTTTCTATAGATGATCACCAAACAAAAGATGGCCGAACAGTTCTTCTCAGTTCTTCACTGGGAATAAGTCGCAGTGTGACTGTTGCCATAGCTTATTACATGTGGAATAAAAAAGTTTCGTTGAAGGTAATTTCAGTTATTTTCAACCCAGAGTACGTTTCTTGACACCATACGGAATACGCACAAAAACCATTAAAAATTGGGATCATGATTAATTTTTGGATCATTATACGAAATAATTGCAATGCGCGGGGCAAAAGAACTTTTTTCAAGGTCAGGGAAAAAGTCAAGGCATCTTAAAGAAAGTTATAGGAAATTCTTCCTTCTTAGCAAACTTATTCATTGTGTTTTGTATTATATTTTGTAGGATGCCTACAACCACTTGAAAAAATGCCGAGAAAACATGCAGCCAACAAGAGGATTTATCGAACAGTTGTCGCGCTGGGAAGAAAAGTTGTTCGGGTCACTTGTTACCGACATTAGTGAACCAGAATACTGAGTTTTGAACGTAACTGTGAACTGTCTATATTGTTTAAAAATGGCATTTTATAGGCAATTTTATGTAAATATTAATATATTTATTCCATTCGGACGCCATCTCTCAATTAATTTTACTGTCAAAGAGAAAATTTTGCCATCGTCAGTAGTAAAACAAAAGGACACGCGAAGTAAAATCAAAAGGCTTGTCTTTTTTATCTATACGAGTGTGGAATTCCCCCACTTGGTGTTTTGACTGTTATGTAGTCTGCGTATCTGGCGCCCGGGGAGGGTGGGGGTGTGCCGCTTGGTTCTCCAAATCCAGACCCTATTTCAGACCAAAAACTGTTATTTTCCACACCCGTTTTCAGACCAGACCTCTAAAATCCATACCCGTTTTCAGACCTGGCCCTTGGGCAGAAATTATGTTATCATGGCTTATATGATAACGCAAACAAAAAATTTCTTTAAATGCATTTCGAATTCGCATATTTCTACTTCGTTCATATTCATTTGGAATTGAAACGAAAAATACGTTCATACACTCCCGTACGTACCCGATTGTGGCGCCTGTGAATTTGCTTCAAAACTTTCGTCGCGATTTTTCTCCCTACGCGACTGCCCCTGGATCTTTTTTCTCGACTTTCGCGGACTTAAAAGACGTTATTCAGCCGAAAGTAGAGGAGGAGGCGAAGATGTCAGAAGTGCATGGATGAGAGGAAAGGAAAATGCCGTTTTTTCCCTTAGTGTTTTTTCCCATGTTTCCACATGAGTGCAATTCAAGGCTCCCTTGGCAGTCCAGTTGGTTTCAAAAATACAAAAATTAACACGTTTGACTTGTACTCGACGTCCGAAACACTTTGAGACCGTGGCTCCCTTTTATTTTAACCGCCGGGAGGCACCAGAAAAGCATCTGAAATCATCAGCTAATTCAGGTTCTCATCACTGACTTTTTTAGCTCGCAAACTTTAAAGCATCCTAAGCGGTACCAGAACACAAATTTTAACCCCTAAAAAGTACGCCCAGCACTCCCGTCATTTTTGTAGTGGACTATCCCCTGGCTATATTATTTTGTTCATTTAAGTTAAGCATTTCACTCTTTCCTCTAGCCTCCCACGCAGGCGTTTTTAGGGGATTTCGTATTTCTGGGAGGGAAGAAATACGAGCTCCCCTAAAAACACCTGCGTGGGAGGCTATCTTTCCTCGTGATCGGGGAGGAAAGGAAAAAAGAGAGAACTGGGCCTTTTGTTTCCTGTTCCGCCCTCAATAACTTGCCGGCGAGGATGAAAGAGCGTCTCAATGGGATAGTGGCTTTGTTGATAGTTAAATTTTAGAGCTTTTGACGGTTAATGGTTATTAAGTGGAAATTTAGTCCGCGAGTTTAAGAAAATATCAACTTCTGTATTAATATTAACTGTTGTGTTTTTGAGGTTGTCTTGGCCTTTCACTTATGAAACTTCGAAATATTATTAGATAGAAGCAAGTTGTAAGGTCTTGTAATGTCTAAAGAGAGTGTTTTTGAGAACATGGGAACTGGTTTTTCCAGTTTAGAGATTCTTCAGGAGCCAAATGTCCGTGAAGATCAGCTGAAATAGTGAGATTTGAAATACCTTGAAACTTTTTGACAGTGATTTGACGGTTAATAATTTTTCGCATTCTTGACGGTTGAGGATAAAAAATAACCTTTGTCGACGGCGGACAGTTAACCCCATTGAGCCCTCATGAAAATCTGATCGATTTTTATTTATTTTTCTAAAATAAATTAGCGATAATTTATCTATTAATTTTAAAATTTCATTGATCATTTTTTTAAAATGTTTTTATTTTTTGTGGTTATTTATTCAAAACGCAAGCTTTTCCTCAGGGCTTTGGCTTTGTCTAGAAAGCAACAAATAAGAATCAGGAATCATGGGATAGCCTATCAGAAGTGGAGTCCCACCCTGAGACAGATGCCTTATCACTCTGGAGAGCTACGCTGTAACTTTATTTTACTCTCAATACAACTTTCATATTTTCTCTCTTTTTTTAAGCCGCCTAAAAAAGAAACGAAGTTAAAATCGATGACAAAATTTCCAACACCCTCCCCTCCCCTCCTAGGATGCTATGACCGAGCAAGGGACTGGAAACCAAGGCATGCACAATTGCACTTCGATATCGAGCTGTACCCCCAAAAATTACAGTGGATGAGCGAGGTTTTCTACTCATTTTGTAACTTTCAACATGTTTTCGAGGTCAGCATTCTGTTTAAGGGGAGCTAGCAAGGCACTAAGAAACTTTTCGGTGGCTTCCCAGGTATGTACAAGCATCATTTATCGTTCTGATGAAGATTCCTAGTATCGGCCGGTCACACTTAGTCTTTACATTTAGGCAGGTTGTGTAATGACTTTTCCTCTGTTATATTTCTTTGCAGCACCAACAGAAAGTTGCTGTTCTTGGTGCGGCTGGGGGAATTGGTCAGCCTATGTCATTGTTAATGAAGGAGTCACCAGCCATCAGCCATTTGGCCTTGTACGATATCGTCAACACCCCAGGTAGGCAGTTCAAACCCGCTTTTGCCGAAATCTCAAGTCTTTTCCACTGGAATGATGAGGAATACAGAGACAGAACTGTTTGAAAACTTAATTGAGACCTTGGGAACAAATATTATTTTTTTCCAAAAGGATCTGTTTGGAGCTGGGAGAAGGGGTCTGTTTGAAGGGAGTCGTAAAATCTTCAAACAGAGCCCAAGTCCCCACTTCAAAGAGATCACAGGCAAATTATTAAGTAACTGTCCAGTCCCAATGGGAAATGTGATTTAGCGGGGCACTATCCTTGAATCAATGGCCAATATGCAACATGCACCAGCTGTGGTTAAAATAGTACTCCACCTGACTAAACAGCAAACTTGGGATTAATAATCCTCAAGTTTTGCTGTCGACAAGGGGCAACGCAAAATAGTCTGCAACTTTTTTGATTCCCAAAACTGTAAGAAATCCCAGTACCTTAGGCAAAGGAAGTGGTCATCATCTTCCTTTTAACTTCATGTGGCAGCAGGAAATCAAGAGGTTTGCTGTAGCATATAAATCATGTGAATACAGCTATCTCTCTGCGGCACTTTTTGTGGGGGGTCCCTGCAATTCAGCCCCCAAAATTCCATACTGATGGCATAGATTTGTCCGCAATCTGGTCAGCAAGTGCTGATTGGTCAACATAGTAATTTTAAAAGGTTGAGTTTGATCGTCCGGGTGAACGTAGTCCTGAATAGGACTGTTGTTGTTGACAGTGACTGACGTTTCGACAACCTGTGCGGTAGTCATCTTCAGAGTCAAAGTGAGTTGTATCACGTCAGTTGATGGTATTATACTCTGGTTATTGATCTGATTGGTCAATTATGTCGCGATGTTATTGGTCGTCTGTCAGTTAAGCCATGGTGTTATTGGCTATGAATACTTGTAATCAGTAATAGGTGCGTTTTGATCCGTCTATTGTCACCGTTAAACAGTCGTCTATTGTTAGTCAAATTGTCAGCTCTCCAGTTGTTCTCTCGTAGTTAGTTTTGTTTGATCTTGTTAATAAGTCGTTTGTACGGCACTGGTAACTGTTGGCTACGATTCAGTGGCGTTTGTTCTAAGTTAGTAAACCAGCTTTCTAAAGTATGACGTTGATAGTAGTCTGTAGAATACGTTATACATATTGCAGAGTCCCAGTCAATTTGATGTTTCGTCTTTAAATGGTGCTCAGCAATGTGATTGTTGACGTCACCATTCCTCGTCGCGCGTTTGTGTTCGGCCAGTCGCGTGCTTAGTAATTTTAATAGTAATTTTAATCTTTTAGCTATTGTTTATGAATGCAGACAAAAGACAGAAGGTCATAAAGATCGAATATAAAAGCCATGATTCTACTTAAAATAGTCATTCTTTTTTACAAGAAGCATTTGAGTTTTGCTCCTGCTCATTCACTGAAGAACTCAAAACTTTATGATGATATACTGGGAGAAAAATAAACTAGAACAAATTTTTACATTAATTTTGTAACCTCATGACTACCAGATGTATTATGTACACATTGAATCATGTCATCAGTATGGAACTTTCTTGGGTCCGAATTGCAGATATCTCTCTCTCAGAATGTCCATCCCATGAGGAGTAAGGAGAGACAGCTGTATTCACAGGCAACAGCTGATAGAGACTACATTTTTTGAAGCAGCGGCAGGTGTTGGTCTCCTTTCCAATGTTTTAACAACCAATTCATCGCAGATACCATGAGTCCTTCGTAGCTCAGTGGCTAGAGCATGTGACCAGTGTGGGGAAGGTCATAGGTTCAATTCCTGTTGGAGATTCAGATTTTTTTCTTTGTCCCGTGGCTGTGACATGTTGATTACATCATTTCTCAATTCATTGCTGTTACTACAAAAGTTATTCAAACTATGGGTAGTATCCTGATCATTGAGGGAAAATTTACTAGAAGAGTAATAAAGCCCCTGGCTACTTACTCTCACTGATATGGTTCCAGAATCATCTGAATTCCTTGCTTTTTATTGACCAGGAATTTGTTTTCTTTTTGTTTTCAACTGTAATTTTTTTCAATGTTACCCATATATTTTTATGCCAGTTACGGTAGCTGCTCCTGGATTTCTTAGAATGGATAGATTATTTCATAGTGGCTTACATTAATTTTGTACTATAACCTCACTATGAACTTGCGCCTAGTGAAGGAAGGAGGGAAGAGAAGCAGCAATTTTATTCCTATGTTTGTGCACAAAAACCCACTATAATGATGACAAAGAAATGCCAGCACATGAAATGTCAGAATTTGAATGCTTTTGAAGTGGTGTCTGCCTAGAATTGATCGTACCAAAATTGTCATCGTTAGCCATGGTATTAAGAGGGGTTCAGGGGATAGAGGTGACAGGGCTTGAAAAAAGTCCCATCCAGTAGTCCAGTACAGGGGCGGATCCAGGATTTTTCTTAGAGGGGGTTGCACCACGTAAGGAATAGCATAACTGACTGGTGATTTAAACAAATTTTAATACAGAATACCAGTTGTAATAGAAAGCTGCAGGTCTTCTCGGGGGGGGGGGGGGGGGAGTTGCTCCCCTGCAATTTCCCGTTAGATCCGCCCCTGAGTATTAAAAGATTTTCTTGCCTAATGGGCAAGGGTTCAGGCAAGTCATCCTCTAACTAAATCATTAACTAAAACAAGCAAGTAGTTCCCTCAGACAAGGAAAATGAGAGAGCTGCACGTTCAAAGGAAGTGTTGGATATGAGGGGTTTTTTTTTCCAAGCCCTGGGAGAGTTCTGCTTTCTAGTTGTGGGTGAGAGGATTCAAAATGCAAGCAACTTCTGAAGCTTGAGATGTTGGATAGCAACATATAGTGACATTTCCTCTCTTTACATCAATATTTAATTTACATGTGGTTTTGTTTTATTCATTGTAGGTGTTGTAGCTGACATTAGCCACATCTGCACACCTGCTAAAGTAAGTAATTAAGTGAGTACACTGAGGACTGTAGCAGAATTAGTTCAGTCGGTAGAGCACTTGACTGTGGAATGGGAGGTCGCTGGTTCGATTTCCTAGACAGGACCAAGTTCGGTACAGTATTTGGAGTTTATTTATTTTGTT
This sequence comes from Porites rus, assembly GCA_964035705.1. Classification (NCBI taxonomy): domain Eukaryota; kingdom Metazoa; phylum Cnidaria; class Anthozoa; order Scleractinia; family Poritidae; genus Porites; species Porites rus. The sequence continues at coordinate 10,290,474 of OZ038002.1, forward strand.
TGAATATATTAGGTAACAAGCCACCAAGGACCTGATGATTTGAAAGGGGCTCTAGAAGGCTGTGCTGCTGTTGTTATACCTGCTGGTGTTCCAAGAAAGCCAGGTACAGTGAAACCTCAATTATCTGGTTCTGTCAGGATTGGGATAGATAGTCCTGATAATATTGAAACGGAAAATATTAGCAAGGGTAAAATGGCTAAAATGTTATGATCTGTCAGCTGAATTGTTGCAGCAAATGCTCTTTATACTATATTGTAAGGTATGAAAACTGCTTGAAGTTAGTATAAAAAACCTGACTGTTCTTACTTTGAAACCCAGTTTTCATGAAGGAAGCAGCAAAGGCTGTCACTAAGTTTCAAAGTAAGGCAAAAAATTGGAAACATCGTAAGGGATTTGACATTATTTTTCTTGTCAATACGTCTTGTTTCTACTGAAAGTAGGTAATGTTTCTAATAGACAGTCCCCACCCTTAAATATCTTAACTTGAAAAAATTGCAGCATATAGGTGAAATATTGTAGCTGAGTAAAATAATAAAATGAATTTCTAGTTTGTGCTGTTTTTAATGATCCACTTTTGTTTGTGGCTGTTGCTTCATCAGGAATGACCCGGGATGATCTGTTTAATACTAATGCCTCTATTGTACAGACCCTCACCGAAGCTTGTGCACAGTAAGAATTTCCTAATTTATTATATCCTTCAGGCTGGATTTTTTTTTTCATTGTAAGATTTTAGACTTAGTGAGCAGGTTGCCAGATTTATATTGATGCTCGTTTTTCTTTTAGGTTTTGCCCAAAAGCCATAATTTGTATCATCTCTAATCCTGTAAGTATTATGTTGTAGGTCAAAATTAATATTAAATTCATGTTAAATTTGTTGTTTGAACATAGGTCGATTATCAATTTTCTTTTGTCTCCTAACCCTACATTAATTTATAGTATTGTTCATGAATTAGGGTTCCGAGGCTTTTATAAGTAACTGTTCTAAAGTGGTATAAACATGTGTAAACAATCTGAATTAATGTGTGCATTTTTGAACATTTTTGCAGGTTAATTCTACTGTTCCAATTGCCTGTGAAGTATATAAGAAAGCAGGAGTTTTTGATCCAGCCAGGTACCTTCAGCACCTCTTTTGTTGCATATCAGTGCTGTAGTGATGGCCAGTTTCCAATATTGTTTGTCCAAGTTCTTAACTACACTGTATTTGACTACTTGCAGTTACTCCTTCTTCTGGCCCCAGTTGTTCAAAATAGTAATGAATATTCTATCCAGTGCGTAATACCATATTGGTTTCCCTAATTTACCTATCCACTGTGTAGTGATTTATCTGGTGGACAGTGGTATCAATTGTATGAACAACCAAGGCTTGCCATGGAGATGGAGTGGGAGGGAATTGATTTAATTGTTGTTAATTCTGTGGCTACTTTTCATCATGTAGTGGTACGAGTATTTTGTGTGTACATAACTGCGAGAATGATCCTGATATAAAAAAGATGGAAAAAGCCACATTACATAGATCGAGGAGGCACTGGGGATTGCAGTTTGCCATATAAATTTTACAATGCACTCATTAAGTTTTTATTCTTTTATTTCTTCCTAGAATTCTTGGTGTCACCACTTTAGATGTTGTCAGGGCACACACATTTGTTGCAGAAACTAAGGTTAATATTGAACAATGGATTACTTTGGAGTCAATAAAATCAATATCCTAATATCATTATCATTTAAAGTATTTGTCTTGACCATTACCGTCCCCCACCTTTCAGTGTAAGGCCAAGTGTAAAACGTTTTATAAAAGGAGTAATACATAAATAAGAATAAAGAAATAGACAAGGAAAAGAATTTAACAGTAATACTTGTTTAGCTTTCTGGCTAAGCCAGTAATGCTCTGTGCTATTGTCAGCATGAATGAATGGATGAATGGTGGTAAGGTCATATCTATTTTTCTTGTAGCAGATGGCATTAATGCGTAACCTTTGGACCAAAAAGTACTGGGTGCGATACCTGATATAGCCCTTTTTTGCGAGAATAGACTAGAATTCTTTTTTCCTCTTTCTTTTTTTCTTTAGCCTATCAATTAGAAATATATAAAATACAGCCAACACTGAGTAAAACAAACTATTAAATAATTTTAATTTTCCCTTTGGAAAACATGTCCCCATAGTACACGGCGTTAGCATTCAGGGTAGCGGTACTGGGTTCAAAAACTCGGCATCGTCAATATTTTTTTAAATAGATTTCTTTTTCCTTCTTTTTTATGGTTACTGGAGTGCAGACTATTCATCGCCAGTAAACTTGTGTCCTCCCTATCAGAGGACTATTTTTTCGCAAAAGAGGCTCTAAGAGCAGCTTGGAAATGGCCTCTTCTGAGGGGCTGAGTACTGACAAAGCATGCAAAGTAATAATTATTATCTCCAAAGCTACAATTTTTCAAGAGAGGGGTACAGATTTTTTTGTGGAATAACAGATTGTTTGAGAATGTTGATGTTATTCACTCCAATCAGTGACACAGGTCGCTTGCGATGTCATTGCCTATATTTCCATGTACTTTGTTCTAGGGACTTAATGTGGAAGATGTTAAAGTACCTGTTATCGGTGGTCATTCTGGTATCACAATTCTGCCTCTTTTATCCCAGGTAATGTATTTAGCTTGTGCTCCAGTCATACATGTTTTAAGTCTTAGCAACTTGGCTCAGTAACTTTTAAGAAACTGTAAAAAAGAAACTCCAAACTGTAATTTTTGGCATGTAATGGAGATCAAAGAATAAGTCTTATTAATAATGGTTGTTTTTTTTTCTCTTTAGTTCGTAAATTAATCTTCTATTAACGCTCAGAAGGCTTTAATATACAGCAGTAGGGGAGCCTTTAAACAGTGACAATCTGCCAGAAATGGCTTGTACTGAAATCCCTACTTTAGAATTTTTGTGTAGAAAATACAGTTATTGTAATTCATAGCCTTTAATTGCTTTTACTAGTAAAACTGACATCACATTAATTTTGATATAGTTTACACCCATTACACCAACCTACACTGTATTAAACATACAGTACTTTGTTTTCAGTTAGGGACTTTCAGAGTCGAACCTTACAACATCTTAGTATTTCCAGCTTCTCTCACAACACATTTTCAACGACTAAATTCTGACTCTTATCACCTTTGCTATGAGATCCACTTTTCCTCTATTGTTTGCCACAGATTGACAGAATATAGATGTTGCACCAATTTTTGCTACAATTAAAAAACAATAGACTCATAGGACTCAGGAGCATTATTTTTATTGATGGATAAATTTGCTTTTGACTCTTTTATGATCTTGTTTTCAAGACATCTCCTAGTGTGTCGTTTACCGATGAGGAAGTTGACAAGCTCACTGACAGAATCCAGAATGCTGGGACAGAAGTAGTGAATGCCAAAGCAGGATCTGTAAGATGATTGTTTTTCTTCAACCTGTTTCCTTTTTTTGTTTCATGTAGCACAAGCAAGGTTTATGGATAAATAATATTGTTACATTTCATGTAAAGAACAATATTATTTATCCATAAACAATAACAATCTTTGAATGCTGATTAATTATGTAAACATTGATTTATTGGCTGTTAATGCAGACATCTCTTCTGTGAAACATCCCTAGCAGCGACGAGCAAGGAGAGGTGGCTGCATTAATAGGCTATTTAAGTAATGCAATGATGTTGATTTACATTAATGCATATCATTCAGAATGAAGATGTCATAATGTAGCACTAATTCATGACTGTCAACTATTACTTTAGGGATCTGCTACACTCTCAATGGCATATGCTGGGACAAAGTTTGTTAACTCTGTAAGTAAAGTTTGTAAATTACAAGTTATAAGCTATTTTAACATTAGGTAGCATGTCTAGGTTTCCCAGGTGTTGGACCCTGCTACTGGTGATACATGTACTGTAAGCCAATACCACCTGCCACATGGACGAGTGGTCTTCCATCAGCACTATGCTAGTGAGGAGGGTGGCATGTCACTCAGCAGGAGAAAAAAAAAACCTGTGAAAGGGTGAATGAGCTCCGTGTGAGCCAACCAGCAGCATGCTACTGGTGCTGTGGAGCAAGAAGGCTACAATTTAACAGACTCAACCTGTTGTATCTCCAGCTGTCTCGCTTGTCCTGCTTCTGGACCCAGATAACTCAGGACAAGAGACTGAGACACAGGGCAACTCTCCTTCACTTTCCTCCAATTCACACGCAATTCAAAACGTCACTTCCCCTTTCTTGTGATGTTCTTGGTCATCACTGACAACACTGGATTAGTTAAAAGCAAACAACACACAATATGAACACATAGAAATTATCTAAGCACAGGAAAGCAACTTCTTTCTTCTAAGAATAATGACTGCAAAATTAATTGCAGCCAATCACCATCATGGTAATAGCCTGTTAATAAGCTCCCAAGTGGAGTGGGGGAAAAAAGAAAATTGTCAAGCTAAGGAAGCCGAGCAGGGCCTGCGGGAGAAAAAAGGAAGAGGAGCCTGTAGACTTTGTTTTGATGCGGCCCATCCTCCCACTTGCAATAATATTATTCTGTAACACATATGTCATTAACATGTCAATATGGTAATTAAACCTCTTGAATAATATTTTTTTGCTCGAATGCATCGGCTTCAAGGACATTCATATGCACGTGAGTATTATTCATCACTCACTTGTCAACAGTCAGTGACCTGACCATGGGCAGCAAATTCTACAGGCTCCCCGGCCTTTTTTCTGCCCCATTCCATGCTTGGCTCACTTCTCTTGCTGATTTTCTTTTTCGCCCCACTCCTCTTGGGTGCCTGTTCACAGGCTATCATGGCGATCTCTCCCCTTTCACTAGTTTCTTCCTCTTTGATTTTAGAGCTGAACTGTAATCACCAGTGATTATTTCCTGATCATTTTGATATTAATTTATTATTTTTGTTTTCTTCCCTTGTGGAACTCGGTTATTGAGTATAGTGATTATGTGTCAGGACTAAAGTTATTACAAAGTTAAAAAATGGAATTATCTGCAATATTCAGGTCCTCGATGCTTTGAATGGTAAGCAAGGAGTTACTGAGTGTGCATTTGTCCAGTCAGATGTCTGTGGCACTGGTTACTTTGCACAACCTGTAGAGCTTGGGGTAGGTGATTGTGCTTTTTCATGATTGCTCTTTTTAATTGCATTCTGTTTCCATCCTTTTTCTTTAGGGAGTGGGAGGGGGTGGGGTGGGCATCTTAGGGGAGAGGGCTACAGAAACAAGTGGCAGTCAGCAGGGGTGGGGTTGGGGTGGAATAAGTGGATCAGGTTGCTACTCTCTCAGGGAGAGGGGTACAGAAACAACAGGTGGATGTCTCTTTGTAGGTGTCTCTTATTTTATCCTGACTTATTTGCTTTGCTTTGTTGAAAAGGGAGTTATGATTTGGTCAGGTGGATTGATTTTTTTGATATAATAGGCACTCGGAATTGGTAGCATTATCTAGAATTGCTTTCTTTAACTATCCGATGTTATTATAATATCTGTTAGTAAAATCCAACGAGTGGTCTATTTTCAATGCTGTGTTCTGATTGGTTGAGCTACTACCAGGCTATATGTTATAGCCCACTAGTAGCAAAAAGCGCCAGCTTTGAAACCCAAATCACTGGTGGATGAATCGCGTTTTGCTAGCTAAAATTGTTTTGTCTCGATATTTTTGACCAACTAGTTGGATTTTACTTAAACAATAATTATTCCTCTTGCCCTAATGGCCTCTGACTCAATAGCCCATTCGGCCTTTGGCCTCATGGACTATTGACTTAGAGCCCATTAGGGCTCGAGGAATAATTGTTAAATATTCTTTTTGTATCTGCTTTCAAATAGCCAAATGGTGTAAAGAGTGCCCTTGGTTATGGAAAGCTTTCAGCCTATGAAGAAACAAAGCTGCAAGAGGTACGTGGAAGCTGATTGTCAGAGTGGTTTTCCTTTTAAAGGGGCTCTGTGACGCAATTTGCTATCTTTAAAAATGCTGAAACTTGTCTTCAGGTCAATTGAATTCCAAAAATAATGGTCCAGCTTTGTTATTTAAGGCTATATTAAGGCACTGAAACTGTTTCCTGTCATCTGTTGCTACGGATGGCAAGCATCGACATTGGATTGAAACTTGAAAAAGCTGGCTAACTTTTTCAAGTTTCTATGCTATGCCTTCAAAAATCACCAAAAAAATTATTATGGATAATGCTCTCTTACTCTACAGGAGCAGTAATGACTTCAGTACAGAATTGACCTGAAACAGCTCTAACCTCGTCACATATCCTCTTTATATCAAAACCCTTTATTTAAGCCATTCAACTTTAGTATTCCTTTTGCTTTTTGCACTTTCCTGTTTTGGGCATATCAGGAGAGGCTGACAGTGCTAACTCTTGCAAACTTGAAAATGTGATTGGTTTTTGTAATTTGGAAGCCTAGCAAACATTTGGGGGTGATCATTTTTCCAGTACAAATGTGAGAAAGAGAATACATGTTGTTAAAAAAATTGTGGAAAAATTGCTATGCATATAAATTGAGTAATACAAGAGAGAGGAGAAAGGCTTCATGTCACCCATGGTCATTCCTTTGGTGTACAGCGGTGCCCATGTTGTGGAGGTAGGGATTGTGTGAAGTTTGGTATCTTAGGACCGGAACTACTGTACGAAATTAAGAAGCGTCTGTCTTCAAGCCAGACAGCTTTGGGACCGTCTGAGAGAGTTGTCCATCTTGTATAAAATCAAAGGAATGGACAAAGGAAAGGAGGGACCAACTCTAGGTTTCCGTTTTTGGCTTTTGTCCAGCTTGTAGAGTTGTCGATGAAGAGGTAGTTGAAGAACATGGATATCATGCAGACCATTCGTCAAATGGTCGCCCACTACAGGTTAAAACGTACGGCAAATTATCAAATCGTTAATCCAAAAAGTGATCGTGGTGGCTTGCTATAGGTGGTCGTTTATGACAGCTTCAAACTACGGGCTTTTGAGTGGAGAAATGTTGGTGTTTTGGATAGATGTTCGCTTATGGGAGGTGGTCGCTTACGAGAGGTGGTCGCACATGGAGAGAAATGACTGTATATGGATATAAAATTAGATCATGCATCATATTCACGCGACATTTCTCTTTCTCTGATTTGCAGTTGATATCTGAGCTGAAGAAGAACATCAAGAAGGGTGAAGAGTTTGTTTTGGGAAAGTGAATGACGTGTTCTGCACAGCGTGAAGTTCGACTCGCTACAGCTATTTTACCTTATTTCAATAATACCATGTAAATTAGTGGTAGTTCGATTTACCGAAGGAATGTGCAAACTCAGAATGACTTTTAAAACAAGTGTTTCAGTACGTTCATTTGGTCTGTTTCGTTATTTAATTTTGCTTTTTAAGTTGATTTATGATAGTCACCATATATAGTTTCGAAGAAGAATGTTCATCCTTGTCTCAGTTAGCCTCCCACGCAAACGTTCTTAGGGGTTCGTCACGCGTTCCTACCCCGTGGGGGAGGAAAGATTGCGTGACGAATGTCTCAGTCGAAATTCTATCGCTTTAAACGTCCAGCTTTCAGTCCCTCTGCGCTGTCAACTTACCTCAATTACCTGTTAACTTTGTACACAAAACTCAGTTTCGATGAAACGCATAGATCCTCAGTTTCTGAATGCTTTCCAACCACCCAATTTTTCCTCCCTATTCACCTTTACGTACGCAAACAAGAAGCATAGCTACTAACTATGCAGGTGGTGACTCGTTCCTATTTTTCTGTGACCGGCCGTTTGGCCTACGCGTCTTTTCGCTAACGTCTCGCTCTGTCGCTTCGCTTACGAAACGAAATGAACACTAAAGAAAGTATATACCTCGTTCTTTTAGCCATGACTCGAAAAAGTGCAATACACATGTGCATACCTCATTTTTTGAAGTCATTGATTAGGCGAAAGAAGTAAAGGAATTGACCTAAAACTTAAAAATCGAAACGACTTAAGACGTTGGCGAAACGACTCGTATAGGCGAAACGACCTTAAAGGTATTTTTTGTGTACATGTAGGAGCGAGTGATCACAAAAAGTGCTTCTAGCGAGAAGGTACAACGACTCTTAGGCGAAATAGCGAAAATTTCGCGTGTTCCTCTACTTGTAGTCTGTCTTAGACAAAGTAATTGGAAAGGTCTAACAGGACAGGACTTTTAATGCTCATATGTCGTGCTCCGCCCAAAACCTCCATGAAGGATACAAAGCTTCCAAACATGAGTAAAGTTATTTTATCTCCCTTTGTGAATAATCATAATAAGATTCAAACTAAAGCCAATTTACTGGGCAATGTTTTGCCACTTGTCTTGCATCTTGTTTGCGACACAAGTTTTACGAGACGACGTAAAAGTTTTACTTTTCACGAAGGTTGTAAGAGTCTCAACTGGTCTCGGAATCGAAACATGAGTCGAGCTATTTCATCTCCCTGAATAATTCAAATCCAATTGAGGCCCTCTCTTGACATCTGTGTCGCGTCTGTTTTGCGACACAAGTTCAAGTTTCACGATATAAACGTTTTACCGTCTTCAGTTTCAGGGTGTGTTAGCCCTAACGTCACCTGCTACGCGTGTTGCAAAACAAGAAATGGAGTCTAAAGCAAGATTTTGCGCAGAGACAGTCGGTTCGAGGTTTGGGCAAATGGTAATCAAAATTTAGGAGCGCTAAATTTCTTTCCAGAATCGCGTTTACCATTTGCACAAATCAGTTCCACTTACTGAAAAACGGCGCCACGAAAGCCTGAAAAGTTGGCTTTGAAGAAATGGAACACGAATTTTCTTGTCGAACACTCCGTCCGGAGAAACAGGACTACCTTTTGAGATGTTCCATTGCGCTCGGAAATTTTCCGCTCAAATGACCTAAAAAGTCGTGTTCCTTTTACTTTTCAACTGGATTTTCCGGAAACCTTTTTGGAAATGGTAAACAATTCTTATCTTTTCTAAATGAAGATATGATCATCTTCATTGTATGTTTTGTTCAAAATCGTTGGCTTTCTATCCCTGGGGAATCCAAATAAGCTGGTTTCTACAGTGCAAACTGCAAACTGTAAAAAGTACATACCCCCGACCGAGCCGCAGGCAGCGCGCCCACTGCTTCCCCTTTTTAAAATATTAAAATTCGCTTTCGAACACTTTCTGTGCAAGCTAAAATATTGTTTGGGGAGATAACTTACAAAAAAAAGAAAAAATTAAAAAATATACATATTGGGCACAACTATTACCCTCACAAGTTTACTAGCATGACAGAATAATAACCTACATGTAGCCCAATGAAAAGTTGTGAATCCCAACAAAATGGCAAGTGCAAATCGGGACCCTACACCCACGAGGCTGCATGCGAAGTACTACCCTGCTGATAGCTAAGGCTCTAGAAAACTACCCTGTTCCAGGGACGCTAGATAATAACAAAGCATTTCTCTTAATAACCTGTTTGCTCGCTCAATGAACGGATATTAAAAGTAACACAGCAAAACAAATCTCTCTCTCCACCCCTCAGGAAACGGAAATGCTCTTCTGTTAAAGTGAGGTACTAGTACGCAAGCGCAGTTCGTTGCAGTTTCCTTTGGTTCAAAATGGACCTTGACGGTGAATGACAGGGACTGAGATTTGTTAAGCTTTTTGTAATGATACAGCCTTTCTTTGAGGTTAAATTCACAAACAGATTAACTTCGTCTCAAGGAAGTTACTGTCCTAACGTTTATAACTGTCGACGCTGAGTTCCTAGATGGAGGTTGCTGAATTGTCAGCAGAGGATAATGTCGTTACCAAAGAAGGGTCGTGGGGTAAAGGTACGCGTTTATTTAAATTGTTCATAATTCGATACAGTATAAATGAGTTAATCTTTTGTGAAACAAAGCTTTTGGACTGTTCCTTTCCGTGATTTAATTTTGCCAAATGCTCGAAAGTGTTGGCTTCTCTGTGTGTTTGTGAAAAAAAAACTACACTGTAAACACTGCGACTTCCCCTCCTTGAAGTGCGAATATGTCGTATCTGGTAGAAGGACGTTTAACTTATTGTCAAATTTTACTTGGGGTTTCTTAATTCTAGGAAAAACCAGCAAAACTATCGAAGACCTGGCAGTGACAAAGGAAAAGGACGAGCAGGGAAAAGTGAAAAACAAGCCACGTGTTACGTACTCAAAGGTGACAAGTTGTGTACTGATCGAGGAAATTAGGAGTTTTTTAAGGGTTATAATTTTGAACTTAAAATCCCTTCTTGCAGTCTAGAAATTATACCCGATCCGACAGATATGTGTAAAACGTCACAAATTGCTCTATTTTTTGTTGTATTAATTGAAGGATAAATAATTCTGAAACCTTGAAATATACGAAGCCTAAGAGTGCATTTCATGTACAATACACAAGCGACGTTGATATAAGCCTTATTTGTAATGCGATGTTTGATTTTTTTATAGGAAGAATTACTCAATTTAAGGGAATCTCCAGCCTCAAAACTATGGCCAAGTGTTCTTTCTAATGAACATGCCAGGTTTGATAAACTTATCTTTTTAAACCATGCCGAAATGTTAACTCCCAGAATGATAGATGCCCCTCGGTTAAAAGAATTATTTTTGTCTGTACTGGAAATTTCTTTTTCTAAATTTGCTTATTTACATTGTTTGATTGGTGGTATATTCAGATCTTTTTTGTATTGTTATTTGCCCAAAAAATTGTCATGATTTTCACAAGAATCTTTTTCCCTGCTATAAATCAATACAAATGTTGATAATGATAGTTAATAATAATAATAATTATTTACCTATTTAAAGGGCATAAAAAATAATACAAAGTGTTCATTGAAATCTACAATGTTCTCGTGAACTTCTCTCTTTAATTTGGAAAAAGAAATTAATGTTTTGGTAAAAAGTCTGGAAAAAGTCTTGAATTTTGGATAAAAAAATCTGTACAGACCCTTTTTGATACTTGGGACGGGAATCTGGAATCCCCACAGATTTTACTGGATCATGACATCATCGTCAAAAGGAGATAAGAGAGGATCTGGGATTGAGATCAGTTGAACCATAGGTATACGGGCTGGGGTAGCAAGGGAGGCTGTAGCCCCCCCAAATTTTGGGCAAATCAGATTTTTTGGGTATCTAGAGAAAAATTTGGGCAAAGCCAGTTTTTAAAGACATTTCCATGTCATTTTGAAGAGATAAATATTTTCTATTTTAACCTGAAGTTGGCGTAATAATCCAGTTACATTCACACGAGAAAGTGGTTGCATACCATGTGATGAGTTTCTGGTTATTAGGGAAGGGTATCTTATGTTGATTTATATATTCATAGCTTTTTATTGTTGGACACTGTACTGTACTGCACTAGCTGGTATGGGCTATTTCCAAAAAAACTTCCGAATAACTTTCTAGAATCATCTCCACTCGTAAAAATGCCGACATGACCATTCAGACCCTATGCTAGTGTCGGAGTGAAGGAAGTTTCAACAGTGTACGGCAGATAGCATCAGCAATGGTTTTTTTTTTGTTGGTATGACAACTCCGATCCGATGTCACCGCATCCCTGATCATGACAAATTTCATCTTTATCTAAAAGAACTGTGGTGGTAGTTTTTCCAAATGTTTGTTTATGGCGACATAGTTTACGCTCAAACTTGGGACCCTGAAAAACTGTATCGAGTCACCCTCATATGCCAGTATGCCCTATGTTGTTGCATCGTATGGCCCTCGTTTCTGTTCATAGACTACTGCTTCGCAAAAACTTGGGCAACTTGTGATAATTTTTTGGGCAAAGGGTTTACTGCCCCCCGCTGGCAAAAAATTGCCATACGCCTTTGAGTTGAAGGCACTGCGTAATCTTTGGTTATTAGTAGTGTTCAAACTGTTATCACTCACCTGTATATCCAGGGTTCAAACCCACAACCTCTTGCTTTTAAAACCAGTATTCTACAGCAATAGACCAGTCTTATGTTGCACCAAGTCTTTGTTTCAAAGTGAGGCTAATTACAAAGCTATTAATATGTAAATGATTTTATATTCTTATGCAAATAAAACTCTTTTCTTTTTTAAAAGAAAGGTTTTGCATTTAGCCTCATTTTGAAAGTGAGAATTTTTGGAACTCAGAAGTGGCTTATTGGTGTCTCAGGGTTGTGTATGCTAAGTCCAAAATAATATGCTTATTGTTTTACTTAACAGGGCCCAGTTGTTCGAAGGCGTTTTTCTTGTATAATTTTCTTTATTCTTTTTAGAACATCCAATCATCTAAATGTAGACAAGGAATTAAACTGAAGTTGCTTTTTAAGCTTTCATATCTGAAATCAAAGTTAGCACTAATCCTGGGTTATCTTAACCTAGCTTTGAACAAACTGGCCCAGAAAACCAGGTGACTTTATTATTTGTTGAAAGCTGGTTTGAATTTACATTTGTGCAGTACCAGTACTGAACAACGCTAAAATAGCAAACATCCATCAACACAGCAAAATCTAGCTCTATCCCTCTCCCTCTCAGAGAAAAGGAAAGATTTAGAATTGGTCTTGTGAGGCTGTATTAATAATAATGTCCTTATTTTTCTAATGTGATTGTTTTCCTACTGTTTTTTAGAAATGGTATTTGGGATCCTGAGGCTTGGCACCAGTCCTTTGCAAGTGAAAAAAGATGTGCATCCCCTGCAGATGAACTAAAAAAGCAATTGCTGTAAGTGAATAGTTAATTATTTCTTCTCTGCTTACAGCCTCTAGATCAAACTATTATGGGAAAAAATGAATTGCTCCCCTTTTCAACTCAACGTTGACACTTTTGTGTGCTTTTATATAGTATTATTTCAATATTATTGCTTAGGATTTGTATGTCATTCCGAGTAGGAAAATCAATTGTTTTGTGATCTTTTTTGTATATCTATGTTCTCTTCAGGATTGAGGACGGTATCGTGCTGAGTCCCCAACGTCAAAGCTTTGTTCAAGGCTGTCACATTCCTCAGAGTGCTCCTGAGAGAATTCTACCACAGGAGAGAGGAAAAAGTGGTCTGAGCAGAACAAGTGATCGTGAGAGGGAGGGCAGAAGCAGGCTCACTGGTCGGGTGGGCAAGGGCAGATTAGATTATAAAGAACGTCCACCTCTTCAAGAAAGAAACAAGGTACATATTTCAGGGTTGTCACTAAGATTTCAAGTTGCCGGGTAAATACATCAAGTAGGCGGGGAATCAAACGGCTAGGGATTTCTTTTGGTTCTATTTTTCTTCTATTTTCCAATAAAAGTAGCCGGGGACTAGTCTCTTAGTAGCCGGGGAAAATCCCCGGCCCCCGGCTCTTAATGACAACCCTGTATTTGCTGTTATTTGTTGTCACTGTATGCTAGTTTATCCTCAGTTTGTAGAGCTAGACAGTGGACATTTTGTTTTTATTAACTGGGTTCTCATTAAGTGCAGGCAACCGGCTAAAAAACTGGTTACTTTGAGGTTTGAGCCATCTACTTTTGGGGGAATGGGTAAAGTGAGGTAGTTAAAGTCTGAAATTATCTTCAGCACTTGATTGCCAAGCCGCTTACTTTTACATCCTAGCTGTCTACTTTCAAACCTTATGAGAACCCTGATTTATTATTAGTATCATCATATCATAATTATTTTGTATTTGTCTTTTATTTTAATCAAGTTGGTGAGAATCGGGTGTCCATAAAGTGTGGTTCGACTGTAAACTTATGAAGGAAATGCTGGGGAAATCGATTTTGGTTTGTGTTAACACAAGGTTCAAATCTAAGTGGGGGTTCAAGTTATCAGTAGTCTACTGTTTTTCCATTTGTTTATATATTTATTTATAATTATTTTGTCCTGAGCAATCCTCCTCATTTGTAAGAATACATTGGTATCCCTATTTACTCTGCCACTCACTTCCAAAGTGCATGAACTAATTTTGATGCTTGCAGTGTATGAACTTCACTTGAACTCTATATGAAGGCTCTCAATAAGCTTCCTTGACAGTTGTATATCAATAATAATTTTACTATTGAGCATGCTTTCACCTCTCTCAGGATTCAGATGAAGCATCTGGAAAATACAGAGAAGGAGATGAAAGACCTGATAGAGACAGGGGTTATGGGAAAGATAAAGATAGGGGGTTTAGAGAAAAGGAAAGGAAGAGAAGTAGAGAAGAAAATGCGCGAGGACGAAATATCCAAGGTAAATAGGCAACATTCAGATTTCTTCTAGAATAATAAAGCTTCCGTTTCTACTGAGTTACACAACTTCCCTTTGCCTTGAGTTCCCTTCCCTTGAAAAATTCCCAGTTGTCTTGTATTGGGATTGATAGAGGTCATAATGTTTATGAATAATAATATCTTGGTGTGACTACTCGAACCGGGGCACTTGGAAGAAGATTATCCAGTCACAACATTTCTTGGAAACAAAAGCTTCTCAAGTTTTTTTTGCAAAGGGACCCTTAAAATTCTAGGTTCAACCATGCAACCATTGAAAACTTAAAAATGGTTTGAACTTACTTGACCTCTCAGGAGACAGCCATTTAAACAATTTACAATTTATTAGCCCTTTAAACACTGCACTAACAGATTTCAATTGTGGTATGAAGTAGAAGTTTTAATTTAAAATATTTGTTCTGTTGTTGCACACAAACAGTCAGAAAGAAGCCAACCAAGGAGGCAGCTAATGAAGAACCTGAGTGGTTCACATTTGGTCCATCAAGTCAGTTTGAAACCATGGAGCTAAAGGGATTTGATGACTTGGAAAATCTTAAGAAAAGTAAGTGCCTCAAGCACAAAGACCTAATTGGAAATTAAAGAGATAAGAATCCTAACCATGAAATGTGGGGGTTGTCCCTTGAAATTATACAGATGGTCTTTGTAGACTCTATGTTTTTTATGTTGGAGTGCCTTCAGGACTTTTTAGTTCCGAGTTGTGGTCTACGGAAAAAACAGGAAAATATGCTAAAACTGAACTGATTAACTTAATTACATAAAGTTATTTCCTTACAACTAGGTAAATAATAGTTAATTAATTACTAATTTACTTACAAATTAGGTAAATGGACAACTGGTAATGTTTCACATCAGATATATAGCGCTTGGAACTGTGGAAACTTTGTACATAACATTTCTCATCAATGTAACAATTCACTTTTCTGCCCTGCATAGACCATATTACAGCCAAAAGTCAACTGCTAACATCTGTCAGCACCCTTGGTTGGCGCTATTTCAAAAAACTGAACTTTTGTGACATTCAAGCAGTTCTTACAATTATACGTGATATGCCTGGTGGTTGCTTACCACAAACAGAAAACAAAAGAATATGTCAAATTTTTGGCGCAAAAAAATGAAAGAAAAAACCAAAGCCTGGTTTTCACTTGAAATATTTTTATGAAAGCAGTGGACTAAACTTTCCATTGATTTGCCCACATAACAAGTGTACTTTGACATTTTGGGAAAAGATTTTAAAATGTTGCAAATTATAAGCTGAACATTCCAACGGCATATTGGTTTTATTGTCCCTGTAAAATGTTGGTTCAGTGTTTTGTTATTTATCTATAATAGCATAAGTGAAAACCGTTCTTTATACGAACAAAACTTTTACATTATCATATAATATACTTTATCTAGGTCAAGAAAGACGCAAATCTGCGTCTGAAGAAATCAAAGCAATTTTGTCAGGTAAAACAAGCATTAAAAAGATAATATCAAATGATTTAATATTGACTTTATGGAGTAGCATTGCTGCTTGAATGTCTTGAACCTACCATATGTTACAAAATGAGTAACATAGGGGACAAAAGAAATTACCTCAAATGGACACATTCGTACAGTAATGTGCAGCAAAATTAACCAGTGGAATAGTCATAAAGGGTAGTTTGTTAATGTGTTGGAAGTGCATTACAGGATTTTCCTTCCAAATAACTTAAAGAATTAAGGCCACAGGAAGTTAAAGATACTTTGGGCATGAAAAATGAAACGAGGCAGACTCCTATACTTGCCGTTCCCTTAATCTGTTAGACTGTGTTCTATGTTTTTATTGTTCTGGATTTGAAAAAGCTAAAAGGTTGGTACATTGTTGAAGAAGTATGTCGAAAGAAAACTCCTAAGATGTTTCCTGTTAAGCACTACAAAAAACGTTCAGAAAGTCCCCAATATTCAAGAACAGTTTTCAGAGAAAATAAAAATTGCTAATTAAAACCTTATATTTTCCAAATCAACAAGAACCAAAGTAAGACACTACAAAAGAAACATTAATAAACAGACGTATAAGCACATTGCTATGTACAGATTCCATTCACAGAAGCAACAGTTGTAATAACACAAAACGATGGGACGTTACACTGTAAACAGGGTGTTCATTAGATATTGGAGATTGGAGAATTCTCTGTTTACTACACATAATTCTCCAGCTAACGTTTGGTAGAAAACAGCTTCCACTTGCAAATCAGAGAAATTCAAACTATCTGACGTATGCATTTGTTTTGTTTCAGTGGGGAAGAATTGCCCAGTTAATGGTGAATTAAGCAGATCATCACCTGAAACAGCTGGTAGTCTATCTCAAGGCAGTACAACAGATAAGACAGGGACAAAGACAAAGGCTAGTCCAGCTTCTTGTGATGATAGCAAGCAACCGGCAACCAAACCTTTTGACATTAATGACTTCTTTATGAGTGACAGTCTCATTCCTTTCACTGGTGGAGTAAGTTATTCAACAATTTAAATTATTGAATGGGAGGCTGAGTATGATGTGAAGAATTATGCAGGTCAAGAATAGTTCATCATAATTCTTCACAGCATACGAGTCTAATTTCTTAATTGTTGTATTATTCCATGCCAACTGGTTGTGAAGAATAGGCTGGGGGATTTGAGCCAATCAGAATTGGCAAAATATTTTCAGGAATGAATAATAAAGATAAGTTGAATATTTTTATATACTTCTCTTCACTGGTCATCATAGTGGATAATAGTTATGTTTTCTTGGGAATCCCCTGGTATGTGATTAGGGCTTCCTGTGATACATTATTATTTTTAAGAGAACTTTTGTAATGTGTAGTTCCAGAAAATATCCATGGTCCCACCCTCCACAGAGGGCACTTCTTTTAAACCCTGCACCCTCCATAATTTCCATTCTAGGGGGTGCTTCTCATACCCCTCCCCCTGGAATTTCCGTGATTTTCCCATATGGGTGGTAACCCCTTAAAAAATATTTCCATCAAAAATGCTGTTTCATTATACTTCAATGCTAAAGATAAATATTTCTGCAATCAACTGAGAAAAACATTTTTGTTCACATTAATAAAGTGTCTAATAGCGGTCTCATTGCTTGACCGCTTCAATTTTGCTTTGTTGCTTATTTTCTTAGCTAATAATGGTCAATCTCTGGGAAACATACTGAGGCATTACCTTAGACCACATTATAATGATCCCATCTTGAAAGAAGCAGCTGCATTCAAACTAAACACACTGAGTGGTCTTAAAAGTAGAACGTGTCCTCTACATCTTACTTGAAACCCCTCAGAAAAAAATACCGCTAGAAGCCATCCGCCATCCCCTGTGAAACTGCCTCCTTTTGGAGTGACCCCTTTCCCTCAAAAATTATATTGCCCTTTCTGGGAGGGGGGTATGGATAATTTCTAGAACTACACAGTATTGATTAATGATGGATTAATGAAAGCCTTTGTTATTCAGTGTAATTTATTCATAGTTATTTTACTTCAGCTATTTTTGTAGACAGATGGCTTTAATGTAAACTGTTTTTTTATTGTTTGAATTGTGACGTCTTTTTGATTTTGACAGTCGTTGTGTATTATGTGATTTCAGGTAGACCAAACCAGTAGTAGATTCTGTCAGTTTTTTGGTCAACCAGGGAGTAACTACAGCAGCAGCAGAAGTGGAAGTGCAGGTTGGTGTTGAACCCTTTCTCCTTCACAATTATTGGCAAAAATTTGACAAAAATTTCAAATTTTCATTTTGTAAAATTCCGAAAACAAATAGTAGCATTTGAAAGTCAAAGATCTGCCAACGTGGTTTGGTTTACATGGTCACGCCACAGGATTTTGTCAACAGACTCAAAAGTTGGAACCACCGTACAAGACTCCATCATTCACTCAAGGGGTGAAAGGGTTACTAAGGAGCTGTGTCAGTAAAAACTTCATTGTGTGGTTCCAGAAAATATCCATACCCCCCCGACGGATGGCTCTTCCGATTAGACCCCCCCACCCCCTCGGAATTTCCGTTCCAGAGGGGTCATGTATAACCCCCCCACCCCCCAGGAATTTCCTATTTTCCTTTTCATGGTCTTAATTTGCCATATTTAGAGATAATCGACCGTGTACCGCTTAAAATTAACTGTTCTCATCTTAAGACACATTTTTTTATAATCTTTGACCTATTTGTAATCTTTTACAAGACAATATGTATTTCTTACGTAGGTAGAGCACGCTTGATAGACTATGAGCGGTCTCTCTTTTTTACTAGTCCTTTCAGCGAAACGCGCGAGGCAGAACAGAGATTAAAAAGTTTATGTCATCTCAAGAAAACGTTTAAAACATATTTTTAAATTTGAATTATTCATTGAAATAAAACTATGTGAACATTTTCAAATTTCAAAACGAATCTACCTACAGACAAAGTTAGACAAAGTTGATGTCTGGTACTGTAATTAAGTTTCACTATGTACACGTCTTGTCTAAGACAGTTTCATCTCAAATGCAACATTTACAGCATAACTTCAAAGTTAACTATTGATTAAACATTAAACTATGTGAAGAAATTCGAATTTCAAAACGGATCTACTAGAAAACTAACTTACAACAAAGTTTATCGTTTGTTCGGCCTCGGGTCCTAAAGTCACCACAAAGTCGATCTCTTGATGTTTGTAATTAAGTTTAACTTTGAATGAATTACACTTGCAGTTAAACTAATCTCAGGAATTACAAAAAAACCTATTTGGGTTATAAAAGAACAAAATTTGCAAACATTCATTTTGCGTCCCATATTTGCATCGATTCATGTTCGAACATCACTGAAACATGATCTATTTCGTTGCCTAGCACGTGATCGAAAGTCTTCTCCACCAAGAAGGAACAGATCGTTATTATTTTCGGGCAAAAGTTGATTTGGCGAAAGGTCTGTTGGACAAACAGCTTGCCTTCAACGGTACTCTATTAGAAGTCAATAATAAAATACAGCAAAGGTCTCATTTGGGTCGTCACGCAACGCTTTGTCGAGACGAGCTCACTGAATGTCAACAGAAATTTGCATGAAGTTGTTTACACAAAGCTCGAGAAATATATCGCCGAGTTAGACGACGTTTGTTCTCGATTAGCGTAAGTTTTTGTCAGACTATCTGCAGTCGAGTCCACAATCTAGATACATGTTCGACATAAAGAAATTATTATTAATCGATGCACTAGAATTTATTCCCGGGGAAGTAACCTGTTGAGAATTGCGATCGATTTGCCCGAAGGACGATATTTATTTAAAGACTTCGTCAAAGTCAAACGTTGGACGGACCGACCGTTAGCTGTTTAGAATCAACCGTTAGATCGTAAGAGCAATCCGTTAGAGCGATAGAACAAATCGTTAGAGCGTGTGGATAAATCGTTAGAGCGGAGATGATAGCGAACTCCCAGCAAAGAAGACGATCGACGTTTGAGACAAACATCTTGAAGTTTTTTTTCTCGAAAGGGCATCTACTTCTAATTTTTGTTGTGCTACAAATCAAAATAATCCACATATACTTAAGTATGTCTCGTATGATCGATCGCGTCTTTTACAACCCTGTGGAAAATTATTCTCGTGGGCATCCCCTGTACCCCTCGGAAAATTCTACCCTTTAGCCCCCCCACCCCCTAGGAATTTCCATTAACCATCCGTGGGGGGGGTATGGATATTTTCTGGAACCACACATTACCCCAAATTACTAGGAGCCACAAGGAAAACGTAAAATAAACACTTAAAACAGAGGCAAGTTTCAATAGCACAGCAAATACGATTCGTGGTTCAACTCAAGCTAATTAAAAAGCTACTTTTCCCAGCTGGACCAACAAACAGACTAGCATCATCGTCATCATCAGTTTGGTTGCCATTTTTTCAGTTTGGTGTACCAGGTTCACAGCTACATTTCGTCAGGCAAGGAGACCTCAAGATATTACCAGACTTAACGTTGAAGAAAGCTCTGTCTTTTATTACGTCCAAATTACATTAGTTCTGGCAAAAAATTTGAAAGTAAGGCAAAATCTCGTCCTTCATCTATGACGAGACGAAACAAGCGTAGTAAAGGTTTCATAGGGATGTTAGGATGTTGTTGAGCATGACAAAATTTTGGGCGACATAACTCAGCATTTCGGGCGACTTGACTAAAAATTTCTGGCGACTTGACCGTGAACGTTACCAACTGATCTTTATTGTTTGTGTGTCTGCCAGGACTCTCCAGTGGTGGTGCTAACACTCCTCGTACACCGTCACCAGCGCCAAACTACCTGTTCACTCCCATTACACCTTTAGCAGACGACAGCATCGAATCTCAAAACCTGGCAGCCATGCTTCAGAAATCTCAGGTTAATGTCCAGCCTCTGCTAGATGAAGTCATGTCATCGGAAAAGGATGCAAACAAGGTGATGGGCTCAGTTCGAGCTGAGGATATCGAAGCTGATATCAACAAGGACAGTAAAAGCTTTGTGAAGAAGAAAGAGATTATTGATGCAGAGCACAACAAGGAGAATATTAGTAAAGGTGGTGAAACGTCCAATAAACCTGAGCAAATGGTGGCATTTAACATGCTTGTTGAGAAGATGAAGTCATCAGGGACTCTCCCGGAGAAACCTCAACCCGCAGTGAGTAGTATTTCTTGTATCATACTCAACACGAGAAAGTGTTTCATTACGGTCAAACCGCAATTTGCTTTAAAGCTGAGGTTAACCTTTAATTTAATTGGACCCCTATGGGTCGCAGCTCCTTTGTTTTCGGCCCAGGTTCCATTGTCTTTGTTCCAATTTGGATGTTCATTGTCTTCTTAACCAATCCTGTGAGGTCCTCTGAGAGCTGCATGGTCGTCCAAAATCACAGAGACGGCCAGACCAGTGCACTAATTCAGTTCTTTCTTTATTGAACTCAAAGATCTCTGGTCTGCCAGCCCGTTTGCTTCCAAGACCTCCATCTCCCAAGAGGAAGACTCCCAGACATTCTCCATCTCCACTTGTTGATTTAAGGAGATCTCCATCTCCTACTGAGCTGCTTAAAATGATGACCATGACTGCACCATTGTCTGACCCTAGACCGCCGTCGCCACCCCAAGTAGTGCCACAGATGAACAGACCCCCTTCTCCTCTTGAAATGTTCCACAAGATCAATAATTCTGTTGGTGAGTCTTGTAATGGTTTATCACCTGGGCCGGGTTGTTCAAAGCTGGGTTAAGATAACCCAGGGTTAGTGCGAAATTCGAATCCAGATTTGAAGCCTTAACACCAAATTAAGTTTGGTTCATTTGGTGTACATTTTAATGAGTGGATGCTCTATACAGAAAATTATCCGAGAAAATACTTTTGAACAAATGAAAACGAAACCCAGATTAAAATTTAACCCCGGGTTAGCGCTAATCGGCCTTCGAACAACTGGGCCCAGAGTAATAGATCAAATTGGTTCTGTTGTGATGAAGTTATTTGACCAAGCTAATAAATGATCTTAAAGTTTTAGAGTACTTCTTTTGACATTTTGACTTCAAATGACTGTTTAGCCATCCGCCCCTTGGTGATCAATTTGCTTTTTATTT
Source organism: Porites rus (assembly GCA_964035705.1). NCBI lineage: Eukaryota > Metazoa > Cnidaria > Anthozoa > Scleractinia > Poritidae > Porites > Porites rus. The sequence goes on from OZ038002.1 coordinate 10,312,175, forward strand.
TTCTTTCTAGTTGCCTCTCCGCAAGAACTGTTTTCATCTCCAATGCTCCGTAGATCCCCCTCTCCTCTTTCCATGCTGGCTCAACAGCGGCAGAGTCCTCCCCTGGGGTTTGGCGCTGTTAACTTGCAGATGGTACCACATCAAGTAAAACCGGTGTATCAAACGCGACGTCAGCCGACTAGTGTGCCACCCAGGGTCAATCCACAAACAGTAAGGAGACAGCAAGATAGGCATGTTACTCTAGGAGGCCCGCCTGAACAGCGTGGCCACACGATAGTGAATCCTAAGACAGTGTCTTCTCAGTCTGCCAGCCCACACATCATTGATCGCTCCTTTATGCCAACCTCTGTCATGAGAAAGATCCACCAAGATCGCATGGACCAAAAGACGCCAAAGAGCGAGGCGAAAACATCGGACCCGGTTCATTCTAGGGAAAGGTATATAATACCAGAGGAACAGAACTCTGTAAACAGGAACGACTTGAGTGCTCCAGGAACTGACAGCACGCTGCCAGTTGGATATTCGCCTCGATCAAGGCCACTTGTACAATCTGAAATTGCTGGTGATCCCATTAAAGGTGCGCTGTTTCAAAGGCACCAAGAGGTAAACCAGGCGTCACTGCAACAAGACCTTCTTGGCTCACCCAGGTCAATTAAGTCAAGTGAGGCCCTCTTGACCCAGGATGGTTCACCCGTGTTGCAGAAGCCAACTGCCTTCAAACCTTTGCCAGGATCTCCCCAAATACCGTTTTCTAGCCTCAAAAGTGGCGTTAACTCAGACCCTGCATTCCCTCTGCATTTATTTAACCAAAATGCGGGATCACCCTCAAGACCGGCAAAGACGCTTCCTCATTCAGCGCCTTGCACGCCTCAGAGGCATCCGTTAGTTGACAAAACAGCTTTGTTGTCACCTCAGCAGTTGATGTCAAAAGGAATGATGACAAGAGATGATGGCAATAAGCCTCTAGCGGGGCTGTTCGGGCAAAGCGGCAGCTCCAATGAAAGCCCCTCTAAAAGTGTTCGAGGTGGTATCACAAAAGTGGTAGGCATCAATGACGGAAGGCCACTTACTCATTCATTTGAGCAGCATGCACACGGTTCTACAGACAGTGTAGCTTCCTTTGAAGATGCAAAGAGGGGTGAGAGTTTATTAGGCACTCACCTTATGTCTCAAAACGGTCCAAACAACATGAGTGTCCAAAGGATGAACAGCGATGAAGTGGCAACTCGGCACGAAGGTTTGCCCCTTAACCATCCATCACATAGGATTCATGGAGGAGGGACAAGGCCCACACCAATTCATCAGGCCCCAAGACAATTTCATGGTCCACGTCCATCCCCACATTTACTAAATGGAAGAATGTCTCCGTCTGGCATGCCAGTGATGCACGGACATCCGGGGCAAACCCCGTTTAACTCCCCCATGCCGGGTATGGGAATGCCCCCTAGATCCGCTATGCTTCCTGGGATGATGCCACCGCATATCCACCCAGCCTACTTGAGAATGATGTCTTCCGCAGGGTCGCCCCCGGTGGCAGTGCCCTCACCAGGAATGAGCCCATTAGCCATGAGGATGCAGCAGATGCCTCCACAGTCAGCTGGAAGGTACCCTATGATGTCAGGACACCATCCAGCCATGTTGTATGGGGGGCGCCCCTCACCAGGTTACCCAGCCGTAAACCCTGCAGCAGCAGCGGCAGCGGCAGCCATGATGGGTGCACGCTCCTCCCCTCATATCCCCCCTCAGTCTGGCCTGCAGCAAGGTAGACGAGGTGAGTTATTTTCGTTCTTTTCATGATAGGCTGAGTTAAACAAACAAAGCATTCCTTGTGTCACGAAAGTAGGGATGAAAGAGGTTATTTTGCGGTGATGATGGAAGTGGGGTCTTTGTCGGTGGAACTTCGAGCTTTAAAATAAGCGAGATTGAGACTAAGTAGTCAGCACATTTAAAATTAAAATTAATTTATGTGTTTGTCCTTAGTTCTTACATTAACTAGTGTCCTGCAAGGGTCAGACGGGGCTGTAAGGATTTAATTCCCTCGTTGTCCGGTTAAAGACAGTGAGCTGAAAGTTCCTACGGCATTTAACACTAACCGTAATGCTCAAAATTCGCTCGGACCATTGTGTAAAGTACCGGTATGCTCAGAGTCAGGGATTATGCGTTTTGGGAAAAGTGTTAATACTAGGGATTCATGCGTCCGCTCTCAGTCCTCAGACTCAACCCTCTTAAAAAGTTTGTTCTTTTTTACTTGAGTGCTGTGCCGTTGCATTTTCATTAATTTGATAAAGCTTACACAACTGTGTTACGAGCGTGGACGACTGAAGGGCGTTGTGTAAAGACCTTGCGTGCGTTACGTCATTCCAGAGACTTAAAAATCCCATTTAAATCACTTAAACGGTTCAAACCGCAATCCAACGAGGAGAAGAGTGTAGGTTCTATTTCTTGTACATTCTTTTGCCTTCCAGTTGACTAGAGCCATATTAGTGAATGTTGTAAAATTTTCCCGCATGATTTCAGTACCCCATTCCGAGGTACTTATAACCTTTGAAATGAGCGTGCTGGCATCAGGAGCATTATAGGGTCACATGTACTATCGTTATCATCTTGTAGTTTTTTAGTCGTTTTCAATAGCGACTTAAACTTGGGAAGTGTACTTTACCTTGTGTATTGAACTCCTTTTTTCAGGTAACAGTCCAGTTTTGAATCTTCCCACACAAAGTCATTCCCCAGCGGGAGGAGGTAATGTCCTGTCCAAATGGTTCGGAGAAGACGTCCTTCAGCAGGTTCAACCTGGTCAGCGGTCAGCAACCCCTGACTTGGCAAGGAAAGTGTTATCTGTTGAAGAACTTGAGCGACAGCATGCCGCGGCTATTAATTGAGTGAATGGGCGCACCGTAGCGCATTAATGTTTATGTCAGTAGTATCAAACAAGCAGGAAAACCACAAGAAAAAAATTGTAAAATTGCGGACTCAACGGATAAACCCAGACAGAAGAGAAGCTGGTGTATCGATGTCTCACTTAAAGTTTTGTGCAAACTGTAGAATAGGCTCTCAGCATGAAAGTGATGACTTGTCTTGTGTTTCTACGTTTTGTCCACTTGTGTACATGAAATTTAAACATATCTGTGTTATTAATGAAATGTGTTGGGCATAGACCTTAGCTTTTTTTCGTGGCTGTCTTGTTCCGCTTTGTTACACAATCAAGACAACAGATTATTTATTTGTATAGCATCAATCTCTGTTCTCTGCTATTGACTATAAGTTATTTCTTGTATATAAATTCGACGGATGTTTTCACTTTACATTCATGTAGTTATTAGCAGTAGGGGCTCAGTTTCTGAGTTTCTTATTTAGAAATCCCGTAAGCTTCCTCAGTTTGGCTACTGTGAATTTTGAGAAGAACCACTTTAATACCTCTTGAGATTTATTATGTAGCGTTAAAATATCAGAATCAATATTCCGTTGTTTCCAGTTCTGCAGGCGTGGTCGTAACCTACCCACGAGTCACTAATAATATTGTGGTCAGCGCTTTTTTTTTTTTTTTTTGCTTGATCATTTATGGATGGCCTTACTATTGTCGGTTGGTGGGAACAGAGTTAAAAATTAAGGTAGAAGACTGTTTGGGTAAGTGTACTTGTAGTAAATGAATCATTTTTACAAAAACAACATTGAAAAGCTGAGCAATTAAGCTGACAAAATAAACTGAGAGGTGTCAGCTGACTCAATCTTAGAAAGCTGACTCAATCTTGGAATGTTTTGGTTGTAATAAAAGAAATATAACTGTTTTCTTTCGGTCGACCTTCTCTGTTGTAGAGGAAATACGAATAAACAAAATCGCTTGTTCAGGCATTCAAGTCACTTTATTTTCGCCCGATTTTATTGGAATGTGCGGAGTGCAGTGCTCGATTAGATGATTGGAGAGACTATTTGTGTTCCATTGTTAATGTGTCACTCACCCATCAAACGCTGTCTAAATTGTTTTGCAAGAGAAGAACGGGCAAAGAAGAAGAAGAAACATTCACAATCACTGTTTTGTGCTACAACACTTAAAGTATCGGCACCGGCAAATTTCAACATTTTATTTTGCCCTCAAAATCTTTCCTTAGTAAGTTCAAAGGATGAAATATGCACATCTTGGTTTCTTTTTTCGAATATACTTTAAGCTTCCAGTGAAACGGGCCACAAAAGCGTGCACCTTGTTTTGCAACATTGCTGCTAAACGTGTTGAAAAGCAATCTTGCGCGTGTTACCACCCAAGAGTTGATACGTTGGCCTAGGGGAGGGGTGGGTGGGCAGTTTCCCAGAAACGTGTAATGATCCAAACAAATCAGACTGTTGCAGGTTGCGAAAACTTGTTGCAGCGAGCAGAGAGTAGTTCTTGTTTTCAACAAACACTGCAAGACAGGTTTGCTTGTTGTTGGTGATAAACTCGTTCAGCGGCAGTGGCAAAACAAGTTGCACGTTTTTGTTGCCCGTTCAACGGTAGCTTTACAGTGAAACAAATAAAAACAACACTTTTGTTTTATTTCTTTACAATTTCGTGCCCTATATTGCCATTTGATCACTTCAAATCAATGTTGAATACTGTCATGATTCTCTAGAAAACAAATCGGTTTTGATTATTATAAACGTGCATGGTGTGCACCGTAATTTTTAGGGAGTTATTATAACTCCAAAAATGGAGTAAAAATTTTAGGTACAGGATAACCCCTTTTTTGGGGTTATTTTAACTCCTAATTTAACTCCGAATTTGGGGTCATTTTTACTCCTGAAAAAGAGTTCTTTTTACTCCCAGTCTTGGAGTTAAAATTACTCCGAAATGGGGTTACTTGTACTCCTTACAGGGGTTGTTTTTACTCTTTTTGGAGTTAATTTAACTCTGAAAGTGGAGTAAAAATTTTAGGTACAGGATAACTCCTTTTTTGGGGTTATTTTAACTCCTCAATATCTGGGGTCACTTTTACTCCTGAAAAAGAGTTCTTTAAACTCCTTTTTGGAGTTAAAATAACTCCACGAAAAATAACTCCACTGTAAGGAGTTAAATTAGCGCCACTAGAGGAGTTATTATAACTCCCTGAAAATTACAGTGTGGTACTGTACAGTATCGCAATTGATCCCCAAAATGGACCACAAGTGATCCCTATTGTCGACCGCAAATGATCCCGTGAGGAAAATCAGAATAGCCTGGACTTAAGTTACTGGATCATCGTGTCACGTTTAATATCGCAACACATAGTATTAATTAAACTGAATTCATTTAAAAAAAAAACAAGAAGACGCCCGAAGGCGTTTACGCGGGATGTGTTGGGGTAAGAAAGAATTACCGGTATGTTCAATGGCAATGGAAACTTGAGTAGTGTATGCAACAAATGTGTGCAGGAGAGATAGGGATGTTCTGTTAAGGATTAATACACTAGAAGATGAGTTACACACAAGGGTTCCTTTGCTACTAACAACAAAACGTACATCAATATTACCACCATATATGTTAGGAGTATGGGGTAGTTCACTAAAATTTGCATTTCTTTACTAATGTCCTCAAAAAATGCACTTTCACACTCAACAATAGGGCTGCAAGGCTGTACTCTAGGGAAAATTTCAGGGGGCCCTTCGGGCTTCCCAAGCATTTTAGCTGCGGTGCCATGCCCGGACCTCCAAGTTGGTCGCCCAAATTTTTAAATCAGTGAGCTTATTAAAAATTGAACAAATTATTTTCCTAACAAGACAAGAAGAATTTTGTGAATATTTTTTTCACGAAAAATCACATCCCTTTGACCTCCTGAGCGTGCGAAAAAAAAATACCCGCATGTTGTCATATGAAAACAAGTTTTCGCGCCATGTGAGAAACATAGGCAACGCCGCCGAATATTTCATGTTTTTTAAATGGAAAATTAAGATTCTGGTCTGTTTATGTATTTTTTATACTGTAGTTCAACTAGATACAATATTCTTAACAAGAAATTCCTCAAATCCTATCTTTGTATGATACCTCGTATCAACGTGAGAAAATGATAACTTTTGTAACAGCGAAAGTCTGTGAAAACGACCCCAAATAAAAGTTCGCTCCAGTACAATCCCATTAGGAGGATTCTTTGTTTATTGATACAAAATTTTCCACTTAATCGTTCCTTCGTTTCTCTTTCCCTGGTTTTGTATCTTTGTAACTCTCTCTATCTCCAGCAGCAAAGGCACGAGAAATGAATAAACAGGCTTGCGCGGACAGGGTCCTTACCACTGCCGGGATGCGACATTTTCATGTGAATGTGTTTCGAAATGAACCGGAAACCTCTACAGAGTAATAAATACAGTGGTCATATTTCCCTGTTCCTAGGCATTAAAATGAAAGAAGATAAGTCTCCTTTTTAACGTCCTTCCTGTCCTTAATTTTCACAGCAACGAAACATCAAATACTTGAAAGAAAGGAGAAAAAAAATTGCACAAAAGAAACAGTTTGGTTATTTATAGTTTTATTCATTTCATTGTTCGACGCGTCGTTCAAGTTCTCAGCACATTCACCATCCCCCCCACCCCTCCCTTCATCCATGCCTAAAATCCAATACATTCCTCTACTTTTCACGGGATCACTTGCGGTCGAGGATCATTTGCGGTCCATTTCGGGGATCATTTGCGGTCTAAGGATCATTTGCTGTTGGGGATCATTTGCGGTACTCTACAGTACTTCGGTTAAATGGGCCTTACTTGACTAAGTTTCGCGCCATCAACTTAATTTTCTCCTTTTTAAACAAATCTGGAATGCATCCAAGAATATGCCATGCTAGGTTAGGCTTGTAAAGAATTCACATTTCACACTTTCTTAAAGCACCACATCCTCAAATACCAGATGCGAAGTCACTATTACTACTATAGTACTAGCATGGGCAGACGAGACTAAGTTCCCTACAAAAACGTTCAACTGCTTTTTTATAACTCCCTTGTCGTCAACCTGCAACGATTCGCAAGAAAGCCGCCAAAGGAAGTTGAACGTTTGTCTCTGATCTCTAGGCAGTAGGCTGCTCGTCGATAGTAGGAAACAAATTAAAACCCATTTTGTTTGTAAACTGATTGTCAAACTGCCTTCCCTTGTTAAACATTCTGTACGCGTCTCTCCACTTGTGCAACTTCTCATTGTCGTAGAGAGCGCGGATCTTCATTTCGTTAAGCCGGTTATTCTTTCCCCAGTGTGGTCTTGCCTTGAATTCACTAAAGAGTTTGTTTTCCACCACCTCTTGAAACTCTTCAATTCAGAAAGCTCCAGGGAGGAATGGTACCTAAAGTGATGCACAGTAAAAGAGTTTTTAGAGTGTTTTCACATGACGTTAAGTCCGCCATATTGATGTCCCTAAAAAAACGGCGGCCGTGTTGATGCCCCAAACCAATCTTTTGAATGTTAAACCTTTCCTTATGTAAAAACTTTCTTTGGTTCCAATAAATTTGCATAGCCTCTGGTTACGTTAGTGAAAAGGCTCTATTAAGCCAGCGGAGACTTCTTTCAACATTATTTGGGGGCGTGGATGGTTAAACTTAAAAAGCGAAATAACTATCGAGGAGGAGGCCCAGACTCAACTTTTAATGCCACCTCGTTTCCTTCCTACCCACCCACCCACAATGGTGGCACCGTCCTGAATGCCCCCTTTTCATTTCATCGCTGTCTCTTGCGTCAGCCAATCAGAGTGTGGGATTTGCTATAGCTTGAATACATTCAATCATCTCAAAAACAAAAGAAAGGGATCTATTTATCTTGTAGGTAATCAGAGAAAAGGCCAAGGGAACGGCAGGGACCCAAATCTTGGTGTCGGTTTTAGGGAGGTGTCCACTGAAAGATAGTTGACTGTGATTTTACTAACGTTACAATGAGCCCATGATCATGACAAACTCTAATCCCTTAAATCGCTCAAAGTATTCCTTCTGAAGCAGCACAGATTAGTTGCGTCATTTTATAGTTCAACATGTATACATATTGTATGACCTTCATGTGCTCTCACCTCAATATAGCAGTTATTTTCACTGGTACTGCTTCCGTCAGGTCTAAACATGTTAGCGGGGCTCAAAAACAGATCATCCGTCTTCACTAATCTCACATACACAGGCAGCAAAGAGTACTGCTTGTGCCTGTCTGCGTAATCTTGAGCCAACTCTATAACCGTACCCAAGGCACGATTCAGGTGCTCGAGCGGCAAACACCATTCCGCGGTGACCACCCTTATTAAAAAAGGAGGAAAGAGAATATATAAACATACTGTGTCTTCATGCCCAAAGATTATGCTTTCGCAAAACACGAGGAACGCGTTTAATGGAGACACCAAAAAAGAAAGCCTGCAAAACCAACAACAACAACAACGAGAAAAAACGGCGAACATCCGTACGTGAGAAATTTTAAAAGGTTTCTGAGGACAATTTTCGTATACAAATGTCTGCTGGCTACTACCACGTATATCCCTCGGTTTAAATATATGTCTTACTAGTTACTAATTGACTTGTCTAATTATTTTAGTCTGTCTTCTTTTTGTTTTGGACTTTTAACTCTACTTTGATCTTCAATGAGAAAACATACTTGAGATACTCGAACATTTCTTTGATGATTTTTTAAACTCATTGATGATGACGTGTTGAAACAATGTGAAAATTTCACATTGTTTCAACACGTCATCATCAATGAGTTTAAAAAATCATCAAAATAAAATACCGGTAAGTAAAAACAAAAACGAGGATATATGCTAGCGGATATTGTCCGTCCATATTTTTGACTGAGCAAATTAAACGGAGGCTGTAACTGGCTAAAGTGGTTACTATCCCTCAAACAATAATAACGAAACTGTCCGCGGTCAATACTCAGTTCTCAGTTTACAATATACTTGGGGAGGAAACTAAATTTACAAGCGTAACAAGCAATTTTATAAACGGGGAAATATACAACCTTGAGGATATCACTAGATAATCTGCAATTTTGATTGGAACACGTGACATGTTTAGACACTCACGTCCAAGAATAGACCAATTCCGATATATTAAAATTCATACTTGGCTGCGAGGCTTCGATGAATAAAACAAAAGAAATCATCTTGAGGCTCAGCAATGAATAATACATTTCTTTTGTTTTATTCCCGCAAGCCTCGGAGCCAAGTATGAGTTTTAATTCATAGAAAATGGTCTATTGAAGGGCCAAATAAGTTTATTGGATACGTGACAATACGGTATTCACGGGTGTCCATGCACGCCAAGACTTACTGAATATTGCCTTTCGTATAACTGTAGCACGTTGTACCACTTTTGGACATACGGCTTTTTTGAGCGAGAACTGTGACAGTCCAAAATTGGTGATTCGTGGAATGCAGGTCGGGCAGCAATAGGCGCATGTCTGGAGACAAGAAGCCGTGCAGTCTGTCTGCATGCAGCCTATATCCGTTATTCCTCTACCTCCACAGCAATTGCAACAGCATGAGCAGCAAGCAAAGCACGTGGGCGACCTGTCTGTTCTCCTGGCTTTCAAGTAGGCCATGTGGATCTGCTTGTTAATCCTGAGGAAAACAAGGCAAGAGGATAATAAAATTTTCCCTAGGGTGCTCTATTCTTCAAGGTCTATACCGTAAGTAAGTGCGGCGTAAAGGCTAGAGTTTTCCATCTCTTTGGTCTGAAATTCGGATCAGATTTTTGAAATAGGGTAAGGTTTTGTGCTCTGTGTGAAAAGGGTCCAGAAATGGGAACGTTTTTTATCATTTCGTCCCTTGAAAACAGTGGTCCTGGCCTGAAAGAGGGTAGGAAAACACCCTAATATTTGGGCACAAAATTGGTTAAATGCCGCAAATCCCAATAAAATTTTCCAGAGGTAATCCCCGAGTTAATAACACCAGTGACTTACCCTTGGCCTATCGGGTACGGATTTACAAAAAACGAGAGGTATTCTCCTTCCTCTTGTTTTTTATACATTTCAGCAAAGGATTGAGTGACCTCAAAATCCTCTATTGAAGTCCAGGGTAGATATAACACGGTTCCGATCTCCTCCAGATTGTACACGGGAACACAGCGGTACGTAATAGAGTAAATTATCCACAAAGAGCCAAGTCCCACTGCACAGGTCTTCAGTACATCGTCACTGTTTATCTGGATAGGGTCATCTCCATACTTGGCATTGTCAACCTTTTCTTGGCAGTCTTGTATGGTTTCGTTTCCGCCACGCACCTTCACTTGGATTCCACCAGAAACGATTAAATGAAGGCCCACTACTAAAGTTGACTGAAAAAAGACATTTGAGTCTGACGTCTGACAGTGTGCTAGCCTTTAAGTGGTGGTGGTATGTAGTTGGGGAATGGAGGCGCAATTACAACCTTTTTTCCACGGAAATTTTCCTCTCCTCATTCGCCCAACTAGCAGACTAGAGACCCTGCATGGCAAGGAGGCTGGGGCAGTTATGAATGCCGTCACTGTAGGCACACTTACGATCATCATATCTCGGCAGACGCATAGATATTTTCAGCCAAATTATATCAGTATAATAATAATAATATTTATTCAGGGAGCCCACTCGCCTTAGTGGTTTTCAGTGGGGCCCTGCAATTTTATGCTATCCATCTCTCTCAGTCCTCTGCAAAGTCTTCTTTTTGTCAAAGGGAGGCTCCCACGCGCGCTTACTATTTTTGGAATCGTTGCGGGAACCTGTGCGGAGGAGAGAGCATGGATGCTTTTGTCTCCCGAGACGCCAACCATTCCACAGCACCAGGGAGCAGCCACAGACACTAATGTTTAAAACCTCATTCCAACTTTTCATTGTTTATCTAAGAGCTGAAACATCTTACCATGGTTCCACTGAAAATCGCTGATCCGTGAGTGGAAGTGTTCGGCACACCTCCCACGGTTTGGCCAGCGTATTAAGCCCCAGGTCATGTTTCTTGTCCAGTTCCTCAACAAAATCAACAACGAGCTTCCCAGCCTCGACTTCGACGTCAACACATTCCTCGTTTGCATTATACGATCCCGTTACTGGCTGAAGTTCTAGAATGTTGTTCAAATTTGTCTTGACTACGAGTATGTCTCGAGTGTGCGTCAAGCGAGACCATGACGAGCCTGTGCCAACAGCGCGAATAGTGTAGTCATTATCCGCGGCATAATTGCATACAGCGACAATCTGACCGGGGCTGTCAAGGCCTAAGTAAAAAAAAAATTAATAACTGATTGCAGCTTTCTCTTCTCACCGTAGTCAACAGTTCTTTTTCACGAGTCTTTCACCGCAATATTTTTTCTCTGCTGGTGGCGATCTAAAACGAAGGCCATCCATATTTTACTATGAGTTCTTAGGGCAAAGCGGATTAATAGACCAAGAACAAGGAAGTATAAATTTGAAGCTTGGGAATGAATCTGAGCTTTAAACTACGTGTTAAGTGAGCCTTGACAGCGCTCTTAGTTGTAGCCTTTCACGCAGCCGTTCTTAGGGCTTCGTCAAGCTTTTTAGGCTGTGTGGTTGTCGGTGATAAATCAAACTTTATTTCATAAGAGTAAATATATTATAGTAAGTTGATATCACAAATAAAGCTGCGGGCGTAGTTGTTTGATGAAAAGAAGGGATTGATACAAGGAAATCGCCCGAAGTTTTTACTACAATTTGGCGCTTTTATGTGAGCTCCTGCATGCTAAAATGTCTTCAGCGGAACATCGAAGGAAAGCTTTGTTTGTTTTATTTACTCGTTAAGTCGTTCTTTCCTGTTGAAACACTTTTGAGAGACCGCTACATAAGGGAAATATGTTCGGCTAAGTAAGTTACTTCTTGTTTTATTAAAGTGAGCGCTCGAGACACTTTAATAAGAGAAGTAGCTTACAAAGCCCACATACTTAAAAATTCACATCGACGCATAACGTATAATCCTATTAATACCAAATACAACAATATACGCATTGGCTCTCGTCACACCCTCATTCAGTATTTTTAGTTTATTTAATCAATATTTTTTTTATCGCCGGCTACATACCACCATGATGTTCCACTTGATACATAATATCTTTGTCATCGTTTATTCCGTAAGTTCTTCCGGCAAACTGTTAACGCGCGTGGCCTGGGGGAGGAATAGATGTACGAGGGGCTGGACCATTTCCGATCCGTCGTAGTTGTACCAGACTCGGCGCCCGGTGTATGTGCAAAAACGAATGCATGGGAAGATACATTGCAAGTAGGACCAACGCAAGTTGTAACAACAATCAATTCTGTTGCCCATGGTTTTGGTCCTGTAACGAACGTGAACTGGGGTATCACAATTCAGCAAGAGCTGATTACTGAATTCAGAAAGTACGAGAAAGAAGGTCTACCATCAGTTGTGTAATATAATGGCAACATCCTTTCTGTCCGAAATGCCGTTTCATTGCTATCTGCAAAACCGTATCTTATCATGTCTCCGATTTGAGCTTAGGCCCAGTTCAAAAGTCGAATATAATATGTGGCGAACGTCATTCCTATTTAGTCGACTAGAATAGTTAAATACGGCATTTAATTTGATTCAAACGTCGAATTCAACTTAGGAAGGGATGAAAACGAGCTCCCCTAAAAACGCCACGTGTGAGGCTAAATTTAACTCCGTTATTTGTCAATATTCCCAGTAATATAACTATAATTTACTAAAATTCACGCATTTAGTTCGGCACATGTGAAATGCGAGGTTTGAATCAAAAGTCAGCTCGAATCTTCGACAGTTTCAGTCGCAGATACGGCAAACGTCGCATTAATTTAAGGAGTCGAATGATTCAAACGTAGCACTTCATATGCATTTAATTCTAGCGTTAAGTTCGGCACAGGTGAAATTCGACGTTTGAACCGGGCCTCACTTTTATTATTTTTTTTCTTTCTTTTCTTGTTGTTCGTATGTGCAATACTGAGGTGATACTCACGTGAGTTTCGGTGGTGCCCTCTACCATAAATGACCCTCAATTTCAGGTGTTTTCGAAACAGCTAATGAAAACGTAGATTAAAATATTTTTACTGGATTCAGGATATATACCAGTCTTTAGGTCTCGACTTTAGAGCGATGGTTAGGAGAAAACCTTGCAGGGTTTCATGATTTGCTTGCAGTTATCATCGACCAAGAATCTTGTGTTTGACATATGATCTGATCGCGTGACTGTCTGGTGTCTGCTGCATAAATCAAAACTTAAAAGCACTCTACCAAACTCGTTTCCAGAGGGTGATCCTTGGTTTAAATTTTATTTCCCTTTATTGTTTTAAACTCATTATCATACATTACAAATAATAATACCATGCCCAAAAACAAATGGAAATACAATTTGAATCAAGGATAAAATTAAACCACAACATATACATCAAGCAAAGAAGCAAAATCGGAAGCCACCAGAAGAGTGGTGTAATCAGCAAATATGTCGACCTGAGAATGGACATGTTAGGGTAGACCATTGATAATACAACAAAAAGCAAGGGTTCCCAACATGGAACCCTGTGGCACCGCTGTTACGGTCCCAATGGACGATGACAGTCCCATGAATGAAACCAATTGAGTATGATCGGTTAAATATGATTTGAACCAAAGTAAATCAAGATTGTAGGCTTCAAGCTTACTTAGCAAAGTCGCATGATCAACCATGTCAAAGGCCTTCTTATAATCAACAAAGACCATACCGTTAATCTTGTTTTTGTCTAGATTAAATAACTATATATGCGATCGCCGTCTCTGTGCTGTGCAGCTTCCTGAACCCAGACTGGTTTCTAAAGAGAAGATCACGAGCATTTAGATAAACAAAATTGAGATAACAAGTCCAACAAGTTACCTAAACCAACAAAAAGTTCAGAGTGCAAAATTCGAGTAGAAGATTGTAGTCATTGAGAAGTCTTGTTCTTCTCTCACTCACCCAGTCAATTGCTATCTACGTTTTTTGGCAAGACAAGAACGGTAAAATAAGAAGAGAAATCATATTCATTATCACTATCTAAATTCGTGCTATAACTACTTTATGTTAAAGCGTATGAGCTACGATGAAACGGCAACAAAAACGTAAACTTGTTTTCATTCATTGCTGCTAAACAGGTTGAAAAGCGACGCTGCGAGTTTCACCAAACAAGATTATTTCTTTTGTTTCTTTACAATGTCTTTGCCGTATTACCATTTGATTACATACTTGAATTTGTTTGTTAAACGCTGTCATGTTTCTCGAGCTAGAAAACAAATCGTTTTGAGGATTAACGTCGTGTACTACTTCAGCTAAACTAGCCTCACTTAATAAACGTTCGCGCCATCATTACTTACTTATCCCCCCTTTTAAGAAACACTCTCGAATACATACAAGCAAATTCTATACAACAAATCAGGATTTCACCCCGCTTGTAAAACAGTTTAGTTCTACAATAAAACATTTTTTATATTAACCACCACAACTTCAAATACTGCAGAGTTGCTCTACAGTACTAGTATGAGCAGATCAGACTAAGTTCCCAACAAAAACGTTCAACTGCCTAGTTCCCTGGAGTCACTTGTCAGAAAAAAATATCAGCGATACCTACGAAAGACGCGAAAGAAAGTTAAACGTTTGTCTCTAGGCAGTTGGCTGTTCGTCGATAGTAGGAAACAAATTAAAACCCATTTTGTTGGTAAACTGATTGTCAAAACACTCTCCCTTGTTGAACATCTTGTACACTTTTATCCACTTGAGCAACTTCTCCTTGTCGTAGAGAGCGCGGATCTTCATTTCGTTAAGCCGGTTATTCTTTCCCCAGTGTGGTCTTGCCTTAAATTCTCTAAAGAGTTTGTTTTCCACCACCTCTTGAAACTCTTCAGTTCCGAAAGCTCCGGGGAGGAATGGTACCTAAATAGAGTGCACAGTAAAAGTTTTATTAAACCACCAGAGGCTTCTTTCTTTTCAAGGCTGTTTGAGGGAGTGGAGGGTCTTGAAAGATGTCTGAACTCTATGGTGTAACAACTTTTAATCTAATTACCTGCAATAGTTAACTGTTATTCAAATTAAGGAGGAGATACGCCCAGGATCCACTTTCAAAGCTACTTCGATTCAATGAATTAATCAATCTTTATAAGTGCTCTCGGTATATACAGAGACGAAAATTACGGGTTGAAAATTAGCAAAAAAGAGAGCGCAGCCACTTAGAGATAGCAAATGCCAGTTGCGTTAAGTGGCTAGCCATGCGGAGGAAATTTTTACGAAGAACTCAAAAGGCGTCCATCGTGTAAGTTTTCGCTGCCATCGCGTCGCCCGATCGTAACGTTCCAAATACACGGCCCCGACGGGAATTCCACCCTTTTCGTTTTGTCAAACTCTACCGTCAGCCGATCAGAATATAGATCAAATACAGTAAAATCTCTCAACAATGGACGACACAGGAGGTAATTGGATCCTGATACAATTATAAACGACACTAAGTGTTTGTTTGAACGAAGTGTCCGTCTTCCCTCGGAGAGTTAACTGGAAGAGGCAAAGAACGGACAGGGACCAACTCCAGCTGTCCATTTTAGGGAGGGGTCCGTCGTATAGAGAGACTGAGAAAAATATGAAAAACGGCAGGGACCAGCTCCTGGTGTCCGTTTTAGAGAGGTGTCCGTCTTTTAGAGATGTCCGTCAAGAAAGACTGGACTGTGCTATGAGAAATTTTGAGATATGTGCAGTCACGACAAACGCTGGATTCCTTATTATCGCGCAGAATATCACTTCTGAAGCAGTGCATCGCTCTACTATTAATCATCCAGTACGGTTTCTATGCGGTTACACATGTGAAGTGTACGGCCTTCCTGTGCTCTCACCTCAATATAGCAGTTAGGTTTACTGTTACTGCTTCCGTCAGGTCTAAACTTGCTAGCGGGGCTCAAAAACAGATCATCCGTCTTCACTAATCTCACATATATAGGTAGCAAAGAGTACTGATTGTGCTTGTGTGCGTAATCTTGAGCCACCTGTATGACCGTACCCAAGGCACGATTCAGGTTCTCCAACGGCAAACACCATTCCGCGGTGGCCACGCTGAGACAAACGAAGGAACAAGATTTTTAAAACTACTTGAATATCTGCTGTGATGGGATATACCCTTTGCAAATTATACGATTAGAATTAGAATTAGAATCCTGCATCCCTAAGGATTAAGCTTTCTTAAAGTATGAGGAACGCTAAAATCTAAGTAGATTTATAGAGGCATCAAATAAGCAAGCCTTTCCCTGCTAGCAGAGGTCTCTCACGACGAGGCCTCTGCTAGCAGGGAAGCAAGCCTGAGAACTCAGATAGAATATGTTATACCGCTCAAAATCAAGTAAATGAGAAATAACAACAACAGCAAATGTAAGAACGAGAAATAACGATGAACAGCCGTACGTGAGAAATTAAAAAGGCTTCTGAGGACAATTTTTATATACAATAGTCCGCAGTCTTCTAACACATACGGGATCTCTCGTTTAATATAAAAGCTATACTACTAGTTACGTATAACTAATTTAATTTGTCCTTTTTATGTCTTCTTGCTTTCGCATTTGTAAAACTAAAAGGCTATGACGTTATCTTCGTTTTTGCGTTATTACAAAACCCCACAAGTTAATTAGATTCCCTCACCAAAAAACGTATTATTGGCTGGGCAATGTACTACTCTTATTCGCAGATATTATCCGTGCAAAATTTTGAGTCAAACAGAGGCTCTAGCTGGCTGTAGTGGGTACTAATTCAAATATTGGCTATTTAGTCAGACATTTAAAACAAAAGTGTTAGCATTTAAAAAGTATTTTTATTTACTGATCTCAATACTCAGCTCTCGTTGTCCAGTTTATTTGAGGAGGAAAATCGATTTAAGAGCATATCACACAAATTAAAAACACAGAGGAAAATGTTAATTTCAAGATATCCAGCCTTAATTGCGACTCGAGACATTGTTAATAAAATCACATCTAAAAAATAATATTTTATGGGATATAATAAGTTTGGACTCGTGACCATAGAGTATCCATGCGGGTAACTTACTGAATATTGCCTTTCGTGAACTGTAACACGTTGTACCACTTTTGCACATACGGCGTTTTGAGCGAGAACTGTGACAGTCCAAAATTGGTGAGTCGTGGAATGCAGGTCGGGCAACAATTGGCGCATCCCTGGAGACAAGAAGCCGTGCAGTCTGTCTGCATGCAGCCTATATCAGCTATTCCTCTACCTCCACAACAATTGCAACAGCATGAGCAGCAAGCAGAACACGTGGGCGAACTCTCTGTTCTCTTGGCTTTCAAGTAGGCCATGTGGATCTGCTTGTTTATCCTAGGGGGAAACAAGACAAAAGGACAATAAATTCCCTCCTGAGGCTACTCCCCGGGGGTTCTCCCGTATACACGCTAGATATATTTATCATTGCACACCATAGGATTCAGCTTTTGACCTCTTTGGTCTGAAATTGGGTACAGATTTTTGAAAAAGGGTAAGGCGTTGTGTTCTGTGTAAAAAGTTTCTACGAACGGATATGTTTTTTTTAATAACTTTTCTTTTGGCAATGGCGGTTCGAACCTTGAATAGGGTAGGGACAGCAATCGTATATTTTGGTTTGAAACTGGATAAGCATGCCAGGAAACATGCCGCACAACCGACCTAAATTTTCCAGGAGTAAATCCCAGGTGAATAACAGCAGTGACTTACCCTTGTCCTATTGGGTATGGATTTACAAAAAACGAGAAGTATTCTCCGTCCTCTTGGTTTCTATACATTTCAGCAAAGGTTTGAGGGACCTCGAAATCCTCTATTGAAGTCCAGGTTTGTTGATACAAGGTTCTGATTTCCTCCAGATTGTACACGGGAACACAACGGTATGTTATGGAGTAAATTATTCCCATAGAACCAAGTCCCACTGCACAGGCCTTCAGGACGTCATCACTGTTTATCTCGATGGGGTCATCCCCATATTTGGCGTTGTCAACCTTTTCTTTGCTGGCTTGTATGGTTTCGTTTCCGCCACGCACCTTCACTTGGATTCCGCCAGATATGATTAAATGAAGGCCCACTACTAAAGTGGACTAGAAACGAGACATATAAGGTTGATTGTCGTTTTCTTTATCGCTGGAAATTACTGGCAAAATGTGACGTGCTAGCCTTTGCAGGATGGGGGAGGGAGGACTGGACACGGGCCGTGAAAACCTAGGGCCTCTCTTCTTCCCGTCCACTCTCTCTCCAGGGAAAGAGACCTTGGGAACAAGGGTGGGGAAGAAACTCAACTACAACGCTGTCACCGTTGAAACACTTGTGTCTTGTATCTCGGAAGCCATAGACTAATTCTCAGCAGCGTTTGTAATAATAATAATGATAATAATGTCCTTTGTTTGCCCTCGACAGTACTTATAGCAATAATGCTTGTGGGGCCGAGCAAATGTCTGAAACAAATAATTCAAATCAAACTTAACGGGGTTAAAAATCCTGACTAGCCGGAGCCAAACCAGTTGGCTATTTACAAGGTTGATCGAAGATTTGAACTGGGGACTACCGAGAACTAATCCAGCTAGTGATTACGGGACTTAAACTCAAGGCCTGCGAATTACAAGTTCAGCGCTCCCGTTTGTACAATTCATGGAAGATTTTCCCTCCCGAGACGAAACCCCTTTGCACGAGGGTGTAGCCACAGGCACTAATGCTGATAGCCCTATTCCCGACTATCCGTTGTCTATCTACAAGCTGAATATCCTTACCATGGTTCCACTGAATATCCCTGATCCGTGAGTAGAAGTGTTCGCCACACCTCCCACTGTTTGGCCAGCGTAATTCCCCATCATATTAAGCGCCCGGTCATGTTTCTTGTCTAGTTCTTCAACAAAATCAACAACGAGCTTTCCCGCCTCGACTTCGATGTCAACGCATTCCTCATTATCGTTGTACGACTCCGGTCTTGTCAGTATCCTGTTCAAATCTGTCATGACTACAAGTATGTCTTTAGTGTGCGTCAGACGAGACCATGACGAGCCTGTGCCAACAGCACGAATGGTGTAGCCATGGTCCGACGCATACTTGCATACAGCGGCAATCTGACCGGGGGCGTCAAGGCCTGAGTAAAAAAAATATCAACAAAAATTAACCATTTGCAGTTTTCTCTTGTCGCTGTGGTTCGACTGCTGTTTGACATTGTCCTGATGTTGGGGGTGTAAATTTGCATGCGTTTATTGGGTGGCAAGCGAGTGAGTGAAAATTCTGGGTTGGTTTGGAAATTGGGTTTTAATCTTAACTTAAAGCGATGTGTGAAAGGGCTCAGAACACCTCGACAGCGCCCTTGGCTGATCAATTGATCAACCTTTATTTAAAGAGTGACGAAAATAGTGACAATCCAAATAAACTTAATAGTGACTCTCGGTTGCTGGTTCGATGAAAGGGGAGAAAATGACACTCGGGGTAATTCAGGGCTTTGATGGCTTCCACTTGACCACTCCCTTATAATTTACGCACAACAGCTTTCCTTGTTTCATTTATTCGCCAACTTGTCCGTTCCTCCAGTTAGTCATTTTTCGTTTAGACGTAATTATCATAAATTTTGTTTATGGCTACAAACCACCGGACTGCTCCATTTGATGCATAATATCTTCGTCGTCATCAATTCCGTGAAGAGCTTCCGGCAAACTGTTAACGCGCGTGGCTTGGGGGTGGTAGAGATGCACGAGGGGCTGGACCATCTCCGATCCGTCGTAGTTGTACCAAACTCGGCGCCCGGTGTATGTGCAAAAACGAATGCAGGGGAAGATACATTGGTAGGACCAACGCGTGTTGTAACAACAATCAATTTTGTTGCCCATGGTTTTGATTCTGCAAAGAACAAAAAGCGAACAGTTTTGGCAACATTCTCGGTCCCAGAGGCGGTGATTGTTTTGTTCAGCGCCAAAGATATATTGGCGCTGACCAAAAGGATCGTGGCCCCTACGAACAAGAATGACGCTAAACAATCTCGTTGCCAGAGTCTTCTGGAATAGTTCATCAGTATGGTGTTGTCTCGCTGACCAAAAAGTCAGAAGTACGAGATTGGATTCGAAGGTGACCTTCAACACCATTGTAACTTGAAATAATTTAATAAACATCTCCTTCTTTTCGACATGTCATCTCAATGCCGTTGTAAACATTATAATTGTAATATTTGTATGGATGTTGTTGTGTCTTATCATGTTTCACCATTTCTTTATTTTATCTGTCTTTTCTTGTATGTAAAGGGTAATACGTCGTGGGCAGAAAATAAAGCCTGGGTTGCCTGTGCGGTCCTAGCTACAGAATATATTTCCCCACCATGTGGGGAGAGCCTCCTTTTGCCTTCTTTTTCATGGAAGGAAAAAGGAGGCTCTGCCTGAATGGCGTCAATCCTTTTAAGTAAACGCAGGTCCGGATTCGAAGCTGTATCCAAGCAACATCCAACGCATGCTCAACAACGATCTTATTCGATTCATGGACTGAGTCTGTCTCTTGCGTCAAAATCGAGTAAGCGAAAGAAAGGTTCTGCTGGCCGGGTGACATTACCCTCACATTTGGACAAATTATTCTGCGCTTTGTGATTAATCTGATGCCAACATTGACGACGGTTGTTTGAATTTAAGGTTTAATTTGTTGGAATTATCGATCTTGTGTGTGGTTCAATCGTGATCTGATCAAATAGGTCGTGTTGGTGACTGTTTTAATTGTCCCTTGGCATGCTTTAGTCTCGAAAGACTATGGTGTCGCGCTCTGATTAATGGTACTCGAGGAGCGCCTTGTGTGGCTGGAAAGACCAATTCGGGAATGACAGTCCCTTCCGCACGGTGAGCAGATGTGGTGAGCAGATGAGGTCTCCCTGATTCCAGGCTTTCCTCGTTTATCTCTTTGTCCCAGCCCGTTCGGCAAGTGTCTCTTCAAACTCGGAAAGGCCTTGCTGCAGTGCCTGCCTCCAAGCAAAACGTTCTGAATCCACGGTTTCCCATTTGTTGATGTCAATGCTTAAGGCCTTCAGGTCCCTCTTGCAGACATCTTTACAGCTTAATCATTGAGGCCTGCCAGTGGGGCACTTTC
The DNA here is from genome assembly GCA_964035705.1 of Porites rus. NCBI lineage: Eukaryota > Metazoa > Cnidaria > Anthozoa > Scleractinia > Poritidae > Porites > Porites rus. Next base: position 10,333,136 of record OZ038002.1, read on the forward strand.
CCAGAGCTTATTCTTAGTAAAAGAGATCTTTCTGGGATCCGGCCGTCGCCCAATCTTGCAGCTTGCACTAGGACTATTTTGTTTGGAACTTTGTCCTGCCAGGTGATGTTGAGCATGCGGCAGAGACAGCGCACGTGGAAAGTGTCAAGCTTCCTCTCCTGTCGTACGAGAAGAGTCCAGGACTTAGTGCCGTACAACAGTGTGCTCAAAACACAGGCTCTGTAGATCTGGATCTTGTTATCTTCCGTCAGCTTCTTGTTAGACCATACTCTCTTGGTCAGACTGGAAATGGCAGTGGCTGCCTTGCCTTGCTGTTTGGCTTGGAGTCCAGAGAAGAAGTGTCTTAGAGGATCGAGCCAAGGTACTCGAAGTCATGGACAACCTCCAATTCGGGCCTCAAGATCGTAGTGCTGTGAGGTGAATCCAAGTCCTGAGCCATCACCTGAGTTTTGTTCTTTTTTAGACTATATGGTTAGTCCAAAGTCTTAGCAGGCCTTGCTGAAACGGTTCATGAACCGCAGAAGGGCTCGGCTGAATGGCGGCGACAGCTGCATCGTCGGCAAAGAGGAGATAACGCAGACATTTCATTTGGACTTTGGAATTTGCGTTTAGTGTGGAGATGTTGAAAAGCTTTCCGTCTAACTTGGCCTGGAGGTAGATGCCCTCTGTTGCATCTCCAAAGGTTTGTTTCAGCAGGACAGCGACGATAAATCTCAAATAAGGTAAGTGCGAGGACGCAACACTGCTTTATTCCACTTCAAATAAACTATATTAAATAATGTATCGGTCAAATCGAAGCTCTAACATCACCCATGGATAACCCAGGGCATTTGGCACGAGCGCTCTTTCCGCGCTTCCGGTGCGCTTGAAGGCCGGCGAAATTTTCCTTTTTGCAAACCGGAAATCCTATTTTCTTTCTGTAATTTCAGGCTACAATGTTAAATAGATAAATTCGTTTCATAACAATATCAATAAACAGTTTCATATGTTTGTGTCTGTACATCTATGAGTCAAACTTGTTGGTAGTATAATGCCAAAATTTGAGTTTAATTTGAAAGTGTTGAATACCTCCTCTTTCCACTAAATATCACCTAATCGTCTTTCGCGGTTTCGTTTGCAAAAGCTTAACACTTCTTAACCTTAATTTTTACATATGTTAAAGGGAGATAAATTTTGTATAACATAACAAAAAATTAGATTGATATATACTGATATAGTGGCGTTGTACTTCTTCAAACTTTGCTTCTCGGGTGCAACGCGCCATGGCGATTGCGCAATGCGTTGCACTATCCGGCAACCGCATGTAAACAAAATTTATTGAGGTTAGTTGTAAGGTTTTTTCTCCGTTTTTGTCTCCAAAACAAAACAAGGTAAACAGTAAAAACTGAGGGGAAACTAATTTTGAAGTTTCGAAGAAACAGAAAGACGTATGAGATGTTTTTTCAAAATTAAAAAGAAGGATGATGGTGATTGAAATTAGCACAATTTCACCTTGCACGAGCTGCACGCATTTATAAAATACACGTCATCTAGTTATGAAACACGATCTGCTGTCTTTTAGTTTTGCCATGGATGACATGGATGAGATTTTCCTTCGTGTTTCAGACAGTACTTAGTTGTTTTGTTTTGGAATAACATCGACATTGGCGGGTAGCAGAACGAAAATATAATTCAGTGGTAGAGTCATGGAAGTAATAAAAGAAACCCTTTGAAAGAGATGTTTGTCTACTCCAACTAAACCTCCGCAAAAAATAGCAACATTTGCCTCTCGGGGACAGCGTACCAGCACAAAGGAACGAGGAAGAAGTGCAAGCAAACAAATCAGGCCACCATAATTCAGTGACAGCGGCAGTGTCTAATGTACAAACCACATCACAAGCCCTGACCGAAGTCGAAAACAAGCGACATTTCTAAGCAGAGTCCCAGTCCACTGCATCACACCTTTTTGCTCGGACGCGCTCGTTTCACCGCCCAACCTTTATCCGCCTTGCAATGAACATTACGGGAGAGCCGCGCCATTGTTTTTAGAAAGTAGCTCAAGTTTCACCCCCACATAGATGGAAAAACCTAGAGTTGTCGAACAAATATATCATAAATACAGCAAATGATTGGCATCATGTAGAAAGAAAGCTAAGAAAAAATTGTGGACATTTTTAATATAAACAAAACTCTTGTTCAGAGTGGCTGAATTTAACAGGTAAACATTACACGCAGACACTCAAAGTAAGTTTACCTCTATTAATTTTAAAAACGAATCATCCGTATTGTATTTGTTGTGAATACAACTAAATCATCATCGTACAAAAGAAACACATTTTTTTTAAAAAAATACCATCAAGTAAAACGCAAAGCTTACCCGGACCTTCGCTTCGCAGCCAGTCAACCAGTGCTTGTCACACGAAATCGAGGCTACGGTTCAAATAGCGTAGCGCGCGAATGACGTCAGCGTGACTGATTTGCAGTTTTTGTCTGAGTTTTGACATTTTTCGCATTTTAATGGCAAAAGTGAGGAATTCGCTAATATCAATTTCAGTTTGTTTGTCTGAGTTGCAGGTCTATAATCAGCAACTGCGCGCAGCGCTATTCCCTAGCTATCCCCCTTTTGCCCGCCCCTCCAGGAGGGATCTGATTATCGAATTCCCCTCTCCCTAGCCTGCGTGGTCTCGCGCCCTAATTCCCTTCTCCTTCCCTTGAACGCCTGCCACGCAGGCTACCTTCTCCCCGACACGGCAAGTGTGTCAAATAACCGGGGTATGCCACGTATAGGGGTGGATATTAAAGCTTTAATTTAACCGATGATACATAGTATAGCACTATCAATCTCGTTGTACCATTATTATACTTTGCACTCTTCCAGAGTCGATACGAGATGCTACAAAGGCAAAATATTTGCAATCAAATCTGCCGTTTATGTGCTCATTAAATCATTTCTGATAAAACCACTTACTGTATAGCCAGAAATAGGTGTTTCCAGTGGCAAGGAAATTTAGCAGAACAGCCTCCAAAGGCCGAATGGCTCTGAATTTTTGTAGTAAGAGAGTAGCCTCGACGGCGCAAAGAAAAGTGAGCAGGAAAAAAACAATCCGCAGCTTTTTAAAGCGTGAAACGGACGTAGGGTCGCAAGTTCCAGTTCAGTTCGAACTGTATAATGTCCCACTGGAAATTGCCTCATTCACCGAGTGCATTTCATTAGATGGACCTGTGAATTAAACATTTAAAATGTATACGTAGAAAATATATACAAAAAAGCCCTACCCCTGTCGCTCAGTTGCTGTGGAGCACTTGCCTCAGTGTTATTGCTTGATCAAGTTGCCCTTGTTTAATATTTCACACACCCCTTTCCTTTCATGTTACGAGCGTCGGGTATGTTAATCGATATGTCAATTCGGTATGTCAATAGTATGTATGTTATGCTTGGCAGACTTACGTTCTTGCATGTAAATAATATCTAGACCAATATTTGTGTCAAGGTTGAGGGAATTAAGACAAAAGCAGTCACACGGCGGTTTAATGATTGATATTTTCAATTTTGTCGTAATTTGTAATACCTGTCGCAATTTGTAAGAACTGCTGTAATTTGTAATAAAAAAGCTGTCGTTACTTGTAATAACTTTGTCGTGATTTGTAAGAAACTTTAATTAGAAGATGTGCCTTTTAAAAATATTTCCAATTTTTTTAAGTCAGTTTTACCTGTTTTATTATTTACAGTAGGCGCCGGCTGGGCCCAAGCCTTAGGCTAGGCCTAAACTCAACTACAAGCAAAACATGCTCCAATACATGGTTGAATCGAAGTTGAAGAAGAGTGGATATGGTTGGTTTACCGTTGTTAACATTTTTTATGGAGGGGGGGGGTGGGGGGTTGGAGGGAACTAGCACATTGTTGAGTTGCAGAAAATAGACTTGTTTTCTTACAGTCGGAACGGATTTGAATTAAGCTAACTATAATTTTAAAAAATCTGTCATGTCCTATTGAAGTTAATTAATTGGCATTTGTTTAGTTGTGGTGAATTAATGTTTATTTGTTTACAGTTGTTTCAGTATTTTGTTTCGAGAAATTTTGATCTCTTTGAAAATGAGTTCCTATAAAATTGTATACAACTGTCCAATTTTTAGTAGTATAAGTTAGTATCTCACTTTTTAGGCCTTATCCACTGAATAACAATTAAATTTAACAATGTTTTCTAATGGTTTTTTCAGTCTTTTGCAGCAGGGATTTCGCAGTCACACCCACTGCAACGCCAAATCCCCCCCCGGTTTAAATGTTTGCACTGAACATGTAAATTGTTAGGAACAAACAACGACAGAAGGAGGGGAGTCGGTCCCAAATTTTTCCTCTGGCCCTTCCATCAGGGTCGCCCTGTACGACGTAAAACAGCATAAAAGACAAATTGAGGATTTATTTCTTTATTCCTCTTGTCATCGTTATTGCTATTTTTACCATAACTATCATTAACTTTGGCGTATAAATTTATTTATCACCTGTTTTCTACCACACCAGGGTATACTAGACCCTATGATTGTTTATTTTTGTAAACTTGCACTAAAATTTGAGACTTCTTACAAGAGTCTTGCATAGCTCGCTCAGATTAACCTTATTCGTTTTTCATGCAAAATTTTCATTTTAAAAAGTTAGCAGGTTGTTCTCAAAAGAGAGCTGAAATCATCATGATGTCCTTTCCGAGATCAACCTAGTACTGTCCCCTTATTAAACTATCAAAGAAGAACAAACCTTGTGATTGAAAAGTGGTTTAAACAATGCTTATTATTACAAATTACGACAGCTATGCTTATTACTAGCCTGGGACCAGGCTTCGCATTGTGGGAAAATGGTGAAAAAATTGGGCAAGCAAGGCGAGCCGAGAGAGTCTGGGGAGAGAGGCTGGCGCCGCCCTTTCTCCCTCCCCAGGGAACCGCTCGGCTCGCTTCGTTCCCCGATATTTTTCCTAGTTGACCCCGTTTTTTTTCTTTTTTCCCCCACTGCGGAGCCTGGTCCCAGGCTACTTATTGCAAATTACGACGAAGTGTTGTTACAAATTACGACACCTTTTCTATTAAAAAATACGACGGCTTACCAGGAGCAGATTATAGGCTCCTGGGCTTACTAATTGCGACAGGTATTACACTATTACGACAGAATTTTTAGAAATCACGACAGCTATTACAAATTAAACACTAACCTGGCTGACCTGCTGACGTGGTTGGGAATGCAACAGCTTGTCTGCATTGATTCGTATTTCAAATTACGGTTAATAGGACGAAAAGGTCCTTTAGTAAAATATGACCCTTGTAAATGAATAAGTAGTGTGTAATCATTCAAACAAAACCCGGCCTCAAAAGGCCTTCATTCGTACTTTTTAATGGTGCAATTTGATTGACAGTACAGTGGACTCTAGCTCTTAACGGACACTCGTATACACGGACAGCTCTAACCGCCATTTAACTCGCACCTTCGATCTAGTGGCCGCATCCGAGAGCCTTTCCCGTAAGCGGCCAGCTCCAGTAAAGGACACCATTTTCGCGTCCCGAGTATGTCCACTAACGAGAGATTCCTCTGTCTTTTACAAAACCAGGAACCTATTAGGCCCATTAGGCTCTCATCCCGTTTCCAGGGTCCTCCCTGGAGACCCTTGGGAACGAGGTCGGTTGACTGTGATTTTGAGCGTTCATGAGAGTTTATACGGTCAGGTGCAGAGGCAACGAAAAAGCCGATTTGTTTCCAAACAAATCCCTGTGACTCCTGAGACAAATATAACTGGGAACACCTCTATGCATTAATTGAAACATCCGAAGGAAGACTATTCGTCCTCAGCTTTGCAGGTTTAGTCCCCGCCATCCTCATAACTGTTTAACTTTCCTCAGGCTTTTATCGCTTTGGACGGGAACAATTAAGTGTGACGAAAAATTAAAGCTACCCGGAACACCCGCACGCAATTTTAAGATTACATCAAACCGCATTTTTGCGCTAAATTTACTACACGCAACAATATAATTGAACTGAATGTTTGAATTCCACTTTTGCAACATTGCTTTCAGCAAACTGACTTTTTGTCCTTTATTTACAGCTTTTGCGTATCGCTCGTCCCTACTAATTGAGAGCGTGTTCGACTACTATACTACAAAAAACCATTTTTTCGTTTAAGTAAAATTTTTTAAAAGGTATTTCGAATAGAAATGCCAGGCAATCAAGTATCTCGGAATATAGAAGAAGAAAATGAAACTAATTACAGTATAACAATGTTGCGGAGTGCGTGAGGTGAAATCAATTGCAGAGGTTATGTGCATGGATCTGTTTGGGAGTGCTGATTACGTTTTGATAATATATTCAATTTTTCGGAAGTAGGGATCCTGTCATTAATCTTCACAAACTGGCTTATCTTCTCAAAACAAATTATCATGCAGCTTGGTTTGGCACGGAACTATAAGCCCAGCGCCCTAAAAACCTCGGTCAATGCAGTCTTTTAAAAGTTGATTTTATTAGGTGCCACTTCTAATTGCAAAAAGAACTGTCAATATACGTCGATCCGTGAACCGAGCAGGAGCCGAGCGTAGCTACGCCTCATCGCGAATTGGCACGAAATATTCATTATCACCAAAAGGTCGACGTTCAATTGGAATTTTTAAAAAAGGGATTGGAAAAGCCGGTGTTGCCAAATTTCGATTCTAAACTGTGTCATTTTGGTAACAATTATGATATTAAGTGCAGGAATTCGAAACAACTCTTTTCGGCTTAAAATAAAATTTACCGCAAAGTACTGTATGTCATGAATATACTAAACGGTAACTCACAAGTAGCCAGATTCTGTCAAATTACGCTATACATTATGTATATTTACTTTGATGAGCACTGAAATTTTCCGTCACAGTAATCTCGTTTTGCTCTATAACAAACAAGCAAAAACGAATATATCTGGTATAGGTACTAACATTGTAGGGAGAAATTTTACTCTGGTCATTATATTCTCCTTTAAGCTGAAAAATTGCAGCGTCTTAATCGGATGGAGAACAGTTACGCTATGGCTAATGTAGACGGGTGACAGTTAGCTAGCGATTTCACATCTCTCATGCTTAAACATATATATACGCTTTAGTTAAAGCGCATCACGACATCCAACTCTTGCCTAAATTTTCCAAACTGCTTTTAGTTCTGAAAATGTAGCCAACCTTGATAGAGGCAGTTTAGAAATAGATTCCTCTGAGTTGTGCAGAATATTTCAGTCTCTTTTAATTTTCGTCGTTTGTCTAAAAAAGAGGAATCTGGCTCAGAAAAGGAATTGGACAAGACCCGTGTTCGCTTGCGTGCGTGAGGTTGTTCCACATTTCGAGCATATGACGTCACACATGGTACTTAGAATGTCTGGTCCGAGCTAAAAGGAAATTTGACTAGTTCTGAATTTTACGGTCGGTCTATCTTGAACGTACAGATGGGATTTTGTGGGTTTTTAGAGGAAATTTTTCAAGTGATGCATTCGTGTTGTCGTAAAGCACTTTGAAATGGCTAAATATAATATTGTTCAAAGTTACGTCATTTGGTACGCTTGAACCAGTTTCTCATGTCTGCATGCAAATTGGTTGTTTTTCATCTCAAGGTTAAGTTCCTGTACACGTCGAATGATAACCTTTAGTTCTTTTTTTAACAGAGGTCAAACGTGATCACGGATACCTGGGGTGATCTGAGTAGTTACATTCAGGCACTTTACCTCCATGTTTATGCGCCATCGCAAGTAAAAGTTTATTAAACCAACCAAGCATTACTGGTTTGCTAGCGGAGGTTACGTTCACAGTCGCTAAAAGAAAAGAGTTCCTCACGTGTAAGCTCGTGTAATAGGTTTAAGCTAACATCTGTAATCAGAAAAAGATCTGTAAACCTGAAGAAGGCTGGTATGGAAAGCCGAAATATTGTTCCAAAAAAGCAGGTCGAGAGGAACAGATAAAATTGTCAATTCTTATGCCAATTATTGTTAGTTAATCACTAATCTTAATTTTTATAAATTGTAATTATCCCACGGCATGTCTGAAAACCAGCTTGCTGAGCCATTTACCGTGTTTAAATAAAGTTGATTGATTGATGGATTGAATACACGTTGTCGGTTCCCGGTGGGTACTCCCTTTAATGTCTTATACGGGGAGGCTCCGCAAGTAAGGGGTACCTTTTTCAGACTTCAGGTATATGAGAGGGTAGGGATTTTACTCGTTGAAGTAGACGAAAGAGTAGGGAAATCTGTCATTTGGGACTGTGGAAGGGCTAACAGATGATTTTTATGGCTTTATAAAGTCGAGAAAACGTTCTATTTTTGTGATCGATTCCTAGTTAAAAGACATGGCAAAGGAATGCAAAGTTCTAAACAAGGTATGTGGCAGGGGTACTATTTGGCAATAAATGGTATACGAAAGCGGTACCTTTTTCGCAAAAAATGATATATAAAAGGGCAAGGGGTTGGACCTCGGGGCGGACCCTCCCCGTATAAATATTTTTTTATACCCCCCCCCCCCCCCGGTGCCGGTTATGGCCAGCTTTGCAGCAGTCTTTGGACTTCTCGATTTTTTCTAAATATTTTAGCTGATGAAATCTCTTTTCTGGAGAGCAGGATCTTCCTCCACGGTTTTTGCAGTTAATTTCTTTATCATTAAGTGTAAGTGCATTTTCCTAGCTGCGCTGAGGATGACAAAAATTTACCTTATAGTAAACTTATACCATAGAAACAGCAACACTGACACGAAAGCGCTATCCTATGCTAAGGACTACTATTCAGAGTTTAAACCTCTTTTTACCGGGTTTAATATATGGACCCAAAATTTGTATTGAAACAGTGCAACTGCATTCGTATTTACTTAGAAGTAAGGGAGCTTTTATTTTCATTATTCTTATTATTATTCATAGTTTTATTTTATTTTTTCACATTAAAAGGGCTAATTCACTCTTCATGCTGAGTGACTTTCACTCTCAGCCAGCAACTGTTAATTTCTTACCTTTTTTCGAGTGAAATATCACTTTCATGTGAACTATAAAACGTGTATGAACACAATAGGGTCAACATATGGACCCTTTTTTCGTAGAAATCAGCCATTAGACTTCTATTAAAGCTTTCCACACTTGGCTATTTGATGTTTGAAAATGCCGCCGTCAAGTGGTATCAGTTTCAATGCAAAGAATAGACGACAAAATGTCTACGGTTCTGGCCGTAAATTTACGGAATGACTGACATTTCCAATGACTCGTCAGCGCCATTAACGAGACGCCATTCGGGGATAATCATCGATTAAAGCTCACTCACGAAAACGTCCGTAAGACAACCAGGCCACGCGACTAACTAATCTTTGAAAAAAAACATAGATTGTGCGAAAAGTACTTGCTGAAGTTTAATATTCATTTTGTGATGTGAAAATCAACAGTTGTCGCATAATTTTCTGAAACACAGTGAAAACATGTTATATTTAAATGTCGCAGATGAACCGTTTTATAACATCACGCCATCTCTCGTAGGCACGTGTGTTAGTGTCATCACGAAATAGATGGGATATATATCTTTGAAAAGAAAATTAGGCAAAAAGTCTCTTCTATAACTGATTATTAAGAGAACCGAGAGTCATGAACACCCCAGTGGTATAAGCTCTATGTTGATGTGGTTATTTATCTGTAAAGACTAAAATATTTTACGTGCTTGAAGTACCCCCGTTGCAAATAAGAAGAACGACAAATTCCGTTCGGTGAAGGATGTAGTTTTCGTGCCGCCCTCGGAAGTAATGAGTGAGTTAATTTACAATTCGTGACATCAGAAGTATGACGGCTAACTCATGGGACGTATAAAATCGTCAGTGCTGACCAGAACAAAGTCATCGCCAGTCAAGGTCGCCGTATGATAATATAAACTAAAGCTACGAACGCTACACACAGCAAAAAAAGTATTTGAAGATCGGAGAGACTAAATATTCACTTTTATAAGGTAAGGACATTTTGGGGGTGCTATCCTCTGACAAATATTTTATAGGAGATTTTTTTTAAGGATTCTTCCTTCTAAGGTGATTGAACAGAGATAATCTATTTACAATCTCTCAATACTAATATAACTATATCAAATTCTCACTTTTCAAATTCTGCAAACTCAAATAGTTTCAAAAATTTTTTCACAAATTGTCTGAACGGCGACTTTGAGACAGGACAACAGTTCTAAAGCTTCAATGGCACGTGGAAAATAAATTGATGATAACTTTCACATGCTAGTTAAGTTCGTAGGACTTGACCCCTAAATAAAAAACAAACACCTGACTAGCATGTTCAATCACTTGAGCTTAGGTAGACGCCAAAATACATTTTACTAGTATCTCAGTGAACAATTGTATTGTGGCAAGCCAGAATGAAATTGCTAGCGCTGTTATAGTACATTCCTTTTCTCAAAGTTTTGACGAACTTTTAGCAGATGTTCGCTGACTTTTGCTTATGGCGGATTCTCCGGGAGATTCTCTGTCTCATAAACATATTTTGACGGTCTTTTAGCCGATGTGCCTTTTGGATATATACAGACGGTCTCTCTCTTGCCATCTATTTAAAGTTAAGTACAATCAAGAGAGGTCTTGTCCAAATCCTAATAATTTCCCGAGCCTTTTTAGCGTTTTTGAAAGTAAGATTTAGTTTACACGCCGGATAGTCAAAAAAGGTCGCGTGATAACCAGCTGAAGCGATGTTGCCGATTAACGCACGTACTATCACAAGCGCCCCAAGGTTTTTTGACAGTTCAAATATCATTTACCGGTACATGAACGCGTTAAAATACAGTCCTCGAGGGGTCACGGAAACACAGCACTCTTTTCGACACGACAAAATGACTGATATAAAAGAGAAGTGATTAGAACGAGTCAACGTTAACATGAAATAATTAGCCCTGTTTTTACTTGTGTGTGAAATTATTTTGACCCCACTTTTGCGAGCCTCCCGTGCGACTAACTAATTTGTGTAAACACTATGAAATGCTCTTTGTTCGCGTGATGTCGCGGGTTTCGTGACAGTTTGTTTGAGGTAGTGTATACCCAGAGTTCCTTGCGCCGCAGGTCATCAGTGACGCGTGCGCAGAACATGCCTTGAGCCACCGCCACATGTGCGTTCGAAAGTCCAGCAGTTTCACTCGCTACAACAACGTTCCCGGCGAAGGGATGCAAGAGGAAATCGCTCCTTCTCTAAAAGTGATTCTCCTTTTCCCTTTCAGCCAGCTGCTGAGCATGCAACGCTTCTGAGGCGTAACTCAACACCATGGAACTAGAATGATTTGGGTTGCAGAACCATCGCGTCTTTAATGGCTGTGTGCAAGAGCCGGAGTTTCATGGCGTTCCCCTCGACGCATTCCCAACAGCCGTCGAAGGGCTGCCACGGGTCACATTACCCTCTACAACCGCAGCAAGAAACTCAGCCGGATAGACCTATCGGTTATGGAGCGTTTGGCGTAGTGTGGTGAGTTTCGAAGTTTAAATTTCTTTTGTGCTACTTTTTGAGCTTTCTTTTGACAATATTTTCATGTACAATGCACAGGTCTGTGACAGATCCGCGGAATGGAAAGAGGGTCGCTCTGAAGAAGATGCCCAACGTTTTTCAGAGTCTTACGTCTTCGAAGAGGGCTTACAGGGAGCTTAAGATGTTGTGTTTCTTCAAACATAATAACGTGAGTCATGTTTTTCATTTTTCTTGGCTTAGTATGCCCCCATTATTCTTAAGATGCCGGGTTGGCGAGCGTAATTATTCAAAGAGCACCGGTGGCGTTCTTCGGTGTTGTTAGTTTCATTCAAGCGAAGTTTTTGCTGTCCCTTGATATGAACTGATTATTATTTTTCTATCGTAGGTACTTTCTGCTTTGGACATTGTTCATCCCGGCCATGTAGACTTCTTTCAAGAAATGTATCCTTTGTCTGAAAGCAGATCGAAAGTAAGGTGTATTTATCTTTGTAGCGTGACAAAAATAAAAATTTACAACAATCAATTTGAGGCAGAGTTTTTGTTAAGGAGGGGCTATTTATATTCCTCCTGTCGCTTAAATTTGCTGTTTCACGAAGTTTCCATGGAAGGAAGTTGCGTTCTGTAGGACACTTTAAAACAGGAATTAAACCCAAAACCTTGAACTTCGCTCTAAATATTAAAACCTCCTCCACGAATTAATATCAGTCAGTCAAGAAATAAATTAAAGAAAGGTTTTGGCCTCCTAGAGGGTGTTTTATTTTACGTGTACAATGAAAAGGCGAATACTTGTGGTTTTGGGTATGGCATAAATTTTGAACTTTTCCAAGCTGTGGGGTTTTGAATAGAGCTTTCTGATCGGGCTTGTTTCAACTCCCACCTGTTGCTCAGCAATATGCGCTTTGTGTTTGCCGACACTTACATTTTAGTGCCAATTATTATCTCCTGGCTATAATTTCGTTCGAGACAAATTCAAATTAACTGATTCTCTTTAACAAGCGACTTGTTTGATTCTTCAAAAATATTTCTTACACTGTAGGTCGATAATAGCGGAAACTAGTTTAGTCGCTTCGTCGGAAGGTTCGGCTTTCTTTTCTGTGTAACGTCAAGTTCCGGTCCGAAATAGCAGATCTGTATTTTGAGGGTATTATGGCAAAAGGCAATTTCGTTTATGCCATATCCTGTCTTCGCATGTTGGAAACGAAAAGGCTGGATATATCAGGACTTATTTTACATATTGGATTTCACTTGTCATCTCGATTTCTTAATCCTGTGAAAATCAGAGTTATTTTAAGCCCAACACTATGTTCAAACGAATTACAAGAAATTTATCCATCTTTCTTAGCAGAATACAAATTTAAATCCTTTTAATGTCAGAATATGTTGCTCTATATATGGATTTTAATGTTTTGAGTATGACGATCAATTCCTAAATACTTTGCTATTAAATTATGGAACAATACGTTCACTTGATATGGTATTATCAATTTTTTTCAAAATGATTTTTTTTCAGTTTTCATCCTCGAAAGAGTGAAAGATAACTTGTGTTTGTCAGGAGAAATGTTAAAGCTGTATTTGAAACAGGCATCACTAAAAGGGTATTAAATTATGGAACAATACGTTCACTTGATATGGTATTATCAATTTTTTTCAAAATGATTTTTTTTCAGTTTTCATCCTCGAAAGAGTGAAAGATAACTTGTGTTTGTCAGGAGAAATGTTAAAGCTGTATTTGAAACAGGCATCACTAAAAGGGTATTACAAAATGTCTTTAGTAAATTCCTTCATCAAAAATACACGGTTAAAGCAATTTTACATCTGTAAAATGAAAGCAACAAGACTGGACTTCCTGGATATTATATTTAACAAAATATTTTACAAAAATTTTAATACCAGTGTTGTTATCACTTTGAATGGAATAAAAGATATCTTCCAGCTATAAGGGTAGCTGTCAATATTACCATGGCAACAATTGTGTTTAAAAATCTTTTCTCTTTTTTAGAACAAAGGCTATTTTTCCTTTGTGCTCCTTAAAATTCATTTGCAAAAAAGTATTTGGATCAGCCAAAGTAATCAGAGTTAAAATAAATGTTGATAAAGAGTATGAATTTAATTTTTCACATAAACAGTTTTAACTCTGGCTGTGTAGGACACTACTTAAAAGAAACATTCGTTTTATTGTGAGAGCCCACCTTTTCAAAGTTTGCACTTGACTACACATATCAAGAGGTGATTACATGTAACTGACTGCTTTGTTTCTGGCATGAAAAAATTCTTGTTGCTGAGAGTATAGTTACTTGGTGCCAATGATACTGTGGCTTTATCAACAATAATGCTATTGTCATTGCTAAATCTTTGAATCCTGTTTTGGGAGAGAAAACAGTTTTTAAAAACTTGAATAAAGCAGTACTTGTTCCTGCTGGGTATGTGGTAATTTGCATTCTCAAAAATTTAAGCTTGGCAAGTTACTCTCAGCTTTTCATGGGATTATATAGTTTCTTTTTGTGATTCTTAATTATTGTTGTCTCACTGAGATCCCAGGAAAAATATAATTATTAAAAACAAAGTTTTCCAATTTTTTTTTCTCTCAAAAATTTAGTTAATGTCTTTGTGGAACAGTATGTTGTCAGCCAAAAAAGTTTGTATTTTTATGAAAAGATTTCCTGTTGCATGAAACTTTGCAGAGAAAATCTCACAAGTTTCTTTCCACCATCAAAATGTGGAACCTGCATGCAGTTGTGTTTAGGGTGATATTGTAAATGGACACTACTGAGTTAGAGATAGAACCTGAAACTAAACAGGTAGTAGTTAAGGAAAGTTGAGGTGGGTTTTTGAGGATCTTGGAGACAGCAAACTTTAAACTTGTACATTCTAATTCTCTGAAATTATACCAAGAATGGCTTTATGTCTAAACTTATGTGTGTGAGTATCATGGGAAATCATTTTCTGCCTGAAATCTGGCAGGCTGTGCAAAACCACCTGTTGGACCTTCATAAGCTGAATGTATACAGTGATGATAAATGTTTGATGTTTAACTCTCAGGATTCAGCCCTTCCAGTTCAGCAAAAAATGTTACTTGGTTGAGAAACTTTTAATTTGACAATGATAACTAATACTTGGAATGTTTAAGAAACTTTGGACGCTAAAGGAAGAGAAATAATTTTACTTGTAACATCAGTGTCATATATGGATTATGAGGTGTAAAGTTTGTTGCTAATTAGGCTAGTAAAAGTGTATAAATTTATGCAGACAAGAAGCCACCAAATCCACAATGAAAATTATCAAACTCATCACATCTCCTTTGTTTAGTTTTCATGGAAATTTTAATGACTGTTTCAGAATATACTTAGTAGTCTTATGACTGGAATTTTCAATATTATTTTAAAGGTAAATTTATAAAGTATTGTTTCTAACTATACATTATTATATCATAAAGATCTTTTCATTTAATTTTCATTATATGCCCGGTCCTCAAATACATAATTTATTACTCCTAATCCCAGAACAAATTTTATATGTTTGAATTGCACATGGTTTTTTCACCTTAACCTTCTAAACAGATATATAGTTTCAGAATTAATGCAGTCTGACTTGCATAAAATTATTGTGTCCCCTCAACCTCTTAGTTCAGATCATGTTAAGGTTTTTCTGTACCAAATTTTAAGAGGTAAGTCTTCTGTGTGTTTCACCATCTTCTGTGTGTTTCACCATGTTTCTGTGTATATCACCATGAGGGGTACAATAGAAACAGTAAGCCTCTGAACCCTAAGGGTGATGAGGAAGTAATTTCTCATTTTGATATCATTGCTTAACTTGACTTAATGGTTATGAGAATATAACAATGAGTCACAATGAGGCTACATGAGCAATGTTGGTGCAACAAAAACAAAATGGTGGCCCCATTTTTTATTGGTGTGCCAATGAAACATCATGTGGGGATTGTACTCTTTTCTCCTGGAAATCTTTCTTTCATTGTTTCAAGAAATTTGGATAGCTGCTGATCAAATGAATGAAACAGACATGTAAGGGTAGACTTCCACTGTCGCATAAGTTTTATGTCCACATTGACATAAATTCTACATACATAAATAAAATACAGTTCAGCAAGATTCAACTTTTATGTTTAAGTATGACACATACAGTGTCTCTATTGTAATCATGCAGGTACAATTTATGTCCTGTGGCTTGTTAAAATTATGCAACATAGTAGAATTCTACCTAGCAGAAAATGTCATCAACAAAGTCTGGGTGTTTAAAAACAATTCTGTCCATACCACGGCCAAAAGAGTAATATAATATATTCTTTTGGTATGGACAGAATTATGAAGGAGAGTGTAGAGAAATATTTTACAATGCCAACAACATCTTTTTTGCCCCTTTCTGTCATCGCAAATTTGTGATAATCGAAATCAAAGAGTATTTTTTGCACAAAATTTGTGCTGTGCATTATGATGTCATCTATCATCCCTTCCCTATCAATTCTTCAATATTTGAAGACGTGGGAGTTGACAGCCCTGGTCCGTCTGGTCTTGTATGTATAACAGTGAATGTGAACTGACTTATCACACCACGCCAATGTAATAAATTCCTATTTTTGTTATTATTCAGGACTCAAGTATCTTCACTCTGCTGGAATTTTACATAGAGACATTAAACCTGGCAATTTATTAGTCAACAGTAACTGTCTTTTAAAAGTGAGTACAAGAAAGTTACAGTTTTTTTTTAAAAAAAGCAGGGCTCTCATTAAGCTTAAAGGAGACAGCTAGAATATTAAAGTACCTGGCTTGGAAGTTCACTGAAAGCAATTTGAGACTCTCCCTCTCTTATCTAACCCATTTTTCCTGAAAGAGTTAAGGTGGCTCAAAATTTGAAGTTGCCATTGAATTGGCTGGTTGCTGGCACTTAATAATAACCCCGAAAGGATTTCTAGAAGTTTTATGTGGTCATCATGTGGATATTACAAGTTGAAGGATGTTTTTACTTAATATCAGGGGTTTCAATAAAAATTGAAGGAGCCAGCAGGTTTGGATAGAGTAACCGACTGTATCAACTTTGAAGGGGGAAGGGCTTCCCAAGAAGAATTTGAAATTTCAAAGCCCTAAAATACGCCTCCAGCTTTCTGGGGACTAAATTGAGGACAAAAGAGCAGCTTTCTTTTTTCATTCAACAAAATGTAGCCTTCATTCGACTTGCGATTTGTCAGCCACACAATTTAATCAATTCCTACAACCAATGAACAAATGATGAAAACTAAATTACCTTCTTTGCTTGTAAAAAAAATGCTGGGTAAACCTTTAAAGAAACTTGTGAAAAATTGACTGAAATATATCGTCTACATGATGAAAGCATAACCTAAAACCAGTGGGCCCTTGTGAATTACATCATCAATTACGTTTTCATTCAGATTTAATTTTATGACATGTTTTGTTTACAATGCTATTTAAACTAGTTGCGTTTTCTCTCTAACAAATAGTAGCCGACTTCTATGAGCAAAGTAGCAAATGCATTCCATCAGCCATCGGTGCTTTCTCAGTGATTTTGTTACCTTTGCGAGCTACGTCCCTGACACATAAAAATCCCCAAAGACGCAAAATAATTTGTGGTCTGCGTCCCACAGGACGTAAAGATCGATCGAGCAGTCTGAAGATGTTTTTGTAGAATATCCTATTTGTGTGATTTCTTGTTCTCGCATATTTCTTTTACTCTTTGTTCAGTCTGTTGATAATATAAGGAATATATTTTAATTTCAGTAAACTGTAATTCAGAGTTTTGGAGTCTGTCTTTAGATTAACATTTACTGTGTGGTTACATTAAGACCCAGGGACTCGTGTTTTTGAACTGGGACTCATTATTTTTCACAAGATGAGTCCCAGGACTCACCATAACTATTTGTAACAAAATCACTGCTTACTGAAACCCCTGCAATATGATTGTGTGGGTGAGTGACCAGCTCCTAATCCGGAAAATGCTATACTAACATCACAGAGCCTTGCCAGAGGGGGTCTCTTTTGTTAAAAACATTTACATCCAGGATTATAACAGCAATTCATTTTGTCAAGGCATCCATGAAACCATTTATACAGGTTCTAGTCCTAGTCTCATCCACACTAGAGTAAGTTATTCTCTCTGTAAAACTTAGGACAACCTTATTAAGGAACATTTTGCACATGATCTGTGACCTCAAGCTCCATTCCTGATTGGAAGCTCATTAAAACAGGATTTGAAAAATAGTTATGATTTCCTGCACAATATTGTTAATACCTTGTTCTAAATCTAATATATTATTCAAACAATAATCACAATAACTTAGTTTACTGTAATAATACATAATTTTTATCTTCTAACAAAGGGAATTTTGGTTTTTTTTTTTCTCAGATTTGTGATTTTGGTCTTGCACGTTTAGAAGAACCTCACGAGAGTGCAGTAATGACACAGGAGGTAAATGGAACACATTTTCAGTTGAAATTTTGATGCAAAATTTAGTACAGAACTTATTCCAAGTCCCCAGCTGTTAATGGCAACCCTGATTTTGTGAATTTTCTGGGTTGAAATTTTTAGTTTTCCAGTTCTCCTGTGGTTCTAACAGTCTCATTGCATTGGTGGTCTGCTTTTTACAGGTTGTTACTCAGTATTACAGAGCTCCAGAGCTTCTCGCTGGAGCAACACACTATGGTCAAGAAGGTATGTTCAACAGAAAGGATGAGGTTGTGCCAACTTTAGACAGTGCTTATTTAGCTTATAAAGGAGTCTCCTATCTTCTTACTTATATGAGAGCTTTGTCCTGTATGCTCCTTTACAGCACCCAAAGCCAAAAATCAAGAAAATGCCTAGATCATGTTGTCAAGTTTTTTTTTTTATTTTTTCCTGTTGTTTAAGTACATGTGTTTGCTATGCCACAAGTAAGAAAATCGTTGTCCTTGCACAGAATGTTCATTGGGCACCATGGATTTCATAGGTTGAGAGACGTCGGATGTGCTATACATGTAGTTATTCTTAGATAACATTCCTGTAGCTGTGTTTTTGTCCCTCCTTCAAAGATTTCCCAATCTCTTGAAGAGAAAATAAAGAATTTAGTAAAGTGTAATGATGGTTGTAGTACCTGACCCTAAGTAACTTAAATTAATTACCGATATTATTATTTTTTAAATTTTAAGCACCCTGCTTTAAACTGCCCGCTAATTAATTTAATTTTGTTTTTTAGTGGATGTATGGTCAGTGGGATGTATCTTTGCCGAGCTCATGAGTAGAAAGATTCTCTTCCAAGCTGAGAGTCCAGTTCAGCAGGTAAATAAAAGTTTTTAATATATGAAGTGCTCAACTTTAACCTTCAGGAGCTGCATAATGTAGTTCCCCTCCTAATATTTACTTACTGTTTATTCTTTCCTTTGTTATAACAGTCCTTCATTTGATTAGCAACTTTGTAAGATTTAAATCCCTTCCAAAATACTACATGTATTTCATGAATATATTTTTATGACAATTTTCATATGGATTGATGAATCTTTTCTTATTGCATATCTCCTGATTTATTTGCAGCTTAACCTTATTATTGATCTGTTGGGAACACCCAGTCTCGATGATCTTTGCCGTGCCGGTGCCAGTGAGGGAGCTACCAAGTATATTCTTCAGAAGGGACATAAAGCAGTAAGTTTAGTAAACCCATGGGAGTGTATCTGATTG
The DNA here is from genome assembly GCA_964035705.1 of Porites rus. NCBI lineage: Eukaryota > Metazoa > Cnidaria > Anthozoa > Scleractinia > Poritidae > Porites > Porites rus. The sequence continues at coordinate 10,352,253 of OZ038002.1, forward strand.
TGTCTTCCATTTTATTCCCAACCAAAAGTTGTGGAAAATTACTGTACCATTTATTTTCTTACCAAAGAAGAATGGTTTTATCTATTAGCTACATTAGCACTCACAGGATTACTCCTTGCCGCATAACTAGTCAGTCATATGTACTCCCATAAGTTCCCTGATCGAAGCTCAGTTGTAGAACATCTGGATTTGAAACCAAAAGGTCAAAAGGTTCGACATCTGTTTGGAGTACTCAGACTTTTCCTCCTGGGCTGCCTATATGATCTTTTCTCATATACTCACCAGGATTAAAATGCACCACCACTATTTCTATCATTGCACATACAGAGTGTTAGCACATTCAACATTCCACTCCTAGGCAGTTGCAGTTTGGCTGTGACATGAACCTAGTTTGGTGGGTGTAGCTCTCACAAGTCTCCTGTTTGCTTAGCGATAGAGCATCTTTAGGGCAAACCAAAAGGTCATAGTTTAACACCTGTATGGAGAAGTGAAATTGGATTTTTTCCCATTAGTCAAAGACAAGTCAGTTTTAGTAATAAATTCCCAACTCCAGAAACTATAAGGGAAAAAAAGTACAAGCTTTCGGTGCAAAAATTTCTGGGATCATCAGTTGGTTGGACAAGCATTAGTTATAATAAAGGCTACAAGTCCTTAGCTTCTACCATGGGGCAGTTTGCAAGATTTTGATGAACTTTCACAGCTTAGAAGGAGTATGACTGACCAGTAACATTTAGTTTATTGGCTAAGTTGCGCTGTAATCAGAATGATATGCTTGACTACAGGTCAAGCATGGTTCTATAATTAAAAGGTTATCATATGCCAATTCCCTTCAAGTTGGCAGCATATCTTTTAAAAGCTTCAAGGGTGAAATTTCTCAGGATAGAATTTCTTACGATTGCGTTGTCATTGAAGGATATCAAACTTGGACTAAAAAGTCAATCGGTAGCTGGTTGAGAATATGCTTTTTTGAGTCAAAAGCCTGCATAGTTCTAAGTACAGAACCAAAACTAATCATAAGAAATGCTTGTCCACCCTAACAATCCCAGAAATCGTTGTGCTGAGAGCATGTACCCATTCCCCTCAGAGTTTGTGGAGTGGGGAATTGTAATATCATGTGTCTGTTTTTGTCTTGCAGCCTGCTCTTGCCACTCTGTACAACCTTTCCAATCAAGCCACCCATGAAGCTGTCCATCTGCTCTGTAGGATGCTTGTTTTTGATCCTGTAAGTCTCAGAACATTCAAAAAATATTTTTTGCATGCAGAAGTGTACAAATGCACAACTCACAGCCCTTACAGTACTGCATGTTGCATGTAAAACTGTAAGTGTTACTTAGAAATCTCTCTTGGCTTAATTGTTGGTCATGACATTTTTTGTGTGTTTAAATGTTTCCGTTAATGCTATTTATAATTCATCAGAAGAAGTTAAAAATATTTTGTTTTATCTTCATTGTAGAAAAAGAGAATATCTTGTACGGATGCTTTGTCACACCCTTACCTTGATGAAGGAAGATTAAGATTTCACACTTGCATGTGCAAGTGTTGTCATACCACACCTGCCGGCAGACAATACGTCTCTGGTAAGTTTGACTTATAGTAACAGTGTGATGGGTACAGTTTAGTATAGAGTCAAGAAGTGTGACATCACAAAAATTCAAATTTGTTCAATTATGAGATTTGTTAGCATATTCAGAAAGAGCAAGATGGAAAAACCCCCTTGCCAGAAATCAGTCTGTTAATGTAAATTGTTGGGAAGATTGGATTGTAACGTTTATGGTCCAGGCCTGTTTTAGAAGGATTTACATGGAGTCAGCAGAGCATGATGGTGCTTATATCTCCTCACCAATTTGCACTTAGAGGCAAATTTTTAGCAAGTGGATATTTTCGTCTTGTTCAATCTGGATATTATGTTAACCAACCCCATAATTTCTCTTGCTCGTGTGCTCCTTTTTTATATTAATAAAATTCTTTCAAAACAAGTTCCTAAATAATACATCCTTTCATACAGATTTTGAGCCCATTTGTCCATCAAAATTTGATGACAGCTATGAAACAAATCTTTATATGGTATCTCACGTAAAAGGTTTGTAAAAATATTTTTTTGTGACTTTGTCTTTTTTTCTCCTAAATTTGTTAAAAGAAGATTGTTAAATTGGCCTTTGTTTCTCTTTCTTATTACAGAATCACTTTACAAGTTTATAACAAGTCGTCATCATAATTCAGTTCCTTTATGCATCAATGTAGCTTCTCCTTCTTTTAAAAGCTTTCAAAGGTGAGCTTAGAAAAAAATTTAATGTTCTCAAACAGGATCCTACAAAATTAATTGGGTCTATCAACTCATTTGATAGAGTCAAATTACCACCATAAACAGATTAAAAAGCCGTTGCTTTGAGTTTTAGCCTTTCATCATTCACCTAATGATGGTAGCCATTTGACCCAATCAACTGAGTTGGCAGGGTTAGCTCAGTCGGCAGAGCGTTTGACTTCAGAGTGGGAGGTCGCGGGGTCTATTCTAATACTCAGGGTCTTAAAGTAACTAAGAAATGAAGGTACTTCCTTTGCCCTACAAACAGGTAGACCTTCACGTGGCTCAGATGACCACGTATAATGGCAGTCCCGTCTCAAGTAGGAGACGTAAAAATGATAACGGTCACCAATTAGTGCTTTCGTGCTAAATACATTGACACTCAAATAAAGTGCATTTTTTTATTTTATTTGTTTATTTATTTATTTGGTAGAACCAACTTTAAGAAATACATGTACTTAGACCCCCCAGAGCTTCGTATCCACATTCAGAGTATCCTGTGTTTAAAGTATTCTTATTTGTATAAAGTATTGTTTTTTGTTTACAAATGCAAATTAAGTCATGTTACTTTATTTAGCTGACATGTTCATAAATATGCTTAAAGCTAACTTTAATAGTTTTTTTACAGTATCGTTTCAAATACAGAAAGAATTTATAACTCCTTCCACAATAGCTGAACAAATGCCTACATTATTTTTATGTGTTTGGAAGAAAATGTGGTAGCCATTTGGTCATTTGAGCGCCAAGATTGTAATCGTTGGTAGCAGTAAATTAGTTAAAAACCATTATTTTTGTGCTCAATTATCTCACTGTTTCAGTATATTCTAAGATACTGCTGCTCAGTAAATATCCACAACTAGCCACCTCCACTTCAGTGAATATTACTGTTATTTATTCATTTGAAAATGCATGTTATTTAGATGACTCTAAGTCAGTTTGGGGGATGTTTGTGTATCTATAATAATGATAATAACAATTTTTGATAAAGTTTTGTTGTTTTGTTCTCAGTTCTGGTGTTGCTCCTCAGCCAGATCAGCACAGCTCCCCACAGTTGTGGTAACATCTATCATCAGTGTTTTTTCAGTAGTCTTATTCAATGCATCAGTCAATTCATACATTGCCCACCCCTTCCTTGTGTATCCCAGGCATTTTCGTGCTTCCTTAATCCTCAAATCATCAGTTAATGTAAGATAAATTTATTTTGAGATGAATAAAATATATTTGAAGAATGGGTACTTTAGGTTCACCATCCATTTTCAAATGAAAGCAAAGAAACAAAAAATGCTTTTTTTTTTTCAAGAATTCTAACGTTTGCCAAATTTTTATAGGATATTACACAAAAATATTTATTAATTTGTCTTTTCATGCCGGGGATGACCTTTTTGGGAGGAGGGGATGGCCAAAGCTAGAAATGAGTGATGCAGTGGTAGACTTCGGGATTTTGAGCTGGTGATTTAGGAGTAGCTATCTTGATTGAATGTAGACGTCTACTTGTTTCAAAATAGACCTTTAAGTTAGGAACCAACTTAAAAAATTTTTGTTTTGTCTTCAAAAATTGATCAGGTTGTAGTTTTTTATCATTATCAAAAATGTGCTCCAATGTTATGTTTTTCCATCAATGGTGTAAACATCAACAACACTTTGTGTGATGTGAATGGGAATTTCTTAAAACAAAGTAGTCTAGCATCATGCCATTCAATCTATTTTACTTGTTGTTAACACCATGTTGTGGTGTGCTCTTGTAGATTGTAGCTTGAAATGATAACAGATTCATTTATTTGTCCCTTTTACTTTGTAAACAAGAAAAAAAGTTGTTGAGTTTTATCAAACCGTTTTCCTTTGCAATATTAATCAAGTAGTTATTTTCTCCTACTTCAATGCTTTTTAACAAGTAGTGGTCAGTATTCATGCAAAGTGTTGTTTGTGTTGCTAACCTGAAAGCTAAATATTTTGCTTTATTGCTGTAAAGAATTTGCTGTACAGTATTGTTGATGTAAATAGTTGTCAGAATTTTTTTTGCTTCAGAATCAAAGAGTGTTCTTTGACCACTCTTTTTTCCTTTTATGGGTTGGGGATTTTCATTTTCTTATGAAAATGTGAGGCCATTGTAATTTGTATTTAGTTTATTTCTGACCAGGAATATTTGCATATATGCTACGCAAATTAAAAATAACAAATTGAAGTCACTTTTTAAGGCATGGCAAATGTCTTGAAAGAGTGCGATGTAGTAGAAAATTTTGGGTCTCAGAGACTATTAAGCCAATCTCCTGGTGATTATAGTCTTGAAGTGTCGTTTTTGCTACAAGTTTTTTGCGAGCATAGTTTTTTTTACTTGCCTGTTGACTGATGGCGTAGCAAATTAAGTTTTTAGCTTGTTTTCTGATGCCAAAATACTGCTGTTTCCTGTCATTTAAAGTCCTCGCAGCCTCGACGACAATACAATGGGCAATTGCTTAAGGACCTTTGATTTTTTTACTTGTGTTATGCGAATATTCAGTTGCCAACTCTTGAGTGTTTGTTCGTTGGAAGGCCTTTAAAGGAATCGAAATCTTTGTGGCATTGCTTTGTTCATTTTTTGATCCTTGCTTCGTGCCATTCCCAATGTTATTGTCGTCGTAACTGCTATTGCTTGGTAACTTTTGCACTTGAAATTCATGTGACGAAATCACTGTTGCAAAAACCTAACTTGTGCCTTTAGTTTGTGGCTTTTACAGTTTAGGATCTTCTTCTTACTGTCTTCAATGGTTTTAAGGGCCTTATGGGTCAAAGAGTACAGAGAGGCCAAAGTAAGTTAGTATGTCATCATGTCATCTTAAGTATCGCTCGTAAATTCCCAGTATTTCAAGAACTGTAGATGATTACCACACTGCTTTTTTGGTAACTGTTGAAATAATGGGTTTTTATGCAAAGAATCTCAGAGCTTTTACTATTTTAATGCCTTTTTCCCAAGACATGTTTTGTCCATAAAATACTATGTAGTGGACTGACTTATAATCTCTTGCTGCTTTTTGACAGTTTCTTGGTGTTACAGATGACCTCAGTGGTGTGATTCCCAAAATAATGTCACACATTAGCTCGAACAGTACTTGCACTATAACATCATCAATCATGAACCAACATTAGTCTCAGTAACACCATGAAACATTCATACTTTTGTACTGACATCACTTGTGGAAATGACTCAAATTAAGGAGAATTCTCGTAGCCCTATGCTGGTAATAATAAAGGAAAAGTAAAAAATCGTTGATTACTTTTTCTTTAAGTCCATACAATTTTCTTACTGCCTCTAAAGGTTCTACATTTTTTTCTTTTCAAGATGGATGTCATTTTAGGGAATTAAAATAATTAGGGCTTATGGAAAAATTCTATAATATTTTAAGGTCCATAACTTTTTTCCTTTCCTTTTCTCCTCTGTGCTTTAATTTTAGTGGCCTGCCCTCAAGTATTGACAATACTTAACGTGTTAGGCGTCTCTAGATTCAAACAATTTCGCCTTTTAAACTCGCTTATCTATTCTCTCTCTTTTCAAGAGTTGTCGCATGGTTACTTATGCATGTAATGAGAATAAAATACCTTATTATGTAACAATGCAACTTTGATTCTCCACTGGCATGTTTACTGCTGGTCCCAGCAAAATAACTCTCTCTTGTTCCGACACGTAAGGAAGGCTATCCGGTATTGTGTCGTCATGCCTAAGTCAAAGTTTAAACACTTGTGTTTTTGTTTGTTTGGTGTATCAAGGCTGCATTGTTTACCCGACTTCTCTCAACAGATCTTAAGATATTTGGTTCTAGTTAAATAACATAGAAGGCCAATATTTTTTCGAAGTTTTAAAGGTATTTGACATAAAAGCATGCAAACTAGGAAACGATTGAAGGAAGAAATTTGAGCAATTTTTTTTTTTAATCCTTTATTTATTTTCTAAAGCAAATTTAATATTTATATATAATGCAATTTGTGCTTTGGGAAAAAGCTTTTTCATGCTGAATTTCAAGGCTTCCATGGTGTAACGACACAATTGAGTCGTTACTGTTCAGTCAAATGAATTGTATAAAAGCTGCGCTGAAATCAACAAGAATAAAATAATCAATTTTATTTAACTGTCCTAAGATATCATTATCTGACATTAACAGTGAATTTAGTGTATAAATCTCTGTATGGTAGAGTCTTGCAAGAATAACCCATTTTTTTTACCCATCACTGGATCAATAACATGCAGTTCAACATTTGTCGATCGACAAATGCAGATTACTATCGCTCAGTTTATATAGCTGAATCCATCAATGGTGAGATAAAACGATTCCTGTGTTCTGATTTGCTACCCGAGCGGGCAAGACTGAGCTCTCGCGATACCTGTCGTTGGTTTTGCAAGAAACCGTAAATCCTTTATTGACCAAGTTTGTTCCATGAAGATGACTGTATATTGGCCTAGTTTATTTTTACGTTCTTATGGACCGAAACTTAGCCACCTTGGCCTATTCCAACAAATGTCCAACAGAAACATCACCTTGCATTTTTCAGCTATTTTGAGAAAGGTCGGGAAAATGTGCACGCAACAATCCCGAAGGTTAATTAAGAATTATTCCTCGAGCGCGAATGGGCTCTGAGTCAATAACCCATGAGGCCGAAGGCCGAATGGGCTATTGACTCAGAGGCCATGAGGGCGAGAGAAATAATTGTTCTAGTAAAATCCAACTAGTTGGTCAAAAATGTCGAGACAAAACAACTTAACGCAAGACTTTATCCTTTTTTGCCGCCAAAAATCTGGCACTTTTCGCTACTAATAGCCTAGTAGTAGCTCAACCAATCAGAACGCAACATTGATGATAGACCACTAGTTGGATTTTACTAATATGGGATATGATTAGTACACTGTTCCTGACTCATTCCTGACACTGTAGCTGCTGAAAATACTTTCGTTGCTTCTCCTTTGGTGCTCCAAACATACGTACTATACATGGCCTCTTCTTTGAAGAACTGTGAACTCAGAACTACACCCAGTACCTTTCAATATTGTTGCGTGCTCTTTTTCCGACCGGTAACTCGAACTCTGAAGGGAAACGAACAACAGTTCGAGTTAGCGGGGAATTCGAGTTACCGGGGTAAATTTCAGATAAATTCAAGGATTCGAGATAATTCCGAGTTCGAGTTATAGAGGTTCTGTATTTGTAGATAGTCGACTCTTTCTCAAATGGGCTCCGCTGGGACTTGTGGAACGAAGGGTACATCTTAGCGGTGTCCGCATAGAGTCACGAAACAGGACCCACGAAAGACAGGATCATTTTTAGGTGTCTGTTTTAGAGGTATCCGCTAAGGCGTTTGACCACTTGACTTTCAAGCTGGGAGTTATGGTTTTGGCTAGCTTTTTTTCAAAAGTCTTCTGCTAGGATCAATTTTTTTAGTAATACTTTGGTGTAATTATAAGTTTGTTTGCTGGAAAATCCCCCCACCCCCTCCCCCTCCGTCCATCAAAAGTCAAATAGTCAGTCCTTGAGAATGTTGAAAGTCGACTGGGATCATGTGTAATTTAGGCTTCTGGTAAATGAAGCAATCCGATCTTCTAATCCTTTGCGCTCCTCTGCTTTTGCGTTTGGCTAATCCAGTGCGACACAGAAAAAGGACAAGGGTCCAAACAGAAAAGAAGAAGAAGAGGAAAACATTGTTTTAAACATTCGCATATACCAACTTTACTTTCAAAAAACATGAAAGTACACTTGAAAAGGTTTCATTTGAATGGTTAGACCACAGGACAACCATAGACTCTGGCTCAAACGTCACCACAACGATTGACCCTGGAGATAAACATACAAGTTACAGATCACTCGTTCTTGATCATTAATCACGAGAATCGAACCGTTCGTTTTCCAATTAAATCAAACAAGGACAAAGTCAGCAAATAAACGGGAACTGCAAATTTCGCACTCACTGCCTAACAAAAAGTACAAACAAAGAATACACCTGTATACAAAGTCTCCAGTGGTGAAAAGTGACATCTAACTCAGAAACTCAAACACATCAGCTGATAGATTAAAAATGATCATCACATGCCGACTCGTTGATAAGGCCATCAACCCCAGTAAGTTTTGCGGATCAAATTGCCATTGTTTGCCAGTGTAAAACTGTATCTATTTCCGCCACACCTTATCCCAATGCCCAAGACAGTTTCGATTGAACTCAAAAGTACATCATGGAATCCCTTAGAGAGCTTCTAGCGCCTAAAACAGTCAACAAGTTTAGTTTTACCGCAAATGTTTTTTGGCTTGTACTTGGGGTTGTTTTATCAAGTGTCTTTTTGGACATGGAAAACAACGAACCGCGGTTCCACTGTGATGCAAAAGACGACCAAGAACTCATCCAGGGGAAGTGTTACGAACAATATGAAAGGCGATACAACAAACTTAGTATTCCTGTATATGCTTTTGTGCTTTTTAATTTCTTTATCCCTATGACTGCTTGTGGAATATACTCCCAATACGTCAAGTCGAGAATTAGTGAACTCGAAGAACAACAGCAGCCTCTTCAACCCCTACAAGGAAGTCCGCCAAGGAAACTCTTCAAAGCGTATTGTTTTCAGCTTGTTGCTAGATTCCTACTTGGAATTCTTTGCATCTCCTTGCAAAAAACGGTATTTTATCCCCAAACCTTTCCTTCTAACTTCACTTGTGATTTAATGGAGATTGACCAGCCATCTGAGAATATCACACAAACTCAAACTTACGAGTGCCACAATCAAAGGGCAACGTACAAAAACTTCTGGACTTACGCCGTGATCGTTGTAAATGGAATTTTTGCGTTTCTTGTTTTAATGGAGATTTTCTATATCTTAACACGTGTAAGGAAAAAAGGGAGGTTAGTGGAGGACTTTCCATTTTACGCTTTTCACCTTAGATCACACGCCAGTGTTCAACCGGAGCAGCAAAGGCATTTAGAACAATGCCAACAATCACCGTTCCAGGCCATGAAAGACAATATCATAAAAGAAACTGAGCGACTCAGGGATCTTCAATCACCCTTTCGTCCTAATCCAGGTGAAGGTAATACGCTACCCAAAGACTTAGAAATCGACCAAATTTACACCAATCTGATTATTCACGAAGGCAGAGTTGAATACGACTTCCCTGAAGACAGGCAGGAACAATTAAACGTATATCCCAAACCCAATGAGAATTCACCATTAATTCAACCGCGGGATATTATTGATGCTCACCACAAAAATGTTCTCGTTGTCGGTCGTCCAGGGATAGGAAAAAGTTTATTTTGCATTAAGCTTCTTCGGGACTGGGCATCAGATACAGAAACAGAAAATTCCCAGTTGAACTTTGAAGCCGTTTTTCTTCTTAAATTTAGGAGAATGAACTCGATAGAGAAACCGCTCACCCTTCGTGAACTACTGGCTTTTTCAGAGTATTCACCGGGTGTGAATGAGGATGCTGTCTGGAAATTTGTTCTCGAAAACTCAACTAAAGTACTTTTGATTTTCGATGGAGTCGACGAAATGAAATTTAAGAAGAATATCGCTGAATGCAGTGACTCTGATCAACCTAACGATGTTACCGCGAAGATGTCAGTCCCTTTATTGTTCAACAAGATAGCCTCGGGTAAACTCTTAGGGGGCGCCACAGTTTTAACTACTACAAGACCAAATGCTGTGTCATTTGTTAAACATCTCGACTTTGACAGAACAGTTGAAATTCTTGGATTTACATCAGAACAAGTTGAAGACTATGTTAACAAATTCACAGCAGATGAAGAAGAGGGTACCGGAATGACAATTTGGCAACACATCTGCAGCAACCTTAACATTTTTTCCATGTGCTATGTTCCTGTCAACTGTTTTATAATATGCACATGCTTGCTTCACGTCTTACAGACACTCAAGTCTAATGTATCCACGATTCTTCCCACGAAACTCACTGACATTTACAGCATCGCCATTAAGATGTTTTATTTCAAGCACTCCCGCAATTATAAGCAATATCAGGGTCAAGCTGACTTCATCCGTGAGAAATTTGAGAACCTGCCCGATGGTGTGAAAGCGGATTTCAAGAGGTTGGGAGAAATCGCCTTCACAGGAATAAAAGAGGGTAGACTTATCTTTGAATCCAGGGAAGTTGAAGGATTGGAGGATTGCGGCCTGCTCCATCGTCTACCTGATTTATGCGCTTCACCAGATAGTCCATTTGAAAAACCTAAAGCTCAGTTCTGTTTTATGCACCTGACCATTCAGGAAATTCTCGCTGCCAAGTATGTCGCGCACACCATGAGTGGAGAAGAACTGCGAGAATTTGTTCACTATAGGATCACACAAGGTGCATGGCACGTAGTTCTGCAGTTTGTAGCTGGACTGCTTGGTAAGCGGGAAGAATCACTTTCACGCATTTTTGTTGACGCTCTTCCCTTAGCAACAGAAAGGTTTAATGAAAGAGAACGGAAAGCAGAGTTTGACGATGATGAATTTTTTGATTCGGACGTTTGCAGTACACTCATCTTTTGGCCACTGCATAGCGATCGGAATCTTGTTGTGACCTTAAGTATGTGCCTTTATGAGATTGATGTGGACGATCCAATTTTACAAACCAAGTTGCGCCAAATCGGTTTTAATGCAGCAGATTTTAGTAACTGCCTTATCGGACCTGTTGAATGCTTAGGATTAGTAAATTTGCTTAATAGTCACAGCGTAATAAGCCTAGAATTGACCAACAACGATCTTGAGTCATTGGGTTGTAAACAGATTCAGCCGCTGCTTGCATTTAGTGACAAAAAATGCAACGATGCCAAACTTCGCAGATTGAAACTTGGTGGTAATGGAATTGAAGATGAAGGTGTGAGGCATTTGGCTGAAGCACTCACTCATAGTAACTGCAAACTAAACAGTTTAAACCTTTCTGGAAATAGCATAACCGACGAAGGTGTAAAGCATTTGGCTGAAGCACTAATTCACAGTAACTGTAAACTAAACATTTTAAACCTTACTTTAAATATTAGGATAAGCAACGAAGGTGCAAAACATTTGGCTGAAGCACTAACTCACAGTAACTGTAAACTAAACATTTTAAACCTTACTTCCAATATTAGCATAAGCAACAAAGGTGCAAAACATTTGGCTGAAGCACTCACTCACAGTAACTGTAAACTAAACATTTTAAACCTTTCTTCCAATCTCATAGGCAACGAAGGTGCAAAACATTTGGCTGAAGCACTCACTCACAGTAACTGCAAACTAAACAGTTTAGACCTTTTCGGTTCCATTTTAATGTGCGACGAAGGTGTAAATTATTTGGCTGAAGCACGCACTCACAGTAACTGCGAAATAATCGGTTTTGACCTTTAACCCAATTTAAAACTCGGCGAAGGTGTAAAGCATTTGGCTGAAGCACTCAATCACAGTAACTGCGAACTTATAAACAGTCTAACTATATCAACATCTTCTTCTAGCGAGACTGAAGATTCAGAAGATATTGAAGTTGTAGAGCACGTTGCTTCAAGTTCTTACTGACTGCAGACAACTACGTTTCTCACCAATTTGAGAGAAACGGTTTCATTGACTTTTCTTAGGCTTATGATTAATTGTAGTTCAGACATACACAGTGATCGCAGTTGTTTGTCGATTGCTAGGTTTTACTAGAAAGAAAATGCGATGTTTATATAGTACAACTACAGAACCGTCATTTCTAGGGACAGAATGTATAAGTTGTAGTTGTGACCGTTGAAATGAAATCTTTGAGATTTTTCCGTTAATAATGGGCACTCTTGGAAGCAAAATGCCAATATCCGATCGCAGAGTATCGAGATTTCGTTGTTCCTGCTAGCAGGGATTTTTTTGGTATGATACGACAACTGTTCTGTCACATAATTGATAAGCCTCCCCGGGCTTATTTATTTCAAACACGTTTGAGTGGCAGGGGCGGGGGGGTGGGGAACTTAATTAATTTACCGAAATGGGGCACCTAACCTGAGATCAGGCCCAATTTTAGAAACGAAAATTAAGCCTGATCTCAGGTTATGGGGCACCATACTGCTTTTTCAAACAACCAGAAGATGGTATCAATTCTCCGCAAAGAACTAAGGCGCAAAGTGGAGATGCTCAAGCACATGACGTAAGAGATCTTGCTTAAGAGATCTTGCAACCATAGCCTCCCACGCAGACGTTCTTAGGGGTTCGTCACGCTTTCCTGCCCCACTAACGTCAGTTCACGGTGTTCGAATTTCTTTGTTTGCAGAGAGGTATAACACTGGGGAACTTGAGAAAGACCCTTTTTAATCAATCTTTGTTAGGGTAGACGCCTTACATGTCAGAATACACACTCAAAGAGTAAATTTTTATTGGGCTGCCCGCCCGATAAAAATAATGGAGGCGCCTTGTATTTACAGGAAAATAAAACACAAAATGGCGGACGGATCAGGTTTCCCGTCCCCCCTCCCCTGCGCTGATGCTAATCATCTGGCCCCAGTTGTTCACAAGGTGTGTAACGCTATCAACTTGATAAATCAGTATCTAGTTGATAACGCAATTAGTTTCCGTGATACTTATCCATCGGATAGCGATTTTTCCGGTGGATAGCGCTATCCAACTTTTGAACAACCCGGGTATGATTTTTTGAGGGGAAGGGGTGGGTCATTTTAGAAAAAAAAAATGGTAGGGGAACAAAAATAATTTTCTCGTGTGAAGTTATTAGTCCTATGTCATCGCCTAAAAAACAGGAAAAATTGATCACGTAGTAAGCCTCTTGTGCTCTTGTGTAGAGCTCGTTTCACTCGTCTCTCGTTCACTGAGTGCTTTCTGTTTTTACCGTAAAAAAATCCCGGATTGAAACGCATGTCAGTTCCTTCTACTCAATCGCCGCATGCAAGGAAAAACCTCTGGTATCCAGGGTACATCCCCCGGGCATTTGTCTTAAAAGGTCCCTCTATCTTCTCCCTATCATCTTCTTCAGAGATCTTCAGAGGGCGTGGTTACGCTTTCGCTGGCTAATGTGGGGGCGGCAATATTCGAACACACTGTGAAGGCATTTCAAATCTCTACATTCTTTAATGACGACCAGAAATTTTAAAATGGGGGACAATTTTAGCCTCGTGACAGACTCTCTTTTGGCTCGTCACGCAATCGGGAAGGAACGCGTGACGAAGCCCTAAGAGCGTCTGCGTGTAGGCTAGGATGTAGTCATGGCGCAGTATGACAGGTTGTCACGCAAGCCGGCAGACTAATGTACCCTCAAACTCGGTGTTGCTCAGGAAACCTAAATTCTTTAAACCAGAGGGGTGTGATGTTACACCAAGCATTCCCTCGGTACTGTCACGCAGGCAAGCATATAGCAGCCGTCATTAGGGTCATCACGCATCACTCCTTCCCACCATGGAGAGTGACGGTGTGTGATGACCCAAACGCTTTTGCTAAATACTCAATAGGCTTGGCATCACAGATTTATAGATTGTGATACTTAAGGCTTCCTACAGTTATCGCAAAGCACAGCCGTGTCTAAGACAAATATTCCAGGAGTTCCCAAGGTTTATTGACTGGTGTTTTTATATCAGTAAGATGCTTGTGATTGCTGTTGCTGGTAAGATCTGTCATACTGTCGTCCATATCTCTCTTGCCAATTGTACCGATCCCCTCTGTCCTGTTTTTCAGGCCTGTCTTGTCTGTCAAAATGCTGCTGATTTTGACGACGATACCTGCCTTGACCTAAAGAGGAGATTTAACATTTCTTTTTAGCAAATGAAATCTCAGTGGAGCAAAGCTTACAATGGAACGAGAACTATCTAACAATAATCAGACGAATAGCTTGAGTTCTCTGAGTAAGTACACGCCTCGTCGGGCTATTTCACTCGTAGAAAACGAGAGCGAGCAGCCTAATTGTTTGAGTAGAAACTAAGTAGCATACGACCTTCAACTCTACACAAAGTCTTGATGAAAGCACGTAAAAAAGCCTTTGTTTACACAAATTCAACTCCCGAAAGCGCTGTTTGTTTTTCACAAAGAAACTAGTAAAATATGCACTTTGTACCATTAAGAATTTTCATTCCGTCGTTTGTGGCAGCTTTAGTTATTTTTAGAGATAGCGTTATTGATTAATTTATCCGCTTCATCATCAGAAATATCGCAAAAATAAATTGTTGAAGAAATTTACCATTGTTTGTTTTTACTTAAAAGGCCGGATCACTCCTCGCTACTGAAGTGAATAATGGGTACATTAGCCAATCAGGCCACAGAATTCGAGATAGTGTGCAAGTTGGTTTCTAGAGATGTGTTTTAAAGCCAGTATTTTCCGTACAAAGACAAGCCTCATTAGATCCGTACCTTGCCTATCCTTGAATTGAACAAATCCTCCGTGCCTTGTGTCGTAAATACGTTCATTGTTTTCTACCAGTGTGCTGACCTACATGAAAAGGAACCAAGTATCAAATCACCCTGAACCCCTCTTTAATCAGCGTAAGGCTGAGTGCAAACGGACGCAACAACTCCCAACATTGTTGTGCCAACAATGTTGGGAGTTGTTGCGTGCGTGTTGGCAGTGGTGTGCAAACGGATGCAACAACTCCCAACAATGTTGGGACCTGCAGTGCATCGTGGGAAGGATGCAACCCATAAGTGTTTGTAAACCATGCGTAATGAGCGTGCGCGGCCCCAACAATGTTGGAAGAGCTGTGCAAACGGATCCAACATTGTTGCGCCACGCTTCGGCGATCACGGTACAAAAAAAATGTTGGGAGTTGTTGGCTGAATAGTTTGACCGGTTTCAAACTTTGCGCAACAACATTCAACAACACGCAACAGGGTGTGCAAACGGACGCAACATGTAACATCCAACAATGTTGGGAGTTGTTGGCCAACAATGTTGCGTCCGTTTGCACGGGGCTTAAAACCTAAAGTTGGTGTTGTGGGATCTGTTGCTGGTTGGCTTTTGTGTTGTGGTGTGGGTACTGTTCACTGTCTTTTCAATCTTTTGTATGACGTCATTTGGTGATTGCACCGGTCCGCAAACACCAAGTAACTACCTAAAATCCCTAAATAGCGTTGTTGAGTAATAAACACAAATGATACAATTGACTATTTTCCCATACACCATAATGCACCTTGTTCGTCCCCCAAAATTTTGCATAACCATCGTCTTCGATTTCTCTTGGGACGGCTGTAATACCCAGGAGAAATTGGTAACAATGGTTATACAAAATTGTGGGGGTAAACAAGATGCATTTAAGACCCTGGAGTGGGGGACCCCGGTCTAGTAGGTAGGTTTCTTTTGTTTTGTGTCCCCCAGAGCGTGAAAAGAAAAGAAACTAACCCCACTAGACCGGAGTTCCCCACTCCATGTAAACAGGCCCTTAAGTCCACGTGAAAATGGTGAATGTAACCACAGACCTCAAGAACTAAAAAAAAAAACCGCGATAAGTGTACAGTGTATCTCGATCTTTAAGCCTTGATGAGACGAAACAAGCGCGATAAATGAGGCATATATCTTGTTCTTTTAGCCTTGACGAGTCGAAACAAGCGTGACCAAGTTGTTATAGGATGCTGCTAAGCAAGATAAAATTTCGGGCGAGATAACTCTGGTTTGGGGAGACTTGACCGTAACTCCACTTTACAGAATGTAAATTAGTTACCTTATCAGCTAGCTGTAGTGCCATACTCTGGAGAAGAGAAGGTTCCGCTCCTCTGTGCATTATAACTGTTTGTGTTGGCTCATCCCAGGAGGCCTGCAAGAGAAGGTGTAACCCTTGATAAACGATTCACTCTTTAAAAGAGTGACCAATCATTATAATTATAATAACGAACAAGTTTCAAGGTCCATCTTGGAAGTGACGAGGAACAACCGGTACAACCAAAAGAATGGACACTGCACTAAAAATAGATTTACACAGATTTGCTCGGGGCAAATATGGTGCAAAAAGTGCAAACGAGTAGGAAATCAAAGGCAAAGATGGTAAATACCGCAACTGCATACCAGTTTACATGGGGTTATAAATTCGAGGGCATAGGAGATATTTACCTTCTTTGCCCTTTGTGTAGTTTGCACTTTTAGCACCATATTTGCACTGAGTAAATTTGGTGTATATCAAATTTTTCGTGCAGTGGTACAGATGAGCCTCTTTTACCTCTTAACAACAAACACCCGAAATTGTCCCTGCTGTCTTCAGTAATTTTCTGCGACTCTCTATACTATTGAATATTTCTGAGATGTACACTCTGTTTCGGCTCCAACGGTGTACTTGCCAAAATAGATATCTAGTGGCATTTAGTATTCTGTAACACCACTTGATAACGTCACCAATCATACAAGAAATACATAGACACGTTTTGGTAGAACAATGTCCTTCCAAGCAAGCAATAATCCATACAAACCTGTAATTCCTCATTGATGATCATCTTGCTGATGGTGCTGTGTACAACGGCAGGAGGTAAACCGAACATCTCGGCCAATGTAAACAAACTGCAAAATGATAAAAGCAACAAAAGGTTTAATTACCACGCAAGTCAGACGTAAATTCCCTAACATGCAATAACTGATGAGAGATGTAAAACTGTTTGAGTAACAAATACAGTTGTAAAGCCCATATCCAGAGAAAACGACCTTATTTCACTATGGAATCTGCCATGACTGCGATATTGCGTGATGCTCCTGAAAAATGCATCATGAGATACTATTCGATCGTCGTCTGGCCCATATCATACTAGTCTGCTACACAGCCGTTTTTAGCGTCGTCACGCAACACTAAAAACGGCTGTGTAGCAGACTAATATCATACAGTCGTTTTTAAGATAAGTAGAAACTATTCAACGATCTCTAAAGCCAAGGAAAGTCACACTTTACCTAGAACAAGTACAAAGATGGCCCTATATTATGTAGTGGAACTTTGGGAAACATGATTACGTGATTTCGTGCGAGCACATCGCATCATCGAGTCGTGCCGTTTTCTTTATTAAAAGTTGAGTTTTGTACAAATCCTCTCGTACGTCTACAATAATATGGGAGGGATGTTTTTTCTCTTTTCTGTCAGGGCATTTCAACCTTCAAGTGTGGCATGTATGCATGTGTTAAACAAGTCTGGTCCTAGAAGGGGGTGGGGGGGGGGATTTTTTTGAACAAATTTTTTCTTTTATTTTTCAAAGTAAGCAATAAGGTCTGTTTTTATAAATAAAAAATATATCTTTTTCATCAAAATACTGTAGAATTGACAAAAAAGTTAAGATTAAGCATTTACCTCAATGAATCATAGACACTGTTGTAGGTGAACAGGTATGTTCTCAGGCTTTCCTCTTGAATTTTCCTATATTTTAATAGTGAAAAAAGGGATTATAGAGCTGCTACAGTCTATAAAACAGGCTTGCTGCTTTTTGTAACCAACCAACTGTTGGTTAGGTCTCTGTAACCTCCATGTCTCTGAGTCACTGATTCCTCTTCTGTTAGAACCCAAAGATCAAAGAGTTACACCGGTAGCTTCATACCAATTCTGGCTCCGATTAAAAGAGCACTAAATGCAGCCAACAGGCAGTGAGAGGAAGGAAATATTCCAGCAACTAAGTTATGTAGCTTATTTGGTACAAACAAAGTAGCGGGGGAGGTGTTTAATACCTTGTCAACATCTCTTGAACTTGTTCAGTATTCCGGAATAACTTCCACACCTGACAGAGATAGAATAAAACACATGTAACAGAATTTAAAACCAGAATCTGCCTGTCTGCGTAACCACTGCCTGGCTAGTTCAGCTGGGAAAGCCCTAGTCTGCTGAGCAGGAAATTGTGGGTTTAAAGCCCGGCTGGACCAACACTCAGGGTCTTTAAATAACTGACAAGAAAGTGCTGCCTTTTTAATGACATCTGCAAACGCTTAGACTTTCTAATCTTCTCGGACAAGGACGAAAAACCGTAGGTCCTGTCTCAAAGCACTTTCACTTACATGGTTTTTGTGGGATGTAAAAAAACCCACACCTCTGTTCGAAAAGATTAGGGGATGTACATCCTGGTGGTGTGGCCAACCTTTCCTGGGTTGGGTGGGTTAACTTTAAGGAGAGATTATAGGGATAATCTCACAATCCCCCTTCAGAAGTTATAATGGCTACCTATAAACAGACAACAGACATGTGGACAAGACTTCACACGACAGTGTTGCTTTCTGTAACAAACATAACGTTGCATGTTTCTCTATCTGTGAATATTTGTTTCATGTTTACTTCAGTTACCTTAACAGCTAAGATGTATTCACTGCACTGTTTCCAGTCTCCTTTCTTCATAGCTTTGGATGCAGCTACTACGTGTTCACGCATGCTCTCTGGAGGACCTATATTACCAAAACAATAGGCTGATTTAGCAACAGGATGGGAACGTCAGTTGACGATGGGAAAGCGCGCGAAAAGGACTTAACACGACTTCCGGTGCCCAATTTGCCGCTCTGCCATTGGTCAAGCCAGTTGTTTAATTTGCGCGCGCCGTCGTCAACTGACGTTCCCGTTCTGTTGCTAAATCAACCAATAACAAAAACAGGCCTCAAATTTTGCACAAATAAACTAGACCATGTAAAAATAGAAATAATGACCTTATTTTTACAAGGTGACTTCATCTCAACTCTATTTTGTCATAAACAAATGCAAGCTATAGATTATATATCATCTTACTAACCAACTAGAGTTTGCTTTTCACTTTGCCGTAACTGGTAGTGGAAGCTCTTGCTGAAGATACGAGGTCTGTAATCATAGGCATGAGCTAAAAAGAAAATAGGACGGTTAATAAGTAGAGTCACATTTTTTCAAGAGGTGACTGAATTAAAGCCCGAGTAATTAAATCTCAATCTTATGTCCAAGCACCCTTGTGATTATTGGGCAGTAGTAAATACTGGGTCAACGGCACTGATTGTGAACGATGGCTTTGCACTGGTTAAAACAATTCCCAGCTAGGCCACAGTGCTTGATGGAATTTGTCGGCAGCTGCTAACTTGAGTCCCCAGACAGCTGAGCCACAATTGAGCAGGATCAGTTAATTTTACTGTTTCGTTTATTGGAAAGACTCTTATGGCTGTCGAATCAGCAAGAGATCTAAGAGTATACATAGATTTACACCTGACCTATGACACTCATATCTCTCACTTAGTCTCTTCTTGCTTGACTAAACTGGTTCAGATCAACCGCGTGAAATATTGTTTTGATAGGAAGACTTTGGTTTTAATTATTACATCTCTTGTCTTTAGCAAAATGCTCTACTGTTCGACCGTGTGGTCTAATACCTCATCTAAGAACATTGAAAAGCTGCAACTTATTCAGAATTTCGCCTGCAAAATTATCTGCGGCGCTCGGAAATATGACCACGTGACGCCAGTACTTGATGAACTCAACTGGCTTCCAGTTAGCAAGATGCTCAAATTCAGAGATGCTGTTATGGCTTATAAGTGTGCCAGCAATTTAGCTCCTGAATACCTATGCACTAAGTTTAAAAAACGATCTTCTGTACATAATCGCACAACCCGTAATAATGAGAAGTTCGAAATCCCATTATTCAGGTCTGCCACCGGCCAACGAACCTTCGCCTATAGAGCAGTATCCCTGTGGAACACGTTAGACGAAGACCTTAGAAACGCTACAACTGTAAAGGCCTTTAAGAAAGCCCTGAAACTTGTAATGAATGAATGATTGTATGACAGTTAGCATTTAACAATATTAGCTTGTTAGATATAGTTTGCATTTATATTTGTAAATAGGTACTGAAAAACCTTTTTTTGGGAGTATTTATTAAAGTTTTATTATTTATTATTATTATTTATCTTTATGCTACAGACTTACCAGCCATCCATGGGATTTCTATTAACATTGCTGAAGTCAAGTAAACACACTCCAGAAGCTCCAGGTTAATGTGCATGTGGAATGGCACCTGGTATTGAGAAAAGAGAAATCATTTGAGGTTTAACTTATTGACTGTGTTGAAGTATAAGTACAACCAATTTCCTATAAGATTGACACTTTTGGGACTGGCAATATAGGTCTGTGTTAGAGAGGTGTCCTTCGTAAAGAGAGTCAAACTGAAAGGTAGTAAAGAAATTCAGGGACCAACTCTAGGTGTCCATTTTAGTGAGGTGTCCATCTTATAGAGGTGTCGGTTAAAAAAGAGTTGACTGTAACCTATTGAGAATTCACTTAATCAGAATTGAGTTACTGGTTCTTGCCAGGTTTTAGAATGACAGGAAGAAAAGATATTGTATAAGTTGAAATAATGCATGCCCTGAAGCTGATTCACTGAGAGCTGCTCAATTCATACTAATGTGATTTCACTGATAACGTAGTTTAAGGATGAACAAAAAGTACGAAGGCTAGCTTTTGGCATTAAACGTTTATGAAATAAAAGACTTTTTTGACAAGATGAGTAACTAAAAAATATTAATATAAAAATAATTATTAAAAGAAGAGAACATAAAAGACAATTTTTGATGTTTCAAGTACCTGTCTTCTCTTCTCAATCTTTTCTTGTTCTGGAGTTCTCTCATACTGCCTTTGCTGCATCAGACCCTTAAAGGGAAATGGAATGTACATTGGTACAATTTTTCATGCCATAAAGACAGGTTTTCTTCTTCATGAAAGACGCTAAATATAAATTTACCCTACCACCTTGCATTCTTCTGTGTATCTGGATTAATAATTGTCCATGACATAAAAGACCTTGTCACCATCATTATTTAAAGCAAAGGCCAATTTAGCAAAAATCTGCAGTGACAATGTTCACTACGATAGAGTATTTGAGTGTGGAGAAAATCAGTTGATGTAAATCACATTACAGTGAGCACCATAGACCCATAGTGACAAGCAGTACTGGCATCCTTGTATGTAGACAATCAAGCTTACTACATGCATTAATGTATCATGTTAAGTGAACACAGTATTGTCCTCTCATCTGCAGCATTACCATTACCACTAACTTACTCAACCACCACTTACTGTGTGCTGATTACTAATAATGCTATTGACATTCTACTGGTCAAAAGACAAGGCTTGAACTAGATACCTGTGCAAGAAGTTCCTTTGCTCTTCCACTAGACTGCACATCGTGCAAAGCATTGTGGGCATCTTTGATCATGCCATGCCTAAAGGCACACAGGCCCAGTTGAACCATGGTTCTGTTGTACAGAATCTAACAAGAGATAATGCAGTTGGAATTACTTAGGTTTCTATTGAAAGTAACAATTATTAAATATCACAGCCCCATAGTTTTTTCTGCCGCTTAGTTTGAGCATTTAATAAAATACCGGTAACTTAATTTGAATAGTTCTTGTACCACTTGTGATGTCATCGACTTTCAACTTTGAAGCACAACTGGACAAAGAGAGATTTCACAACACAACCACATTTTACTGAGAGATACAGTCAAAACACAAAATTCATAATACTGACTGGTGAATTTGAATGGACATTCCATTGGCAATTCCACGTTCTAGGGAATTATTGCCAAATTCGTTCCTACAGGAAACAAGCCTAGTTAAAAAGGTTGTGGGGATTAGGAAGAGAAATGAAATGAATGGACAGAAAAAAAGGGAAAACAAAGAAAGACATTGATCAAGCTTGCTCTATGTTTTTTCTCAAAATGCTAAATTCTTGTATTTGGCATGCTAAAACCCACATGGTGGCATTTTTGCAGCAGGAAGAAAAGCATTACTGTTTCTCTTGAATTTAAGTTCATTTGCATGCAGTTTAGGACAATTTGGGTTCTTTTTGTCTAAACGGTGCCAAAAACTGGTTTGAATAGCCTCAAACCCTGTTTCTTTTCGAGCAAAAAGTTCAGACGCAAATGGATTCAGTCTTTGAGCCTCAGAGCTTATTACATACTAGTGTAATGTATGCTTCTCTACTAAGGCTACAGATATGTGAGAGATCTGTGGCCAACTCTCTTGAAACATTCAACAGTTTGACAACTAAGTAACCTCAACACAAGATTAGCCAGTGCCATTTGCTCCGTTGCTTTATCTACCACATGTATAACACTAAGCTCAGAACTACACAAACTAAGCTTTTCAGAAACATGTGGACATATGCCTCTGCCTAAGAAAAAATTATCCATTCTTATAATAAAATGTAAAGCCCTTATTAAAAGGGCAGTGATTAAAATGTTAGCTATCTAGTTTGTTCAAGCCAAGTAGGGTAAAGACAAAAGAATACAAGACTTTATAGACCTTTTTCATAGTGGCCACCTATTAACACATTCTTTTATATGTATGCTAATTAGCCTTTCTAACCTCGTTTGAAGGTAAGAATTCTTTGGTATTTTGCACAAACTAACGAGGACCTCAGAAAGGCTAATTATCATACATATTAGAGAATACATTAATAGGCCGCCATTATGAAAGAGGTCTATAGGGCAAACACTATTACTGGTATGCTTCCAAGTTTACATTGTGTTTTAGGTGTAGAGCTACAACCAGGGACAAACGTAGTTGACACACTTGTTTAAAACGGGTACTTTTAACAAACATTTAATTCATTTATTATTTCATTCCTTTTAAACGCCGTAAATCCCCTCACCCCCCGAATCAATGTTGTCTGAAGTAAAAAAAAGACTTGAGGGTCCAAAATTCAACATTGATTTAGGGGGGAAGGCGTTGGGGTAGACAGGGGAAGGGGATAAGTATATCCACTATGCAAAAAGGGGCCATTTTACGGAAGTGTGTCAACGCTTTTGTCCCTCATTGTAGCTCTCTTCTCAGTCAGATAGCTCACTGCATTTGCTTTGAGAGAGGGTTACAAACTGTGGGGTTGCATTGAAAAATTTACATTTGGCTAAAATCAGCTTACTGGTAGTTGATGTGAGATAACTTGCCTTAAGGAACATATCTACAAACTGACATTATGTTTCTTACAATTCCTTTAGGCTAGCCAATTTTCCAACACAAAAATATTACTGCAATACATTTCTCTATTAACACTTATCACTGATCATGTAGAAGGTAGTGGTAGAAGAGAAGCCTTCCTAGTCTATTTCTATCATTTCCACATGATTATAAGAAAAGCAGACAAGATGCCAAGCAAACCTGTGTTGGGATATCAGAATGTTGTATAGTTTCCTGAAGATGTGACATCAGCATCAGATCGCGTGCCTCAAACCAGCGATCATGTAAAGCATAATGATATACATGGCAAAGCATGGCTCTGGTTCGAATACGGTCAGATGTATCACGTGAGTATATGAACTTGCACATTTGATCAACCTTTTCTGATGACCTTTGAATTTCTTGCTTTTCTTTAAGTTCACTTTCCTCTGTACACTTTTCTTCACCATCTAATATCATTTAAAGGAAAGAAAATCAATCAATCGATCAGTCAACCATTCCACTGGTGCACAATAGTAAGGAATATCAGTAAACTAGTCTTTTGTACTATACATGAGTGAGTGCTCTTGCCCCTGTGATACTCTGTATTGCTAAAAGATCACTTCTTATATGATCACATTACTGGAATTAATACCAATAGATACTAACCTGCAGACTCTTTTGCTTTCTCTTCCTTTGTATCAGAGTCAACCTTAAACCAAAAAAATCATTATTCATGACAGTCTCTATCAGCAGACTCCATTCACTCATAAGGTTTTATAGCCAATGACTTGCCCCTCTAAAGGGATCAATTTTGTCCACTGATATTCCACGATTCGAGTTTGAGCTTGCCATTTGTCTTGATGGGTGGGGTGGGTCCAAGTTAACCTTATTTTTCTTCTTGTAAGTTATTGCTTCGTACTAAAATATTACTTCTGTCACTTCATAAAAATTGAGATGAATGGAGAAAATAACATAAGTTGAAGGTAAAAAGTCCCTGTATTTTAACTAAACTACTCTACTTGTATTAAATGCAAGAGTTGTTTGCTGTTGGTGTTTCCTGAAAACAAACACTGTAATCATTATGTCTTTTTTTAACAAATTAAGGTGTCTTAATATTTATTAAACAAAATGTTATTTACCTTGTAGTACAGATGCTCAATATGTCGCAAATACACTCTGCAAATTTCGGATCTTGAGCCATTTAACTCCACGTATCCTTGTAACTTAGTAATGATAGCACAAACTTTTTCTTCATCTCTCAATCTAACATGATCAAAGTGAAAAAAAATGAATACATACACAGGGATGTAGCTAGGGAAATACTGAGAAGGTATTTTTCTATCAGTATCAGTCAAGCTGGCTATTTCACTCAACTGCACCTTCAAAAATTCCCATATGTCTTTCTGTTTTCCAGAGCAATTTGAGCCAATGGTAAGCTCTTTTTCAGCCAGTGACATCCCTGCATACAGCAAACACATCTCTAGCATCAGTCCAGAATGATTCAATTTAGGCCCTTCCCCCCCACCCCTTACACACACACCCAGACCTCTTCTTCAAGGAGGCCTCTTCACAAAAATTGGGATGAGGGGAGGGGTAAAAAAGTGATGTTGCAAGCTCTCCTTTTTGCTCTGTCCAGCCTCTTTTAAATAATAAGCAATTATTGGGCAATGTCTCAATATTTTGCCAAATATTTCAAGCAATGGTACGTACCTTGTGACATATTCAGTGGAATGGCAATCACAGCCTTGAAGCATCTTTGTAAACTCATCATCCATACGTTCTACAATGACCAGAGGGCACCCTCGCACTTTGATTGGTTGATCTGCATTCTAATTTTGAAAGGACAAAAATAAAAATATATACATCTTATTAGCAACAGTCCAAGCTTAACAATACAAAGCACAAGAAACAAACAAAGAACTGATACACATATAGGTATCCCGAAAATTGTGCTACAGAAAAGTGGATGATACAGTGCAGTTTATGTGACATAAGACTCTGGTGGTTTGAGCTTTTTTTGTGTAGCATTTTTGCTACAAGGTTTCATTCAGCCAGTTTTTCTTCTCCCCCTTCCTTCCCGTTTGTTTCTTTTCCAGTGATATTTTCAGTGTGACAGACAGGTGCCTGTTTCTTTTTTTTCCCTTTTCTGTGGTGGCTTTTGTGGGTTGCGCAGTTGTGCCAGATATGAGGGTGTTTTTTGATCTAAGAGTTGGCTGCTCCTAAATACTACAGTAACACAGTTGTTCAACTTACTTCTACATTCTCCGATTCTTCGGAGATGTTTTCACCCACAGTCAACTGATCTTGATTTTCGATCAGGATGTCCAACAATTCCTCAATTTGATTCAAACACCTGCAATAGAAGACGACAAGTTGATAATAATACTAAGTACTAGCCTGGGGTAAATAATCCCCAGGTGCAGTGGACCCTAGAACTGATATGATGTATTTTGACATATTGAAGGCCTTGGTGTAATAAATGAATTTCCTTACCCTAGTAATAGTAATAATTTTAAGAAAACAGAACCTGGACATTACAAAAACCTTGTTGTGGTGAAGAAATTTTGCCAGTCCCTTGGTCAAATTGACATTCCACTGTACAAGCGTAGATGTAACTAACAATACACATCATGGGGCGGGAGGGGGGGGGGGGTAGAACTAGAGGTCCTTTGTCTGGAGACATTCCATCATTAGAGCATTGTATTCCATTCACAGTTTATTTCTGTTGTGGTTTAAATTTTTCCTTGGTTTAAAATTTTTCAAACCAGTTTAATTTTTGTTTTTCTTTGTCTCTGATTATGGTAATTGATTTTAGACAAAGGAAAGTAAAAATTAAACTGGTTTGAAAAATTTTAAACCAAGGAAAAATTTGAACCACAACATTTCTATAGCTTTCAAACATACATCACATCTTTTACACATTTCACCCTTCACCTTCTTTGCATATACATAGCACGTGTGGGATATTTTCTCTTCCCTGATGATGCTGTTGATCAGAAAAGATGGATTTTGGATTCTACTTTTTCTAAACAGCAGTTTAAGGCCTCACTAGAACAGTTTTATATTTTTAATTTTGCTGCTGAAGGACAACATGAACAGATTACTGTGAGAGGAGTACAAGGAAAGACTAATGGAGCCCAGGAAAGTTGCTTCTACTCACTCTTGCCACATCTCTGCTTTCATACAGGTTGCCACATTAGGATTGTAGTCAAAGATGGATGAAATGATATTGAAAAGCAGTTTCACTGTCATACCAGCACCTAAAAAGAGGAGCACCAAAATATGAATCTGACTTCTCTTGTTGTGCATTTATCAAAGTCCCTATAACTTTTTGGGCCTGGACAGCTGCTTTATGTTTGCCGTGCTGGCATTCAAGATCAAAGTTTCAATAATTTTGAAAATAATACAATGAAACTATCAGTTTAAAACCAAGAAAAATTGGCCAGTGTGTGAGCTACAGAACTATGCTACAATAAAAAAAATAGTTACTAGGCCTTTTGAGAAACAGCCCCTAATCACAAAATGCAAGAAGACCAGAGGAACTGAGGAGTTACTTGCACAAGGGTTAATCCTTCTTTTGTGGAAAAGAAGCTGTTTTTACAGAGTGGTAACTTAAATGAAACTAACACATCTGCCAAGAGTCTACCTACCCAGCTTTGCATTGTCTGAAATCACCCTCAGTTGCTTAAGGAAATCTATCTGGTCTGTACGATCTGTACCCTGATAAAAAACAAATTAAATAATGGTACATGCACTCTTAATGACTTACAAGCAGAATAGGTAAAGGTTTTTCAGTGTGAAGAGTTCTGAGATCATTAAGGGATGGTAAACAATATAAACAATGATTATTGGCTTGGGATACCAGAGACCAATAATGACCAATGCCAAACATCAATGTGATGGTGTTGAAAGGGTATGCAAATAATGAAGAAACATCACCGCTTGGTCTTATAGGACAGTCGATGGAGTGAGATGCCAGTAATTGTTATGAACTGTACTATTCAGGTATTAAAACACTCAATCAGTCAACCATTATTAAAAATAGTTACGATAATCTTATCCATGTAGGAATATCTCAATGAACATTGCTTCTAGAATGGAAGAGGTAAGGAATGGAACAAAAAGAAAAAAAACACTAACCTTTTTGCCCCTGGCAGCCAGAATCTCATGCAGTTTTTTCAGCACAACTTCATGAGTAATTTCTGTATCCTTTGGGAAGAGCTGCTTGGCTTTTTCCTAATTAAAGCATCAGTCAAATACAGAAAGGTATTTTTATAAGAATCCATGTTAAGAATAACACTGCAAAGGGGCAAGTCTTTTTACTTACAGTAGAAGAAGAACCTTTCACTTCAGTCCAGCCACCACCATCATCTGGGATATCCTTGACTTTAACTTTAGTAGTCTTTTTTTCTTTGACTTTTTTCTTTTGTCTCACTTTTTCATCACCAGTTTTCTCCCTTTGTCGAAAAAATGTAAAAAAATAAGAAAAAAGAGTAGGTCATTTTAAGTGCTATACTAAAACTGCTGTTGTTAAGCCCTGGACTTATAAATCTTCATAAGGAGCTTTAGGAGGGTTTATAATGGAGGGGCTTTTATTCAAGGGGCCTTAAAAACAGAAAAGAAAAATCTCATCCCATCCATTCCCACTTCAATAGGGCCATTTTTGCAGGGAGGGGAGGGTCATTTCAGGTCTTCTACTGACAGATTTGGAAATTGGTTTGAAACAAACACAAACTTATTGCCTGGAGCTATTGGCCCTTTTTCTTCTGGGAATAACTAACTAAATCAGCGTGCAAAGAAAGTAGTGTCCGATAGCCCGGGGCTAGTGGATTTTGCTATCGGGCTAGTGAATTCTGTTTTTAACTTGCCCGACGGGCAAGTGATGTTTTATGAGGAGTTTGAATAACAGAAGAACAAAAAGTCTTTGGGGCTAGTTGAAATGACGTCTGGGCTAGTAAATGCTAGCTTCAGCTTGCTCGAATGGCAAGCTGTAAAAATGATTTTCTTTGCACCCTGTAAATACAGTATTTGATGATGTAGTTAACCTGTGAGGGAGCTGCAAATGTCATGTCACAGAAGCACAAGAATGTCTGGCTCAAACCTTATGTAAATAAATGCTATTTTGGAAAAGTATGCATATATTTGTGGCAAATCTCTTCAAGCACAATTTTTGAAACCATTTAATTACTGCTGCATTCATGCTCATCTCCCTACTTTATTGAAGTGTCTGAGTCTTTTCATGGGCGGTTTCTGTTTTCAGTCAAGTCTTCATCATTACTCAACTGCCACATGCAAGAAAAAACCTCTGGTATCCAGGGTACATCCCCCTCCCCCCCCCCCCCCCCGAGCATTTGTCACAATAGGTTCCCCTATCTTCTCCCTAAAATCTTCTTCAGAGATCTTCAGAGGCTGTGGTTACGCTTTCGCTGGCTAATTTTCTGTAGGAGTGGCAATATTCGAACAGACTGTGACGGCATTTCATATCTCTACTTTCTTTACTAGACTGCCAAGAAACTAGAACTAGAATTAGACTAGAATTTTTAAAATGGGGGACAACTTTAGCCTCCACAGACCTTCTTTTGGCTTGTCACACAGTCAGGAAGGAATGCTTGACAAAGGCCTAAGAACATCTGTGTGGTAGGCTAAGATAATTTTGGCGCAGCATGACAAATTGTCAAGCAAGCTGGCAGACCAATGTACCTCTATTATGGGGGTCTTGTCTTTTAAACAGGGAAACCATAAGAAAAGAAAACAAACAATTAAGATAAAAAAATCAGGATTCAAAAAGAGGAATTGAATAACTAAAACATGACATTTGTAGGAGGAAAACAACACACAAACACACAAAATTGTATGAAACAAACAAAGCATCACTGCCAAGAAATATATTTCTGACATTAACAACATTTGTTTCAGAATTTCTGTTGCATACTAACATCCCCCCTGAAAGACAAAGTTATGCTCTTGCAGGGTCTACATGTATGCTACAGCCTACAGCCAAAATTAGATTCAAGTCCTACACTCATCTTAATCCTATCTCTAATACCTACAATTAGTGGTAAACCTGTTGAGACATTGTACTCATATAGGGTAACTACAGGGACAAAAAGAATCCACACCCCTCCCCCGTTCCTTCCTTTCAAAGTCAGGGCGTTTGTTATTTTCTATAGGTAGCTCAAACAGCGGCACAACATTGCATGGAGGGGATGGGGGAGGAAAACCTTTATTTTCCCTTTTGGAAGTCAGAAAAGCATCAGAATGACCCTTCAGGGCGAAGTGTCTCAACCAATTTTGTCGTCCATTGTAGTTAAAAATCTCCTAAAGAGTTTAACCTTACTTACTGGGTAAAAAATATTTTGCTGAGTTTAGTTAAACAGTAATGCTGATTTTCAGAGAGGAGACAGACTTACTTTTTAAGAAACATCCAGGCTTTGAGTTGCTGGGGACCCCCTTCACCACCAATATCACTATCACTTGAAGATGACTCAGTATCGCTGCTCTCCCAGTCAATACTGTCATCATCATCATCATCGTCGTCTGCAACCTAAAAAAGTTCCAATAATAACATTGGGTGGACTAGTCCTCTTCAATATTTTTGTAGCCTGCACCACTGAAGGAACTAAACTTCTGGTTAGTCCATCTGCAAAACCGCACCAAAATCCTTGTTCTGGGTCTCTACCTGTGCCTGCGTACTCAGATTTGAGTATGTTCCATCATTGGCCTGTTAAAAAACCTTTTGTTGATTTGCGAATCAGGTTGAAGGGAAATTCAAAATGCATTTTCGGCAATTTGTTGAGTCTGTTGGGGCCCAGAACAAGGATGTTGGCGCTGCTTCACGGATCATTAACCAGGATTAGATTAGGTCTGCGACAAAGGCTACAATTTGGTTTTGGGGAGAGAATATGCTAGATTTGTCTCTTAACGATTTTGGCAACCTTGCCAAACCTATA
The DNA here is from genome assembly GCA_964035705.1 of Porites rus. Classification (NCBI taxonomy): domain Eukaryota; kingdom Metazoa; phylum Cnidaria; class Anthozoa; order Scleractinia; family Poritidae; genus Porites; species Porites rus. The sequence continues at coordinate 10,382,285 of OZ038002.1, forward strand.
GATTCACTTTTTGTGATGTGTTGTCTACAGTTGTTCACTCTTCCTACTGCAGCTATAATTTTCGATGCTGTGTTTGACAAGCTGAGATGTAAACACTTATAACTACTTATGAGTACGAGTACTTACATCAGTTGGCTTAGGAGCTTTGCTTTTATCTGTTGAAATCTTCTTTCTTGACAGGTCACTGGGTCTCCTAAGATCATCATCGTCATCATCATCATCATTGTCATCATCTAAAAGAGTAATTTACATTAAGATCAAAACTTATGACAAAGTTTGAACAAGTACACAGTCACTTCAATAAAGGCAGCGTGCAAAGAAAGTCATGTCCAATAGCCCAGGGCTAGTGGATTTTGCTATTGGGCTAGTGATTTTTGTTCTTAACTTGCCCGACAGGCAAGTGCTGTTTTTTGGGGAAATTCAAATTACAGAAGGATTGTAGTCAATCCTGCTACTCAAAAAGAGTTTTGGGGCTAGTTAAAATGACTTGTGGACTAGTGCTTGCTAGCTACAGCTTGCCAGAATGGCAGGCTGTAAAACTGACTTTTTTTTGCACACTGAAAGGCCTTTTCCTGTTAGACCTACTGGTGTTTAAAGCCACACAATATAGCATAAACTTTTTGTGCCTCCTGGCTTTAAGCCAGTAAAGCACTATGTCAGAGTCCTTGCTACAGTGTCCGTCCGTGTGTCCATCTGTATGCCCATCTGTCCGTATGTCTGTCCATGAGGTCATTTCTATCGCTTTTGTGCGTGCGCTAATGTGTAACCTTTAAATCAAAGTATAAATTCTTATTTGTTGCTTCATACACAAGCAGTAAAGAGTTGTTACAGTATTGATTTAATTCATGAACGTCTACTTTATTCTTGTGACCACTCTGTTTTATAAAGCGTTGTTATGACAAGGAGGAATTTGATGCTGATTGTTCTAAGGGCTTTTCAAAAACATTAAACAGGATATTTAATATGGTCAGTTATTCTAAAAATGTATGGAAATGACATGGCTAGATTTTGTGTTTGCTATTCCATCAGTTCATACTTCCTTTGTGCGTTATTTGAGTTGCATTACTGGTAAAGAATATTTTTGAATCATCCATAGGATTAAATGCTGGAATTCACACGTGGTGACAAAATGCACACACTTGCTCTTTATCTAGTTGCTATATTACTCTTATTATTTCCTTAAAAAAAGTAAATAAGAAAAACTATTGACTGAGAGAGTATTACAGCGAAATTCTTTGTATCCCGCCGTGCGTTTTGCAAACTTCAAAGGAATTTGGGGTTTTTCTGTTCTGTCAATCATCTTAACAGACCTCTTAGGAAACACATGTTTGTTTGCGTGAGTTTGGTTTGTGATTTGTGTTTGGTGGATTTCGATCCGTTTTGTTTGTTTCGTGTTCCAAGTTTGTTTCGTGTTTCAAGGTTGTGATTGTCCTGTTTCAGGCAATAATCGACTAGTTAAGTTTGCTTCACAGATTTTTCTGATATTTTTTATTCTTGTCATTTGCAAGAATAAAGCAACATCTGCCTCCTTCCTGTGACAAAAAATCCACTCACCATCACAATTTCCTTCACTATACTTGAGCAGTCTAGAGTCATTCTCAGTAAAGCTGGGCGAGCATGTTGCATTGTGATTTGCATTAATCCTGCCCTCGCTACAATGATTGACAGAACAGAAAAACCCACAATCCCTTTGAAGTTTGCAATACGTGCAGTATGATACAATGAATTTTGCTGCAAAAGACCTGCTTTTAAACTCCTCTGAGAATAAATGAGGCTAAATGTAATTAAGGCGAAGTTAAACGCAAAACAATGTTGGTAGCAGCTCGCATTCTGTGGGGGAAGCCCAGGTAAGTTGAAGGGCTTGAGGTCTTTACAGATCAAGTTGCTAAGATTTATTGTGCAATTAACTGTTTCGCATCTAAGTTACTTGTTTCTTTCTTCCCCATTCCTCCCCTCCCCCGCCCACCCCACTCAAGTATTAAAGTTTGTACTGTGTCTAATTCCACTGATCTATTTGGTCAATGTGATGGTGCTGGTGGTGGTTGCTGCTCACTGGTTGCCACGGATACATTATATTCATCTCTTACAATCCTCTAGAGCATCTACTGTACACCCAACCTCATCTACTGTTGATTGATGTAATTCATCCATAAAATGAATGATTATTTTACTAAAATCATGTTATTCACATGTCTCCAAAATCTCACCTGACTCTCCTTGGTCTGACTCCCCTGATGCTACAGGATTCTGTTATGAAAAAAAAAAAGTATAATCACAGACAACAATAATATTGAATTTTACCTTAATACAATACAGTGCAGTACATAACATACCGTAAAATTCCGAAAATAAGCCCTGGGGCTTATATTTTTTCAAAGGCCCTTTTTGAGGGGCTTATTTTTGGAGGGGCTTTTATTCGGAGGGGCTTATCTACAGATGGAAAGTTGTGTTTCAAAAGCGATTGGGCTAGCCTTATAGTTAGAATTAAATTTACAGTTTTTGCTTAGTTTTACTTTGTATTTGAGGGCAATTTTCCTAGTACAAGGCCCCGGGGGGCTTATATTTGGAGAGGCGATTTAACGGAGGGTTTTTTGTGTTACTGGATTTGGGGGCTTATATTTGGAGGGGCTTATTTTTGGATTTTTACGGTAGCTTTCTAAGAGTGATATGCCAAAAAGTGAGACTGCAAATGGATAGAAGGTTGTGCTTATGTGTCTGTAATGAGGGTGTGGGAAAGTTATCTAAATTAATAATGCTGCTAATGGATAGGACAGTGGCAATAATTTACAAAGCTTACCTCTCGATACTTCAAGATTTCTCCTTCAAAATCCTTATTGTATTTCCTCAACTTCTGTCTCAACGTAGCCAAAGCCTGTTTCAGGTGACAAGTCAATGAAGTAAAAAAAAAATAGTTTTAGCAAAATTCCCATTAAAAATAACTGGGGCAGGAATGGTCAGGGCACAGCCATATCTTAATAAAGCCTCTTGCAGAAAGAAATTGAGATGGAGAGAGGAATACTTTAAGGTAGTGTTGCAAAACAGTACAATCTCATTCTATAAGAAAGCCGCCAAATTAAAAACATTTACATAAAAATGAAAGGCTTGTTAGAATCTTGATCTTCAAGCTGAAGGTATAAGTTGTACTGCACACACTCACCCTGGCATTTATTTTGGTCAGCTTCTTACGACCTTCAGTATCCTCCCAGTTCTGGTGAAAAAATGAAACAGAAATACTAATTTTAATTCCAATTGAAAACACTAATAACATTGTTGCTGTTGGAATTTTTTTAAAAATTAAAATTAATAAAACAATAAAACCTCAAACAAGCCAATGCAATGGCCATGCCAATGCAAGCTGCAAATAAACCAACCCTTAAATTTTTTTACACCAAATAAACAGTGTTAACATTTTAACTTGAAAATCACCTCAAGCCACAGTTAGGGATTGCAGGGATTTGAGATTAAACTACTGTAATGTTGTTGAGGTGTATAGTACTTCATACAAAGTTTCTAAAATTATGATTATCCCACACAGATATACCAAGAAAATTAAACTCTGGTCCCAGTTGTTCAAAGGCTTATTATCACTAACCAGGGTTAACCTTGAATCTGTGTTCCTGTTTTTTCTTCATAAGCTTTTGTTCTCTTCGTTTTGACTATAGTCATTTACATGTAAGAGCATCTGAACATCAAATTGAAGGCAAAAATCTACAGGAATGTGCTTTAAAATTTAGGGTAACTTTGTGTCAATTTTGCTTGAAAATGATAACTTCAAATTCTGTCTGCCACATTTGATTATGAACAGTAATAGATATGTACAGCTGTAAGCTTTCTGCTAAAGCCACAAAACTAACTGCTCTGACCGTGTGAGAAATGGACCCTGTGAATGACCCTTACATGGGGGAAAGGGCTATTAAGCTTTGGACGTTCTAATGGCATCATTTTTTGTTACATTACCTCTTTTACAAAATCTTCCAGCTCAGCCAAACCACGGATATAAAACTGTGGAATACCTTCCTTATCAACTACAGCTTTTGCTTTAGAAAATGCTTTTCCAAGATTCTCAAATTCTTCGAAAGAGAAAAGAACAAATAATAAATAAATATGATAAAATCAATAAATATGATAGAATGACCACTAAAGGTGACCTTTTTGGAGAAATCTTGGTTCTTTGAACTTTTTACCATGTACTTCGGATGATAAATGCAGACTAATTAAAAATGTGCCTCAAGCTGAATTTCTTCCTTGTCAATTAGTATAGGTAATAGCATGACTTGTAGTGATATTTGGCATAAATACCACAAGTGATATTTTGAAATTGTTATACGTAATTTCACGAGCCGTTAGGCGAGTGAAATTTGAGACAATTTTGAAATATCACGAGTGGTAATTATGCCAAATGTCACTTACAAATCATGCTATTATTTCTTTATACTACTACCCACAAAGGTTTTGTAATTTTCACATGTAGGTATTTCAAATTAAGCTGAAATACCACTGCTCTAAGCCAATCAAATTGCAGAAATTATCCATGTAGTAGTACAAGTGTTTAAACGGCAGTGAATATACTAGCTGTTTGTTTACAGGAAAAAGCACATGAAATGATGTCACTTGTCAGAAGGAGGCAACTGTTCGTTAAGGAGGCGTGACAAGTGGCAAATCGCCAGATTAAATATTCCATTACAGTCTTGTGCAGTCTATCCCCCATGGAAGGTGTGCTCTTCCACTCACTGGGAAGTAAATGAAGTGGAAAAAATGTTTCTTGCCCATGGCTGGGAGTGGGGGTCAAAAGAAATACTGTGAAATTTCAAGGCTAAAAGATTTGCACCATAATACACTGAAAGTTTTATTATACATACAATCTATTTGGTGACTTTTCATGTAAATGTATAAACCCTCTAGTAATATAACAATGGAAGTTGATAGATAATGACATTTAGGTTTATGCATGCATCTCACACAGAGATAACAACAACAACAGTATATGTACAGTGTACATTAAGTACTAACTCTAGTCTTGACATTTCAACTCTGAAGCTTTCAACTGCATCTCATGGTCATGTGACTCATGAGTATTCAGTCACATTACAACAGGTGATTGTGGGCACTTCATGAGCTCCATCTCCACAGCCCAAAAGCTTCAATGCTATCATTTTTGTGGATTTTTAGACTAGACATACAGGTAGTATTCAATTCCAAGTTCAAGGATGAAGCTCACAGTATTTTTCAACTGTTTATACTGGAAAAAAAGTCACACAAACCTGTCAGGACTTTAGAAATATCCTTTATTTTTTTATGATTCTTCAGCTGTTTGATGGAGTTAGTTAACTCTTCAAATCTGCAATTCAATTTCAATCTGAATCTTAACAAAAGCTACGCTGTCATGAAATAAATTATATTACTGGCACTCTGCACTCTGACAATACATGTATCACTTTAATGATTAAAAAATAATAAAAATCAATCTAAGGATTAATAATAGAATAATAATAAGAAAAAGCAACACCTGTGTACAGTGATGAGGAGAAATTTCATTTTGAACATAACTATGTACGTGTTGTACACAAAACAAACCCCTTTTTTACAATCGACAATTACAATGTAATTTTATTCATACCATCAGTGAGAGAATTTATTTATTTATTACAGACAATTTTTTTTCAAAAGCCCCTTACTCTTATTTCCTACACTGTTGTACCCATATATTCCTTTACCACACCCATGAGGTGTCATAACTGAACGTTTGTAGTGCTATTTTGTAGCACTAGTACCACTTCTTCCATCAACATAACTTATAACAAAACTATTTTCATGTATTTCTTACAAATTTACCTGGCCTAACTTAAACCATGAATGTTAAAAATGGTGAAAAAAATTGGATAGGCTGTTACCGTTTATCCTTTTGGCTTCTTACAACCCTCTTGGTCTCTTCTTCATCATCACTGAAGACAAAAGCCCTGGAAAAAGAGTTGCAGCAAGAATTACAATTCCGATTGAGCTTCCATAAACCGTTACTCTTTTTATGAAAAAGGTATGCACACAAGGTTTACAAAATAATACATTATGTTTCCAAGCCAAAACCACTGAGAACTGTAACATAGTCAACTTTCTCTAAGAAAGGCAACACTGGATCCATACTATTTAAATGTCCAATTACAGCTAGAGATCAAATCAGGCAATAAGACTGATCAAGAATGGCCACAAGGACTGGCAACTCCAGGTATACAGGTATGCATTATACATGGGAGGTATCTGTATATCCTATAGGGGTGTTCAAAAAGAGGGATTTGAGTCTGACAGCTGCTGAACCTATACTCCTCCCAACCCCCAACCCCCAACCCCGGCATCCCAAGCCATTGCCATAGGAAGAAGAAGAATAAAAGAAGACCTAATTTTTGAAGGGGAAAAGACCTATGGACTTTCCCATTATATATGTGTTCTAGTTCAATTTTATCCTTGGTTTGAATTATATTTTCCCTTGTTTTGGAGTATGGTAATGTATGATAATGAGTTTGAAACAAAGGAGAATAAAATTTAAACCAAGGATAAAATCGAACCACAACATATATGCAACCTTTTGTATATTGCCTCTATTTTATCCACACACATTTGTTTTATGTGCATATGTTACAGGTCAAAATAACATTCAGGCTAAAATTTTTTAAACTAGGTTGATTCTCAATTTCCTTTGTCTCCTAGCCCTAATTATTCATGGATTAAGGCTAAGAGACAAAGGGACTTGAGAATCAGCCTACAAGACCCAAACATATGCTTGGTTCATACATGCATCATTTCAATTTGGTTTATTTTGATACGCAGTTATAGAGTACTAAAGTGTGACATCATAAAATATCAAATTTGTGAAATTATCGGATTTGCCAGCATATTCTGAAAGAGCAACATCCAAGAGGCCTACTTGCCAAAAAGTAGCATTGTGGGGCAAATTGTCTCTGAGATATTATCCAAGTTATGCTCTGATGACTCCATACAAATCCTTGTAATTTTAAGTCTAAACGTTTAGACCCAAAAGTCAAATTTAGAAGGATTTGTATGGAGTCATAAGAACATAAATGGGCTAATATCTCAGAGGCAATTTGCTCCAAAATGCTAATTTTTGACAAGTTGGCGTCTTGGACATTGTTCTTTCAGAATATTTTGACAAATCCCATAATTTCACAATTTAATTTTTATGACATCATCACTTTAGAACTCTATTAACCATATGGAATGATATACTTTATTTTGGTAGAAAATAAATTAGCACATCAAAATTTGCAGTTATAATGTGGGAGCAACATCAGAATACCCAGCTACAAATGTTTGTGTTTAATGTACTGCTACCATGGTCTGCAGTGGGTGAAAAGGAAATTGGTGTGCAAATGTACTGCTACTGTGGTCCATAGTCCCGTAGTCAATGAATTTAAAATTCACTAAGTGTGTAAACGTATTGTGATCACAGTCGGTAGACACGTCAGTGAATTTGAAATTGACTAAGTATGGTAAATTACTGCTACCATGGTCTGTAGTCCCATAGTCGGTGAATTTGAAATTAACTAAATACATAAATCTACTACTACTGCGGTTGGAGTAGTTCGTCTGATGAACTTTGCCACATTTTGAACTCATGCTATCCCATACTTCATGTCATCTAACATAATACCAATATCTTTGCTATATTTCAAGATCTCCTCTGTCCTGTAATGCCCAGGGGAATGGGCACGCTTGGAATTGACTGAGCCATTAAGAGTAGAAGCAGGAGTTGCTGAGGAACATTTCAGTGACCAGGTATTCTGAAGTTTTGCCATAATGGGAGCATGTGTGATGAATGTGATGTTAGTCTCAATTTCTTGATCAAACGTCGCTTATTAATAAGTTTGTGAATAGTAGCCCGGCCTTACCCCCAAAAGTCGTTCTAGCTTGGCCTTTTTAAGCTACAAAAAAGACTCATAGGCCGCAAAATGTTCTACTCGTCAATAACATATATCTTGTGGCGTCTTCAAATGAAGTCGTCACTATTTATAACAGTTCAGAGTAAAGACTTGCTTATGATGATTCATGGTACGAGGCCAGTCGTGGATTGTGTCGATCTCGATGATATCTAAGGCTATTGTTTATTTCCTCTTTCACTTACTTGGTAATAATAGCCGCTGGTTTTTGAACCACTGGCTGTTCATCTTCACTAGCCGAGGACTCACTTTCTGAGCTTCCGGCGGCGAAAAACTTTGACTCCGCCATTTTATCACAGTCACAAGAAAGACATCAAGAACAAAATGGCGGCCCACGTGTCTGGTGTTGAGCCTTTCATGTAAGAAGGCCAGCGGAAAAAAATTAGTGCCAGTCTTCTCTGTGTAGTAATAAACTCACGTGGATCGTGGGTTTGAAAGTTACAACATCGTATACCATGGGAAAGAAAACAAAAGTTGGAAAGCAAAGAAAGGATAAATTTTACCATCTTGCCAAAGAAACAGGTACTGGATGTCATTTTTTGGTTTTAGACTCACCCCAGATTTCGTCGAAGACGTCTATTGCCCGTACAGACATCTAAAATCAGTTCACCTATGTTCAGAAATCGAAATGCTTGTTCAGAAGTTGAATTCACTGCAAACTCTATCTCACAAAACTAATATTCAGATTTTAAAATGCTGAGGTGTCTTTCGAATTTGAGCCAAATTCCTCACATTTTCTTGTTGATTTTAATGCAGGTTATCGTTCTCGGTCGGCTTTCAAGCTCATTCAGTTGAACAGAAAATTTAACTTTCTGCAGACGTCAAGATGTTTGATCGACCTGTGTGCTGCACCTGGAGGATGGTAATAAGCTTAAAACTTCAAGGCAAAATTTTACTCTTTAGCCGTCCTGATATAATTTCTAGATATACACTGGATAATTTGATTAACACAATAGCTTTAGTGAAAAAGGTACAGTTTATATTTGGACCACCATCTCTCCACCAAACTGAACCACCTGATCAGCTGGCGCCAGTTGTTTAAAGCTGGATAAGGCTATTCACTGGATAAGTTACTATCCACTGTATAGTGTAATTGTTTTCCCTAATACTGATCCACTGGATAGTGATTTATCAGGTGGATAGTGCCATCCATCTTTTGAACAACTAAATGTAGGGCCTTACGATTGTGGTACAGCTATCTATCAGCTCACAGATAGTGAGAAGTGAAAAGTCCATGTTTATTGGTATAAAATCACCAGACAGTGCTTTTTTAAAAACTTATTTGAAAACAGCTATTGCAAATTTAAAAAATTGCAGTAGAATACAAGACAGTAGAACACATGCACTAATATTAGAAGGCTTGCTATCAATTTCTATTGGATGATTGTTGATTTTTTTCCTTACTGTATACTATCAGCTGATAGATATCTTGAAACTTCGTCTTTTCATTGTCTTATCAAATATAATTAATTTTCGTTAAATTAAATGATGTTTTTACTGATTTTCTTCCACTTTTTCCTCAAGGCTCCAAGTTGCTTCAAAATTTATGCCTGTGTCAAGTGTAATAGTAGGTAAGCAGCTGAACTGCAGTAATCTCTCTAATAGACCAGTTTCAATATATTAAAGTTCATACTTGGCTGCGAGGTTTGGGGGAATAAAACAAAAGAAATCATCTTGAGACTTAGCAATGAACATTTCTTTTGTTTTATTCCCCCAAGCCTTGGAACCAAGCATGAATTTTGATATATCGAAAGTGGTCAATTCAACAACATGGAGACGAGTGTTTGCATTACAGATATATTAATTGCTATTGGGTGGAGTTGGATTAAATGAAGTTAAATATCTTCTTGGACAAAACTGGTCATAATAGCTGATAGTAGACTGTAAGGACTAAGGTCATAGGTTTGACCTTTGTTGGAAAAACCCTTTTTCTTTTTTTGAGTTGCCTGTACTACGTAATGATCAAGGAAATTAATTCTCATACTACCTTTTTCTTGTATATATATACATACATACATATATATATATTCAGTTAGATGTTCACCGGCGAAGCCAAGACAGTGCTCTACTTGCAGTGAAGGAGCGGAATAGACCAGTAGTTAAACACCCATGTACTCAGGATTTGAGTAGTTCACCTACTGGTATATATATCTATTTACAGCTCTGGTGTTACCATTGAGCACTCTTATAGCAGATGAAGTCTTCATTTTATCTACTTATAGTTATATATATATATATATATATATATACATATACATATACATATACATATACATATACATATACATATACATATACATATACATATACATATACATATACATATACATATACATATATACGTATATACGTATATACGTATATACGTATATACGTATATACGTATATATGTATATATGTATATATCTATCTATCTACCTATATATATATATATATACTTAAAATTTAAGTTATTGAGTTAAGTCATTAAGTTAAGTTATTTTTTATTATACTAGGCTAGAGGTTTGTTAGTTGAAAGGAGCATTATCCATGAATTCCATGTATGTAGTGAATTGCAGGCTAAAAAGTGTATTTTGGTGCCTGCAGGGAGTAAAGAAACTATTCAACAAAACAAACAAAAAAAGGATGCTTCATTGCATTATGCATTTATTGTTCTGTAACTAATTATTATAAATGTGATTTTATATTCATTTAAAGGTGTTGACTTGGTTTCGATTAAGCCTATCCATAATGTCATCACTCTTCAAGAGGATATTACAACAGATAGATGTAGACAGGTATCAAAATGCATTTAATTTTGTAAATCTAATTTTATTGTGTAACTGTAAGCTGCTGGTACCATACAAATCCATCATGGCAGTTTGGTCGATCTTACCATAAAAATTAATGTTCTTCTACTTCAGACTTGCCTTTTTTAGATCTAGAGACGTAGTAACCTGAGCATTCTTTTTACGCTTGGAAAAATATTAGAGTAAATGATATTGGTTGGAGGCAGTAAAGTAATGCAGGAGTACTTTAAGGGGCAGATGATGTTGTATATATGAAGCAAGTAGTATTCTGAACTGATTTACTGAGGCCCTGCAAGGGGGTGGGTCCCATGTCGCCTGTCTGAATTTTAAAACGTCTCATGTCGCTGTTTATAAATGCTTGTCGCTTATTGTCGGCTTTGCTGTCACTGTCGCAATTTGGCCGAGGGAGGTTGTCTCTTGTCGCAATTTCATTTTAGGCACTGTCACTACTTTTTGGGCCATGTCGCTTGTCGGAATTTACCCTGGCAGGGCCTCTTTACTGACATACTTTGAAATTAATTAAGTCTCTTTCCATTTCCAGCTGATAAATAAAGAGCTGCATACTTGGAAAGCAGATTGTGTGCTTAATGATGGTGCCCCAAATGTTGGCTCAGCATGGATACAAGATGCTTTCACACAAGGTATGTTTATTAAAAAGCATAAAAAAAAAATGAAGTACATGGTGTACATATATATTTTTTGAAGAAATACTTGAAATATACACATGCAATCCATCCTCCCAGTTACTGACTGGACAGTCTCACCACTGAGCTATAGGTGACTCAGTGCACAGGATTAGATGAGAACAAATAAAGTACAACCAAACTTGTTTTGCAGCTGTTTTAATATTTAATGCATTACATTATTGCATCTGGAAATTTTAAGGCTCAGAAATTCGGCATGGGTTGTTTTTGGTGGTTAACTCTTGGTCCGGGGATCATCCCCATCACGTGAAATCTGGAGTACCCCCCTGGCCAGGACTTTGTCATGCATTCCTCTCCCACTGGATGAACATGTGACGAAGCCCTAAGAATGTAAATGTCTGTATGGAAGGGTGCATGGTCCTACATGTATGTACATTGTAGGCTGTAATGTATGAATAAAAATTGACAAATGTTTACATATGTGTGGTAACAATTTTTTGTGTTGTGGTGTAATTTTACCCAGCTCAACTGACCCTCAGTGCTCTCAAGTTAGCTTGTGATTTCTTGCAAGAAGGAGGATGGTTTATTACCAAGGTGAGCTAATTTAAATGTATCACCAAACATTTACAGCTATATCAAGTTTGCCCATGTGTACAGTACTATAATAGTCACTGATAGCAAGTATTACCCTTCCTAGATCTCAGTTTTCAGCTGTAAATAACTGCTAGTACAAAACATTCAGCTGACATGTATGGCCTGTCAATAGGTATTTCGATCTAAAGATTATCAGCCACTGCTGTGGGTGTTTCAGCAACTGTTCAAGAAAGTCCACTCTACAAAGCCACAAGCATCAAGATCAGAATCTGCGGAGATTTTTGTTGTTTGCCAGGTATGGTACCTTAACAAAATTCATAAACGAAAAATGATAACAGCTAGCTGGCTTTTGAACTTCAGAATTTGCATGTTTTTGAAAAGCACAGTAAAGTTGGTGTCAGCCACCTTATAATATATTGCTTTGATTTTTAAAAGGGTTATATAGCTCCAGCCAAGATTGATCCTAAATTGTTGGATCCAAGACACATCTTCAAAGACGTTGAGCCTGAAGTAAAGAAGAAAATCAGCATTTTGCAAGTAGAGGTAAATATACATTTTTTTAATGCAGTTGTACCAAATTGCCCATCCCATTACTTACATAACTTGTACATGTTGGTATTCTAGCTCAGTTATAACTATTTCAATTTATAGTACATGTATTTTGAGCTGTAAGTATATAAAATATTTCTTGGCTGAATTATTTTGGTATTTCTGCATTTTTGTCTTAGTCCACAAATTAAACTAGGATGAGGCTGATATCTAACCACCTGTACAAAAGAAACTCTTTTTAAAAAAACGTTTGTTATAATTTTTCATTAAAAAATCTTAGAACTTAAAATTTTTTTTTAGAAAAATGGGGAAAAAGTTGTATTAATTTTACATTCATTAACTTAAACTGTTAGATGTAACTGTTTCATTTCTTTTTTATTTATAAATTATTTTTCAGAAACAGAAAAAAGCACGTGCTGAGGGTTATGAGGAAGGTGACTACACTCTCTTCAGATCAACCACAGTTTCTGAGTTTCTTCAAACGCAGCATCCTTTAGAGGTGCTGAGTGCAGTGAATGAGGTAGGATGTTTGTGCATGTGTTTACAATGATGTTAGTTTTGCAAGCAGTCATGCATGTAGTAACATGTATGTTTGCATGTAGTCACCTCATTGTATGTAAATATTTTTTATTGCTATTTTTATATATATTTTATTTGGAGGAAGAAAATTTTCTTGACAATGTCCAGAGCAGAAACACAATCTTTTTGATAGACTGTGGCACTTATGTTCCATTGCTAAAGGTGCCTGGTTAGTGTACATGTACAGTGCAGGTACTCCCCTGACTAAATGGATAATGGTAGTGGTGGTGGTACCTTTAATTGAAGGTGTATGTGTAATGGTAGGGGTGGTATGAGTACCCTTTTTTAGAGGTGTCTGTTTAGTTATATGTGCGCAGTGATTACAGTACCCTTACACAAGGTATCCATTCCCTTACTGTAGGTGCCTGTATAGTGTAGGTAGTGGTGATGGTACATGTACTCCTTTGATGAAGGTGTCCACATATGATTTAATTGTTCTTTGTTAGTGGAAAGTGTCCTTTACCTGACTGTATTGTTTAGTCAATAACATCATGGCTTAACTGACACACGTCCCATAATGTCGCAACTTAATAGGCCAATCAAGTCAATAGCCAGAGCTTAATTAACCATCAACTCATGTGATACAATTTACTTTGACTCTAAATATGACTATCACACAGGTAGTCGAAATGTCAGTCACAGTCAACAACAATCCTATTCAGTACTACACTCACTCAGACAGTCATATTCCACCTACTTATGTCGTTTACCTGGTGTAAGATTTTGTTGTCTTGATAATAATTATTTACTTCTTCGTTTTCTTGGCCTTAGATTATATTTGATGACAAGAAGTATACAGAACACAATCTGACAACAGTGGAGGTCAAAGAAGCTTGCAAAGACATAAAAGTTCTAGGCAAATCAGATATAAAGTGAGTTTAACAAAATTAGTGTGCATTTCAATAGTTTTGGCATATATAATGTCCAAAGAGAGCTTAAGGATAAAAGGAAATTTATGTTGTTTCATAAAAAATGTGACGGACATCTTAAGCTGCTTAATTGACTGCATAATGAATACACTGTATTATCTTGAAGGTACCGGTAATATTTGTTCTCTGTTTGAAACATTGTGAAACTTGTTTGGTTATTTTAATTCAATGTAACAAATAGACAGATCAGAGGTATAACATTTACACTGTATCTTGTTTAATCATATACAGGAATCTTTTAACTTGGCACAAAGCTTTGCAGAAAGAATTTTTTGGAGATGATTCTAAGGCTGACAGGTTTGTAGACAAAATGCAAAGAAAATTCCTTAGATTTTATGTGTATCTAGTTTATTTTGTGAAATTATCTGCTTATTGTTTCCCTCTTAACCTTTATCAACAGGAGCCAAGACACTGAAGAATTCAAAGAGACTGAGGAGGTTAGATGTAATGAATTAATGTTGGACCACTTCTATTATGGACAAATCTTTATTTAGTACAAACAGTAACAACTGTTGTATTGGTCCCAAAGATAACAAATTTCATGCTACCCCTACTTCGTGGACATCTCTGTATTTGTGGACACTGGTTGCCGACCCTTTAGTGTCACTTTTTTGGCAGAACTTTTGCATGGTGCTATTTATATGTACATGTATTTCTTAGGACTTTACAACAAGAAATTTGGGATGTTTGCGATGTTTGTTTTACATTGGCCTTTTTATGAGAGATTTTAAGAAGGTCCAATTGTGATCATGATAAAATGAAACTGTAAAGCAAATTATAGTTATCAAGCTGATTGAATTAGTGCCTAACTGGAATCAAGTTAGGCTTTTATTAGAGAAAAAAATGCATTATATTTTGGCTTTGACTCCAGATTGCTCCAAACACATTCCTGAAGAGTCTCCCTTGAATGTTGACAAAAATTATCATTGCTTTTTAGGAAAGTCTTGAGAAGACCATTCAAGGGCTAAAAGAAGAAGAAGCTGCACTTATTAAAAGGTACCAGCATATGCAGATTTTATTAATTTTTGTTTCACATTTTGTGCAGAAGTGGATAGTAATTCTGACACATTGTTTTGTATAGAAATGGGTATAGCAGTCTCTAAAGAACATATGTTGAGCGACCTTGAAAAAGATGGAAATAAAAATAAGAGAATTATAACCAGAAGAGAGAAGACAAGAAATCTGTTCACTTTAATGTAAGGAGAAGTGTCTGAACTGATACCCAGATACTGAGGAATGTATATGCAAAAAGAAATTAACACAGAAGATTAAGGCAACTATTATTTGAGGTTTCTGGACAGTAAAGAGATGGACCAAAAGAACGGTGCGAGTTATTTATCAGTCACACAAACCTTAACAAACCTGCCGTGGGTATCAATAGATATTTATGAACTGAAAAGTGCTTTTTAACAAGTCGGTGTTTTTCAAGCAGTCTTTGAGACATCCCATATAGCTTCCAATAATCAGTATTTCTTGAACAAATCTTAGTGATAATTAACATCAAGTTCCCTCTCCTTGACCTAAATATAACCTTGTGGATGCTCTGCCTTGTCCAAATTTTATTTTTGTTATATCGTAATCGTTTGTATTACTTGTTTCCAGACAAAAGAGGAAAGTTCAGCAACAAAGGCAAAAAATGCAGGAGAAAATGAGACTTAAAATGATTTTGCCAGGAGATACAAGAGAAGTGGAGACTGATATGGAAGTGTTTTCTCTTGCAAATATCAAAAGTAAACAGGTATTAACTGCAAAAGTAACAATGTCTGTGCGCTTAACAAAATGCGCAGTGATGTTCCTCGTGTTTTACAGCAAATGTTATGGGCACAACTGTCTAAACTAAAGGGCTTTGTTACCTTATGTTTCGTGTAAAGGGGGGAATTTCATATATCCCATGATGCTTCCCGGCAAATTTGTCTCTTCTCTCCGCGGTGGAAAGATCGTTCGAGGGTTTCGAGGGAGATTTTCAACGACCTGAATTTCAAGATGCAGCTCATCCAAGGTAAGTTTTAATGAGCCCTGTTAATCTTTAGTATCTTATTAATAATGTAAAATGGTCCCATGGTCATTTCACGCATTATTGCTCTCGTTTACGACCCCGTTAAGCCATGCTGTTTTAACTCGCAAGTGAATATTTATTTAGATGACTTTCAGTTATCGAAAACTGTCTTTATTCTAGCAAGGTTTTGCCCTAATAAATTATTTAAATCGGCGGACAAGGGGTGCTTGATACTAGTTCCACGCTCCGACCTCTTTCGACCTCGCGATTTTTGTGGGTTTGATCGTTTTGAAATATCGCATTTTCTGCCCTTTCTCCACTAAGATGCAAGACGAAGGTTTCAATTTCTTTATGCTAAGTCCCGCGAAGATGGGAAATTTTCTCTTGAATTCGCCCTTTTTTCGTTGATCAAAACACAAATATTATCTCTTGAGGGAATGATGAATGTTTAAATTCAATGGTTTATAGTTATTGAAGCTTTTTTGTCTCATTATTTTAGGTAAATTGGTTTCTCATGGTGGCTTCCGGTCGCAACCGCGCGTGGGGAACTTGAAATATACAGGGCAGCAAATGTCATGGAATAGCACGCCGTAGGACCTCAACCGGCGTATAAAACCTTTTAAGACATTTTGATAATTCTTTTAGGATCCATTGTAGTGAAGAAGTGGGTGTTTTTGTATATGTATTGTGCCATTTCTTAATAAAGCTTTTTTCTCTTTATGTTTGACAATGATGCTTAGCTGGTGTTGTGTTACGAAAAATATAGAGATGTCTTTGTTAATTTTATTGTTTGTTGGAGCTATTTCCCTCCTTTGAATTTTATCTCCGACAGACGTCACTTTGCTCTTTAACGGTCTCGGTATTTTCGACTACATAAGCCGAGCTTGTTGAAGTAAAAGCGTGTGCAGTGAGTCACCACTGTACGGTTGATGTACTGCATCGATGAATTATTGAACTGACAATATGAACACCCCGATCACAAAGAAGCAACGAAGAGAAATCTCACACCTAGAATATGTATTTATTTCAAGACAAGTCGTGGAAATCGCCTGTTAATTCATGGAGAGCTTTGTCAACGCACGTTAAAACAGGACGTACTGAAGCAAAGACCTTCCTCACTAGCTTCTAAGAACGTTTGTGTGGACTGCGTTGCTATCGTAAGTCTAGTTAACTCATAATCGGCGGGCAAAACACTCTCTTTGACTTAACAAGAGATATGTTTGGAATAGTAAAACGAAAATCGTAAATAGATCGACACAGCAAAGGTACAGAAAGTTTTATCGGCAAAACCAGTCGCTTTCCACTGCTGTTCAACTGTCACGTCCCTGTTGAACTGATAGCATCACGTGCGTTCGGAAGCTTGATAATATAGTATCAAGCGATGCATCATGGGATGTATGAAATTCCCCCCTTTGTTTCGTGTAGTCACTTCGAGTGGTAGAAAATTTCCTTACATGCCAAATTTTGCAATCTCGTAGCATCTTGAGAACGTAGATGAGGCAAAAACTGATGAACTGTACTTTGAAGATGATAAAGAAGAAAGCGATGAAGAATTGGAGATGCAGTCTGGCTCAGAAGAAGATGACAATAGCGATGAAGAGCTGGGCAACCACGATGACAGTGAGGACGATCAAGAATTAAAATTTGACAAAGTTGGAACAAAATCAAACAGTGAAAACCAACAAAGGTTTTATTATCTGATCACTTATATTATATATACACTGTATTTAAGCCCTTGTAGTTCCAAGGTAGACCAGAATATAGCTCTACTAATCTGACCCACTAAAGCGCTATATGTGAACAAAGTCACATATATTGCCCTAAGTGGAGACATTTTGCGAATTTAAAAATCCCAACGCCTGACTATTAGTTACAGAAATGAAAAATGATCTTCCTTAAACTCGGCAGTGTTTATAGCTTAATGGCCGTGCAAAAAGCTGGAAGAAAAAATTGAAACAAAACGTAATAAGTTATGAAGTGGCAGACAGATTAACGTGCATACGTACATACACTCTTTACAGGTAGCCATCACTACACTGAACGAGGATTATGAGGTTATCCGAATATTAAGATCTCTCCTTAACTTGACTTGATCGTCAGTTCTTTTTCGTCAACAGGGAGAAGAATCCACTCTTGGTAGATCTGGAACCTGAGGTTCCTCTCACGGCCAAAGCAAACATGTGGTTTGAAAAAGTAAGTTACTGTTCTACAGTATCTTAGTTTTTATAATTGCCCTGCGGTCCAACTCGAGAAGAAGTTTTTTTTTAGCGCTAATCATATGATACGGTATTTTTCAGGATGTGTTCAAAGGTTTAGAAGACGAAGCGGATGAAGACCTGGAGATTTCTCAGATGGTAGAAGAATACAAAAAGAAAGGAGGAACCATTCTAGGTTGGTTACTACCGTTTTTTCCTTCTGTACATTGTAATTTTTCCGAACGAAGTACCGGTAGAAAAAAAGTTACCATCTGACTTAAGAAAAACGGCGTTTTGCTTGTGTGGCTAGCCGGAGAGAAGGAATCTTGGATAGACTTCATCCGTTATGTGGGCTTAGATATTAATTGCTTTATCTCAGTGAAAGTTTAGTGTTTTTCAACACCATATATGGGTTGAGTTTGTTGTTGACTCTCATACTTGCTCCAAGAGGTTTTCCTCCTGGCCAAGTTGTTCAAAGCTGGGTTAAGATAACCTAGGGTTAGAGCGAATTTTGAATTCAGAAATAAATGCATAAAAATCAAATTCAGTTTAATTATTTTGGTCTGCATTTTGGTGACTGGGTGCTCTGAAAAGAATTGGGAAACTTATCCGAGAAAATGCTTTTAAACAAAAGAAAAAGAATCCCGGATTAAAATTTTACCCCGGGTTAGCGCTTATCGTCTTTCAAACAACTGGGCCCTGTAGGTGCTAAGGTTTTCACCTCTCCTCATTACCCAACATATTTATTTGTTTATTTATTATTATTTTATTGTTTTGCCACAGAAAGGAAATCGGAATCGACGTCTCCTGATCAACAAAGAGGAACAAAACGTGGAGGAAGCAATAAAACAACCAAAGATGCGAAAAAAGTTCGCTGGAGAGACGATGAAAAGAGCAGTGGCGAAGAAAGCGATAGCACTGTTGATAGTGAAGATGAAATCTCGCTAAATAAAGCAAAACAAAAGAAAAAAGAAACTCAAAGCACCAAACAAAAGGATTTTGAGGTCGTTCCAGTAGAGGACAACAGTAAGTATATTTTTTTGAGTAAATGTGCCTTAATGTTTTACCCTATGTAAGGGAATTGGGATTCCGGAATCCGGGAAATTTTTGCCTGTGGAATCCAGAATTGGGGAAAATTTTCTTATGGAATCCGAAATCCTGGACTTTGGAATCCAGAAGACAGCTCAAGGAATCCGGAATTCCACTAACAATTGGAACCCAGAATCCAAGTTCCACTGACAAAGATTGAAATTCAGTACCTGGCTGTGGATTCCAGAAACCAAGACTGTCTTAGATTGCCTGACATTGGGCGAAATGTTACGGTAATCATTTCAGTTGGAAATCATCCTAGGGCAATTTGTCTAGCCGGAATGGCGAAACGTAAAACCGTCAAAAATCAACATGACGGAAGATTTCGAGTAACTGGAGAATTTGATCACTTGTTCTTGAAACCATTGCCAGAAAATCCGGTTGGAACGTAAATGGCACATGATTTATCGGGTCGTATCGGTGGAAAATCCCCGGGAGCAATGGAACATCTGAAAAAGTAGTCCTGTTTTCCTGGTCGGAATGTTCCAAACGGAAATCCGTGTTCCATTCTTCGAAGCCATCTTTGATACCACGTTCAGGCTTTCGTGGCCGTTTTTCGGTGAATGGAACTGATTTGTACAAATGGTAAACGCGATTCCAGAATGAAATTCACCAGTCCTAACTTTTGCTTACCATTTGCTCAAACCGTGAACCAAGCAGTTTGCCAATGTAAATGGTAGAGAACCTTTGTTGTCACTCCCTGGCTAACTACGTCTGAGCATCCGAGAAGGGGTGTAATTTTCCCGTAAAACGCTAGAAGTTGAGAGGGCGTGACTGTCCAACAAGGAAATCAGCGAAGGTCTTTTCTCTTTCTAAGTGTACAATTTTGTTAAATTTGTTATTCTTGCCATATTTGTTGCTCAGTCTTCTTAAAATAGCATTTGCGGACCATATTGCTACAGCTTGCAATCCTTGTTGAATTTGTTATTCTTGCTATATTTGCTATTTCTCCTATACTTTTCTGATAGCAGTTTCCTTTGAATCTTTTTCGCCAAAATTGCGAAAACAATTTGCTAGCAAATTTCTGCCACCTGGTTAGGTTTTGGTTGAATATCAAGGGTGTGCATACCGCGCTACTGATATACGTTAATAAAACTACGAATACATTAATTTCTATCCCAAAAAATCCTACGTATGTAGGACAGAAATGCCTTTAAATTAAGTGGCGATCATTTACTTATTTTGTTTCGTTTAACAGGTGAATATTTAAAAAACTTGACTCCGGAAACTTTGGCATTGGGACACAAGATGGCTTTTTCGCGAAAAAACAAAAGGGATATCATCGACAGTGGTTATCACAGGTGATTTAGTTAATAACGAAAAACGTCGGTCACAAACCACGAATTACAGGAGCGGATCCAGGATTTTTTTATTGATTGGGGGGTAAGGGGTCCAATCTTTGAATCCGAAAACACTGTTGAACCGTTGTTTACGGCAAATTAATTCAACCCCCATACTACGGTCTCTCAGCTTGACCAGTTTTTAGCGGTTGAAAGAAAGAGGTTATAGGTCGAGTTGTCGCCAGATCGACTTTTCTAAGAGACGAGGAAATGTTTCTGTTAACGCCGGTCGGGTATTACTGCTTTGCGAGCTGAAACGAGCAGACCATTAGAGGATATCATCCCAAAATTACATGTTCAAATATGCCTGAAATTTAATTGTTCCAAAATGTAACGCGTGTTTCAATAAAAATAATTAACCTGTTGAATCGCGATATGCGATCTTGTCGATGCATACCCTGCGACCGGAGGTTTCTCTTCTGCATGGCTTTTAGCGTTTACGAAGTCGTTTGCGACGCTTGTCAGTCGCGCGAATGACTTCGTAAACGCTAAAAGCCATGCAAGAAAGAAACCTCTGCTCGCAGGGTAGTCGATGCAAGAATTTCAGTGACAAGTAGTGAAAAACAACCACGAAACTGTTGGGGGGAGGGGGGAGGGGTTCCGGACAACCCCCTTCCCTCGACCCTCCCCCTGGATCCGCCACTGAATTACAACGAATTATCTATGATTAATTTTGTCTTTAGGTGGGCATTTAATGATGCAAATCTTCCTGATTGGTTCGTGGAAGACGAGGCGAAACATTACCAGAGGCAGCTTCCGGTTTCCAAAGAGATGGTTGCGGAATACAGAGCAAGAATGAAAGAAATAAACGCCAGACCAGTGAAAAAGATCGCAGAAGCAAAAGCAAGGAAAAAACGAAAGGTAAAAAAGCTATTGTTTGTGATGAAACGGGTTAAGTCCAGCGCGACACGAAAACAAGTGTGCGGGAAAGCAGGGGGCAGTTTCTTGAAACTCTAAACTTTTTGGAACCAAAAAGCCTCTTTTGTGAGCCTGATACTTTCAACAATTTGAATTGAAAACGATTCAGATTGTTTTGATAATGAGGTCATTAAACGAAGCAAGTTCGTGTTTTTCTGGCTCTAAACCTGTTTAGATTACTTGACCGACTATGTTCATCACGGCAGCACAAACCCCCAAAATACACTTATTCGCAAGAAACCGCTTATTATGGCGGTTTTAGGGATTTTTAATTGACGTTATTGCGATAAACCTCTTTTGTTAGGAGATGAAACGACTTGAGAAGGCTCGTAAAAAAGCAGAGGCTATTTGCGATACAGTTGATGTGTCAGAAAAAGAAAAAATGAACCAAATAAGAAGGTAGGTATTAAGATAAAAAATAGGCCTTCTCTTTTCTGTTGCTGCAGATTACAATGAAACATCCAGCTACGGTTAGTGTTAAAAGATTTTATGGTTGAAAATTTCTTTTGACTATTGACGTTATGATGTCTAACTGTGTCAGATTTTTCGTGCCCCCTACCCCAATTTTTTTGGGAAAATTTACTTAAAAGAAGACTTAATTTTGGAGGAAGGATATCCATAGCCTGCGAGCAAGCTCTCCTATTTGGGCGAGTGAAGCGAGTCTCGCGAGAACGCGCGAGCGAGCGGTGAAGCCGCTTCGCTTGCCCAAATAGGAGAGCTTGCTCGCAGGCTAGGATACCCGATGCCCGCCCATAGGAGTGGGCCTCCAGCAAAACGTCTGCGTGAGTACGCTACCACCTCTGATAGCCTTCGTGGCCTCTCACCTTCAAACGTGTTCCAACGGGCCTGGCGTGAATGAAAAAAGGTCATTATATGCTTGGTTCGCAACCATGTGACATGTCTTTCATGTTGGTTGACAGAACACTAGACCTTCCTTTTCTTTGAAAAAAGATTCGAGTTTCCAGTAGAGGGAAAAGCTTGTGTTCTTGACAACCAAAATAGCCACCGTGAAGACAGCTGTAAACCAGCAATAGAGCTCTTTATCTCTATTTTAATGGACCATTATCTGGCTTTTGAGGTAATTGTAGTTTTATCCTGTTCTCTTTTCAGTTTGTATAAAAAGGCTGCTCTTAAAGGCAAACCCAAAGAAGTAAAGTACGTTGTCGCCAAGAAAAGCCAGGGTAAGAAGTTTTTTCTCTGTCCTAAGTATGAACGGCATTATTTTGTTCGCAACTTTTGGCTGACAGTTTTCAATTTAAAATTTTGTTTGGTTTGTTAGACTTAACTTATGTGTAGCACAAAAAATATAGCAGCATTGTGGTCGAACTCCTTCGTTAAATCTGTCCTTCGAAGCACTAGACTTGAACTTTTCCAACCGCGCACGCTCCATTTATATTTGTATTTCAGTTATTTTATGAGGAGGGGAGGGAAAGAGATATAGGAAGAGGGCGTGATCGGCTAATTTTGTATCGTGACACGATCTGAGTATTTGCATGCCTTCGGCAAACACAGGACAGTGTACTCCTGACTGGAAAGAAAAAACAAAGACTCCCTTGGTCATTTAGTGCACTTTACGCTTGTTTTACCTCGTTCAACAATCAGCAGCAACATGTACTAAAATACAAACGAACACTGATCTTTTCGAAGTGGGTCTCAGGGTAGTTGAAACAAGGGCAACGTCTTTGTTACGCTGAACTAGACGTAGACAACCTTTGACTCCACATTTACTCGAAAATTTCCACACCGACTTAACGGGAAAAGAAAAAACTTTTAACGCACTAGATTGTGTAACACTGCTGGCCACACTTCCACGTAGCAAGCTTTCACAACAATGTTACCTGTAATAGCTTTACTTAACATAACTTTAACTAAGCGTTTTGTTTCTTTTTTCAGCTGCAAAACGAATGAAGAGACCCGCGGGAGTGAAAGGCCCTTATAAGATTGTTGACCAACGGATGAAGAAAGATTTAAGAAGCCAAAGGGCGAAAGATAAAAGAAACAAACGGAGCGGAAAGAAAAGCAGATGATGCATTATCATAACACAATTCTAGTTATTTATTTCCTCATTCATATGTTGCAAGTATGTGTATAATAATACAATTCGATGACCAAAGTAATTCTTCATTCGGCAAAAAGGTCAAGAAACACTGGAAATTCATCGTATGACTAAGGAGACTGATGTATTTTTTCTAATGATGAATACAATGTAAAATATCGAAACATCTACGCGCGGCCGGAGCATGCGCAGCTACAAGGTGGTCGAAGTTTGAAAGTTTTACGCTAAAGCTTAAAAGTTATAACCTTTGCTATATTTTGAAAATAAATACGGTGATACATACCTTGAAATAGTCTATGTCAAGATTGACTAAAGGTTATAATAAAATAATTAATGACCTTATAAAGTTGGAAAGTTTTGGTAGTTTTACTTTATTTCTCTATCAGTTATAAAAATCCCGTGCGCTAACCTTTCAGTTTATTTTCTGGATAATATTGTCTTACACAAGTCTTGTCCTTTGATTAAGGGTACGTTTTTTAAGTATATTCATAGAAGAGCCAGACGTAGTGTTGTTTTTACTAATGGTAGTAAGAATGAACTTGGGGAGATATTTTTCGTTGGGAGCAGGTTGAGAAAGTTGAGCAAACGTTGTCTTCATTTTCTACAAGTGCATGAATCTCGAGCGAGATCAGGTAAAATATAGTTTTTCAAACTGTAGCCAGAGGAAGCGAAGTCCCAAAAAAGGTTTCTGAAGGCAACTGAATATTTTAACTTCATTAAATCAATATTCCAGTGGCAGATGTTCAAGTTCATTCTTCAGTCGAAATAATCTCTTGCGTCTACTTCTCTGTTGGAGAAGTTCTTGGCGAAGTTGTGAAACTTTAGTTTTTAGTAGACTTATTCTTCTTTCAGGAGCCTCGGCCTGTGTGGTTGCTTCTTGAATATTCTCTTCTAAATTGTGTATTTTATCGACGAAAATTTCTTCGCGTTTGTGAAACTGCTCCTCCTTGATTTGCAGTCTTTCGAAAAGCCCTTTCCTAGTGATGAGCCGGCTGGTTAGGTCGGCGGTCTTACGCTTCGCCTTCATCTCTGCGATTTTTGCCATTTGAATCTCTCTTTCACACAACTTAGCACGGGTTTTCAGTTCTATGGTCTTATTTTCATAATCCATAGCTTTAGCGCGCGCTTTGTTCATTGCAATCTCCATCTCCAGAGTTTTTCGAAAATTCTGGGTGTCATAACGTGTAAGTTCTTTGCAGATTTCTGTTTTTTCACGCAGAACTTCGTCTAACTTTTCTAGTCGATGATGTTTACCCTCCAAAAGCACGTGAGTTTTCTTTAACTTGTCCTTTTTCAGCGTCACTTTTTCATGAATCAGTGCCATGTCTTCCAAAAGAATATCGCGTCTCTGTTCCTTCACTTTCAAAACCTTCTCAGCTCTTCGACCTCTTTCCTCTGCAAACTCGATTTTATTCCTAAAGTCGGTTATACACGACTTCAACCTCTGAATGTTTTCACCCATAACCGGTTCTCCTTCCAGCGTCTTCTCATAAATTCCGCTTGAATCCAAGGCCTGAATCGTAACAAAACAAGAACATAATAATGTACTCATTGGAAATACTACTGCAAATAGGGGAAGAAAAACAACGACTTCAATGACCAATGAGCTATCATTATTCTTTTAAGAACACCAACGGCGATAATTTCACTTAACCGCGACAATATCTGATCGTTACATTGTCAAGTGAGACAGGTGTCCAAAACTAGGCATCGATGGCCTTGATTTATTATCAAATTCTCATAGCTGCTATAGCCATAACTTTACCATTGGTACTAGAGAGAATCAAAATTTCGATCTTTCGACCACAAGCAACCAATTAACGAGACAAATGTAATAGCAACCTCAGATATCCCTAAAGAAAAACGACGCTCTGAAACAGAGGGAGGTCTAAACATTTTTTAACATTGTGAAGATGCCCTCACTTTTTTGATTAAAATGGAATTTTAACTTATATAATAAAAACATTAATGACGAGAAAATGTTTTCTTCTTTTCCGCCTTTTCATGCCACTAAGGCCCAGTTCAGACGTCGTGCTTCTGCCGTGCCGAACTTAATTGTAATTTGGTTCGACTGTAGCACGGCAGGAAAACAACTTTGATTCAGACGTCGTGCCAGAGTCGAACCAAATTCAGTATTTACTGATGCCTCGTAACAATTCTTCTCCCAACTCCCCGTGGAAACGCAATGTCGTCAAAATACATTAATATAATTTATGAATTTTGGTTTAGCACGGCAGAAGCACGACGTTTGAATCGCTGCCGTGCCAGAGCCGTGTAGCACGACAGCGCTTGTCGAACTTAATTGCTTGCCGAACTTAATTCAAAAGTTTGATTCAGACGCCGTGCTTCTGCCGTGCTTTTGTCGAACTTAATTCCTGAATTTAGTTCGGCACGGCAGAAGCACGACGTCTGAACTGGGCCTAAGACCTGTTTCAAACGTCGTGCCACTGCCGTGTCGAACTCAATTGATAGAATTTGGCACGGCAGTGGCACGACGTTTGAAACCATTTAGTTCAGCAACTTGAATTAAGTTTGACACTGTAATTAAATTCGACAGAGTCTGCCGTGCGACACGACAGTGGCACGGCTCAGTTTCAAACGTCCCGCTATTGCCGTGCCGAACTCAATTCATAAATGTATATTTTAAGTGTTTTGACTCTCCTGTGCCTCACTGCGACGTTTTCTATATTTTGAATTTGGTGCGATTGAATTAAATTCGACGTTTGAAACCACTGCCGTGCTATTGCCGTGCAACTGCTGTGTCAAATTCATTTGAGTTCGACCCAGAAGTAGCGCCACGTTTGACACGGGCCTGATGAATCATAATCGGTAATTCCTACGCCCCTTGAAAACTCTTAATCAAACATAAGGTGTAATTATGCGTATGAAGGCCACCTTTATCTCGCTGTTGTCTTTTCTTCCTTCGCCCTAAAAAAACCTGCGCCTGCTACGCTGTCTACATAGAATCTATTTGCTTTTAGCGGAGCTCTGGCGCGCGCGAAGCTAAGCACCGTAGGTAAGAAAATTTGGTTATCTATGCTTCCAAGAAATTTTAGTTCTGAGAAAATCGTCCGTACGTCCGTACGTACGTCCACCCCTTCATGTACGCCGCGGTGAAATTTTGCATGTCAAGTACTCGCGATTTCGGCGGTAAATCGTATAGCCACCTGGACATTTAGCGATAAAAAGCAACAACAACAACAACGCTGATTCTTTCTGTCGACTTAATTTTGATATCTACATTGAGGTGGATAACAGAGGAAGAGCTAAAATGGAATGTCTAATTTTATTTTCAGCCCCCCTACCCCCACCACTTTCTATTTTCACTCCGCCGCCACTGCCCTTTGGCTTTCGAATGAAGCTATGTTTTCTGGTTCAAGAACAGGGAGTGTCACTGTTTCTGGTACAACAACATGTGTCACTATTGGTACAACAGCAATTTGTTTGGCGCTATGGCCACCGAGTACACGGACTCGGTCTATTTGCGTTGTGACTGCTATGGGTCAGATTGCGAGTGCAATGACTTTGTTCACAACTGGTACGCGCCAGCCCGCAGTGGGTCATTGTGCACAATGGCCATCATGTAAAACGACTCGTTTCATTTAAATGACTCATTTCATTTGTTTTAGAACAAGCAATCATTGCAACTAATTGAGCAAAATAATTCGTTTCATTAGATGGAATATGCATCAGATGTCGCTAAAACTCGGAATACTCCGAAATATTTAGAAAGGAAAACGATTAATCTACGAAGAAAAGGAACTTACCTCGCCTCTTGAAGTGGCCCTGAAGTTTGATAAACTATGCAACGCAACGCAAATGTTCGTTTAAAAGTAATGCACGCGCAATATAACGTTCAAATAAAATTCAAAGCAAAGAGGTAACGTTACATGCGCGCGCTGACTTTGAAAGGTTCAAAAGAAATTAAAGTCCACATGCACATTCATTCCATCTGGGTGGTGTCTGAATATCATTCTGTCCTTGATTATCATTCGGCATTTGATGGCAGAAATCACGTTTTCGCTAACATGTGTACAGACCCCCCTTCCCTCCGATTTTTCCTGAGGGGAGGAGGGGTTTGTACACAGGCTAGCTAAGAAAGGTACAAAACGAGCTGAACATGATGGGATTGGGACGTTATGATGGTATTGTGACGCGCAGATTCAGCACCAAACTTTGTTTTTCCTCGATTTCTCCCGCTTCAGAATATGCACAGGCTACCCACGAAATCACAGACCACCCAACGACGGACTGCACTGCTAAAAAGCTTGCATTTGATATAATTTTAGTGCAATTTATTGAATACATGTTGCACTTATCGCGTGCGTGGACTTTTTTATTTAGACTTGAAGATAAATTCACTTTTTATTGGATAGATCAAACAGATGATTTTCTACAGTAACTGTTCCCTAGCATTCTGTAACTATTCCACAAATTTTACTTTTATAGCTAAGTTCTGTTTTCTGTAGCAAATCTATGATGGAAAAACTGCTATGTTTAGCTACTATTCGGAAGCGGTGTGCGTGATAAAATTATTTGGCGAAGTGTTCAATTCAATTTCTCCGGGTCCAAAAAATTAGAAAGTTTCGCGAAACACTAGCTTAAAAACGTTTATGGGAGCTTTTTGCGCCACCTTTTTAG
This sequence comes from Porites rus, assembly GCA_964035705.1. Classification (NCBI taxonomy): domain Eukaryota; kingdom Metazoa; phylum Cnidaria; class Anthozoa; order Scleractinia; family Poritidae; genus Porites; species Porites rus. The sequence continues at coordinate 10,410,550 of OZ038002.1, forward strand.
TCTCTCGGGACACACGCCGAGGCACTCTTGCCAGTTTTGTGAACTGGCTATTGCGTGTTACGTGTTGCGAGTCACGTGTGACGTGTAATTTCTGGCAAGTACCACGAGGCATTTTTCACGAGTAGAAAAACATTTCGTCAGTTGTTTTTCAAATCAATTGAAAAAACAACCTGTCTTTAAGAAACGTAAGCATCAGTAAAAGCCTAAATCTCTGTTTCCACGTGACAATGAGCTTGTCCTGATGACGTTTAACCATACACCGTTTTTCTTGACGTGTCTGAAATTCAGACTAAATGTGACTTTTCAAGGGCCCATTATCGTATCTTTTGAGGCCGTTGCTAGAGAAAAGTCTTGAACTGTCACTTAACATAGCGACGAGTATATGTGACAAAATTTTAAGACACTGTTTCCGAGAGCGAGTGTTCTCTAAGTGACCGGTTAGCACTATTCATGATTATCTCTGTTCTAAATACCAGAAGACCTTGCCTCGTCCCAGGCCGTTGCTGATTCTCTTACTAGGCGTGTATAGCATTTTAAGACGGATAATTGGGGGGTTAAAAAAATGACACTTTAAGAAGGATAAATGGCAAGTTAAAAAAAAAACACAACAACAACAACCAAGACTTGACCACTTTAGTGGCTTTAGTCGAAAACATACATGTGAAAAAGCAAGGCAAAAAACTGATCCGTACAGCGAAGAGAAAAAGAAAACAACGGTGAAACAAAAATGCCAATATCGGTTTCACAGTAGACTTCGCTCATTTCGTCTCTTATTCGTTTGCGCTTACAGTGGCAGAGAATGTGGACTCGGGTGGCAAGTTAATTAGTACTTTTGTGTTGCATTCCGGGCGCTCTTTTCATATCCTGATCGATGATTAGCGAAATCCCAAGCGCGATACATTGAATTACTTTTGGCAAGCCGCAGTCAATATCAGTAGGTACTTATTGGTCCACCACATCTTCGCTTTGCATATCATTATATAATACCAAATTCCACAAAATAAAGCTTCAAGTTTGCGTTTTGATCCTTTTCTTTGAGACTCTGTCGTGCTTTGATGGCGTCTCTTTTTCGATTTTTATAATTTTCAATTTCCTCTAATATTTTTCGTTTGCGCAATTGCAAACTAGCACACTTTTCGTTGGCAATCTTGATTCGTGTATTTGCATCATCAATTCGCTCCAATATCAGCTCCTGATATTCTATTTCATCTTGAGTCAGTGGCCTCGGCGATTCCAAATAATCCTCTATTCCATCGTCAGGGCTTTCCTTAATTACAAACAAGTCATTCTCCCTCTCATCCACGACTCCAATTTCCCACCTTTCCTCGTTCATTTTCTCTATTTCCTGGCCCACTTTGTTAACTTTCTCCTCGGCACTCGAAGTCAGCTCCCTGGCTTTCTTCAATCCTTCTTTGATGAACTCAATTTGGCCACGCAACTCAAGTCTTTTGTATACAAGTCGCAACTTCTCAGCTTTCTCTCTCCAAGTTTCAGTTATATCTTCTAGTATGTCTTGATACTCGTGTAGCTGTTGACTATGTGAAATGATCCACTTCACGTTCTCGTCAGTTCGCTTATTTTCCATCTTTAGTCGCCACTGCGCGTCTGCGAATCTTCGATGGGCATTCAAAATTTGCTGTTGTAAAGCCGTCACCTCCATCGCTGTAAATTTGATGCTGTTCTTCCAGAAAAAAATTCCTCCAAAGAGGCAAGAAGTCTAGGAGATAACAGCACCTTGATACCAAGCAAACTATGCGAGCAGATATGTCCTACGGAAAATGCTAGCCACAATATTAATGGTATGTGCCACAAGTGCTCCAACTTTAATTCTAACTTATATTTATCTGTGTACTCGAAACAAATAAAACTAACCAAGCATACAAATGTTTAGAGGTGTTGGTCGGTATATAGGTTGTGAGCTGTATGTCACGTTTTATTCGTGATGTTCCTGGCGCTAAAATACTGAGCTGTTTTTGATCAACTAGTGTCGTTTTATTTCATCTCAGTCTTTTCCATTCTCGACTTAGGCGAAAAGCTTTGATCCGACTGCAAAATTCAAGAGTGACTGAAACACGCAGAGATGGAATGTACCATACGAACTTTTCATTAAAGAAAGACGACCGAACTAGACCTAAACAATTTACAGTGTGACATAAAGAAACGTTAAATAACAACTTTACTAAGAACTAAAGGTCTTATTTCATCTAGCTAGCCTGCGTGGTAGGCGTCGAAAGGTGAGAAAGGGAAAAAAGAAGGGGTTTGTTCACGAAGGTTACATCTAGCAGTTTAGACAACACTATATCTCCACAGAGCATGTCCTTTTACTCAGTGACATTGGCGAGCTTTTAAAAGAACTGTAAGTATGAGAGATTAGGTTCGAGTCAACTTCATTCCCAGGCTCCTCTACATTTCGTCCCCTGGAACGAGAGAGAGAGATGGGGACGAGTAGGAGAGATTAAAAGGAACAGGAAGGAACTAGGGCACTGTGGACAAACCTGACTTCGGATCTACTATTTAATCTAGTCGTCGCACTCAAATCTAAATCTGTTGTCTAGACGTTTTTCTCTTCTTTTTTGAGGAATTCAACAAACGCGCAAGCAAAAGGGAGGCGCTACGCGCGAGAGCGTGGGTGAGGGGCGAGAACGAACGCGGAATACGAGAAAAAAGAAAAAAAAAATGTCTGTAGACTTCTAATTTACCGAGCCCAGCCCCCTGGCGATAGTGATCAATAAATCCCCCACGGTATTTATTTACAAATTCGCACATGACCAAATAGAAGGTCTGTCGGTAAACAGACTAAAATCTTAAGGCTCTCAACTCTTTACGACTACCTATATCAAACTAAGTGTCCAGTCCAGTGATCTTTTCTCCCAGCACGCGAGCACCCCCGTGGCTGCGCACTAGCTACATAAAACACTACCACGAGCGAACACGACTGAGCGGAAATATTTTGAAACGAATGTCCAAGTTGCCGCTTAACGATCCCAGGTAGCCTTGGCTGTGTATTCTGAAAATTGGACCGTCTTCTTGTTACTTCTGGATGGAAATTCTCTGATCATTAGCAGTAAAAGTCTTCAACGCACAACCTTTGTCTGGCGTGATCCACATGTCTCAGGCATAAAATTATACATTAAGAACTGTGTCTACTCTGGCTCAAGCACACAGCATCGCGTGAGAAACGTGGGGCGTGGTGATCAAATACCATCCATGTACAAAACAAGTTTAAGTAAAATCTTTCTGGGATAACTACGTGTCCACCTGACCTCTTCTATTCTTGTAAGTCAATGACTAGATCGTCATCGCCCTCATATATATTACCATGGAAACTAGAGGATCCTGGAGAATCGTCGTTTTCACTGCAAAAATTTCAAACGAAGACATTTTGATTTAACACTGTAAGACTGGCCTCGAGAGAAACGCTTACTAAGGCTGGTTTTCGCTAGCGACGGAGTCGGAGTCGTAATCAGAAGCGTAGAACTTTACTTAAGAGCGTTCTGATTCAACTCAAGACTCCATGTGATATGTATCATCAAGTGAAAACTGGGTAGTCGGAGTCACAAGCAGAAGCCGAAGAACTACGATTACTTTATTCTTCCGCTTCTGCTTCCACCTCCTTTAGTACACTAGGGAGCTTTAGCTGAAACATTCAACCATACGCTTGCCAGGCAAACTGCTGAATGAAAACGCTTGGTCTAGATAAAACTTCGGAAACAATTTAAATGTTGGGTTAAGAGAGACAGTTTAACAATCAAACATGCTCCCCTAACAATTTCTTCAAACAATGAAGCTGGGCTAAAATCTTTGATTGTTTATCCAAGGCTGAACTGTCACAGGAAAAATCGCCATGATAACTGAACCTGCATGCGCCCGACTGAATAATTAGCATTGCAATAGCGTACCTCTCTCTCTCGTCGTCTTCTACATTAAACATCTCCTGTGGCAGTTCCTCTGTGGCTTGAGGAACATGAGAAGCTTCGTGGTTACTGGATTCAGATAATTGGTTAAGTCGTTCCAATTGTTGCTAAGCGAATTTGAAATAATTAAAAGAAGTATTTATCAAAATAATGAATAACTCAAAAGGATGTAGATGAAAACATTTGCACTGTTGTGAATGGTTAACTCATTAGATAGATTTAGAGCCACGTTTACGCCAAACTACAAACGTATTACTTCTACAAAAAAAATAAGTAGTTTACGCTAGCTTTATCAATAGGAATTGTTCTGGACAGTTTTTATCTGCTTACTTTCTATTTTAAGAAAATCTCAAATTGAATCTGGCATTTGCCGCTTGCCGTAAAAGAGAAAAATTGGCCCCAGAGCCAGCCTTTCTTATGGTCAGCACCAAGAACAAGCGATCTCTTGGGGACAAAATTAGAGAGCGACAGAGAAATATTCAACCTTCACTTTCTGCTTTATTTTTTCCTCGGTGACTCTTTTTATGTCTCTTTTGTACTCACTGTTTTTTTATGTTGACTAAACTTCTGCGATCACGTAATAAAGTGCCAGAAATTTCATATTCAAATGCTCTACTGTGTTATAAAGAGTAAATCAGAGGACTTGAACAGTATGGATTGCCCAACTGCCATATAGACCAATAAACATCACTAAAGGAAAGGACGACAATGGAGGGCAATGGATAATTTGATAGTGATGGCATTTAAGAAAAGGTTTAATTCAATCTTACATGATCCACCATAGATGAATGGTCCCTTGGTGGGTCTGGTACAGGTTTGGAGCTTGCGTGAGGTTGCTTTGGAGATGATACAGCTACAATAAGAACATTAAAAAACACCATTCGGCATAAACAAGTAACTTTGTACTTTAAGTAATTCCACCCAATTCCAATTATTTCTCTGCAAATACTTGCAGAGATAAAAACCAAACCCGCCATATGACCACCATGTTACTACCAACACTCTTGTTTTTCTGGCCTAAACAAAAGTCCAGTCATACGATTATTCTTCAAATAACTTAATACTGTACAGTCACCCAATTACAACCAACCATCAACTTTTGGAATCCATTTTCTTTACAATTTTACTGGCCTGGTGAAGATGACCAGTGGTGAGCCTTGTGAGACTGATTTGCAAGTGAGAAAAGCAAACAATATGACTGAATATTTTGCTGTGAAGTTGATTGTTAATATATTACTTATTAACCAAGAGTGAGATCATTACAGGGAAATCTCAGACTGATGCCTTGATGTATTGACCGAGTGATAGTGAGGTGAATACATCAAGGTTGTTGTCTGAAATTTCCCTGTAATGAATGAACAGACGAGGTTAATAAGTTATTATATGGCTGTTTCATTATGGACCTGGGCCTGCAATCAATTGAAACCAACAACTGGTCAGCGGATAACTTTGAAAAATGCGTCCCTTCAATGAGTTGTACACTTGAGCCTGCGATACAGTCAGGTCACACTGGTCAGGAGATACCCTTTTTTGACAGCTGTCAATTGACCATAACATGGATGTTCATAAGGATGTGCAGTATCAAGTTAAACATAGATTGTATATGCCTTGGACACCTAGCTAGTAATGCCCAGTCATTACAAGAAAACAGCCAATCAGAGTGCACATACTATTGTAGCCATATAATAAAAGGATTAAGTATATACTAAAACAGTGGATAGTGTTTTTTCTCGCACTCTGATTGGCTACTCAATCAGTGAATACCCTGGTATCCTGCACTATTCACTGATTCACCTCCAGTTCCTCCAAGCAAGTGACACCAAACTCACGTAAGTTGCAAGGAAAATGCCTTCCTGGTTTGCTGCCGTAACAAACAAAGAAATTTCACAACTAATCAAGCAAGCTGTTCCCGAAATACACGAAGAAGGTGACTAAGTTTGGTTTGGAAGTTTTAACAGGTAAAGCTTTGTCTTTTTGACTCGAATTTATCAATAAAACCGGCGAAAAAGATTTTTGTTTACAAATGCAAATTAAGCTTAAGTCTTGTGTTACTTTATTTCGTTGACTTGTTCATAAATAAGCTTAAAACTAAATTTAATAATCTCTTTTTACAGAATGATTTTAAATACCAGAAGAATTCACAACTCCTTTTGAAGAAATTTCTCCACAAGAGCTAAACAAATGCCTTCAAAAGTTTTATTTGTCGGCAAGAAAAAGCGACGGCAACGGTTGTTCGGTCATTATGCGCCTAAATTGTAATCGTTGGCAACAGTATTTGAGTTAAAAATCATCATTTTTGTGCTCAATTATCTCACTGTTTTAGTATATACTAAAACAATTTTTCACCTCAGTGTTGGTGGCTAGTGGTGGATAAATACCTCGCTGCTTTGCAGCTCGGTAAATACCACGACTAGCCACCTCCACTTTGGTGAATAATTGTTATATAACCTGAGTATTGGGAATCTCTGGGGGAAAGGAGAATCTTCTCTCCATAAACACTAAGGAAGGCCTCACCTGATGCTCAGGCTAACAAGGATAACAGTAGACAACAAGCTATGAACTATAGCAGCATAGAATGATGGGTAAGATTGAAAGCAAAAATGTCTCTTTCTCATTCCAAAAGAATGACTGCATAGACCCTTGTTTACGTAACAGCTTAAACTACACCTATAAATTTCTCAAAACGTTTCTTTTGTTGCTGTATTAATAACTAATATCAACTGACCTTGTTTAGAGATGCGTACAACAGTTCTGTGAGCACCGCAGTATCCTGACTTGGATCTTTTACTGATTCTCTCCTGACACTGATTTCCCTATCACAGAAGTACAATGTAGACATCAGTATAATATCAGACGCAGCGCACAGTAAGGGCACCTCAAGAAGATGTGGCACAACACAGCCTGTATTTTCTAAAGCTTCCAAATTGGCAAAGCGTTGCAATTTTTGGTTTCCCCCAATCATGCAAATAGTGAGTATTCCAGGCTTAAGCAGTGATGTTAAGATAGCTAACAAGGTGTCCTATAAAGAGGGAGTTCACCATGGAAGAGACAAACCATGATATGACAGAAAGAGACATCCAACAGATAGATAGATTTATAGGGAATTAACCTGAAAGAGGCTTTATAGACTTGGAGTACAAGACAAAATTAGGTAGCTATGTGTCAATCCTTAAACCACATTTTAGAAAACAAAAGTAACTCAGGCCTTTCTTGATTACTGGCCTCTAAAACCAAGATTTCAAGCAGAAGCCCTCAAAGAAAAAAATATTTGTTTCTTTGAATAGAACTATAAAAAGTAGAGTGAGCATGATCATCTGTGAGAAAGCAGTCCTGAATTGAATAGGACTGTTGTCGATAGTGACTGACATTTCAACAACCTTTGTGGTAGTCATCTTCAGAGTCAAAGTGAGTTGTATCATCAGTTGATAGTATTATTAAAACTCCGGTTATTGACCTGTTAGGTCAATTATGTTACAATGTTATAGGTCATCCGTCAGTTTGTCAAAACATCAGACACCATCAACTACAGCCCTATTCAGGACTATGTTCACTCGGATGATCATGCTCAACCCTCTTTTGAAATTACTCTTGGGTTTAAGCCTTTCACACTATAAAAATAGTTATGTGTTGAACTGTGCGAGGAAAACAAAGATGCCCTACTTACATTATTCTCATATTTACATTGAATTGAACTTTTCGTTTTGGATGCAGCTGTAGTTGTTTCACCTCCCTGAAAGTAAAGAAAACAAAATTAATGTTAGTCAACTGGCTACCATGGGGTAAACAAGTAAAAGCTATAAATTATTTCTCAAGCCAGGTGGCGGGGACTCCCATACAAAAGTGAAAGGGATGCTTGTTTTCTCGTTTAGGGGTGTCAATTACAGATTTTGATCCCACCTAGGGTGATTGGGATGGTCACCATGTTCACCAATATTCAGGTATCACTTAGGGCTCTGTATAAAGAAATTTACAAAAAATGCTCTGATGCTGACCACACAGAAATCTAACATTTAAAATAGAAGTCTGTTTTAGTATGGTCTCCCGTAAGGGTCAGTTAAAGCTTGAGCCACAGCTACATTGGTCTCTGTTAGGGGGATTAATTTTAATTTTCTGAGGAGCATTCCCGTCACTTTTATATGGGAGTCCCCACTTGGGCTCTCAAGAAAAGGTAACATAATTACCATTCAAATTTGCAAGTATTTCAAAGGTACTTCCATTTTGCACTGCTAACTGTACATCTATGCAGTACAAGATTGGTCTAACATTTACCATTAGTAAGTGTAAGAAATCTTAAAATCTGATCATTATAAAACGAAGCTCCTGTGCATTAAATGAAAGATGATCATTGCAGTTATAGACACAGTTACAAAACGAAAGCCTGAAAAAAAAAAACATGCTAGTATGGGATTTGAACCCATGACATCTACAATAATACCGGTGCAGTGCTTTGCCAATTGAGTTATCCAGCTAACTGGGAGCAGGAGGTGTTTTGACCTGGTGGGTCTATTCCTTTGGAATTTATGGATAATTTACAGATTTCATTAAGAATTAACTCACAGCGCTGCTTGTTCCATCTGAAGAAGGATATGGAAATACCCCCATACTTTCAGATGGAAGTCCATGATTGATGGCTGCAGGTGCTTTCTTTGGCCTGCTAATTGAAAGTAATATTTTAGGATATTGCAGACACTTGGCTCTGCCCTTAAGTGTTAACATTAATTAAAATTAAATTTTAGTATTAACACTGCAACGTAAGTAGCCCAACTGAGATTTAACCCTCAGTTCAGAGTTATGATAGCCACAGCTTCTTCATTTATCAGAACAATACCTGTTTAAATAATATTATTTATTATCAATCATTGTCATGACTACATGAACAGAGGGGTTAAAAGCCTACCTGCTAGATGGTGTAGGATTCTCTGCCATCAGGACCTAAAATAACATTTGAACAGAAAAACCATAATTGATAAAAATAATAATGATGAACAGTTGTAAACAAACAAAATGGAAATCATCATGCACTACATTTTCCTATGTTAAGTGTTTTCTGTTGGCTTTTCTTCAGTTAATGGGCAAGTGAGGTATAACCTAAATCCCAACCAGACACTGGCATAGAGTTCTCAAACTGAAAAATTCTGCCTCATCCAACACCGCTGAGAAAAGCACAGTTGGCTTCAACTTGGATCATCATGAAACATTCTAGCTGATTTTATTATTATTATTTTTTACTTCGGTAAAAGAAAAATTTAGCCCACTTCCTAATGATTATATTCAAGATGGGTTTGTTACAAGGAATGACATCTGACCCTTTGGGTATTTTCTTTTTTTAATTTGACAAAATACTTGCAACTAGTTGAACACCACATGCCTTTGGTCCTTCATTGTCACTGACCCCAGAGGAAGATGCTGTACCTTCATCATCTAAAAAGATTAAAAGTTCTAAGTATAAGTACAAAATTATTGGATTTAGATTAAGATTTTAAACACTTAAACCACAGGTAGCATGGCAAGGTTGACACAACTAGTTAAGATTGTGCTGTTAGAGATAAACTATTGTGTTTGTCACTGTCAGAGATGACTCTTTGTTGTCCCATTTTTCTTGCCAGCTTGCCCTGGCCATTCCAACTTGCACAAATGAGCCTGCTCACAGCTTACCCTGCATCCACACTTAGCAAGTTAAGCAGGTTATTTTTTTAAGAAACTTGGTTAAAAATCACCATGTTTTTGTTGAGAGCGGTTACTAGATAGAGTGACCTGGAGGGTATGAAAAAAGCACCCAAAAACATGGAGGTTGGGACCTCAAACCTGAAGATTTCCAAAATATGTTTTTTTAGAAAAAACAAAATGGCAATTTTTTCTTCTTCGAAAGCTAGGGCTCCAAAGTCTCTGTGTCAGTTTGAGATTCCACTTCACAAGTATCCACATCCATAGGATGGCGAGTAACCATTTTGAGTTTGTTTTTGAGTTTGTTTCATCTTAGCAATCCTATGTTTCATAAGAATGAAGGTTGAAATCGGACCCAGGTTTCCTCCAGAATCAGATTTTCATTTTGTTCATTATGAAGACAGATTTTTCGAAACAACACAATTTCTACTGGAACTGTCAGGAAATTTCAAGATTTTATGATTCACCATGAGATTTGGTGGTTAAATTGTGAGACCGTGAGTTGACAGCCCAAACCATGAGTCTCACAGTCAAACTGTGAGAGTTGGGTTTCTGAACTGGACAACAATCAGTTAAAGAAACAGATTTGTCAATGTTTTACCTGATGAGGAATGATCCACATTCTCATACTGAAGGAGTCTGTCTAGTAAAAAACTAGAGAAAAAAATTATAGATCAAATATTCCAACCTTAAATATCAACAGCAGCTGACCTGAACCCTTCATAGCCAAGAACAAAGACTGTATTAATTTAGTGATTGCCATTAATTTTTATCAAATGTATATGAATGGTAAATCAGGGGCACCAATCAGAATCAATAATTGCTACTAAATGGTTTTAAGAACTTTATAAAATGTTCTTTTTTGAAAGAAAACAAACGATTTAAGACTAAATCATTTCTTTTGTGTACCTTTTATCTCTAGAAACTCGAAGAAGTTTTTTCTGAACTCTTCTGAGCTCTTCTTGAAAATATTCTTGTTCCTGTGATAGTAAGCACATAATAACTATTATTAACAAGTATTAAAAAACACTTCAGCAATTCAGCTGGGCATAATAATAAGTAGCAACTTTATATATATTAGTGGTTGGTTGTAACTCAGAGGCCATACTGAGACAATTCAAAATTTGAATTTGCTGGCCAAACCAGACCATTTAATTCATAAATTAGAGAATTCCACTACTTATCAGAACTGTTGTCCATTCCATATTGGTATGCTTGGTAGTGATAGGTTTTACAACAGTTATTGTAAGCCTACTTTATGTTCAAAATATGATTACCAGTCCAGCCACCAAGTTTTGACGTTCAGTAAGCACCGTTAGAAACCAACTTCTAATCATTCTGCTTAAAAGTATTTCAAATCAAGGAAAATTTTCAATGGTTCAACAGTTAAGGACCAGATTCAAGCAAAAGTAATATATTATTTCGTTCTTAGCTTTTAAAGCCATGTGACTCACATAGAGCAAGAACTTCAGTTTCCTCTTCAGTGTCTTGTACTTGTCTCTGTAGTTAGGACTGTCTACACTGTGACTGTTATTTTCTGATGAGATTAAAACATTAAAATATCAAATACCAATGATACATAATAAAGTAGAGTTGAACTGACTTGAAATTGGTTAACCAGAACAGCCTAATTTGTTGCCTGAATTTGACATATATCTTCATTCTAGTCACATACTCCCTCAGAGATGTCTGTCATCTTCCTGCTTGGCTTGGGCGTAATTTCAGTGGGAAAAATTTCTTTGAAAACCCAAAGGATCATGAAATTTATAATTCTGCACAGCAGGACGTAACGTTGGGTCTGTGTAGTGAAACAAGATTTTCATTGGAGTTTTCTGGTCACTTTAACAGTTTTTTTAGCTTTCAGGGTTTGCACAGACTTTTTGATCCAAAAGACTTTTTCCACACTATGCCCTAAGCACTTGTAGCTTCCTTTGAAAACAAAATCAAGACTTTTCATATTTTGCTTTGCAAATTTCAAGACTTTTCCAAGAATTCAGGACTCTGTACAACCCTGAGTTTTTCTGTGTGATATTTTAATGACTCATACTTCTTAATTTATGGTTTCAACCACCTCCCCACCCCCCTGCACCAGTTAAAAGTCAAAGAACTTTATATTATTGAAACTGATGAGGTCACACAAAGGATGGAAGGGACGTGGATCCGGGTGGTTGAGGTGTGAGAGGATTAATATGTTAGCATATTCGTAGGGTATTACCTAAATTCTTAATGAGAAGGACCGACCAACCAATGAGATATTTATCTAAGACTGAGCTGATTTGAGAAACCTGGTACATGTATTAACAGCTTCATAATAAATAGAATACGCAGCAGTCTAGTTCGCATAGTGAGCTCTCAATTTCCCTTTAACAATTTCATGTTGAAAAAGTAACCACGGCGAAAAGCATTGATTCTACATGTGATAAACTAAAGCTTAAATGAGTTCAGTAACAAAGCTGACTATTATCGATGGTTGTTTGATCATAATATAAGCAAAAAATCATAACTTAAGAAGTCAGAATTAAAAAAGCAATAATATTTAGGAAATAACTAACGAAAAATAATACGCGATTGATTGTAAAGACAAACTGGAACAAAACACCGACTACAAACCTGGCACAGGCATCATGGCGGCCATCAAAATACCACGCAGCCAGGGAAACTAGGCCCTACAATTTAGTCTTGTCCCAATCCCCACCGGGGAGTACAGGGGTCTTGGTGACCTTCATGATCGGGAATACGCGCAAGGGTTGCGAGGAAGTTTGACCGTCGAAATAGTAATAATAATTAAACAACTAAAAGCATTCATCATTTTTCATTGCGTTTTCTTCATGTAGTCTCAATCTGAGGCCCCGCTCACACTAAGTCGCCTTGGAAAACGCAAATTCATTCTCAGGGTTAGGTCTCACACCCTCCCCTCATAATCCAAATAAAATTACCCCAAAATCTAAACTTTTCGAAGAAACTCTTTAGGTGGATAAATTTAAACTTTATTTTACCATCCCCGCAATACTCAGGTAATGGAGATGTAAAAATTAGCGACTTTTGACCAAATTGCGCGCTCTCATAAAGTTAATTGCAAGTTAGGGGCCTCCAACTTGTTGATGCTAATGTTCTGTTTTCTTTGTCTGATATTATGGTGCTCCAATCAATAAAATGTAGGGTCAACAAGGTATATGGTCCCTTCTGTGTCCGTATTCGGAGGTTCGACTGTCCGACATAGTTACCGTTAATAAAAAAAATTCAGTCAAAGGTTAACCCAGAGTTACACTCACCTGAATAGTGTATATGCGTTTAGTGTATATGCGTTTAGTGTATATGCGTTTAGTGTATATGCGTTTAGTAGTAGTAGGAGTAGTGGTAGTAGGAGGAGGAGGAGGAGGAGGAGGAGGAGGAGTATATCTTTATTGCGCCTTAATCTCCAAAGGGAGGCATTGGTCTAATTACAATAGAGGTTTTCATAACTACAACAAATTATATAAAATATGAACGGAAACAACAAAAGATCAAGCGAGAGGTCAAGATGGCTGAATATTGGCCAAGTTCATTTTTGCGTTTCCGTTGACCGAGACCAAGTGTCGGTCAATAAAAACGCAGTAAAGAACGAGGACAATATCCAGCCTTTTTGACAGAACAAGCTTGGTCAATAAAAATAACTTTTTCTCACGGGACTAACGCGGGCAAGATGGGTCAATCTTGTTCGCTCGGGTAGCCAATCAGAACGCAGGTTTCGCTTCATGCTGAATAACTTGCGCATTTGGTGATTTTTTTTAGAGCGAGGTGAACGCATGGTGAAGAAAATTTCATTTGCAAAGAAGCCGCTAGAGAAAACGGGAAACAGGAAAGAAGGCTTCACTGCTCTTCATCTCCCTCAAAGAAAACCCGCCTGTTACTTGGTGCAGAAATTCTAGGGGACTCCCATTTGAAAGTGACGGGGATGCTTGTCGGAAAATTAAAATTAAACCTCTAAGGGAGACCAATATGGGTGTGGCTCAAGCTAAAACCAGGAGTTCATCCTGCTTAAAATGACACCTAAAGTAGACCATACTAGAGCAGACAGCAGTTGTCATTTTTTGTATATTTCTTTAAGCAAAGCCCTAAGCGATACCTGAATGGGCAAATATAGTGACTTTCCGTCCCTTACACCCCTAAGCGAGACGACGAGCATCTCGGTCACTTTTATATGGGAGTCCCCCCACCACCCGAGGTCAGATACTCTTGGCAATTTCCGCGCACCACCACAAAATTAATTAGTTAATCGAAATCACTTTGAAATTAATCAATAAACAATACCACAAAATACCAGAAGCACTTTCAGAAAATACAGCAGATAAGGAGGATTATCATCGGAAGGATAAGTTTGGCCGATGTATTTTATACCCGTTCTTATATCACAGTTTACAACTTAAACTTTTTTTTTTACTTACAATAGAAAACTGATTAATTGATGTACGGTTTCGCGTTAGCAGTCAGATTGCCAAAGTCACTAGAGCGCTGCACTGATTTATAAAGTCTGTATTGCCACGGAAATGCCAAACCTTTTTCGACACAGCAAAAGCAATCTCATACACTGAACAAAAAAGCGGTCTGGTCTATAAATGTGACAAAGTAAATCAACAAACTTGGAAAATGATGTTTACTCTTTCTTTTACAACTTCCTAATCAGTATTTACTTTGGAAGGTGAAGTAAAACTGTTTCAGGATAACTGAATCACAAGATAGCGGAAGAGATGGTCTTCTCGCAGTCAGAAATGGCTTCTTTGCTTCTAAATATAGTTTTTCTTTTTTTTCCAAAACATTTTATTGTTATCATTCTCAAAGGCCTGTAAGGCTAAGAATACCCCCGCGCGGGAAGAAGAAGAAGAGCACTTCATCGCTGTGTATTGAAAGAATAGAAAGTGTTATCTTTAGACGAATTTCTAGCAGGATAAAAAGAAAAGAAAATAAACTAATGCATTTAGCCTATATACCTGATATCACAGATCGGTGTAATTAAATTTGACCATATAAATGACAGAGACAGCCTTTACCTATATTGCTTCAAAAATGCCGGAAATAGCTAAAGCCATACGCTTTGTTCGTCGGTATAAACGTTCACTGTTAAGTTGAAGACCTGAATGGAGCTTAAAATCCGATTTGCTGACGCCATATGAATCTTTTCAAATCTTTTTAAGTACTACGCAGATATGCACGTCATAAGAGAACATCGGCTTTAACAAGTTAGTTCAACTGAATCAAAAAGAGTTGCGTAGCAGCTAATATAGTTAAGTATTAAAAAGTGAAAATATTTGTACTTTTAACACCTCGAATGGCAATACCAGAGTTAATGAGGCTTTGACTAGTTTACGAGTCACTTCAACAGTGGAAATAGTCAACTTATCAGGAAATTGTGTGCAAGGTTTAAAGCCGTAAACTGAAATGACATTCTGACCAAGGTAAAGCTGATCTGGTTAAGTATAGAGCCGTAATATTTTTATCACACGGGATGAAGTGAGCTTTCCACTTTGCAGCTAGTTCGACGTTCTCGTTCATAAATTAGACTAAGAGATTTCTATTGAAGAGCTCCTCTAGAGTTATACAAACTTATCAGAATGTGGTTTTCAAATGACTTTATTGCTTTACTAGCGTACCCTAAAAACCCTGGAAATTAAGATGAAAAACAAAATCAAACAACGACAAGATAACATATAATTTATGGTGGGTTCTGTCTTTGTGAAAAAGTTATGATGCATAATCATGTATTTAAGGCTATAACTAACCTATTCAATCTTTCTGCAATAGTTAGCTGAATGCTCGTAATTGGGCACAGCGGCTATATATCTTGCAATGACTGAAATATTTGTCCAATGGTTTGTTCTCTCGAAACTTTCATCTCGAGCGTTTACTCGTACAGTATCGGAAAGGTGTCAATACAATTGTTTTTTAAAGTAATTATATTCTGATTTCATAAGAGTCGAGCTGACGGCTTATTTTGTTAGGTATGCAAAACGTCGCCTGCAATTGACATAAATCTAGTATGGCATAGTGTTTATGATAGTAATTTAGTTTTAATTCATTTCCCTAGATAATAATTTTTCTTTGGCTTTCGTTTACAAGAAATTAACCTTCAAATATCCGTCCGCATAAAACAAGCTGTTTAAACTGCATTGAAACAATGGGTGTATTTAATAGTATTTTTCATAATAACAAGTATGAATTTGTATCGCGGATTTTCCATGGCGTAATGTTTTATGGCTTAATTGCTTCTTAATTACTCAAATAATTAGGTGTTCAATTATGTACAGCCTGTGCAGTGGTCAATAAAATCTTACTGAATAGTTAGTTCCCAAAGGGAGTTATGCGCAGAATTTACATAAAGATAAGTCCAGGATGCAGTGTAATGGAATTTCTATTGCTGGTATTCACTGTCACAAATCGAAAATGATGATACGAAGCCGTACGTTCAATAGATAAATTCCAGATATGCAAAGACCCCGCCAAGATTCATGTAAGTGCAATCATTTCTATGCGAGATATTCGGTTAAATATTTAATTTTACTTAAATTTATAGAGCTTTGTATGGGGACGTAGAATGCAAAACAGTCCGTATTCCTGCAATATCACTCAGTTTATCACTATAATAATATCACTCAGTTTACGCTTAGTGAATGTCAACAGGTTGTTAATACATTTAACGGCTTAGACTGAGTTAAGACTAAAGCATAAATGATATTTACATGGACTTTTCTTATTTTTATCAGCGAAAGTAAATATATGAACTAAATAACAATAAAATTCTCTCTTCAGAATTGTAACTAACATATATGTAATTCTATCCGGCACCGAACTCCAAAGGTAACTATTTGCGACACGAAGATTTTCTTTCCCATGGATATTACAGTTCTTATTGCTCGAGTTAAGGTGGAACGAAAATGAAAAACGCACAATGCGGAGTGTAGAAAAAGAGGAGCACGGAAGAAAATGTGGAAAGTGGTGGTGGAATAAACAATTAACTGAAAATAAATAGCAATTTTGTATGTGTGTTACTAACGCTAGACTTAGAAAGCGAAGAAGACTAACAAAAATTACAGGCAGAAACAAACGCTTTTGGGCGAGGGACATTAAATGGACGATAGCAAAACCCAAAGATTTAAAGGATTTTTTTCATTCTTTCAGGATGCTGGCGTCTAAAGTTTGTCTACTCAGAAATAAGTCCTATCAAGTATCGCGAACACTCTTCTGTTGTATCGTGCAATCACGATCCATTGTCTCAAGTCCTCAAGTTGCCGAAAATCCTGCGTTCTTTACTCCAATACCACCTGGAGATTTAACGCTTCAGTTCAAGCACCGCATCGCGGGAAGGAAATACTTGCCTGGTTCCCAAGGCAAAGGATTTCCAGAGTTCCTGGCCTCTCCTCGACAAGGGCTTCCATATGCACTACGCGCAGACACTGTAAGTCATATAAGCGTGGAGAAATGGGGAAAAATGTGCCGCGAACAGCTGGACAAAGCAATCCCAGAATACAATGCAGTTCTGTTCCGCAATCTACCCTTGTTTGATGCAAAAGATTTTGCTAAATTCGCGTCCAGTCTTGGGTACAAGCCGACAAATTATGAAGGAGGAACCGGAAACAGGTATCTGGTTGAAGGGGAGACGGAAGTGTACTTATCCACAAGTGATCCCCCGGATTTTAACATCGAGCTTCACAACGAGATGGCATGTTCACCTGTACACCCGAAAAAGGTATATCAGTAATATTCAGGTGATCTTTGTTTACAGCCTTAAAATTACTAACATGAAAAGAAAGTTAGTTTAGAATTAAGCTAGGTCTCGATTAATTAGAGAGTTTAAGTTACCACAAAGGCGGCGGCGGCGAAAACGTCGCTTAAAAAGTACATTTGAGTTCTCCCAATCTCTACTGCGATTTAAATTCCAAGTCATTTACTCTGCAGGCGAACTCCTGTGAAACGAAATTCCTAACACCAGAAAGAGAAAGAAAATATCGTCGTCGCTTGTTTAACGTCCTACATAAAACGTGAACTTAGGCATTTTTATCGTAGTAGTGAAGGCAGAGAAATGTACAAAAAAGTGTGTTGGACGTGCGAAGATTTTGTTTCTGGCCAACCCATTGCCTTTTTGACGTTTTCGTTGCCGTCTCGGTTGTAACATCTTAAAGTCCCTAATATTATCAACTCCCACCACATTAGTCTATTGCAGTCCATTTAACTTTTCATGATTAGGGTTATCGCACCTGATTTTATAATCAAAGCAAAGGAAATGTTTATTGTTATCTCAAATCCAGCCTGCAGTTAGCATTTATTTTGCTGACATGACGTTGACTCAGTGATTTAGACCACAGTCAAACCTCTATTAAGCAGTCACCCATCAATTTCCCGAAATTTGCTTCCCATGTTTACTGTAAATTTGACCTCTTTTCAACGGTCACCTGCTATTTTCACTGATCAGTTTCCATTTCATCAAACCTGATATTGTAGGTTATTTTCTTCTGCTTGATCGAGCCAAACGAAGAGTTGGGAGGAGTGACACCCTTGGCCAGAAATAGCGAGATATTCGCCCAACTGGACCCAGAAGTTGTGAAGAAGCTGGAAGAAAAACAGATCCGTTACACTCGCTACCTGATAGATGAGAAACATAAACCATATGCATCCTGGCAGCAGTCGTTTATGACTGACGACCGAAAGGTGAGACTAGAGCTATATTCTCACTCTACCGGATAGCTTTTGCGCCGGCGCGAAAACCATACCCTATTGGACTTTTGCTCACACATAAAGAACGGTGATTTCGGGGCGGTTTCTGCGCCGCTCTGATCTTGACAGTGGGGTGCCACGCTTTGGTGGAGGTTGAACAGGTATTCGGACCGTAGCGCAAGAGAATACGTTGGAGCGAGGAATGGAATCCACTAGAACAACAACATAATTTTATTGTTCAGTAAGAGTTAACTTAATTAATTATACTGTCCCGAGGACAGAGCTGAGCAACGTCTGCACATGTGTAGTGACAGGAGAGGTCTGGGGACGAAGCAACGATCGTTTGCGAAAGGATTTTCTAAACAACGTCACATTTTGGCGTTTTAAGGTGGTAAACAATTATGTCACGGACATGTGCAGTACATTATTCAGCCCTGTCATATTCAAGATCTACTGAGGTTGGTGCCCACAGAATCTAAGGAAAGAATTCTTAGGAACGAGCTTGATTAACTTAAGGTTAAAAGGTAATTTAAGAGCGAACGAAAAGTTCTTGCTTTCCTGGGCAACTTTGTGAAAAAACGCTTCTTACCTGTTTTGCAGAAAGTGGAAGAATTCCTGGAGCGACAAAATTTCAGCTATGAATGGGAGAAGGACACCGGGAATTTGTCTTACTGGTATTCACTTCCACCACTGATGACTCATCCGACCACGGGCCAAAAAATTTGGTTCAATCAACCTAACGTACACCATAATACATACTACAAGGAGTCACCCATGTTAGACGGTGTCACGCTTCCAGACCACATGTACCCAACGCATACCCTTTATGGTGACGGAAGCGAGATAGAACCGGAAGTGATTCAACACATCCGGGCAACCGGTTGGCGCAATGCAGTTGGATTTCCTTGGCGAAAAAGAGATGTGTTAGTGTTGGATAACTTGACCGCTCAACATAGCCGCTTGAGCTTTAGTGGGGACAGAATGATTCTGGCCTACCTTACGGCTGAATGAGGCGTGAAGTGGTCTTAAACAATTTGAAATCAAGGAATTTTCCTATATTAACTTTGAAATTGGCCATTTTGAGAAAGAGCTTTTTGTAGAAATAAATGCGTTTGTCCAGTCAGATAACTAGCTAAAACATCTATTTTTAAAACATTTTCAACAGAGCGGCTTTCAGGCAGTATGTCGAATCAATCAATCTAGATTTTGTAGTGACCTTCGTGCCATTTTTCTCAACCAATCAGAAAGCGAATAAGTCATGTTCGTATTCCCCTTAACGAACTTGGGACTAGCTTTTAGTCGAGGCTAGCGTATTCAGATGACGTCACGGCAGCCATATTGGTGTTTCAAAACAATGAATGGCGGCCATGTTGGTGTTCCAAACCAATCCTGTAGGGTTGAACTTTTTTCTTACGTAAACGCTTTCTCTTGTTCCGAGAAATTTGCATAGATGCTGGACACGTGAGTGAAAACGCTCTATTTAAAAGTCGTCCCAGTTTGCTATCAAGAATACGAAAACAGTCTTTCGTTCCTTTTCATGCTGGTTACATACAGTCTTCGATTGGAGTCACTGCATTTTGTGTGCATATTTTGAATACCAAGAGTATTGACTTTGATTTGCTTTTTCAACACTCGAATCGCTCCTATACATCACCTGTAACATTCGCCGGGGCAAACATAACTCGATACGGCTCTCTTCCAACTCCTCAGAGGCCTCTTTGTGTCGTAGGGAGGCTGGGGAGAGGGAAAAAAGAAAGCGCGCGGGCCACGACGGGAAGGCGAAAGAGACTACAGAGGCCTCTGCCATATAACCCTCTGGCAGGATTTGCGGTTCTCTGTTAATGGCGGAACCAGGCGAAGATTTAAGGGATTTTGAGTGTTCTGAGTCTTTCCCTCTTTCCATCGTCCCCCGCGCGCTTGCTTTTCCTTTTTTGCTTTTTGTTTTTTTTATTGGGATACTCGGCCGGAGCTTCTGCGGAGAAGAGAGTCGATACGGTACTATTACAATGCTATTGAGCCAAGATGTGACTAAATAATGTAATGTAAAAACGAGCGTCCAGGCCATAATTTTATGCCAGTTAATGCTCTGCCACTCTTGTGAGTGGTCTATTACTGTAGGAATACCACTAGTGACTTGATGTTTCTAAGCATACTACCGAGCTTTCATGGCCAGACTGTAAGCAAAAAAAAAACAAGTTAAATATTATTTGGAGTAAAGTTTGAAATTTTCTTTAAAAAAAATACACGTGCACTCTTGTCGAAAGACCGCTCAGTGTCTTCAGCTTTAAGAACAAGTAAGCTTGTACCGTAAAATGAAGTGCTATACAGCTGACTATAGTATATTTATGAAGTTGTAAAGGAATCAGTGTAGAGCCAAAAAGCAATAAAGTAGTCAAAGGCTATTCGTGGCATTACAACAGCAAAAGCACGCGGGTTTTTTCACCCTTGTACGTCGCTGAACTCGGCACATCGACTGAGTTAAGCTGATGTATGGATGTAGGAAGCCATTTTTCATCTCTGTTGCCTAGTTGAAAGTATACGCACATATGTGATCTCCACAGTTAAATGACCAACTTACGATGTGTTGCCTGTTATTGCCTATATTATTAGATAACCAGCTCTTCTTCCATGTTTGCCTTTTTTTTTACAAAAAATCTGAAAAATTATCTCATCGATAGTCGTTCTGTCGCTTAAGTTTTAAGCTTTCTGCACACTTTGTACTCAAGTAAGTAATTAGTAACCTAGCTTAAGGAGGCCGATTAATAAAAGCTCCCAGCTTCTTCAGGGTTTCTTGTCACATTAACTTATATTTTAATCAACACTTTTTGTAACTCTATATTGTTATGCAATGCGAGTGACTAAAAAACAAATTAATAAAAATATTGAATAAAAATTTAATATTATAGTTCCTTTTCATTACAAAAATTAACAATAATATAATTTAGTTTCACACGGTACAGATTTTGTTTGCGTTTCTACCTACAAATTGTGAAAACAAATTATACGTTTTTACGAAAACATTTTATTTTTGTTCACTCATTAAATCAGCAAACCATTTGTCTCTTCTTCGCTTTTTATATACTAGCTAGCGATTCATAGTAGAAATGACATGGAATCATGAAAATCCTCTCATCAGGGAAAACTTAGGCTCCAGATCAGACTCGTACCCAGTCGCTAATTAAGTGTTTTCAGGAGAGAGAAGATTGGGGTTAGGTTGTAGAGGGGCGCGGAAACTCTTCCCATGAGTTCCCGCGCGCCTCACTCTAACCTCAATCCGTTCACTCATCCCAAAAACACATAAATAGCGACTGGGTGCGAGTCTGATACCGGAAAGCTTTGCGTGCAGACTCGCACAGCTATCCGGTCTACCCGCTGGTGTGTGACTCTCCACTTTAGATATCCGCTCGGCATAGCGTTCGATCCGTTACAGAAATCGCGCCGAAAACACCTTTTTTATATGTGAAATAGAAGCTGTATCCGGTATAGTGTGAAAATAGCCTTATAAGCTTGGCTTTGATAAGGGAGAAAAAATTCTTTCCAGTTGAAAAATAGCGATTGTGATTGGACGACAGATCTTTCTTGATTTGCTAAAGTTATGTACATTGTTTACTAACAAGCGGGATTTTTACGCAGGTGGATTCAACCTGATATAAAAGGGGTTGGATAAACAACGCTTTGAAAACTGCTTTGTTTCGAAGCCGATAGCACACAACTCTGAAAAAAAATTGCCGTTTATCGACTTGGGAAAGCTGTTTTAGTCAGTCATCGCAGCGGCAGGTGAGATATTTAAGTGAATAAAGCATTGTTTGCTTTGATTGAAGAAAGTAAGTTGGTAAGAAATTAAATTTAAGTTTCTGTAACGTGAACTACTTGCGTCAAACTTTAAAATCGCTATTGAAACAACTAGTTTAAAACATATACAAACCCACATTTTGTCTCTATAAATCAGTCGTTTACACTGATTTAGGTCATGAAGTATCGATTTTGAAAGATAATCAAACTTTTGATACAAGTTTGTTGCTTGAATATGACATAAAGGGTTCCACATACATGGTATCAAATGGTAAGTATTAAAGTTAAATCTTTGACAACCACTTTTTAGCAAGCACTCAGGCAGAGTACATCAATTACAAAACCACACACGCACAAAATTAAAACAAGGGTGAATCTTACGTAATTTTAAAATGACAAAGTGTGTTGTTAAGAGGATGTTAGCAGATTTTATATAATTCTCGATTGGCTTTATTACAGTGGAAATAATTGACACCCTCCATATTAATTCCGTTTATTGTCTAAGCCCTTTAAAGGACTTTGCCACAAATAAATATTTATCAGTCTTACTTTGCTATAGTTTGTAGATTCAATATATAAGAACCCCATTTATTTCATGGATACAATGGTCATTTCAACTCCAACAAAAACTGCCACACCTCACAGGTAAGAATTATTTTGCTTACTTTTCTAAACGCTATATAAACTGAAAACCCTGCCTTGGGTATTTTGGCTCAAGTCAAAACACAAACTCCAATAATATTAAAAGATGTACTGAGGAAAATGTATCGTTTGGTAAACAAACATGACGTTGAAACCTCAGTTGTTAATTAGCTACTTATTAGGTTGTGGCGGGGGTATAGTTCAGTGTCCTTTCGATCTTTTCAGAACAGGCCAGTTTCTTTTTCACCCTAAACCTATCCCAGTACTACAGAATATATTTCTTCCCGCTACTTAGATTCATGGATTAATGTAATCATTTCTTCAATGATTTCTCCCCTGGCTATTATCTTCAAAACGTGCTAGCCCTCTTTACAAGAGGGTTGACCTCGTTCTGGGAGGCAAATGAGAGAACTAACCCTGGAAACAAATCTGAATGGCAATTTAACTAGGCTGTTTGCAAACATGACGCGTGTATGATCATGTATGACATTTTCAGGTGTACTCTACCGTCCGCGCATAATAACTGGTCACCATGGGCCTGGAACTGGTGGCTTACTCAGCCAGACCATGACGTCATTAAAGAAGAAAAAGAGCGAAAAGAAAACCAGACCGCTGACAACAAACAGCAGGCTCCGGCTGATCAAGAGACTAAGGAGACAATTAAGAGCGATTGAGATGCCAACTATATTAGCTGAATTTTTGTTCACTTGCATTCTTATTAGGATCTTCAGTCAAAGAATTCAGAAACACTAACTTCTTTACCGCTTTAAACTGACTGCTGAAGGGCAAAATATGCAAACCTTGGGAAAATAAAGGGCTGCTTTGGCCAGAGCTACAATCGATGACAAAATTAGTTGAGACTTTTTCTTGAAAATCCTTTCTGACGTTTTGACGGCTTCAAAAGGTGAAAATAATCATTCCCTCCCACACTTCCTCGTGCAATGTTGTACCTCATTTCGAGCTACCTGTCTACCTGTACAATTTCAAACATCACAACTCGCTTCAATGGTGTGGAGAGGGGGGAGTGTAGATTGTTTTGTTCTCCGAAGTTACCCTAAATGAGGATGGTGCCTCATCAATTTTCTCGCCGATTGTAGCTAGTAATGAGAACAGTTTGGTTTCATATTGCGGTTACACGCTTAGGTTCAATATTAGAATGTAGTGTATTTATTTGTTTCACCCGGTAATGTGGTGTACTTTTCATCACGTATAAACTTATTACCAGCAATTGCTGGTTGGACAATATAATAATTATCCTCCGTGAAAGAGGAAAACAGCAGCTAATGTTCTCTGAGTATCAATCAATGAATATGAATACTTCTCCAGGCTTGTTTTCAATCGTTTAATGAGTATTCTCCCTCGCCACCGTTTTTGTCTCGTCACGCAACGCTGTTTCTTCCTTATTGTTAAGGAGCGTTGCGTGACGATTGCGTGACGAGACAAAAACGGCTGCAAGGGAGACTTTTTTAAAATAAGTGAATCAGAAGGAATCTCCGTTCACATTCTGCCACATCTGCTGAACCACGAAAATTGTTAGGGAACTTCAAAGAACGTCATATTCAGTGATTGTGGTTGTGTGTTGACAAGTCAGTGAGCATTCTCTTTGACAAACCCTTACTCTTTTATATACCATTTTTAACAGAAAAGGTACCACTTCCGTATACCTTCTATTGCATGACAAATGTACCCCTTTCACCTAGCTAATTTAGAACTTTGCATCCCTTTTAACAGCTGTAAATGCACTGTCTTTTAAATATGAATAAAGCACAAAGCCAGAACGTTTTCTCGACTTTTTCACAGCCATGAAATGCATCTGTTAGCCCTTTTGTACCTTTTTACAGAATGAAATGAGACATTTCCCCAGCCTTTTATATACACTACAACTTGTAATTCATGTACCTGTGGCCTGAAAAAGGTACCCCTTTCGGGCGTATCCTCTCCGTTTAGCATTATGGGAAGTACCCGCTCGGTGGTGACGCCCGCACGATTTACGGGTCAGCCGTGGACACCACAGCCCGTCCTTTTTTCCGTAAAATTTTGTAGTATTTTTGAAGACTTTTGAGCTTGTCCGTCCTAAATATGAAATCGGGAAACTACAAGTCGCTTTTAATTGTCTAACTTGTTATTATGTCACCAGGTCAAAAGAACAACCGGCTCTGGGGACGAGAATGATTATTATTTTTACACTGGGAGGTGGAGGCCTGGGCACAATATATATACTGTCATTTCCTCTTTCACTTGACCCCGAACTCGATTACAACTGATCGCGTCGCGCACTCAGTTTCATACCCCCCGGGTTTCATACGAGGAAGCAAAATTAACCGCAGATAAAGCTAAAGAAATACCCAAGCAATGCATTGTGTTTCAGCTTGGCTCCTAACCCTCACAGTCATTTTGTCTGGTAAGTCATCGACGCTGAGCAGATATATGTATTTGGCTGCATTTTTTTCCAATTTAGCCAAGAATTGAACGTTTAATTTAAGCAAAGGGGTGTGTTGGAGATACTTCGGTTTGCAATAGGATAGTGTTTCTCCAAGGAATATAATTTCGGCGATTTTCCTTGACTATGCGTTTCCTAATCCCTAATATTATCCACGGTTAGCTACTGCATGAAACAAGTGACAGTAAGACGCGGATATTACTGAGAACAATGAAGAGTTTCCAAGCATTTATATTTTCAAATGATTGCAATATTTTTTATAGATCTAGTTTAGATCACGCAAACCGAACTTTTATACCAGCTTGCGCGATGTTTTTTTAGACTACATTCGTGAACGGTGTTAAGACAATGGCTAAACCATTCGTGAAGGACAGCCATTTATGTTGCTATATTTCATTTTTCTGTATTGTTTGTCTTTCTAACAAGCTCTTTCCCTCGAATTATTTTGTCACGTTTATATTCTTCCGGAAAAGATACTTAGTAATCATTATCCTCTCTGGGTATCCTGTAAACTGATTTGTCTACAGTTGTCTCCACTTGGAAAATTACGGACTTTTCAGTGTTTAACCAGTTTACTCTGAGACATTTCATCGATCATCAGGAAACGGATGTTGTAACTAAGAGTGATCATGGAATGCAAACTTTACATCGTAGAAAGTCTGGAGCTAGATGCATATGAGAATAATTTCATTATAAATAATAAAATAAAAAGATTTACGGGGTCAACCAATTGTGAGCCTATGCCGAGACGGTGGTGGTGGCGCGCGAGAAACAAAAGCTGAGACGTGCCCCCCCGGGACATTCCTGTCGTCTAAGTTGCTTCGTAAGCAACCACTTCCCCATGATATTGCATTTCATCCTTTTTTACTCAATGAAAGTCAAATCAGTTAAATTTAAAGCACTTGTAAGCAATCGCCTCTGGTACTTCCCCAAGGCAATCGGGAAAAACAAATTGCATCATAGACATATTAAATTCTGCAAGCAGAATACTGCAATGCTGATCGTACTACGTGAAAATTAACTCTGCAAGACATTAACACGACCCCGAAAGAACTCAAAATAGAGCGGGATTGTAGCCATAGACAGCTGTTTCGCCCTCCTTGGGGCTCGTCAGTATGGCGTAACAACCAGAGAGAGCATTATGAGTAACGTGAAAATCCCAAATTATGGACAGACATTAATTGCCTAGTCCCTGGAAAGCACTAGATAACATGAATCCCTAGGCCTAATGATTCCGCGCGGCCTATGCGTTTTGAGTCACATAGTCGCAACGAGTTTGTTTCGGCTAGCATTGACCGAGAAGGCCTGGGAAGACACCGTGCAGAGACCAGGCGATAGGGAGCTTATAAGCAACCACGACGGCAACGGGAGCGAAAACGTCACTTAAAGCCGTTTACAAGGAGGTGGGGGACCCCAGATAGGTGAGGTAACATGTGGCGCGTCACCCCACCTATCATGTAAATGTGATCGAATTAAAATGAGAGATTATATGGACAGGCGGGTTACCTCACCTACCTGGGGTCCCCCACCCCCATGTAAACAGGCCCTTAGAAAGCGAGTTCGCGCTGTTTCAAACTTCATTATTCTTGTTCCATTTCATGCAAGTTTTTGGGAAATTCTTCTGGAGTTGATTCTAAAGAACTGTATCTAAGTTCAGAAAAAGAAAGAGAAAATGGCTGTCTTGCGTTAACGTCCTCCATCATAAAACTTGAAACCGAGGAAGTTTCACGTCGTAGTAGTGCAACGATGGACAGCAAAAAGAAAGTACTTAAAAACGTGATACACATGCAGGCTTGTTGTTTTGCCTATCTAAACCTATTGCTTTTTCGCCGTTCTCTTTGCCGTCGCCATCACCGTCACCGTTGCTTAAGTTTCCTGTTGGCAATGGTGGCTAATCCTAAGCACTACCCTGACCTGGATAGTGACACGTCACAAGTATGGAATTTCTCTGCCCGTTCCTCAGACGTCATTTCGCGGGAAATTTAGTCGTGGTGTCGCAAAATTCTTGGTTTGCAACAACGTGACAAGGCGGCCATGTTGAGGGTCAATACAGTAGAGTTTTTCTCAAAGAATTTCCATGAAAATAGAGTTTAGTTCCCAGGGGAGAGAAATGCTTTTGTTCTTGACCACCAACATGGCCGGCGTGACGTCACGGGCAAACCTGCAATATCGGCTGTTTTCTCAGGCTACTGTACTGAGCTTTCTTGCCAGGCTAGGACTCATGATGTTACCTGAAACTGGGGAACGGACAGCCGGTGGGGAAAGGGGAATGAGCAGGGGTAACAGGAAAAAATGAAAAATGGGATATAGTTAGGTTTTTTCCCATCTTACCTAGTTCCCGTTCTTCGTGATCGTTCCCAGTTCCCCTTCCTCTCTTCTCCAGTTTTGGCAAAATCGTGGGATGAAGAAGTAGGAGAAAGCAGAAAAGAAGAAAAAAGAGAAGGGCCAGGAGAATAAGAAATTATGTTTATCTAGCGAAGCTATCGTTTAGCTTTTTTAATGTCTTTGATTTTGTGTTTAGTTTCTTGTAGGGTTGGTAATGCTACTCCGAAGCAAAATGATCAACGTATTGTCTTTTACGTGTTTGGATCAGAGGGCATCTACATCGTAGATCCAAAGACCAAAGCTATTTTGTCTACAATCGGTCCTGATGGGGTTTGTACCAAATCAAATAACAGGTATTCCAGGTGAGCATGCCTAAACAATAATGTTTGCCGAAATTTTTCACATTCCTTGCGTTGATGTAAATATATATCTAGCATGAGAGGCAGTGTTTCATCACCAGATGAGACAAGGCTGAAAGACTGAGAAGAGAGTTGAAAATACGACGCGCAGGCGCAGCGGAGTATTTTTGACGAACTTCGAGGTGTTTCATCTGGTGATGAAACATTGTGTCGCAATGCTTGATTTTACTTCTCAAACACTGAAAATGATTTTACAAGGAGAGATCAAGGATGCAAAAATGAGCAGTTTTTCATCTCATTTCCAAACACTCATTAAACATTAATTTCCGTTGAAGTTTCTTTTTGACTTATTAATGAGTTTGAGAATACAATAGAAATTGTGATATCTTCTGTATTTTACCAGGGATAACTGTTCGTTCGGTCGCAATACAGTGGTGAGAGACAAACTCATCTTCTTCAGCGACATGCCTGGGAATCGGGTTCACGTTATTGATGCGCAGGAGCAAAAGGTAAATAGCTTTCTCCAATTTGTAACTCTGTACTAAGGTCGACAAAGCAGATGATGAGTTCATTAACAAATAACTCTCCGTTCATGTTTTCCGTCTTAAGTCGAAAACCGGAAGGCTCCAAATTAGCCTAACGGTTATATTCTCGCACCTCATAACTTCGTTGCTGTTTGCTGGCGTCATCAGTTACAACAGATACTCGGGTAAAATAGAAATCTTTTAGCAACCTCATCCCCAGGGTCTTCTCGTTTTCTAATATGTCGGAGGCCATATCGAAAAACGAGTCGAGAAGATCCTTTGGACGAGGTTGATCTGAGAGTTAACCATGCCTTTTGTTGCCACCATGTAAACAGTCGCGTAACGATTGGTAAACGATCACCCGAACTAGTGTGGACCACAACATTGAACGTGTTTACACGGGTTACCAAATAAGTGTGTACGTGGTCTGAAGCTATACATGTAAAATAGACGTAAACCGATTATACAGCTGTTTCGAGAAAGTGTAGTTGAAAAAAGCGTAAAAGTGAACGGGACAATCCAGCCTCAAGATAATCTTGGACCAGTGAATTTAATTAAGTCAAATAAATGAATGAATATCAAACTCACTTTTGGCAGTCCGCATAGCGACGATCTTAGATCGTGGGCCATATGGATGACGAAGGTTTTGGATTGTCATATTGTAAATACCATTTCGATTCGAAAGTTTGAAAACTGTGCAAGATCGAGAAGTGTATTGGCCCGCTTTGTCTAAACACTCCCAAGGATCGTTTAAAAAACGATGAGAGAAAACAAGCCAGGACACTGTGTATACAACTGTAAAATGGCCAATTAATATCAACATTTTGCCTCCAAAGGTCGTGGAAACAATCCCAACAGAGGGTTACCCGTATGATTTGTACTACTTACATTGGCTGAAGGAGGTCTGGGTACATGCCTGGACCAACTCTACTTTTGACGTCATCAACACCGATGGAAGCCTGAAAAAGACGCACAAGGCTATCAAGGCGCATGTGCAACCAGGTCAGTACAGAGTGTTGGTTGAGTGTTGGCGTCATTTTTTTGTGTGTAACCAATGAAAAACGAAATCTGAGCTTATCTTAACGTATCATAAATTTCAACTTTTTCTCGGCGGATTGCACCTTTTAAAAGATTGAAAGAGTTTAGCCTCACCGCGCAAGGCAACAGTTGTAAGTTCATCCTACGAATTTTACCACTCTGGAATGGACTTTTTAACTCCGCCTTTACAGAACGCGGGTGTAAGCTAAAGTTCTTTTGTCCATTAAGGGTAGTCTTACTTTGTTGTCGAAAAAAAAACCCAATTAGATCATTTATCTAAAGATTACACATTAGAATGGAGAAACTAAAGAAAGCGATACATGATAATGCATGTTTCCCTGCTCGCGAAACCGGCAGCATGTTTTCTGTTAGCGGCCTGAGTCCGGCTACAGATGTGTTTGTTAGCTTCAATTTGTTAGCATTTCGTAGAAATCCCTCCGTAATTTTGTTTTACCCATGTTGTACACTGACAAAGCTCTTGCCGAACTGTATACGTTCTTAGGTTGGACACACGGGTACATGTTCGCTGACCCAGAGGTGAAAGACGGTAAAATTGGTTACATCACTCACTTGTTCAACCCAGGCCTGCACCAAATCGACCTCATAGCCAAGGCATACAAGACCTTTGTTAACGTTTCTGACTACGACTGCACCGGAACTCTGAACTTCGTTTACAGCCCTGTGAACAAACACGCCTTCTTTGATTGCTTTAGATCGCGTACCAGGGTTGCACTGTTGGAGATGAATCTCACCAATGACACAATTGTTCGTAAGTGGAACATCGCTGGGGTCCCGTATGTTTCACCCGATGGCCGCTACATCGTTGCACTCTACAAATCTGTCAACGAGTCGATGAACCTGCTCCTTGCTAGTAAAGCTTATGTGCTGGTCATTCCTGGCGAGGACAGTGCTACCATTTTGAAGTCCACATTAGATATCGCTGGTGGCGTGAGCGACCTTGTTTATTATGAGAAGGTCGAAAAGAAGGGAAGTTTTATTGCTTACATCAGTCTTATTTACAGCGACAAGATAGCTGTGTTAGATCTCGACTCTATCGACTCTGGAAACCCCCAAATCAGCTACGTCGAAAACGTTGGAAACGTCTATTCGGCACCCGGTATGCACTCCGTAAGACGACCGTTGGCAACATCGGGTCCCTGGCTTGTGACTCCTGCCACTGCTAACCAATCTCTCGCCATCATCAACATCGCCACGCAAGAGCTGTATGGGATGGTAAAAGGTCTGGTCAAGGGTAGGGGGATGGCAGCATATAGGGAGATAGCAGCATACTCAGCGACACCATATTCCAAAGTAGCAGCATACTCAACGACGCCATATCCCAAAGGAGCTGGGAGAAGCTTTTGTGGTTCAAAGGCGATTGTGATGTTCACCTTGCTATATACTCTGTACATGTTGATGGCCGGCTAGAAGAAAGGAAATTCTAAGGCTATGTTTACACCTCGTTAGGAAAAGTCTTTTAGAAACACTTTCGCCAAAATTAATTTACACCACCACTAGTTTGTCCTCCAAATCTTATAGGGCGTGTTCGGGATGCAATTACCCGCATCAATATTTAATGTGATTTTTCATTTTTTATTAACGAGAAGGGCATGCACAGATTCCTACCAAAATGCCTGCATTTAAAGCACGGTTATATATTTTAAGTAGCTGTCTCTACTGTTAACAAAGAGAACTGAGTAATAAATTTTGGTCTCATCGGAGTCAATATAGTAGAAAAACAGGGTAAGACGGCCGTGTAGTACTTACAACTGGGGAAAAGGTGGAGATGAAGTTAGGAGAAGTATGGACAAATAACGGATAAAATGTGCGCAATCATAACTTTCTGCAGGATAGTTAGAGGACTCAAGATCAGGAGTGGAGGACCAGGTGTGGGCAGACCCCGAGTGATCACTTGTATGGGTTTAGTTTGTAAAGAAATTGTGGTGTTAATTAAAGACTTTGTAAACTGAGGTGAAAAGTGTATTGGTCACCGTAGTGGAAAGATTGAGAAACTATCGACGTGTTGCCCTCAGATCCTTGCCTTTTTAATGCACATCAGGTGTCGTTTCCCGCCAAACACCGCGAAGTATAAAACACAACACAGTTAGAAACTTTTGACGCCAAATGTATTTATTTCAGTTTACTCTATTTGAACATTTCTAGCCGATTTATTCTTAAACGTGCGGAAATTCTCAGCAAATGAACCTCTTTACTGGGTGCCGCTGGGTTTTAGTTGTGTAGGATGGTTTCGTACATGCTTTGCACTCCCATAACCACGTCCACAGCGCGCGTCTTCAAGGACAACTGTAGAAACAACAAACACGAGTTAGAAACGACGATAAAGAATTCAAAAATGAACTGGAACTAAACTGCGTGAGGAACCGTTCCGGATCCCCCCGCATTAACCTCGTCTGAACGATACCTCCAGTTCACAACTGGCTATATACAATGACACCACTCTTCATTAAATCGAACGTTTTTTCCACACCTTACACCGTCTACACATATTTAACTCGTGTTCTAACTGGTTGGTTTACTTGACTGTTTGCATCCACCGTGATT
This sequence comes from Porites rus, assembly GCA_964035705.1. NCBI lineage: Eukaryota > Metazoa > Cnidaria > Anthozoa > Scleractinia > Poritidae > Porites > Porites rus. The sequence continues at coordinate 10,442,495 of OZ038002.1, forward strand.
GGTTTTAGTAGTTGCTAACTTACGACACTCAATTAAAAACCATTCCAAACCACGCGTCATCACAGAAACCCGGGATCAATTAAGGGCCTGTTTACATGGAGGCGGGGGACCCCGGGTAGGTGAGGTTACCCGCTTTGGTGGGGTAACCCGCCCGTCCATATAATCTTTCATTTTAATTTGACCACGTTTACATGATAGTTGGGGTGACCCGCCGCATGTAACCTCACCTATCTGGGATCCCCCACCTCCGTGTAAACAAGCCCTTAATAAAACTCTTACAAGTGTAATTAACAAGCGTAGCTATTGTTTTCAGACCCTAAAACAATAGCTACTCTTGTAAATAAAAGTTTTATTGAACTGACCCAGTATGTTCTTTCACACTGAACAAACGACTCGTTTTCAGCTGTGGGGCATTTAACAGGGTACACCCTGGGGATACTCGATAATAAAGCAAGCGTTCTTTGATTCTCATATTTCAAATAAGCGCCGGATTTGGCTACAGGGAATTTAGGACATGAGACGTTAAATAAGGCTTAGAAAGGATAAAATGGTCCCTCAAAAAAGGCTTTTTAACGGCCAGTTGGACTGATTAAAGGAGCCCTTCAGGGCTACAGTTTGTACAGTTTCTAAAACCAAAAAGTGAAATGTACCACAGGATTACCAGGCTGCATCTTGAGCTCTGCTAGAACCCATATTCCATTGGTAAATTTCAATGATTGATACAACATGTCCTGGGAAAAGAAACAAATGCATGAGAACATAAATGCCTTAGGTTAACACATCCACAGGTACAACCTCGTACCGCAGCGCCATCAGAATCTCCCAGAAATCAACAGTTGAGCTGGGATAATAAACGTGATGTCATTAAATGGAAGTTCTACTTTATAAAGGCGATCATCGCATCAGTTCTTTGTCCACTAAAATCACCTAAAGTGAACTTAGAATTTTGACATTTTTTCAACCAAATTTCGGTCACTTTTCTAACAGTGGAAGTGTCCCTTTAACATAACATTTAAAGTAACAAGAAGAACAGTAATGACTGCAAACTGAACTCACCTGGCCTTCCACACTGCGTTTAGCGATGGTGAAAACATTGTTGGCTGAAAGCTTTGACTGAGCCACGTCTACAGTAAAGTAAAAAGAACGAGAACAATGACACTTTTTTAATACTCGCTACTTCAAAGTTTCACTGGCCAATGAGAAGAAAAGTTTTACCTGAGGAAAACATGATGTTAGAGACTTGATTTTGCACTTCATTTTCCGCAGGAATATCCTTCCAAGTTGCTAAAAAGACCTTGCGGTCTACAAGAAAAAAAAGTTTGAGTCAGCCACTATTTTCTTGCTAAAATGGAACCAAGAAAATTTAGAACGTGAACGGTCAGAGCCACGGGCGGGCGCGGGCGAAAACGTAAATTTATGCAAATTAATGGTAAAAAGAAGGAGAGATTCAGCCCTCGTTCCTCGCGGCTTCATCGCTCGCCCCTCACGCGTGCTCTCGATCTACTATGACTCAAAAGAAACATAAGAGACTGCTCGCTTATCCATTTGTCCGTCTTCAGCAAACAGCACATTATAAGGAACAACACAACTGAAGTAGAACACGTCCACATTATTCTTAATAGCAACTTGAAGGTTGGTTAATGGGTCCATTCTCTGAACAGCTCCCGCTACAATGGATAAAAAAAAAACAATGCTCGATTTACCAAGTCAATATGTGCACTATTGTCTCGTTCTATTGGGTGAAGTTTATTGTGTTATTGTGTAAGGGGTACGGATCATTCTTGTGTTCTTTGTGACGTCACTCGAGACTTGCTATTCACATGGTATATCGTACACCAGCCCTACTTGTATTGTCATGATGTGGCTTCAAGGTCCTTCCTTGCTCGAAATTACAAATGAACAATCCTATTCAGGACAAAAAGTTTTCTGTAATACCGCCCTCACGTTTGAACAGGGGGCGCTTTGACCACAAAATTAGTTGGGGTGTCATTCTTGAGTAAGTGCCGCAACTTCCACTAAAACCCGGAGCTTTTTGGAAGGGAAGTACTTGCAATCAGAAACGCCGTCTTTAAAGCAATCATGTATCTTTTACCACAAATATCATGCTTTTTTAAACCAACAAGTAGATACATTGGGAAAGACTGGCAGTTTGCAAACATCATCCCTGGATAGGTAACACCAACGAATAACCGCCACAATGAAAAGAAAAACAAAATATTATAGGCACTGTGAACCCCATTTTAAAACAACTTTTCTTAACGATGCTCTAGCAATTACTTTCTAACGTTGGGTCTTTAACCCTTCAACTTCCAAGTTACGAGCATCCAATTTCTGTAATTCTCCCAACGGTAACACGGCCTTGTAAAACATACAAGCCATGAAAATTAATAACATGAACTACAAAGATGATATGTTTTGATGTTTGAACAAATTCTCTCCAGCAGTACCATAAATCTCAGTGTAGAGAAAATGCATGTTGATATAGGGGCTTTAAGGGTCAAGAGTTCTTTGTTACCACATACTTGTGTTGACAGGAAGCGAAGTTTCAGCTGAACTGTTGGCGAGTAAAGGAGTTGGAACGTTCAACGGTGAGGCTGGAGCAAGGCCAAAACTGGAAACGAAAAAACTGTAGTTACTACACATGGCAAAAAAAATTTTCATGGAACTATAGATAGCGTTAAATGGGCTGTGTCATGAAATTCGTCAAAATTCAAACATTGAAAACTGCCGCCAAATTGAGTGAAACATGAAAATAATCGCTCAAAGCATTATAAGAAGGGACAAATAACAGAGGATACAAAAGAACGCACGGATGGCCGGACAAACTTTGAAAAAAAATTAAAACGGATTGAAAGTGTCGCTTTTGAAAACTTATTAGCCTAACAGTTTTTCAAAGTTCATTTGTGTTATTGGTAACGTTTGATATAATTTGTTTGGCACGAAGCTGTGGTTTTGTTACTCACCAGTAGTTTCTTAACTCATGTTGAGTTCCATAACGAATTAAGACGCGTAATTCGGCAATATTGAAAACAAGTTCATAGTGAAAAGTAACGAGTGGCTAACTTTCTTTTTTCTAACACCTGACACTTAAGTAATCATAAATTCAAACCACAATACATAGAAGGAGATAGAGAACATGGCACTTTGAAGTGTGGTCAAGTCCATTTCTGATCGGCATAGCCTTTGAACGTGTAGGTCACGCTATCTCATCAAATTTTCAAAGCAAAGAAAAAGATGGGTAAAATAGCAAAAGAAAACGAAAGGCCTTTCTTGTTTTTGACGTAATTACACATTTTTTGCTTGTCTTTTCCTCTTTGCTTTTTATTTAATATTGTTATAAAAGTTGTGATCTTCTACTTAATTAATCTGAGCGCCCCGACTAGCCTTTTCGCTGATTGCGAGCCAAGAAATTGTAATCAACAACTAAAATGAAGGTTCTCATAAATGACTTTCATATATTAATAATATATTAATGATTTCATCATCACCCTTTCACGGGTTTATAACGAACCATTCAACGGCCTGTTCCCGGTTGGCTTGTTAGCTCAATTGAGAGCGCTGCACCGGTATCGCAGAGGTCAAGGGTTCGAATCCCGTGCAAGCCCCAAATTTTTTTCAGACTTTCTTTTCGCAACTGCAAAAGTTGCGTCTATAACTGCGATGATCTTCTTTCATATAATGTTTTGTTGTTGATATTGTTGCTGGTTTACCGTGGGATCATTTACGCTAGCTAGTAGTTTGAGATGGACTTGTAGTTAACCCGTGCTCTAGACTTCAAAGTGCGAAGTGGATAAATTACATGTACACGAATTCCATGTACAACAACAAGTGAAACAGAACAGTATCCAAATCACCTGTTTTTGTTAAATTGAACTGCGAAATCTCCCATGGCCTGCATGGCTCTGTTGGAAAATTGCAGGTCCATGTAGATCTGTCCTTGGCGACGAGAAGACGTTCCTAGAAAATTAACAACAAAATGTCTTAATTAAACCCCAATACTTTAAAAGCAGCCTAAAGTGTCTGTTGCCATATTCTATGTTCCTAACCGCTTTGAAAAAAAAAACAAAAAAAAAAAAACAGTTGTTTCTCTAGCAACCTTTGTGGCATTACAGGTGTGGTATGGAATCCCTAATGAAAGGGTCCCAAGTATCCACTAAAATAGTGGGTAAGTTGGGGAGGGAGGGTGTGTGTAAATGAGAGTGCTGTAGGCATAAAAACAAATAAAATTGGTTAATAGTTAAATAGTTAGAAAAAGCACCAATATAATTATTGATCGACCAACAACTGCAATGCAGCCACGTCCAACACAATACACAGTGCAAAATGAAATAAAAGGAACTGAAGGGTTAATATATAATATAATATAAAGTTAAGGACCTTGAAGCGAGGGAAACAGGTTTCTAGGGCAATTATAGATCTACTAGCTATAACCGTAGCAAGATGCCTGCAGCATTGACACATGAAAGTACTGAAAGGTCTTGGAAATAAAAAGTACTTGATTACTTACTCTAAAATACTTCAGATAGCCTCCACAGCAGACCAATTAGCAAGTAAAATAAACTTGGAAACTCCTCAGCTAGTAGACAAAAATTCCTCTTCTCATGGATGTGGCCCACAAAAAGTAGCAAAAACAATTTTTTTGCTGCTCACAACATAGGTAATCGTCAGCATGATGACGTACAAAATGAGAGGAGTCTGGGGATGAACTTATCCCAGCTGAATGAAAACGAAAATCGATGAAAAAAGGGGGTTACCCTACTTAAAAGTGACTTTTTATATATATATATATATATATAAAAATAATTAAATAAACTGCCAACCAGAAAATATAATTATCTATAATGTTATTTCGTTCTTTAAAACTTTGAAAGTAGCTAAAAAGCCAGTTGTTGTTCCAGTGCAAAATGAGAGGAGCATGGGGACGAATTTATCCCAGCTAAATGAAAAAAGTGGGTATGAAAAAAAAAGGGGGGGTAAACCCTCTTTAAAAATTGTTATTAAAGAAGATAAATAATTTGCTAACCACAAAATATGATCATCTATAATATTATTTCGTTCTTTAGAACATTGAAAGTAAGGTAAAAAAAAAAACAACAAAAAAAACAGTAGCTGTTCTAATTAAAGGAGGGTGTTAAAAGAAGAACAGGGCATTTAAGTAAAAAAATAATAAAATAAATCAAGTAATTAGGTGTTCAATTATGTACAGCCTGTGCAGTAGTCATTAAAATCCTACTGAATAGTTAGTTCCCAAAGGGAGTTATGCGCAGAATTTACATAAAGATAAGTCCAGGAAGCAGTCTAATGGAATTTCTATTACTGTTTTTCACTGTCACGCCATCGAACATATGATACGAAGCCGTTCGTTCAATAGATAAATTCCAGATATGCAAAGACCCCGCCAAGATTCATGTCAGTGCAATAATTTCTATGAGAGATATTTGGAGAAATATTTAATTTTACTTAAATTTATAGAGCTTTGTATGGAGACGTAGAATGCAAAACGGTCCGTATAACTGTAATATCACACAGTTTGCGCCTTGCAATGAAACCGATTTTGAGAAAAAAAGACTTTTTTGCAGCCTAATGGAGACGCCATATTGGTACCCATCTGAGAGGCACCAATAGCCGACATTTTGGGGCGACGCCACCACTGGTTTCCTCCCGAAATGACGTGTGCGAAACGAGCGTATAAATTCCATACTGATGACGCGTCACTACTTCTACTACTCAAATGTGGGTAGTGCTTCTAATTGGTCGTGCCGGGTGGGAAATTTGCTTCAGCAATTAGAAGCACTATCCAGATATGGGAAGTGACGCGTCATCAGTATGGAATTTCTGCGCTTGTTTCTCAGACGTCATTTCGCGGGAAGCCTGTGGTGGGTGTCGCGAAATGTCGGCTGTTTCTAAGGCTAATTTTGCTGAGAGAGCGAGAATCCCTCGGGAAACTTATAATCATTAAAGTAATGTTTTTTCTGATACAAGGACTATTCAGATTACAGCTATCACACAGTTTGCGCCTTGCACTGAAACCGATTTCAGCTATTCAGACTATTCAGCATTCTTGAATGTATTTTAGTATTTAAACGGTAGATATAGGCATATTTTTATCCCCTAAAAACATTTCATCTGTTCGGATTTCCTAGCTGAAAGTCTAGTGATCCGAAAGTTATAGAGATCAAAACTTACCTTGTCGAAAATTTCAGCCAGGAAAAGGCTCCCGAAAATTCTACGTGGCCTTTTTTAGGGTAAATATTCGTTTAAAATGGGTAATTATACCATTTTGTAGATGTTCGAAAATCCTAAGAGAGGCAGGCAAGCAAGAAATGTTACAACAAATGTTCCGAAAATTCTAGTTCTCAAATCGTCTTCCGAACAGATACTTTCCCGAAAATTGCCGTTGGGTGCCCCTGTCTTAAATCATGCTGTGTCATTCAAAATGTTAGAAATTCAAGTGTACTCTATCACAAAACGAAGGACCCTCTCAAAGAAAAAATTTGTAAGAGAATAAGCTTTTTAAAAGCTGCTCTAACTCTTCATGAAAGTAAAACTAAGGAGGATCGATAGTTCTGTTTGGCGACATCGTGTCAAAACCAATAACTAGCTTATTATCCAGTTGAAAGGCAACTTAGGCAACCCATAAGGCAAACTCTTACCATAGCCAATCACTTTCGTGGTTGGTAACCGGTACCTGGGCAGCGAATGAATGAGCGTAGGCGTCTATAGCAGCCCCCCCCCACCCCCCCACCCCGCCCGAGAGAGATATCGTCGCATGCGTCTGATGCTATTCATTTGGAGAAACGCTGCAATGCAAGGCTTTGTGAGGTAGGGACCAAGGTTTTTTTTTAGAGTGGTTTTCGTTTGAGTGTCGTAAAACCAAAACCAAAGTAATTACTCTGGCCAATCACATAGGACACAGACAATACATTGAACCAATCAAAACGCGAAGTAATTACATGTGGCTGACGCAAAGCGCGGGAAAATGCATGCGAGCGCGTCACAATTGGCTTTGGTTTTACTTCTGATTGGATGAAAAGGTGGCGCGAGTCTTTTCAGCCAATCGCATCGTGTAGAAAGTGCAAAACCAATTACTCTTCGACACTCAAATAAAAACCGCTCTATCTAAATCGATGAAACAATGCCACAATGTTAGATAAGAGTGCTGCAGATGTCAACCCATTGGACGAATCAATGGATTTACTGAGCTTCAAAGGCATATAAAGGCCCGATAAAGACCGCCTTTATCGACCTTTGCACACCTTTAAAGCGCGGTATTACTATTAAAGTTTTTGAAGATTCTTGAAAAGTCTATGTTTCATGATCAACTACAGCTACTTATTGCCAACGAGTCAACCGAGCTAAGAAGCGAGGTTGCCTCGGCGGCAGATTTATAATCCCGCACGACGTAGGCAAAAACTCTAAAATTTGCATTTTTGACCATATTTGGGTGTAAGTAAGACCCCATATTTGCGTAGTGGCGTCACGGTCTTGTATTTATAACCCGTGGTCCGAAATTGGGTGATTCAGTGGGCAGCTGTTCGTTGTCTTTTCAAGAGGACCTAACAGGTGAGGAAGCTCTAATACGATTTCTAGTTTGAAAGGGCAATTAGTGCTCTGGTTTGCTTTATAAATTGTGTTTAAAGCAGCAGCTGATCAAGGAATAGGGTTTTACGCTCAAATTTTTGTCAGAACCAGCTTATTCTTTGCAGCTCGATTTACAATGAGGTAGCGCGTTCGCTTCTCGACTCAGAACCAGGGTTTTCCGTATTGTCTTTTGCTTTGTGAATTGAATTTTAAGTGGCAGTTGATCAAGGTATAGGGTTATATTCTCAAAACTTAATCAGAACCAGCGTGTTCTTCGCAGATCGATTTACATTGAGTCAGTCCTCAACGTATTTGCGGACCTTTTTTAGAATTTATTCGTGTGTTTAGATTTTGTCAACCAGCAAGTTTTTTTGATTTACTTTGAGACAGCCCAAAACTCCCATGAGGAATGCAACGAATTTGCGAACCTTTTGTTTTGAAGACTATCATTATGCCTTTCAAGAGAATCTTTGACCTGTGACCCTCGCTCATTAGATCTTTGTATTTTATTTAAGTTTATATTTTTATACCTCTGATACATTCCGCCCCATTCTTGCTCTTTTCACATATTTTACTTCACACCAACTTTTTCTCATGTATATTATCAAGCGAAATATTTTTCTTATCCCTGATGACGCTGTTGCTCGGAATTTAATTATTATTTTTAATTTCAGCAGTCAAAGGCCTCATTTGAACTATATTTTTCTTTCTAACGTTTATAGTTTTATAGTTTATAGTTTTTCTATAGCGGAATCCATTGTAAACCTCTAAAATTATGAAAAAAAAAATAATATCGCGAAGATCTGAATAGGCACATTTCACAAAAGATAAACGAATTCGCCTCGTTGGCACTTGCCGGAAGGTACCCGAAGGTACCCCTAGTTTATTTCTTAAAGTAATCAATACAGTGAGTGGGCAAATGTAATAACTTCCGTAAAATTAGCATCGTGTGAAAACAGGTTTTGCCTTCACAGGTGTGGAATTAACGGCATAGTATAAAACCAGGACTGGACTCTGGACTTTGGACTCCAGATTTTTTCGCAAGATTTTTAAATGAAAACAAAAGAGAAAATTCAATTGTTTTTAAAAAAGGAAAATAAAATGAAAATAAAAAATTTTAAAACTTTCAAAAAATAGCGAGCGCCGAAGTACTCTTTAATGTATTTTCTTGTATTAAATCTCGTTATATTTATGCGAAGGAGAAAGATTTTATTTTGGGCGAGACGAGGAGTGTGCGACGAATTCTTCTATTCATGCCGTCAAACGAACTCCTCCAATGCCTTTCGCATGGCCTCTTCCTCTTCCTCATACTGACAAAAAAAAACTACTGGTGCCCGGATCAGGAGAAGAATCCATAACTCAGAGGACAAACGAAAGTCAAGACACGCTTTGAGCAGTGCTGACTACAAAGTGAACAAGAGTGCCCGGCAAGAGTGTGGTGCAGAAGGACTGAGACCGCGCGATAATTAGGTGACATGCCGCCTGATAAAAAGATAACATTATGCAAGGCACTTTGGGCTTCATTATTGTTCGTGTCACTTTCTGGGAAGATTTGGGATCTATTACGCCTGCTGAATACCCTTGAGATGATTATTGTACACATAACTTGGCTCCAATGTAGAGGTTTTTAATTCAAGACTTAAAAGAAATACGAGATTGTTAACGTGATTATTTCGTGATTAAGTATTAATTAGAAATTGACATTTGTAGGAAGCGCGAACAATTGTCTGAAATGTCGTCTTGTTCTGAAAGATTTATTACCTCGAAAATTTACGCAGGTCGGTCACGCTTTCTCACAGCAAATGTTGATTACAGCTTGACGGCTTATTACATTTGTTGTGGAGTAGTTGCTTTTAGTTTGGTTTCGACAGTTGGCGTTTTTAAGGTTTTTATGACAACTAAATTCCGAATGGAGGGATTAATTAGGGTTTCAAGATCACCAGGCATCCTTCAACAAACATAATGTTCGGAATAGTTTTAAGCATCTCATCGTAGGCCGGTTGATACATGCCATAACCCCAGATGATTTTTTCCGGGGCACCATCAATCATGTCTTCTCCTGCTTCTAGTAAACGTTTTACAAACTGACTTTTCCCACAACGTGTTGGGCCGGCCACAAGCGCGGGGAAAGGATGTTTCCATCTCGGGTCCATGATCACAACTGATTAACTGAATTGTGCGTACTCTCATTTATAGAAAAATTGTTTTGGGTTCAGCCTGCTTGTCATACACACGAATAGCCTGTTCCAGGCTCCGAGATGGTGGTGGAAAGTAGTTCAGTAATAAGAAATGCGAAAAACGCGCGAGGGCTGGGGAGAGACACCGCCCCCTTTCCCAAGTCGTGCGCGTCTTATTTTCGCTTTGCTCGTTTTAATACGTTCCCCCTGTACTATCTGAGAGCCTGGCACAAGTCGTGCGCGTCTTATTTTCGCTTTGCTCGTTTTAATACGTTCCCACTGTACTATCTGAGAGCCTGGCACAGGCTAACACACGAATCGCATTGGTATTTTGTAATTTTGCAAATTGAAGCCAATATTTTCGTTCTATCTCCGATAACTCGTGGACTTAAGTTAAATGATTTGCTAATCGAACTAAAAATTTAGAATGACATCCCGGTATGGGGCAGTGTTTACATTTTAGTTTCTTCATGCTGACAGGACGAATGTTAGATACCAACTGAGTAAAACTATTTGCGACACAAGATTTTCTTGTTGATTTTCAAGGGCAGATCGGGCAGAAAGGGCAGAAAGGGCACCTTTTTAGCCCCGTGTTTTTCCCCCTAGGCGCGCGTGGAGATCTCGCGTGTAAGTCGTGCGCGACGAGTCAGGAAACAAGCCACGATTAAATTCAACCAATGATTTATTTACAAACTATGAACAAACTTAAATGTCGAGTGGAGTGGTGCTGACTCCATCAGCCAAATCTTTGCGTTTCGGATAAAAATAAGAGAACGCGTCTCTGACTTGGGTGTAGGTATACATAGTATTATTTACAACACGAAAACCGCGATTGACACCAGCGCTATTTTGTTTGGTGAGCAGAACATTTAAATACTTGTCCTTGTCAATGTCGTTACATTTTTTATTAACACCCTTACAACTGAACTTATCTTTCGCCCCAAAACAATAATAGGTCTTGCTACACAACCCCACAATCGCTTGACCCTCCCACTCAACTTTAAAAAGACCTGGGGTTCTCTTATCATAAGCCTTGTGTTCCCTGGTGTCGGTTCTTGGGAACCAGTTACACTTATCCTGCTCAAACTCCTCTCTTAATTCGGGTTTTACCAAAGACTCAACACTACCCCCAGAAATGGCAATATACGCGCTGTCTGTATCCATCTCACACATTTGGAAATCGCTGCGATCGAGATCCTTGTCAAGAAAATCATAATAACATTGCAGCATTCTTAACTTAGCATATTGATACACGAAAAACTCGATTTGGCTTGGAAGATTTAACTTGATGGTTTTTTTACAAGACTCTTTTTCATAAGTATCTTCCGTGATATTATCCAGCTTGCGGAATAGAGGGGTGTTCACTTTTCGGCTCGCTTCGGCATCACTGCAATACTCCACCTTCCTATGCTTCAATTGGTTCAGTGGTGATTGTTTTACCATACGATGAATTTCCCACCTAAAAAAGCAAGGTTTATATCAGTTTTCTGTATACAAACATATCGTTCTCCTACGTATGATCCCAGAATGAAACAAAAACTTACCAATTTCATGGTATCCGCAATGATGGCTTTGTTCGGGTCTACATCGCCTGCTCGTCTCGCGTCAGACACAGCATCTCCAAAGGATTTGAAGCAGGGCTCAGGGGTGAACTCGATCACTTGGTGCACTTTCGTGACCTCTAAACCATGTTCCAAATACCATTTCAGAAGAGGTGTAGCCAGCAGAATCTTATCTCCTTTCATGCTCCCGATCAAGCTGCGACGGGGCTGAGCCATGATGCCGTGCTCCTCAGCGTACGCTTTCATGAACTCTCCAATATCCTCTCGACTGATGTTGGTGTTTTTAAAGATCGGGCACATCTCGCTGAACTTCTCTTTCAAATGCTCTGGTACGCGAATATCTACTTCCACGCACCCAAACAAACGCTCATTTCGCACCTCGCTCAAAATTCGCTCCGCACTCATGATCTTGACTTTGTCGAAGGTTCTTCTCACTTCTGTAGCGATAAACCGCTGCAGTTCTCGGTTGGTTCTCTTTATCCGGCGCCATTCACATTCCCACATCTCCACGACACGGTAGCCTTTGCTTCGAATATACTCGGTGTTGGCTCTAGTTTTTTCCAGCAGTTCCGTCATAGGTTTGTTTCGTTTCTCGTTAACTTCTTTTCCGCGGTTGAGAGCGCAGTCATGGCCGTGCCAATAACACCCCTGAAACTGGTACACAGTTTGCGTCTGCGCGTGAAAACCATCCACGGGAAGTTTTCGATCGCCGATACGCTTTTCTGTATTGTTGAGTTGACGACGAATATGGAATCGTCCCTTGTGCGCCACCCATTCAAGCCATTCAATAGCCACCTTTATAGAGCTTTTAGGTTTGAAGTCGTTTTCCGCCAGGCGTCGCGTGTAACTTCCCGTTGGCATGTTCTGCATAATAGCCCAGAGGTACAAAGCATTCGCATCGTAACCCACGATCTTCTGGCACAGCTTAGCAGCCTGGCCTTCTTCAGCTTCCCTGAGTTTCGTTTTATCGGCTTCGTGGTAACGATGGAAGATGATTGAGGGGCCTCCGGTGTTGTTGTCTTTGATCAAGTGATACAGGTCACTGTTAGCTTGGTCGAACAGACTAAAGTAGGTTTGCTCATCAAGAAACGAGAACAGGGAACTTTAAGGTGAGACCAGGCACAGAAATCCCATATATAACATATCAATCTTTCTCTCTTGCCAGAATTGACTCATTTTCTCTACTGCCTCGAGGAAAGGTACTACATCCAGATTATTGTACCAAACCAGGAAATCTTTAAAGGTGGACATTTCATTGTCTTCCCATACTTGCTGGCAGTATCGATACTCTTCACCCGTGATGTTGGTGTTCTTCAGACTTGAGTAGAAGGCAGCGTGAGGGGGCAGCCATGTTTCTTCTAATTTATCCAAACAGTCTAGCCACTGGTATCGGAAAAATCTCTTGGTCTGTTCGCGCTCGTACGCTTTCAGGAACTGATCGTAGCTGAACCCTGGAGCGAGATAATTAGAGATGTCCAGAAACTTTAAAGATACACATATGATTATTATTCCTTTTCACAGTAAACTTGATGGGCTGATGCTTGATGAGGTACGGGAACAGGAATTCTTTGGAAGCATTCAGGTCGTACTTTCCGGAATTGAAACCCAACACTGGCAGTTCTTGTATGTAAGCGTTCAGTTTCTCCTACTGAGGAATTTGTGGTCACTGACGTCCTCTGAACCACCTACAATATCTTGTAACTCTTCTAGCTGGTCCCGCGTCTGTCTCAGTTGCTGTCTTCTTTCTCTGTCTACTTCAACGTTCAATCTTCGATAAAAGGAGGGGTCGTTTTCACCGCTCGGCTCATCGTCAATGAATGCACGATCTTCTTCATTCTCAGCCTCAATCTCTTCTTCATCTTCTTCGTCATCGCTTGCCCGCAAATCAATCCCTCTACTGTCATCTTCGCTCTCTTCTTCACTATTTTCATCTTCGCCAGACTCTACATTTCCTTCCTGGATGTCTCCGAGTATTTGCGCTAATCGGTCTTCGTGGGATTCACTGTTATTCGGGCCTCTTGCGGTTTCCAGAGATTCAAATACTTCTGCGTACCTTTGACGGAGAGGGATGAACTTTTGGAACTAATCTTGGTGAGGTACTGCACAAACTCTTTAAGAAGTAGGTCTGAATCTCCCTCTGACACGAAACATTTAGGTGCTTGGTAACCAGGCACGTTACTGCATACACTCACACTTAAGGGAAGATGAGCGGATTGCCAGGTTAACTTTTCAGTGTTCTTTAATTCTTGCGCTTTCTCTTTATCAAAGTAACATTCAAAATCAAAGGTGGCGCGGTATGGGAAGTACCGCCATTCTTCTGGTACGACAATACCTTCGTCTTCTAATTCTTCAAAGATAGTTTTAGGGACATGGTAAGCTCCGCCTGGGTACTTCAGCTGGACTTTGCCGTCACAGGTCTTTTCGTGTCTATTCAATCTGGACGATTTCTTCCAGCACTTGCCACATCTTGAACAGCAAAAGGATTTACTGTACCGGGCCAGGTCTTTAATATACGAGAAATGGTTTTCGTACAAGTTCAAGTAAAGCGTGCTGGAGTAGTGGCGGTGAGAGCGGCGAAGCAGGGTGGCGACAATCTCCAGAGTATTTTCTTCATTGTCGTCGTCTTCACTGTGGCTCTGAGTAGGGGCGAGAGCGACACTTGAATATTCACTTCATACAATTTTTCTAGGTCGTCTAGTTCGGACAACTTGACTCCATGGAACTTCTTTTTTCCTAACCCCGCGCCTCGGTACTGTTGGTAATAGTACTGGGTATCTCTCTCTAAATTTCTCGTATGGCAACCATTGTAAAGTGATAGGCAGCGGAAGAAACAGAGATTATCTTCGTACTGTTTACCGGTTTTCACATTATTTTCCAGGGGTTCTATTCCACGGTTGTCGACGACGTACCCGGGGAGATGTTTTCCACGTCCGATCGGGTGATCCCTGATCTTCGATACAAACCACGTCACATTAGTGACCAGATCCACCACCCATTTTGAGTTTGGTCTTTGTTGCCGCACCCACTCCAGGAAATCGATCTCCGCTATCTGCTGATATAGGCGCTCTAAATCGTCTGGACTTGAAATCAGGAACGGTTGTTCTAGCACCAAATGGTTGTTCGCGGATGGATGATGATACTGGAGGGCCCCAGTCTCTGTATTACGGAGAATAAAACCAAAGGAAAAGTTGATTTTGAAAACTTTAGGCTGATGAGAAAAGATGCGGTGTAGTTGTTCGCGGAGGGAAGCAGGACTGATCGAAGACAGGCGGAAATTGTACCAGTCTTGTAAACGGTTACGGCGACTAAATCGGGTACGGATCTGGGGCCAGTGTTGACGGAATGTGTCGGTGATATTTTCCTCCGCGGCAGGAATAAGGTTCGAAGGAATGAGAACAGAATCTTCTTGCCAGCTAGACCCGGGCGCTGAGGTTTGCGGTGTAGTTGGAGAAGTACCAGGATTAGCGGACTTCTTGTGTTTTTTGGCAGCAGGTGCGTCTGCGTTTTCAGCGGCGGGTCGTTTCCTGTTAGTGGCAGCGGCGGGTTGTTGATGAGCGGTGCGTACATGAGCGTTGAAAGGGGCGCGGTTGTGAAAGGTTTCTCCACACGTATTACAAGTAAACGTCCGTTCGGCAGCTTGCTTGTCGTGCGCTTTCAGGTGACGAGTAAGGTCTTCCTTTTTCCTAAATTGTTTCTCGCAACGGGTGCATTCATACGGTTTCTCCCCAGTATGGATTCGCTGGTGACTAATTAGATGACTGGGGCGAGTAAAGGTCTTCCCACAGGTGTCACAACCATGCTCTTTACAAGGCTTTTTGGCTGGTGGAGGGTGACCATCCCCGGAATTTCCTATAATAAGTAAATATGACCTAGTCTTAGTGTAAAGCTCAACTAACAAGAAACTCTGATAAACTCTATCTTTCTACAATGAGCGTGATAACTCGTCAACTGGGTAGATGGTTTGTTTTTGATGTTGAATCAACAGAATAAATTTAATTTTATGTGTCGATCCACAACATAATTGACTTCTGAGAGATCAGCAGGCCGGTACTATTATAACTCTGCTATATTGCTACAATCATTTGCTTAGTGCAAATAACTTAAGTTGCTGTGATACTTGTTACCGGGGCCCAGCCGAAGGCTGGCACCGGTCTTAAAATGCAGACGGTTTCTGTCTTTTTTTCAACGTTACATTGTTAGGGATATATCGCTGATTGAGACATATCGCTAGCTCACTGAAATCTTATCCGCCATTTTGAAAAGCACGAGGCGTGGAGGACAGTCAAGAGAAAGATTATAGCTTTTTGGGGAACGACACGTTCCCCAACCTTTACGATGCACTAGTTTATGAGCGAAAGTTTAAGAGTGAATATTTGGAGAGACAAATTTACGAGCGATCACTTAAGAGTTAATCACTTATCAAAGCTATCTACATTGAGTGAACCTTCCATCGTGAAATTTATCGAGAATCAAAGCAAACACTTATCAAAGCTAACTTTATATCATCTTAAAAAAACGTGCTACAAGGCGATGTAGACGTTCTCGTGAACCGAGCAGAATTCCACTGCTATTTCTTAGAGGTCTCAACAAGAAGATTAGCATGTTAAAGAAACTTGTCTTCTAAAAGATTTCAACGATTGACATACCGAAGTCTTCAAAGCTCCATCGCTATGTTAATAAGGTGAGAAAACTTTATCATGCACGATATAAATGTAATAACAAATGCGATCCAAAGATAATTAACTTAAATAAAATGGCTATACCCAAGAAAGCTTATTTGTTGTCTTTCTTTAGCAGACATTATCAGAGGATAATGAAAAAATGTAAAGCACGTCGATATTTATCATTGTTTTCTTGCAATTGTGTGAGTCATATGACCAATTATTTGATTTCAAACTTTAAAGATGTTGAGAAGAATGCCAGGACCTACTCAATACAACACTGATCATCATGAAGTAATAATTAGACCTTTTATGCAAAAACACAGCTCAACAATGCAGTTGATCTCTCCTATTTCCTCTGAGAATTTGGTGCAGTCAAGATTCGGTGAACTTGGTTTACAATCAATAGATGTTGACAGTGCAGTTGATTGTTTCTTTAGATCTGTATCACATCAATTATATGGCAATAGCAACCATCATATGCATATACGTTATGCAGGGGTTCAATTTATTAGAGACAACCCAGAGAGATTTCTTGGAAGCAATACCGAAAATTCATGGCTAAGATATCTGAATAATATGTGTATTCAAGGTACATGGGCTGATGCACTTATCGTTCAAGCAGTTGCAGATGCATTAAATGTTACTATACAAATAGTAGAATCTAATCAAGGCCAGTTTGCACCACTTACTACTGTTTACCCAGTTCAGGAAAGAAATACTTCCTCTACGATTACTATAGGTCATATTAATGAATGCCACTATGTATCAAGCACTGCCTTACAATCAAATGCCTCCATTTCAATGTGCAATGAATGAACAAATGATACTTAGTCATCAATAAATAAGCATTTTTTTATGTCCATATATGCAGTTTGTTTCTCTGTCATCAAATCATGCACTTACTGGGATTCTTCAACACTACAGGCTCTCCATGAACATGCATGTTTGTTCTATGAGAAGTGTAATGCAGACCGTGTAGGCAAAATTGTGATAATTCTGTAACAAACTTCTTTGCAAACTTTGTCATTACCATTCAACCCAAAACTGTCAGTGATTTTTGCTCTTTCACTCAAACTTAAAAACAAATAAAAACCTTATACAGATCACACTTATTGACATCACAGTGTAAAAACAGTACTATAACACAGACCGTTATAACAACATCCTCCTTTCTCATGCATTTTGTTGCTTTTCTTCTGCATGAGTTAATTCAGACTAAGTATTAGCCTCCACAGAGGAGGGGGGAGGGGTGCGAGAGGTAAACTATGCAATCCTGTGTCCCACTGGGCCCCGGTAAGTTCCACGTAGTGGTTCTAGTTTTAGTATATAATACGCTGTCTATTTTCTTCAACTCAGCTTGATGATTGAATATTAGTACATTAAGCAAATGCTTTGTTTTTATTTTCAACAAAAGAATAGAATAGATTTCATTATGGGTGCAATCATCCGCAAAAACAAATTCACTTTGGGAGAAAATAATATTTGGTCAGTGAAAGCGAAATCGATAACCGAGAATAAACTATTTACGTCTTGAAATCATAAATACCAAGCCAACTGTAAGTTTTATATTCTTCCGACTCTTATAAACGATGGAATGAATGATATTGTCTTTTTTGGTGAGCCTAAACAATTTAGTTTTTAAAAGGTATACATTTCAAAAACTTTAATAGGAACGTTTGCACTCAGCGTATTCTAAACAAATGAAAATGAAAGATGGCTTATGGTTTCCGACGGGTTCCAAGTCGGTAATTCACTGGTTTCGCCAGTCCACTGAAAATGAATAGAGTGATTGAACAATTAATAGTGCAAACTTAATTCCGTGAAAGAAAATTATTTTTATGATCATGAATGCTTACCTCATCAAAGAAATTATCCCGTGTATCTTGCGCTGATAACAGTGCCAACTCGTTGTTATTCTATCTCGCTCATTTTAAAGAAATAGGTGGGCATTGGACGAATAACCCGACGAATAAGGAGATTCGTAATGTTGTTTCATCACTAAACAATTCATGTACGTTGCGTATTAAAAAGGAAATGGAGTTACCTTGTCTAGCGCCATACGTTCCATCTCATTTACGGCCTGCATTTCTTCAGTTGTAAACTGTAAAGCAAGGAAACATATTCGATGAGTATTATATGACAACTGTCTACAAAAAGTTGAAGCAAATCGAGTTTAGAAGTCCTTTTGTTTCATTAACAAAAGATACACGTCAGATGCAAATCTAACCCAAGTCGAGTCTATTAACATAACGAACATAAATGATGCGTGAAAACTCGGTTACAGAAAACTACTCAAGGTCGTTTAACTTTAAATTACTCAAGGTCGTTTTTCAAAACTTACCGAATCGCTCAGTAGATCGTTGACTTCATCACTACCCGTGTTCTGATTGATTTCAATCTGTGGAGTAGAACGTTAAGTAAAGGTTAATATATACTCGCTTCGGTAACGTACAGATTAAACGTAAACCGTCATCAGGAAAGAACTCAGAGACGAAATAGAATACTTACTGGTATCTCTTGAGCGGTGAGTTCCGACAGCCGAGCATACGCCATTGGGATCCACTCATCGGGTATCAAAATATATTCCAGCAATAATTCCCAATCGTGGGTCGAGGAACAGCGGGGGCACCCAACGCGAATATAGTTCAAAACCACTTAAACATAGCATTGTTAAATGTATTTTAGTATTTAAACCGTAAATATAGGCATATTTTCATCCCCTAAAAATTTTTTATCTGTTCGGATTTCCTAGCTGAAAGTCTAGTGATCCGAAAATAAAAGGGATTAAAACCTACCTTTTCGAAAATTTTAGCCAAAGAAAAGGCTCCCGAAAATTCTAGATGACCTTTCTAGGGTAAAAATCCGTTAAAGATGGGCAATTATCCCATTTTTTAGATGTTCGAAAATCCTAGGAGAGACAGGAAAACAAGAAATTTTGCAACAAATGTTCCGAAAATTCTAGATCTCAAATCGTCTTCCGAACAGATATTTTCCGAAAATTGACCTTGGGTGCCCCTGGAACAGGCATCCAAAATAGCTTGAAACTCATCAACGTTGGTAGTAAAAGCCATGATATTGTTCCTATTGTAGTAGAGTGATGCTCATTAGTAAACCTATCCACTTCATTATATAAGGAGGAAGAGACTTAATTAGTGTGCAGGAAATCCAAATTAGTATGCGGGAAGGTAGTGACTAGGCACTTAATTAATATGAAAGAACGCATTTTTTCCCTAGGTTATAACAATGAGTGACGTCATAGACTCGACCCATATGCCTGTTAATTAAGGGAACGCACACGGAACGCAAAGGGAACGCACCAAAGGGGGTTAAATTTGACCCTAGTAGACTACTTTGGTCGACGTCACTGGCCCTCAGCAGCCTCATTTGCATATTTATCCCATAATATTAACATTATTTTGTAGATGGCAATAACAGGCCATCTATTAATGACAGCCGAATCTTTTCAAAATATCTTAACTTATTGAAATCCCCGGACTCTTCTGTACAACGGTGGGGATTTCAGTTTGCATGTATGTTTGAGGTTCAAGTAAGAATGTAGTGTATTTATTGGTTTAAGCCAGGAATGTGGTGTGCTTTTAGTAACGCATAAACTTATTAGCAGCAATTGGTGCTAAGGCAATAAAGAAGTCCTCCGTAAAAGAGCAAAAACCACAGCTAAATGTTACATGATTGAATATGCGAGTCTTCTCTAGGCCTGGTTTTAATCCATTGATATGTAACCTGAGAAGGAATCTCCCTTCATATTCTGTTGCCTTAACAGAATCGCAAAACTTGTCAGCGAAAGACAAAGACGGTGGTCTCCATTCCTGACTATTGTCAGAGAATCCTCTCTTTGGCTTCCTCGCCACCAGCTCCACTCCGGATTACGGTAAGAGTGGAAGCCTGGGCACAATACACTTAACCCTCCAGTATCAAATATATCGCGTCAGTCACTCAAAGTCAGCGAGGAAACAATATCTACGGCAGATAAATCACAAGAAATTCCCGAGCAATGCATTGGTTTTCAGCTTCGCTTCTCATTTTTACAGTCATTTTGTCTGGTAAGTTGTTAACGTTTCGGTTGGCTCGCCTATTTGTCCGCAATATTTTCCAATTTGCCCAGAATTTGACTGGGGGTGTGTGTCAAGGATTCGTTTTTCATGATGATACTGATTCTCTAAGTAATATAACTTCGGTGATTTTCCATGATTATGCATTTTCACAGTCGCTAATATGGCCAATGATAAGCCACTGACGTAAGTGGCAGTTAGGCTTGGGGATTTAACTAAGTCAAACGATAACAATTTCCTCATCCCAGCACCTGTATTTTCACGTTATTGCAAAACTTCACAGCACGCAGTAATACAGAAGCTACAGTATGTCTGGAGTCTGGAGCTCAGTTGTGGCTTCGCTGAGTAACGTATCGAAAAAAAGGACAATGAAAACGTATAACACAATTTTGACGTTAAGACATACTACTCCGAAGTGTCGTCAGCCACGAGGTCGTTAAAGGCGGGGGTGGGTCTTACGCAGGTTTTACGGACATTAAAAAGAAGAAATTAGGTATCACGGGGATTAAACTCCCGTATTCGCGTTTCACAAAAATTTCCGAAGTGAAAGGACTGTAATTCACGGATTTTAGTTTGGTATTTTCACCTTTCACGAAAATTGAAGACGCTTAATGCTGTATCACGCAATAACCCCTTTCGTATAATTCAAAGCGTATGAAGCATTCAAACCACAACAAACCTCCGAAGTGAACTATTGGGCGTGATCCATTCAACCAAAATTCCGACCGGTCCGACCGGGAAAAGCGGTCCACCTCAAAAGGTGGACCAGTTTTTTCGAAACTTTTCCGGTTGGACCGTGTGCGACAAAAATTCCAGAACTAAACCAAGCTAAGCCTGAGCGCTTTGGAATGCAGTTTCGTAAACAAATACCGTTGTTAGGTTCGGTTTTGAATGTTTACGGTTTTATCTACTATTATCAAAGGGGTTGTTTTTCTTCACGGCTGGCTGTTCATTTCGTTTATGATGCAATTACGTGACCTTTTTCGATATGGAACTTGAGCAATTACTCGTGAATGACCAAAGTACAGCTTCTTGCCAAACAATCAATAGAGTAAAACCCCGCGACTAAGAACCTGGATTTTAAGAACCTGTTAGGCTAAAATTTACCAGTTAAGCCCCCTCTTTATAAGAACCTGTTTAGCCTAAAATTTGAAACACTTTCTTATTTTCTATAATCTATGAAAAAATTCAGTACACTTGGGAAAACAAGAGAAGTCAACATTCAGAATCCTCTTTGGAGACAAAGGTGTCGTATCACTCCAACTACAATCTAACGGTCTGCAGGTTTTATATGAGGAATAAGCTGAACCACTGAATACTCTTAGCTTAATTGTATTTTTTTTCTTCAGAAAATAACAACCTATTTAAGAACCTAAATAGACTCAATTTGTGATAACTACCATTTATTAAGAAACTGTTTAGGCTAACTTGGAAACATCCAGGTTCTTAGCCACGGGGTTTTACTGTATGTCTTCCAAGCATACGTCGCAAACAAGGAAAATGATGAAAAACTGTTAGGCTAACAAGTTTTCAAAAGCCACAATTGCAATCCGTTTTAATCTTCTTCAAGTTTGTCCATCCGCGCCTCCTTTTGTATTTGCTGTGTTATTTATATCCGTAGTGAGGTCAAGATGGCTGGATATTGGCCAACGCTTTTCTTTTCATTCCTTTCAAAACAAGCCCCAAAGACTAATTATCAGCCGTAGCAAGAGAAGCAAGTAATTCAAAAACAGCATGCAAAGAAGGAAGCCGCAGGCTGAGGGAACATTCGAGAAGGGTCATAAAAGTGATCAACTCCCTTGGTATTGTGAAATTTTAAACAAAGGATGGTACGTGCTCCGACCGGTTTACCCATGTAAATGGCAAACAACCAGATTTGATACCGGAAGCAAAAGTAAAGCAAAATCTGCGTAAACCTAATAATTACTCCACGTATATGCCTCTCCTGCAGGGAAGTAAGCTTTCACTTTTGAACGAAGTTTGCACCTAGAAAAAATAAGTAGCAACTTTAGCATTCTAAAGTTACAACAAATTTGCTCAACTGGCGGCGAACGTAGGTAAAACTGTTTGTTTTGTGCATTGTTTTTACCTCATAGATTGCAAAGGTTTTACTCGTAATACTGGGAGAAAGTTTACAGAATTTGTTTAAGATAACGGGTTTTACTCAGGCTCCAAGATAGTGGTGAAAAGTCGTTCAGTAAAAAGGCGTAAAAAGAAATGCGAAAAACGCGCGGGGGCTGCGGAGAGACATTTTTCCCGCCGCCACCGCCCCTTTCCCAAGTCGCACGCGTCTTATTTTCGCTCTGCTCGTTTTAATACGTCCCCACCATACTATCTGAGAGCCTGGCACAGGCTAATGGAATCCAGGATCCTGGGCTTTGGAATCCGGAATACACTCAAGGAATTCGGAATCCCACTAACGATTGGATTCTGGAATCCATTACCTGGCTAGAATCCAGAATTCAAGACTGTCCTTGAATCGCCCCTCACATGGGGCGATTTTTTGCCAAAACCAGGGTGCAAAGAAAATCACTTTTACAGCTTACCATTCGGGCAAGCTGAAGCTAGCATTTACTAGCCCAGACGTCATTTCAAATAGCCCCAAAAACGTTTTGACTAGCAGAACTGATTTCACAGTTCTTCTGTTAATCGAATTCCTCAAAAAACATCACTTGCTCGTCGGGCAAGTTAAAAACAGAATTCAATACCCCGATAGCATTTCCACTAGCCCCGGGCTATCGGACACTACTTTCTTTGCACGCTGAAAACGAAAAGACTTCGCAAAAAATTATTTGCGCACTGCCATAGCGCGCGCAGATGACAAAACTCATCTCATTCCAGTTATCAATGCACTCGGGAGGATTGCTAAGCGCTCAAGAACTCGATGTATTAAGCTATGTGTACAATATACCGAATAGCTTTTTGTGTCGACACGAAACGTTGTCCGATACAGTAAAAAAAAAAACAACAACAACAACGGCTCGGGACTGGAACAAGTCGTTCACACACATGGAATATCGGACCGGTGCGGTTGGCCGAAAGGGTTTTGCGAACTTAACATTCCAGTCCTTACTTCTGAATATTTTCTTACGTGTCAGTTGGTTCCAGTCCTCGCCCCTACTTATTCACGTTCCCGGTCCGCTATACTACAGTCCGACCACCTGTTCACACTACACCAAAGTGTGGCACAGAGCCTATCCGATACGTGACGCTCCACAGGCTTTCTAGATCGGCGTTGCGCAGCTTCGCTCCGTTACAGAAATTGCGCCGAAATCATTGCTCTTATGTCTCAAGAAAAGCACGGTTTTCGATCCGGTATGGTGTGAAAATAGCCTTAGTTGTTACCTTCATCAGCGTGCACAATGGGAATATGAAGAACACTAGTACCGCTCGCGCTATTGAATTTGATCATAGTCTCTCCAACGGAGTGTCAGTTGAGAGACTATGATTTGATGCAGTAATAAGCGAATATTCTAGCTATGTTATAATAATAATAATAATGAATAGCTAGTGTTAGCTTTACTTTCCCGTTCTCCGTCCCTCGTTCTGCGTTTAGTAACATCGTAGGTGGAGGAAGTAAAAGAATAAAGAAAAGGGAAAACGAGGAGGGCGAGAAGAATAAGAGGAAATTTTTGTTTAGCTAGTCTACCTTTATGTCGGCTGGTCAATGTTCAGTTCTTTCACTGTCTTTTATCATGTGTTTAGTTTCTTGCAGTGTCGGTAAAGCTACTCCGGAGCA